>CM062809.1:411423183-412023183 GCA_031772625.1 Pinus tabuliformis | reverse complement strand
TTTCACAACCAAAATCCTTTATTATTTTTTATCTTTTTCTATTTTTTCTTTTCTTTTCTGGATGGAGGTGGGGTGTAATGGAGTAGGGAAGTATGAAAATCTTATGAAAATAGGTTATATTGAAGTTATGATTTAGTAGTAAATGGATGGATAATAAGTCTAGACTTAAACATGCATGGTCGCGGAGCTTAACATACAATATGGATGATGGATGAAATCATGAACAATATGGCTTATGAAAGGCTTCATTGTGACTTGACTTCATAGAACTTGACTATTTCTTTTGATGATTATTTTCATGTCTTTTTGCCTCGATCTCGATCATGTTGTAGGGTTTGTTGATGTTGTTGGCCAGTGTCTAAGAGCAAGTTTCAAGAGTTTGAGTTTCATTGGATGAACTCAACATCAGGTGAATTTTCACTTTGCTTTGACTTGAACATTTTTATTCATATTTTGAAATATGAATTTGACTTTGAAAATTAATTCATCCATGGAATTCACTCCTTCATTCTTCCTATGACCTGTAAAAACATAGCACTTGCCTGCAATACAATATTAGATGATGAAGGAAGAGAGGTGTACAGTCTCTCTTCTTCCAAGAAATATGTAAATCATTACAAGAATTTCTTAGAAAACAAGTCCAAAGATGATATACAAACAAGATGCATTTGTTTACCCCTTGAGGAATGGTGGCTAGCCTAGACCTCCTAGCGGTATTTTTTTTACAAAATATTTGTTTGATATCTTATTAGAGTGATTCCAAAGCCAAGTTGAATTGAATTCATATGGCTACCTCCAATATAAACAAGTTTTCAAAATGGTTTAAAATGTTATGGTAAAAATTATAAGGATTTCCATGTTTGATAGAGTTGCTTGTTAATTTTTAACTAGACCAACAATCACTATTTGAAGTGTAACTTCTTCAATAAAGATCGGATCAATGTGATTCCACTTGGATATTAAAGTAGATTCATTTTTATAATTTTAGTAGAAACATTTTTTAAAAATTCGGAGGCTTGATATCACAAAATTGGTGATGAACAGACTGAGGAGGTAGAGTTTTACTACGCTGGTTTGAAGATATGCAGTCACTAAATGTGGCATAACGTTTTCATTTCACCTCCAAATGGGATGATTCAAAATGTGTCTTAACTAGAATTGAATATATATCTCCCATATAAACCGGTTTTGAAAATAGGATTATTTCGTATGTCAAATATGCCAATGATTAGTTAAGACCTAGAATTGTTACCATGGAGATTTTTCGAGAAATAGTTAGTATTTTAATAATAACTTTTTCATATGATCCCTGATTGAAGTGATTCATATTGATTTGGAAACTAGATTCCAAGGCTATCTTCCCTATGAATTTCAGATAAAAATGTTTCCATTAGACACCTCAAATATAGGTTGTACTAACATTGTCCTCAACATTTTACTTGAGACCTAGTTTTGATTTTGATCACATTTTTATTTGTGATATAAATTGAAAACTTCAAAATGGATTCCAAAACTAGATTTCAAGAGATATGTAAAAAAACATGATTTCAAAATGATCCCATATGGTTACCAAAAATAGGATTGTTCTTACTGCATTTTTCCATGTAGTCCTTTCAAATGAATATTGAACAATGATTTGAAGAAATAGTTTGAAACAATTTTATTATGGAAATCTTATTGTGAATTCATTCTACTTCTTTATTTATTCTATTCTATCATATTCTGTTTTAGAAAAATAATTCATTCTCTCAAGTATAAGAGAATTTCCAATGCATCCATTTTCGTAACAAGATCATGAGTAAACTCACATCCAAATTTGAAAAATATACTTTAATGAATTTTTGGACATGAAAATTTATTTGATCATAAAGATTTGATGAGAAAGAATGTTGAAGAATGGAGTAGTGTTGTAACCTATTCTTTAACATCATTTTTTAGATCTTGTCTTGTAAATGGATTTTGTAGTTATTTTATTTTATTTTATTTTTTTGTTGGGGGTTTTGTTTTGGGAATCTACTTTTAGGATCTCTATTTCTAGGCATAAAGAAACATAATTAAAAGAAATGTATACTAACTAAATTTTTAGTGTTTTTTTTTATCTTCTATTTGACTATGTTGATAATTGCATCTCCGGCAACAGCGCCAAAATGTTGGGCTAATTTATTGACTAAATTAACACAAGTATTTAATTATCAATCCGGGTTCGTAAAAATTGGAGGCAAGTCCACTATATATGGATATCAGATATAATCAAGATGAGAAGATAAAATTTGAAGATTTAAAGAAGTACATATTACAAATATAAACCTATTTTAACAATTTCTAATTCATTTATGTATTATATGAGGGAAGAGGCAACTAACTTAGGAGAACCAGGTTGTCCTTCCCTACAATACTACTTTCATGAAGATAAATCTAAGAGCACTAATTAACAATGGTTTATGATGCAAAAGATGTAAAAGAATAGGCTCCTAACTGAGGAGGACTAGATTTTCCTTCTTCACAATTATACTATATCACAATCACCATTTCTTCAAACCAGAAATGCAGAAATAACTTCAAATAAGAAATGGAGAATGAAATTCAGTTTTAGTTCAAGATCAAATAGAAGGGGAATTTAACTTAAATTCCTATGTGTCCCTTCATATGTAGATTATAATTAAACCAATATTCATTCAGCAATCGTCACACATCTAAATACATTTGAAACAAGAACTAATCTATGAAAACTATGAAAATTGAACCAAGAAGTGCACTTAGCTTGGTGTGGGGGCCCTCCATCCTTGCCTTGCACACTTGAAGAAATATCAGCTATAGAAACTTCAGTAAATCAACCAAGCATAAACAACAAATTGAAATGAAACAAGTTCTTCAAATTAGCTTCAAACTCCAAAGTGTCTCAACATAAAATTATACAAAAGTTACATATATAAGCCATCAAAGTCTTGGCTTTAAATAGAGGTTTTGTGAAACAAACTGATCTATATCATCTCTAACACTCATATCTACTCATATCCATCTATCTAGGTCGAACTCATCCAATTCATCCCAAGAAATAAGGTCAATCCCATAAAATCTAAAAATTGCCCTATTTCCTAGGGATTTTCTGGTGACTAGTCATGTTTGACTAGCCTTGAATGGACCTAATAAAGCTTGTTCTGATCAAACCAAGTGGAGTTAGCTTAGTCCTAGTTCCAAAGCTTTCCATTCATGCATCCAGCTCCAGCCCAAGTGTCCTGCAGATATGTCATCCAGATAGCTATTACGAGAGTTTTTTATTCAATCCAAAATTGCACTTGAAGCTCAATTTTCATAAAAGCTTCTAGAAATTGCAAAATTAAAATTAAACACCTAAATATGCATAAAATAAATCAAAATGAGATGGATGTGATGGAAAATGGATGGAAAATATAAGGATTAAGTAATTTTCCTTAAGCAAAAATAAACCAAAATTGAAGGCCAACAACCACCATCTCTTTGGCTGATCATACACTTTCACTTGGTTGTTTTATCCTTTTTGAGGAATAGTTGCAATGAGGGGTCTTATTAGCTAGCCTCTTCACATAAATCAACATGTTTTGATAAGTTGCAACATCACCGAAACCAGTTGCTACCCTAAACACCACTCGTTCCTCAAAATAGAGTCCTCTTTAAACTCTTTTCAAACTCTAAGCATGAAAAGATAGTTGAGCGCTTGTCTTTTCCAACTCATTAAAGTATTGGAAACGACATCCCTCTTGTATTATTTTATCCTTTTTTGGACTTGAGAGATTACTTTACGAAAAATAACTTATGGAGTATTCTTTTCGTCCCTTTCCAAACTCTCTAAACATGAAAAGGACCGAGTTATCCTTGTCATTAAACTCATTAAAATAATAGCGACAAAACTTGTCCATCTAGATGAGACCAAGTTTCACTGTCACTAGACTTGTTAAAACATTAAATAGTGACAGGTTTTCCTGAAGGGTGAATTATAGAATAAGCATATGTTATCCTCGTTAAGCTTGACAAAAATAAAGAGGTACTTGTCAGTAATGACTGGGGAAAAGGGGGAAATTTTTTGAAGAGTTTACAGTAGCAAGTCACTCTTGAACATAACACCTTCATTTCATCTCCATGATTGAGTTGGGTTGGGTTATTCCGTTCACCGGTCGTCATACCATTGGTCTTTCATACCATCCATCTTTCGGGTTAACGCTACCAATTCATCTTAGTGTCACCGACATGTTCAATAGAAGTCATCCAGTTAATGTCTCATACGCTGCAATACCTCCAATCTTCATTTTTTCATGACCACCATTCCTGAACCTTGTGTCATTAGTTCATTTTCACCTCCAGAAATCATTTGCTTCATTTCGTGTCATAGATGTGGGATACATCAAGGCCCTCCTACGACGAGTCGCTTCTTGTTGACATCAGCTCATTATCCAAGAAGTTGACTTAGAAACACCCTTCCAGTGCTTTGCAGCTTGTTTACACCAATGGCAAGTTTCTCTCTTCTGGCGACAGGTTGACATCAATGACCTTTGACCGAAGATTTTGCGTGGTGTTCGACATCAGATCATGTATTCACACCACGCGAAATGTAATGCAATACCTTGAGGATCATTATCATTATCGATGATCCCTCTCGCATCTATTAATAGCTCACAACATTGGCTAGTAATCAGGCGATGTCTTTCCATGTTCAACCTTAGAACATCTCTTCACATGGTTTGACTTGTACATCGAGCAAAGATTGAATGAGTTTGAAGACCCTGGATCTAGTTTCATCCATCTAGGCTACGATATATTCAAGGATACAAAAACATCAAATGTACAAAGGCTCTACACAGATGGTCATCCTAATCATGGATTATGACTCTATATCTGTAGAATCACAAGTCTGTATCTGCAGCCAACTGTCTAATCAATGTACATGAAATGAAATTTATAAAGCTGAGCATGGGAATGCCTCCCTTAGCTAGTTCATGAAAAATCATATTATGATAATGGATTATATTGTAACTTATGCAGGTCACCTTCCAGTTCGAAACTTCGGATCCTCATGATAGAGCATTTCATCTGACATGAACATTTACGACCTCATGATTTAGGGGGAAACTGTTATAGACATATTTGGTCACATCAACTCCAAACTCATATGTTGATTATATTAGGGCTCATAAACCCCTAAAAGAGTTGTCTTATACCCTAAAGAAGCTTAGTGATCTAAATTCTTAATTCCACAAAAGTTCCACCTGAGAAATCATCCAGAAAAGTGCCTAAACTGAACCATACTGACTGTTACACTGTCAAGGTGTGATGCATACTAACTATTATACTACCAAATTGTGATGCATACTATTTAGGCCTTCTATAGGGTGCGATGGGTGAGGTAGGACAAGTTTCTGGGACAGCCCGTGAGTTGGTTGCTCATAGAATCTTCTGGAAATTTCCTCTGTGCCACTTGCCTCTCTGAATTCACCCAAGGATGACTAAGAGAATAGGAAACCATCTCCAATTCCTCCTCTTGTGGAACCAATTTCAACAAATGGAATGACACTCATCAATTCTGATGGATGACTCACACCCTTGTAAACATCTATATAAGGATCTCCCGTCCAAGAGATCAGAAATCTAAATTGTTGTGAATAGCAAGTAAGTGTTGTTGGTTTTAATATTGAGGAGAGAGCATTGTGTTCTTGTTGGTGTGTTCTTGCTAATTCATGAGGTGAAGAAGGATTGAAGCTGGGAGGATGGCAGCGGATCAAACAACTGGGTTGTAATTCTCCTTATTATTAATAAAGTTCTTCGGGATTTTTCCCAATTGATTGTGTAATTGTGAATGCTTTCATTTGTTCATTATATATCTGATTCTATAATGTTTATGTTGTAATAGATCACGATGCCTTGACAGTTCTTTGTTGTTGTACTTATGCAGGTACTCTCCAAGCGTTCTATGTACGGGGAGGAGTTATGGGATCAGTCAAAGGAAAGAGAGAACAGGCAAGGGATCAAGCAAAAGTTCCAGGTTGGTTTCTACTATCTTTTTTTTTATCTGTTATACATAGGAAATATCATTGAATTGCTTCAAGTTGTTGTTTCTAGCATAGTTGCCAAACCTAGAGGGTTAGTCGTTCAACAAGACACTAATTTTCCTAGAAATAACGGTTCTCTTGGCACGGTCCCAACACATCTAGTTATGAGTTCTTGCAGCCCCTTCACAGCCATACTGTCACGTGGCAGCTTCATGCATGTCTCGAAAAAGGTAGTGAGCATTGATGGGTCCATTTCCAGTTCAAGTTTTCCTTTACTACCTGAAGTGGAAGCCTCCGCGAAGCTCCTCTTAGCTTCCATGAATGTCTCCTTAGCGCGCTCCAAATCAAATTTTTGTTCCTTTGTGGGAGCCTTATGAACCTATGCACTTTCTTCAGGCTACTTGCCCTGGTCATCCCCCATAATAATGCCGCTTCGGAGCACGATATTTACATTCTAGTCTTCCTTGCGCATCTCAGACCTCATCATTTGCAGGTTCTGAGTCAGGGAAGGTTGGAGTGTTCCTTTATGACATTTCCTCAATATCAGCGTGGGACAGTCCTCTATCTCATGATCAAACTGGGTACAATATAAACATGATGGTCTCATTGGATTTGTACAATCATGGGCATAATGCCCTGGTCCTTCACAATTGTAACATATTAGTTGTGTGCGACCTCTTCTTGGTCCCATTACACCTCGACCTCGTCTGCGCCCCTGAAATCTTGTGCGTGCCATCCCTGAATTTTGATGAAGGCCCATGTTTTGGTCTCAACTGTATAGTTAGAGTCCAATCTATCATCAGTTCATAACTTCTACAGGTACGCTCATCATGCCCTACTGATCTGCAAAAATTACATAACAATGGTTGGGAACTCTACGTATATTTCTGTAATAGATGGTAGTTATCTGTAGCATGCTTCCCTCCTATCTAACAAATCACACACCATAATGCAAGCGCCGCGCTTGGTCTTGCTTGTGCCTCTAGTCTCACTAGCATTGGTCCTCCTCCCGCCAGGTAGTTCATGAAGACTGGACAATGGTCCTTATCATGTCTCTGGCCCTTGCACTTTACGCACCACACCTCCTCACACACTTTTGGGTGAGATGTCTTGTCTTGTTTCAAACTCTGCATCTCAAGACACAAGTTTTTCAACTGTGTGGCTCTATTGAACTCCTAGGTTAGGATCTTGTATCGTGGTCTCGTGCAGTCTCATTGCGATCTCAAATGCCTCGGCCTAATTGGATAGCTTCTGCTATGACAACGCGTTCCTTAGATGCGACGTTAGCGACACTACAAACCATCCACAGTGTTGCCCATCTGTCAAGGTTGTGTTGGCTTCACAAATCATACACTTCAGTCTTTGATCCAGCTCCCAGGGTATCTCACCTGGAAGCATTGTGATTTCCTTAAATTTGATGATCGATTATGTCTCTGACTTTAGTCTACTAAATTCCTTGTTTAGCGCAGCTTGGATATCCACGATCCCTGCATTCGAATTGGCATTGGATTTCTTAATGTACCAAGTCAGTGCGCAATCTTGCAAAGCACTAACCATCATTTCTTTCTTTATATTATCATCCGTGGCTCCCTGCGCTTCTCATACAACCCTTACCATGAAACAAAACTGGTCCGGGTCTTCATTCCCTACTCCTTTGAACACTGGAAATTTTATCGTGCTTGCCATATTGAACTATGGTGGTGGCAGAGGTGGTGTGAGTGAGGATGGGGGTGAAGATGGTGAAACTGGCAGTGGTGTAGGTGGAAGTGGTATGCACAGAATTCGTTGCTTTATCAAACTAAATGAACTTCTTGGTGAGACCCTTGCAAGCTCTTCCTCACTTTTTCATGGAGGTGAAATCAAGGGACTAGTTTCTAGTTCTATGTTACCTTGATTTCTATAGATCCTCCCACTTCGTGTAGCCCCAAACATCAATTTATTCACATAACCCGCTTTTCACATAGTAGAATTTTAATCCATGTATTCAAATATTTAACATCCTGATGAGCCTCATAAATGGGTAATTATATGGGCTCATTGTACCTCCTAACCTAGTCAAATCAACCATCCTCTTAGCTTATTGTATGATTTTCTGATTATATTTATGCTTATGGAGTGAGTTGAGTTAGTTATGATGCCATGTGGTCTAACATGTGTTTAATGCAGATTATTGATGAATTTTGAGGTCAAAGTCAAGGATCTAATGGACAAATGGCAGCAATAACTCGAAGTGGACAAAGGAGAGGACTTATAGGAGGGAATCTCATTCATTTATTACTCCTCACTTCGAATTCCCCTTCATTCAGCTTGGAGTACAAGCAGCCAAGTCATCCACTAGAAGGCAACCAAGCAAGTGGAGGATGACTGATGATTATCTCGAGTTTTGGGAGCCAAGCCTCCTTGATTTTAAGGAAGTTGTTGGTAGCTTTATTTTTATAAGTAGAGAGGCCTAGGGCCTCACTAGGGTCAGAGTTTTTTCAGATTTTTGTTGAATTTTTGCTTATGTAAACTCTGCTCAACTTTGAGCTTATTTTTTGGTGGCAGTTTCATGTATTCTTACTATTGTTTTGGAAATAAAGATGGAATCCTTTTTGAGTTACCATTGAGTTACCTCAGAGGGTTGAAGATCTTTGGTTAGGGCCCAATCTAAGTAGCCAAGCTCCTCTTTACTTGTATTTGTATGTTTCATTTCAGTTTGTAGACTAGTTTGCTGTTAGATGTATTTCTTTTATGGTTAAGAATAAGTTGCTTTGGATGATTCAGTAGTTTTCTTCCATTTGTACTTTTTATAGTAGGTTAAGCAGTGATAAAGAGAAGATTCAAAATGCTAGCAAGAGTGCCTTGGCCTCCCTACCTCCCTTTGGGACCATGATTTGAGGCAAAGACCCTCTTGCTGCGCGAAAAACATAGATTTTCCTCATTCATAGGACTTCTAGCGTTTGCAGCTTTCCAGTAGGTTAGTAGTCCAGCTTTGCTTTGCTTCAGATCTTCTTCATCATGCTCACTTATTTATTTGTAATAGTCTTCTTCCATGCTTTCCTTTCCTATAGTAGTTCTCAGCATTTCCTTTCATAAATCATAGTTTAGATTAGTTTGAAGAAAAACTCTGTTTTTTCAGATGCACTCATTCCATTGCTTGTTTGATCTTATCGGTTGATTTCCAGTCCCTTTGCAGCAGATCTCTTCTAGCATCAAGCCAACCTATCAACCATTCCATCCTCCATCTGATCCATGCCCGACAGTTCACCCAAGTCTCCCCTCAATTCTGCCTTAGTTTCCTGCATTTTCCATAAGACTTCTTCCTCTCTCCTCAAACTAATCCAATCATATTTCTCTCTCCTGACGATTCTTGGTAGACCCTAGGTGCCCTAACACCTAATTACAACCTTCATATACCTTTTCCACCCACTCTCACACCCTCAAAATAGTGAAAATTTCTCTCTGCCTCCTCTTATAGACCTCCTGTGGAACGTTGTTTTTCCTCCTGTAGATTTCCTGTGTCCTCCTGTAGATTTTCCTATAGGATTTCTATTGAAGGACGAGTGTCGAAAAAGCCTCCAGAAGGCCACCTAAGACCTCCTAGGACCCATCCACACCATCCTACATCCTCTCAAGTACCAAAACTACCCTCCAACGCCACCTATTTGCTGCCACTTTCACAAACAATAAACTACATGTATGTCAAATTCACATAAAAATCCAAAAAGATGTTTTTTGCTCATTTACTTCTAGAAATAGCTTAGTTAGATGTTGTTTACTTCCTTGAGTAGGTAATGGCATTCTTTTCATGCTTTTCATAGTGCTTTTTGCAAAAGTAGGATTAGTTGTTTAATTAGGATTTACTTGGTTTGCTTTACATTTCAGTCTTTCTCCTTTTTGCAGTTAGAATAGCATCTGTAGAGTAATATTTCTCTCCTTTCATCACATATAGAGCTTCTTCTGGAATCCATAGAAGTTTTCTTGAGCTCCTAGTGACCTTGCGTTGGCTGACCAAGTGACAACCTGCAGTAAGAACTAGGACTTGTGCATACAACACCGTCGCTTCCAAGTTTGTTACGAACTACTGGGTTGATAAGAGTAAAGTAGGTAGCCCAGGAGTTGCGGCATTATTGCTGCAATACTACTGCTCACCAATTTTTGACACAGTTTCCAGGGAAGTGTCAAAGTATTCTGTGATTACTGCTCTCTTCTATTTTCTATTGCAACATTTTGCTAATACTTTATTTCAGCAACAATTGACTAGTCATTTCTCTTCAATTCTACAAATTTCATTTCAGCAAGTCCATTTCAGTTAGTTGCAATTTGTTTTGTTCAATCAATTTCAGTTTTACAGGTACTATCATTGTGGGGAGAAAAAGAAACAAAAACCAACCAAAAACATTTCCTATCATGCCTCATAGGAATATAGATAACTCATGAAAATTTTTGCCCAACACCCCCATTGCTTCACACATCCACCCTTCTCTCTTCCTCGGTGGCTGCAATCAAGAAGAACTCTTAGGTGAACAGCCGGACATATTTGAAGAACCTATAGAGGAAGAAGAAGAAGAAAAAATTCCTTTGGAGCCAACGGCTAAAAACAGAAAGGCTAGGGGGAATGGAGAGAGAATAGAGGGTACCTTTCCCATTCGGGAGACCAATGGGGACACCAAAATGAAGAATATAAGCCCTTTCGCCCTACCTCATTTCCATGGTCTAACTACGGAAGATCCTGACACCTTTCTATTTGAGTTTGTTGTTATCTGTCAAACCTATGACTATGCAGAAGATGAGAAAAATTTGAAACTATTCCCTTCTACTCTCAACAATGCAGCACTACCTTGGTTCATGGGATTACTTGGCAATAGCATCACAACTTGGGCTTAGATGCAGCAAGCCTTTAAAAGCAAGCATTGAGACTATTGTAGGTCAAAAGATAGTAAAGAAGAAATCTTCCAAATGACCATAGGAAGTGATGAGTCCCTAGAAGAATATGAAGAGAGGTTCCAAGTCAGTTACAAAAGGGTCGGGTGTACACTTGACCTTGAGTCTCTGAAGTTGGTTTGGCTTAGGGGAATCTGAGAAGATCTTCTAGACACCCTCCATCTACTGGAAGGGGGAGACATCTACCAACTACCCTATGAGGACATAAAGACTATTTTTAGAAACCATTCTAGAGCAGCCAAAAGGAAAGGTAGGGGGAGTCAACCCATAACCAATACCTCTTCCTCCAACTCATCCATTACAGGAGAAATTAGAAACATATTGGAAGACTTCAAGAGTGATATGCTACAGAATCTTGCCATGCAAATGGGTACCTTGCATATCAAAAGAAAACAAGAGGAGGTAGAGAGGGGTTTGGCCATTTTTTCCCCTAGATGCACCAAGAGGCATCCTAGGAATGAATGCCCATTAAACTCTATAGAGGTTTGTTCAGTCTGTGAAGAGAATCATTCCACATATAAGTGCCCTTCATTGCTCGGACTTAAAGTTGTATATCAAGGGGCTGAGGGAGTCACTAAACAACTCTACTACATAAACCAAAGAAGACCATCTAGACCTAGACCATACCAGCAGGGGATGCAAGGGACATCTCAGACATACTACAACCCCAAACAAGTGCCATCCATACCTTCTTGGGGTCCCCCTGCTCATCCTTGCTAGTCCACATCACCTCCTTGGTCCTTCACATCTCAATATCATGCCCAACCAACCACCCATTCATTTCAATCCTATGCTCAACCACAGCCTCAGTGGAATGCACCTCATCAAGGGTGGAGGCCCCAATACAACTCTCTTCCCACTTTTTTTCCTCCACCACCTGCCCAACCACAACCATTACCTCCTTCTCCACCAAAGCAACCCCAAATGCCTACCCAGCCAAATCTGAACCCGAACAATAGATAAGCTCAGCAAGTGTATAGTGGGGAACCTTCATGCCCAACTTACGCTGTGGAGATTCAGGAAATTAACCTGCAACCTAGGAAAGTTCTCCTAGATAGCCGGTCTCCAACTAGGAAGGTTGAGGAGGATAAAGAGGAAAGCTAACCTAAAGAAAATCCACCCTTTCCTGAGAGACTATCCATGACAGTCCAGCCTACCCCAAAACAAAATTGAACTCCTGGGAGAATTGAAACATTTATGTGTGAAGATACCACTTCTCCAAGCCATAAAAGATGTACCTATCTACAATAGGTTGATCATAGAGAAGTTCTTTAGACATCCAGGAAGGCACAAGAGAGATGCCCCAACCATCAATGTCATAGGACAACTGTCCAACCTGATGTTGGGGCAGGTAATCCTTCCAAAATATTTCGACCCTGGAAGCCCAGTAGTTGATGTCCACATCAATGGCACAATGATTCTGCATACCTTGATTGATCTGGGAGCTGCCATTAATGTGATGACAAAGGACACAATGCTCAAACTCAACCTCCAGGGCTCCTTGAGTGTTATAGACATTTTTGTGCCTTACAACTATAAGCATGAAATGTCCATAAATCAAGGGATCCTAAGTCCCTAAAGATGTTGTTACAGCTCCTAAAGGAACAAGGTCAACCAATGACAGCTTCTCCCAGAAGTTCTCCACCAGAAACTGCTCAAAACTAGTCAAATGAGGATCAATTCAGAAGCTCCACTAGCTGCCTGCGTTGAAAAGCACCCAAATACACTATCTAGGTGCATTGCAACACACTTGAATGCACTACCCAGGTGTGTTGACCGGGAAAGGAGAAGTGGTTGAGTCATTCAACGAGGTGGAGAGACAATGGAAGCTTCCAGAATCTTCTCCAATGACACTTGCCTCACTGAATTCGACCAGTGACGAGTAAGAGGCTCTCAGTCTCCAAGTGGAAGCAAGAACTGACAGAGAGAAGCCACAAGTCAAAACATAAGCTGACTCATCCTCTCTGCTTACATCTATATATGGATCCCTCATCCCAGAGATCCGGAGGCTGGAATTTTGTACTTTGCAGAGAATTGTTGTTGGTTTGAGATTGAGATTAGTACATTGGGTGATTTATGCTTTGTTGGAGGAGAGGAAGGGATTCCTTTGCTGGGAGGTAGATGCTGGATTGGGACTCACTTGGTTGTATCTCCTCTTGGACTTTCTTATCATATCAATAAAATTATTTGAGTTTCTCCTACATGCTGTGTATTAATGATGCTTTGTTATATTTGCATGTTTAGCTTAATCTGATCCTGAGCTTTTTATGAATGTATATCTATATCTTCGTGTAGTTTCTCTCTTCTGTGATCTTGCAGGAACTTAGTGAAGCTGGGCCGGTAAGGAAGCAGGGAGCTGGGAGCTATTGAAGAGAGGAGCGATTGGATCAACAAACTAGCGAAAGACACAGGTTAGTTACATCCTTCCTCTTCATTTGCATTTCATAAAGAAGAATACTCAAGTAGTTTTCCTTGTTTGTTGCTAAGGCACTATCACACCTTAGAGTGGGATAGGGGCGTTCTCAATAGATACTTTCCAAAAAACAAATTGGCGACTCCGCTGGGGAACGTATCTAGTTAGTTTATTTGTGTTTCTATTGTTGTTCTTCTCATAAACTTAGGAGTAGCGAATCGAACTGCATTTGCCATTTACAAATGCAAAGTAGAGATCTGCCACTCTAGTCCACTCACTGGGCCTGTTTATGATCTGAACAAGCTGATCCACAAATGCTCTAACTGCCCTTTGTGATAGCTCTTAGTCCTCCTTTAAATCATCCTTCTAATTGTACCTTATTGATAAAAGATTGTGTCTTTCTTTTCCCCTTGTAGCTAGGATTTTCATTGTTGAAAAGAGATAAAAGCTTGCTTATCATCTTTAGACTGCATTTAGGAATTGTATCTACATCTCGTGGTGATCCAAAAAGGAAAATTTCTAAGAAAGATCAACCTAAAATAAATTGAATGAACTTAACAATGCATTGGAACTTAATGCACAACATAGAGGTCTAGGCTAGAGACGTGTTCCAACGTCGTAAAACCTGGTGATTGTCGGCCTCACTGATGGTTGGGTGATTCCTCCTGAGAGACGATAAGCACCAGTACGGATTGTGCTCCCACGTACCGTCGAGTATATATTGGGAGACCCCTATAGGCATAAAACCTTTATCCATAGGAAGCCGTGTCAACCGCCCTACTAATCGCAATGCACTGAACACAGCATTCGGGAAGATTGACCGCCCGTACCTTAAAAAGTATTCTGCGATTTTGCGATTGGTTTGGCACACCCTCTACCTAGAACTCCAGAGCAATCCCTTTCGTTCCTTTTCAGACTGCTTAACGGAAAAGGTCCATCTGAGCACTTGTCACTTTAGGCTCATTAAAAATCGAAGGAGACTAGAGTCATCTTTTGCTTTTTCTCAACTCTTTAAAATTGAAAACGCAAGTTGTGTCCAAGCATCGTTAAAATTTATTTTAAACGGAATATTCATATCCTTTTTCCTGCGTTGATCTTTAGGTTGAGAAAATGGAGCCTACCAACCAAGGAATTACCCTTGGTGGAAAACCTAGTCCCTTCTCCTCTTGGGGAGATGTTGGTGCGCCCCATATGGCCACATTGTCGCTTCCAGGACTGACAATTGGCTTGCCGGTCTGGCTCTTCTCAACCAATGTCGTTCAGAACACCACTATTCCTGAACAGTCGAATCAGCAGTTAGACCAGTCCAGAGTTACCCACCAGCCTTCTACTTCCTCTAATTCTTCCTCTCCTCCTTCCTCTTCGCTTGATGGGGCTGGCAAAGCCAAAAGTCAAGTTCCTAAGGAGAAGAAGGAAAAGAAGAAGAAAGAGAAGAAGAAGAAGGAGCCAAAAGTGACTGGGGAAAACGAGTGTCGTCTAACGAAAATCCACACACTGCACTGACCAGGCCTAAATCGCCATGTGTCATTTGCAAGGGAGACCACTTTCCCAGAGATTGTCCCTGCATCCCTCGGATACTAAGGGACTGGTCTCCCCGTTTGCACAATCCGGTGGCGTCAACCTCTGATAGCCATGTTGAAAGCACACCGTCAACTAGCAAAAGTGAAGTCCCAGGACAAAAAGGGAGAGCTAGATCTCCCTGTAAACTGTGCAAAGGCAACCACGCCATCCACCGTTGTCCCTTCTTAGACGAAGCTAAAAGAGTTTTGGATGATCGTCCGGTTTCACCGTTACGACTTCCTCCTGGATATAAAAAACTCTTGCCGAGTCCTTCGTTAGTTGAAAATCCAGTTGGCCCGCTCAAGTGGTCAGCTGAAGCGCCGGTCATTGAAGATGAACCAGCTGAATCCATACCCGACGAAAGTCAAAAGGTCGAGGCGGCAGTTGACCCAGTCTTGCCTTCAGAGGATTTATCTTCGAATGACACAGTCACTGAAGAGAACAAGGATGACACCATCCAAATTCTCTTCATCAACACAGACTCCGACGAACACGGGGGCAACCTACCCATTGCTTTATCGCAGGAAGGAAGTTCGTCAGAGCCATACCCGGCCGTCTATTCGGTCCCACCTCCAAGCAACCTAGTTGTCTCCTTCGACTGGAATCAACTAGGCAGACCCTGTTTACCAGCAAGCATACCATTCAGAATTATCGTCCAAATATATAGAATGGTCATGGCTGGTACCATCATAGATGAGGGGGCTTTTGTGAGTATCCTTTCCTCTACTGCTTGGAAAGCGCTTGGTTCGCCATCGCTTTTGCCTGAGATGAGAAATCTGACAGGCTTTGATAAAGGAACCAGTCAACCTTTAGGGATCCTCCCCAATGTGCCCATAACATTGAAAGGGGAAGACCGTTCAAATGAACATGATGGTCGTTCAAGGACCCTTGGATTATAACCTACTCCTTGGACGAGACTATATTTATTGCATGGGAGCCATCGTCTCCTCACTCTTTAGAGTAATGTGTTTTCCGCACGAAGGAAGAGTGGTCAAGCTCGTGGACCAGCTTTCATTTCCGGGATCACGCATCGCAAATAGTCATATACCATCCCTAAATGGTCTCTTCACGCAAGAAATGTCTCAACCTACGGTCCGTCCTCCCGATGAGCGCGAGTAATTCGGAGGGATATGACTGGAACCCAGGGGGGCATGTGTCCTGGTCTACTTCGGCAGGAAAACTTCAGGTATAGGGTAGGTTTCCGCGGGAGAATATGACTAGTATGTACCCCGTCCATGATTGAGATAGGGGTTATTCTAGAATAAGATTCTTTTGCCAAAGTTATGTGAGTTGGCGGGCATCGTCGCTCACCTTTGTTTATCTCGGTAGACATCGCCAAAGAAGTGTTTTGTTTGAAAGATTAATGGAACAATCTTTGGGTGACCTGTAAGAGGTAGGCCTCTCTCGGTAAAACAATTGTTTTAGCGGAAGTGAAGTAGAGGTAACCTTGAAACTCTGTTTTATACCTGGGGGCATGCAAACCTTTTGGAGTGCAAGCAAGGAGCGGCTATTTATTTTTTAAATTTTTAGGACCTCTAACCCTTTAAACTCGCAGGATTAGTCGTTTCCGAACTTGCATAACGAAAGGATGCGGGGCATAGCTTTGTAAGGCGCAAGGTCCATAAAAAATGGCATCTTACGTGAGACATTCTTATCATATGACTGGATTAATCGAGCAGTTTTAGCGCATAGTTCATGCTCGTTAAAAAATAAACATAAGATCGAGAAAGTGTTTAAACCCACGTTTAAGCTCGTTAAAAAATGAACTATCCTTCGGTAAATAACCACCATGAATGTAACATTATCAGCCATTAAAGCCTTGGTCGTGTTTGCACCGTCACCTCCACTTTTCCATTGGCCAATCATTCACATCCATTTGATTGTTTACCCTTTTTGAGGAACAGCTGCGAAGAGTGATTTCACTAGCCATCCTTGTGACACTGCCGTGCTTGGAAAATTCCAACCCTTACCTGGAATCAACTGCTACCCATTTTATCACTCGTTCCTCAAAAGACGAGTCTTCTTTAAGCTCTTTTCATTTGACTCGTAAAATATGAAAAGATTGCCGAATTTTGGCCTTCCAGCTCGTTAAAGCGACAGGAAGTGCTATCCCTCCTCTAGATTTTAATCTTTTTGGACCTGAGGGATTATTGCACAAAACGATCGAGCGCTTGTTTTGTTCGGCTCGTTAAAACTATCGAAAATTCATCCCTTCTGTATTGTTTTATACTTTTTCGGACTTAAGGGATTAGATGACGAAAAAGGAACTCCGGAGTTAACTTTACATACCTTTTCAGACTCTCTAAAAATGAAAAGGAGTGAGTTATCTTTGTCGTTAGACTCGTTAAAAAGATTAATAGCGACAAACTTGTCTTTAGACGAGAACGAGTTTCACTATCGCTAGGCTCGTTAAAACATAGCGATGGGTTTGCCCGAAGGGAAAATTATAGAACAAGCATATGTTATCCTCCTCAAGCTTGAAAAAAATAAAGAGGTACTGGTCGCAATGACTGGGGAAAATTGGGAAGAAACTCAAAGAACCTTTATTGGTAGCAAGTCGCTCTTGAACATGACACTTCCACTCCGTGCCTGAGTCGTTTTGGGTTGTTTCATTCACCGGTCACATCACCATGGTCTCGCCATACCATGCACCTTTGGGGTAAATGCTACCAATCCATCACATAAGTGTCGCCGACATGTTCAAGAGAAGTCATCCAGAGAAGTCACCCGTGTCCCATCCACTACCATACATTATACTTCATTCTTTCATGACCGCCACCCTGAACCATATATCATCAGATCGTTTTCACCTCCATCAAAATCATTTGCTCCGTTCCGTGTCACTGATGTGGGATACATTAAGGCCCTCCTTTGACGGATCACTTCTTGTCAACATCAGCTCATTATCCAAGAACTTGATCTAGGAACACCCCATTCAGTACTTTGAAGCTTGCATGCCTCGATGGCAAGTTTCTCACTTCCGGTGACAGGTATACATCAATGACCTTCGACCGAAATATTTTGCGTGGTGGTCGACTCCAAGTCCTTTATTCACACCACGTGAATTGTACTGCAGTACCTTGAGGGTCATCATCCTTATCGGTGATTCCTCTCGCGCTTGTTAACAGTTTACATCATTGACTGGTAATCAAGCGATGTCTTTCCATGTTCGACTCCAAAACATTTCTCACATGGATCGACTTGTACTTAGAGTGAAGATCAGACGAGATTGAAGACCCCGGATCTAGTTTCATCCATCCGGGCTGTGATATATATTCAGGAAAAATAAAGACATTGACATGTACAACACTGCAGAACAAATAATCATCCTACCAAAAGGATGATGATTTCATCAGAATCATCGGTCTACCATCAAACGATTGTCTATCCTGTGTACATAAAAATGAATTTATAAAGCTGAGCATGGGAATGCCCGCCTCAGCTAGATCATGAAAACAATATGAAAAATAATGTATTGTATTGTATCTTATTACAGGTCTCCTCCCAGCATTGAAAGAACTTCTGATCCCCTAATAAAGCATTTCACCCGATAAACGGCCTCATATTTTAGGGGGCAACTGTTATAGACATTTTTGTGCCTTACAGCTATAAGCATGAAATGTCCATGAATCAAGGGATGCTAAGTCCCTAAAGATGTTGTTACAGCTCCTAAAGGGACAAGGTCAACCAATGACAGCTTCTCCTAGAAGTTCTCCACCAGAAACTGCTCAAAACTAGTCAAATCAGGATCAATTCAGAAGCTCCACTAGCTGCCTGTGTTGCAAAGCACCCAAATACACTGTCTAGGTGCGTTGCAATGCACTTGAATGCACTACCCAAGTGCGTTGAGTGGGAAAGGACAAGTTCCAGAGTCATTCAACGAGGTGGAGAGACAATGGAAGCTTCCAGAATCTTCTTCAATGACACTTGCCTCACTGAATTTGACCAGTGATGAGTAAGAGGCTCTCAGTCTCCAAGTGGAAGCAAGAACTGACAGAGAGAAGCCACAAGTCAAAACATAAGCTGACTCATCCTCTCTGCTTACATCTATATATGGATCCCTCATCCCAGAGATCCGGAGGCTGGAATTTTGTACTTTGCAGAGAATTGCTGTTGGTTTGAGATTGAGATTAGTACATTGGGTGATTTATGATTTGTTGGAGGAGAGGAAGGGATTCCTTTGCTGGGAGGTAGATGCTGGATCGGGACTCACTTGGTTGTATCTCCTCTTGGACTTTCTTATCATATCAATAAAATTATTTGAGTTTCTCCTACATGCTGTGTATCAATGATGCTTTGTTATATTTGCGTGTTTAGCTTAATCTGATCCTGAGCTTTTTATGAATGTATATCTATATCTTCGTGTAGTTTCTCTCTTCTGTGATCTTGCAGGAACTTAGTGAAGCTGGGACAGTAAGGGAGCAAGGAGCTGGGAGCTATTGAAGAGAGGAGCGATTGGATCAACAAACTAGCGAAAGACACAGGTTAGTTACATCCTTCCTCTTCATTTGCGTTTCATAAAGAAGAATACTCAAGTAGTTTTCCTTGTTTGTTGCTAAGGCAGTATCACACCATAGAGTGGGATAGGGGCGTTCTGAATAGATACTTTTCCCAATAACATTTAGGAAGACCACAACCGTGCTATAGCTAGTAGACCGCTCCACCGTGACACCTAAGGGGATTGTGAAAGATGTGATGGTCTCCATTGATTCTTTGGAGTACCCTGCTGATTTCTTAGTTCTCTAGCCAAAGGCAAAACTCACTGGGTATCCTCTCATTCTGAGAAGACCCTTGTTGGCTACAGCCGATGTCGACATCAGCTGTAGAGCTGGGAACATGACCATAAAGAACGGACACATGTACAAATAGTTAATTATGTATCCTCCTGCCCAACCCTTGCTAGAACATGATCTACCTCTCTGGTTGGAAGCAGAAGATGAGGATGAATTTTATTCCGTGCCACTTTGTACATTAGAAACCGCCATGGGGGGAAACCGCAAGATGAGGATGATATGATTGAAAATCTGATTCAGAATCCACCTCCCAGTGTATCAAAATTAGAGGACATAGTAAGAGAAACCCAAAACAACCCCTCAACTGATCTCTATGTGGCTGACTCCACTCCTCTCTGTGTTAAGAATATAGAGTTTGGCCCAGAAAGAACCTTGAAAATCAATCCATCCCTATCCACTTCCTAGGAGAAGGAACTGTGTAGCCTGCTAAGAAAACACCTAGATGCCTTCACCTGGAGTTATAAGGAGATGATGGGAGTGCACCCCTCAGTATGTACTCATCATATATACATCAAGGAATATTGCAAACCAGTCAGGCAGCCTCAAAGGAGGATGAATCCAGTGCTTAAAGATAATGTTAAGGAAGAACTATAGAAATTTCTTGATGTAGGATTCATATATCCCATCTTTGATAGTGAATAGGTCTCTCATTTGGTGCTAGTGCAAAAGAAAAATGGTAAGTGGATAATCTGTGTCAACTATCGAGAATTGAACAAAGCCACTAAAAAGAACCATTTTCCTTTACCTTTCATAGATCAAGTGTTAGACGGTTTAGCAGGGAAAATGTTTTTCTCTTTCCTAGATGGGTTTAGCAGGTAGAAACAGATTCAAATCAACACGGAAGACCAAGACAAGACCACTTTCACTTGTCCTTGGGGTACCTTTGCATATCGGGTCCTTCATTTTCATTTGTGTAACACTCCAGCCACTTTCCAAAGAGCGGTACTGAGTATATTTTCTGAATTAGTTCATGATGCAGTAGAGATATACATGGATGAATTTAATCCTTATGGCTCTGACTTCTAGGAAGCTTGATCTAATCTAGGAAAATTTCTAGACAAGTGTATTGAGATGAACCTACCCCTCAGTCTAGAAAAATGTGAATTTTTTATGACTAAAGGGACCGTGCTACGTCATGCAATATCTCAACAAGGATTGCAGGTGGACCCCAACAAAATTTCCATCATCCAAAGGGTCCCACCTCCTCAAAAGGTGAGAGATGTTAGAAGTTTCCTAGGCTTATCCAGATATTACAGAAGGTTCACTAAAGATTTCAGCAAGCTAGCCTCTCCTTTGTTTGGCCTCTTAGGAAAAGATGTTGAGTTCATATGGTCGGAAAAATGTCAAGAAGCCTTGGATACCTTGAAGAGAAAGCTAGTGACTACCCCAAATCTTAGAGGCCCAAACTGGGCCCTACCCTTCCACATTCACATAGATGCCTCGAACAAAGCAATAGGAGCAGTCTTGGGACAAATTGATGAAAATTTGCCTTATGCCATATACTTTATAAGCAAAAACTTGTCAAAGGCAGAGTTAAACTATACAGTGACTTAGAAGGAACTCCTAGTTGCCGTGCATTCCTTAAACAATGTCAGACATTATATCACAGGCTATCAAACCTTTGTGCACACCGATCAAGCTCCAATTAGATATTTAATGAAAAAACCAGATGTAAATGCTCATATTATTATACGGTTACTTTTACTGCAGTAGTTTGATTTGACCATTATTGATAAGCCTGGTAAAGAAAATGTTGTTGTTGAATTTTTGTCTAGAGTAAATTTGCCTACAGGTGAAGAAAGAATGGTGGATGAACAAATTCCAGATGAACATCTGTTTGCTATCTTAGTACTCTATCCATGGTTTGCTGATATAGCAAACTACTTGGTTTCAGCACAGTTCCCACCACACATGTCCTTAAAAGAGAAGAGCAAGATAGTAAGGAAAAGAACCCCTTTCACCTGGATTGGGGGCAATCTCTTCAAACTTGGCCTAGATCAGATCTTGAGAAGATGTGTCATGGATGAGGAGGTCTTTGACATCCTCCTGATCTGTCATGACGAGCCTTGTGGAGGTCATTTTGTAGCAAAAAGAACTACCTTCAAGACATTGCAAGTAAGCTACTATTATCCTACTCTTCATCAAGATGTGAGGAGATATATCAGCCAGTGTGCCCGGTGTCAAAGGATGGGGAAACCTACTCCAAAGGATGAGATGCCTATGCAACCTCAAATGAGCTTTGAGCCATTTGATAAGTGGGGCATGGACTTTGTGGGGCTTATCAACCCTCCTTCAAAGTGGAAGCAATACATCATTGTGTGCACTGATTACTTAACAAAGTGGGCAGAGACAAAAGCAATCAAAGTAGAGACAGAGGAAACAGTAGCTGAATATTTGAGCCATTTGATAAGTGGGGCATGGACTTTGTGGGGCTTATCAACCCTCCTTCAAAGTGGAAGCAATACATCATTGTGTGCACTGATTACTTAACAAAGTGGGCAGAGACAAAAGCAATCAAAGTAGAGACAGAGGAAACAATAGCTGAATTTTTGAGAGAAAACATATTCTACAAGTTTAGGTATCCAAGAGAGTTGGTCACAGATCAAGGCAGTCAGTTCACTTCCAATTTGATTGAAGATTTTCTCACACATCATAAGATCAAGCACAGGACTTCCACCCCTTACCATCCACAAGCCAATGGAAAGGTGGAGGTCACTAGTAGGGCCTTGTAAGGGATCCTGAACAAGGTAGTGAGTAGTAGTAGAAAATACTGGACTGATAGATTAGTTGAGGTCACTTGGGCCTACAACACAACATGGAAGACCACCACAGGGTTCACACCCTATGAACTGGTCTATGGGAAGAAGGCTTTGTTGTCAATAGAATTTGAATTCAATACCCTGAGGATGGCATCTCAGCTAGACCTAGACCTTAGCCATGCATAGAAAGAAATATTACTTTAGCTCAATGGATTGGATGAACACAGAATGCAGGCCCTTCTCCATAGAGAGGTAGTTTAGCTTCAGAGAAAGTTATGGCATGACAAAAATATCAAGGAGAAGCAATTCGAAGAAGGAGATTGGGCACTACTCTACGATTCAAGATACAAAGATTTCAAGGGCAAACTAAGGACAAGATGGTTGGGACCTTACACTGTGGAGAAATGCAATGACAATGGTTTAGTTCTGATCAGAACCATTGATGATGAAGCCATCGCCATGCTTGTCAATGGACACTAGTTGAAAGTATACAAGAAACCCCTCTCCAAGCGAGAGTTCATTGAAGATTTTAAAAAGACAGTGATGGTAGTGGAGCATGTCTTAGCCTCCACTTCACCCACTCACTGAAGAAAAAGAAAAAATAAAAAATAAGGACTCAAGTGAAAACCTCCATGAGGCATGTGAGTCCCATCATTGGGTTGAAAACCTCTCCTAAGGTGGCCCAGTGATGTCAAAAAAAGAGAGAGAAAAATAAGATCCCTAGGTGAAAACCTCCCTTGGAGGCACCTAGGGTAGGCAATTAGGGTGAAAACCTCCTTGAGGCGCCCTAGTTGTTTTCAAAAAAAAGGAAAAAAGAAAAAGAAAAATGAATTTTCATTTGCATTGCAGGTTTGCGGGAGGACTACAGGAAGCAGCAGAAGGTACTAAGGGAGCCTTGAAACCAACCCCAACACCTATCCTACCTTCCAACACATTTCTCCATCATTCTTGGCATTTCTTTCACCTCACTGTGCTTCTTTTTCAAGAACTATGTTTTATACAGGAGGTTCTGTGTTTTCTACAGGAGGCTCTTGTAGGAATTACATAGAGCAAAAAGCGGGTATAAAAGGCAGTTTTAGGGACAGGGAATCTTCATGAAGGACATTGTTATAGACATTTTTGTGCCTTACAACATGAAGCATGAAATTTCAATAATCTAAGGGATCCAAAGTCCCTAAACATGTTGTTCCTACCCCTAGAGGAACAAGGTCAGCAAACCACAGCACTAAATATCAGTTCTCCACCTGAAAACACTCAAAAACAAGCTAATTCTGGATCATGTCAGCTGCTCCACTGAGCATCTGCGCTGAATGTCAACTGCTCCACTGTGTACCTGCGCTGAATGTCAACTGCAAAGAAGGCTACCTGCGCCGGGCGAGTTTGGCCAAGTGGCATAGTCATTCCTCAAGGTGTCAATGCCCAAGAAGCTTCCAAAATGACACTTGGATCAGGGAATTCGACTGGTGATGAGTAAGAGGGTCTAGATCTCCAAGTGGAAGCAAGAACCTCCAAGTGGACTCAAGAACTGAAGAATAACTGAAGTGGGAGAGGACACTAGTCAGCTTCATGCCAGCTACAAGCTGACTCATCCTTTCTCCAAAACTCCTATATATAGAGCTCTCTCATGAGGTCTAGGGAGGCTGGAATCTTGTGAATGTAAGGAAGTGCTGTTGGTTTGAGTATAGAACTATTGGGTGATTTTCTTGAAGGAGGTGAAGAGGAGATTTCTTTCTACTGGGAGGTGATGCTGGATTGGGCCTTTTATGGTTGTATTACTTCCTGAACTTTACTTCTTCCATTAATAAAGCATTTGAGGTTCTTCTATATGCATGTGTCTCAATGGTGTATTGCTATACTTGTGTATTTGATTTATTCTAATCCTTGAATCAATTATGAATGTATGCTTCTTGTAGTTTCCCTCTCTTGCCATTTTGCAGGATCTTGGTGTAGCTGGGCCAGTGAAAGAGCAAGGAGCTGGGAGCAAGCAGCAAAGAGAGAAGATTGGATCAATCATTAGCGGAAGACAACGGTTAGTGGATCTCTTTCTCCCTCTCTTACATCTCATAAAGAAGTAATCTCGAATAGCTTTGCTTTGATTGTTGCTGAGGTACTATCACCCTTAGAGTGGGATAGGGTCATTCCGTATTGGATACTTTTCCCAACAACAAATTGGCGACTCCGCTGGGGATCGTATCTTGTTGGTTGTTTGTGTTTTTGCTATTCATTTCATAAACACAGGGAGTACCGAATCGAACTGCATTTGGATCTTTCAAATGCAAAGTAGAGGGCAGCTACTCTAGCTTAGTTTCTGGGCAAGTTTATGATTTGAAGAGCTGATCCACAAGGACTCTAAATAGATCTTAGTGATAGCTTTTCATCCTCCTTTTCATCCCTTAGTGTGTACTTGACTGATAGCTTCTGATTTGGCCAAAAACTGTGAATTTTTGAGCAATCTGTGACCCGGAAACTGAGAAAAACGAAAGTTTGTCTCTTCAGTGCAAGTACTGTGAAGGTAGTCTGCATTTCAGCGCAGTTCCCGAAGGGGCTACCTGTGCTGAAGGTCAAACTGCTAGTGTACTACCTGCGCTGAACCAGTTTTGCCTAGTGCTACTGGGGTTCCCTCCTGTTTATTGCCCTGTTTTCATCCTTGTTTTTGCAGCCAGTTACCAGTCAATGTACCTATCTGAAACCAACTTTCCTTGCCACTATTCTGCCTCGGTTGTATAAAGAAACTGTGTTTGTTCTTTGTGTATTTCTTATATCATTTACAGTTTCCCATAACGAAAGTGAACTAGTCTTGCTGTGGCCTCTTAGATCTAGACCTGTGATAAGTGTCGTTTTGATCTTAAGAGTTAGTTTGTTTGCTGTTCATAGCTGATTGAGCTTTTGCTTTCGTCATATGGTTTGAATTTATATATTTCTAGTGTCGAAACAAGTAAATCTTAAGGTGTCTTTTGATTTTGGACAAGCTTGTTTGCTTTCACTTGAAATTGAATTCAAAGTTATACAACAGCATTCTTTTTGTATTGCACCAACATTAAGAAAGAGAAAAGAAATACCTGCATTGTGCATGTGCATTTTGACAGTTTGCATGCTGATTTAGGGAAAAGTGCATTAGTGTGTGCTCTATGATCTGTGTGAAAAGATGATGTCTTTCTTTTCCCTCAGTAGTTAAGATTTTCAAAGTTGAAAGATTGAAAAGCTTGCTTATCATCTTAGACTGCATTTAGGAGTGTTACTATACATCTCGTGGTGATCCATAAAGGCAAACTGCTAAACAAGATCAACCTTAAAATAAATTGAATTTACATAACAACGCATTGAAACATAACGCAAACACATAGAGGTCTAAGCTAGAGACGTGTTCCGGCGTCGTTAAACGTGATATCTTAGCGTTGAGTGGTTGGGTGATTCCTCCACGGTGAAGCGATAAGTATCAATACGGACTTGTGCTCCCACGTACCGTCGTGTATATATTGGGAGACCCCTATAGGAACAAAGCCTTTATCCATAGGAAGCCGTGTCGGCCGCCCTACTGATCGCAATGCAGTGAACACAGCATTCACGAAGATCGACCACCCGTACCGTAAAACGTATTATGTGGTTTTGCGAAAAGTTTGGCACACCCTCTGCCTAGATCTCCAGAGTAGTTTCTTTTGGCCTTTTTCAAACTCTATAACTGAAAAAGTTCATCCGAGCATTTGTCACTTCGGGCTCGTTAAAACATCGAAGGAGACTAGAGTCATCTTTAGCTTTTTCTCGACTCTTAAAAAGTGAAAAAGCAAGTTGTGTCTAAAGCGTCGTTATAAAATTTATTTTAAACGGAACATAATCACCTCCTATTCCTGCGTTGATCTGTAGGTTGAGAACATGGAACGCCCCAACCAAGGAATTCCACATGATGGAAATCCTAGTCCTTCCTCCTCTTGGGGAGAAGTTGGTGCGCCCCACATGGACACGTTGTCGCTTCCAGGACTGACAATTGGCCTGCCTATTTGGCTATTCTCAACCAATGTAGTTCAGAACACCATGGTTCCTGAACAGTCGAGTCAACAGTTAGATCAGTCTAGAGCTGCCCACCAGCCTTCAACTTCCTATAACTCTTCCTCCAATCCTTCATCTTCGCAAGTTAGAGCCGGCAAAAGCCAAGCTCCCATGGAGAAGAAGGAGAAGAAGAAGAGAGAGAAGAAGAAGAAGGAGCCTAAGGTGACTGGGGGCAAGCAAAAGACATCTGACAAAAATCCACACACAGCACAGACCGGGCTTAAATCGCCATGTGTCATATGTAGAGGAGACCACTTCCATAGAGATTGTCCCTGTATTCCCCGGATACTAAGGGACTGGTCCCCTCGTTTGCACAATTCGGGAGCATCAACCTCTGATAGCCATGTTGAATGCTTACCGTCAACCAGCAAAAGTGAAGGTTCAAGACAAAGAGGGGGAGCAAGATCCCCCTGCAGACTGTGTGAAGGCAATCACGCCATCCACCGTTGTCCCTTCTTAGACGAAGCGAAGAGAGTTTTGGAAGATCGCCCGGTTTCACCGTTGAGACTTCCTCCTGGATACAAAAAACTCGTGCCAAGTCCTTCGTTGGTTGAAAATACAGCTGGCCCGCTCAAGTGGTCAGCTGAAGCGTCAGTCATTGAGAATGAACCTACTGAATCCAGACCGGACGAAAGTCCAAAGGTCGAAACGGCAGTTGACCCGGTTCTTCCTTCAGAGGTCTCACCCTCAAATGACACCGTCACTGAAGATTGATCTTCAAATGACACCCTCACCGAAGAGAATAAGGATGACACCATCCAGATTCTTTTCATCAACACCGACTCTGATGAGCATCAGGGCAATGCGCCCATTCCTTTATCGCAGGAAGGAACATCGTCAGGGTCATATCCGGCCGTGTATTCGGTCCCACCACCAAGCAACCTGGTTGTATCCTTTTATTGGAACCAACTAGGCAGACCCCGTTACCAGCCAGTATACCATTCAGAATCATAGTCCAAATTTATAGAATGGTAATGGCTGGGACTATCATTGATGAAGGGGCATCTGTGAGTATCCTTTCCTCTATTGCTTGGAAAGCACTGGGTTCCCCGAAGCTTTTGCCTGAGATAAGAAATCTCTCCCGTTTTGATAAAGGAACCAGTCGACCATTAGGGATCCTCCCCAATGTGCCTGTTACATTGAAAGGGAAGACCGTTCAAATGAACGTGATGGTCGTTCAAGGACCCTTGGATTATAACCTACTCCTTGGACGAGACTATATATATTGCATGGAGGCAATAGTCTCCTCACTCTTTAGAGTAATGTGTTTTCCACATGAAGGAAGAATGGTCAAGCTCGTAGACCAACTTTCATTTCCAGGATCACGCATCGCAAATAGTCACATACCAACCCTCAATGGTCTATTCGCTCAAGAAATGTCTCCACCTCCAGTCCTCCTTCCCGATGAGTGCGAGTGATTCGGAAAGATGGGACTGGAACCCAGGGGGCATGCATCCTGGTCTGCTTCGGGCAGAGGAAACCTTGGGTATAAGGCAGAATTTCCGCGAAAGAATATGACTAGTCCGTACCCCGTCCGTGGATGGAAGAGGGGTTGTTCTAGAATAGGATTCTTTTGTTAAGGTTACTTGTTTGACAAAGGTCATTCACCATTGTCTACTTCGGTAGACAGTGCCGAGGAGATGTTTTCGTTTGATGGTGTTAACAAAACAATCTTTGGGTAACCAGAAAGAGGCAAGCCTCACCCTTTAAAACAAATGTTTTGACGGATAAGTAGGGGCAGCCTTGAAATTTTACTTTATACCTGGGGGCATGCAAACCTTTTGGAGTGCAAGCAAGGGACGACTATTTATTTTTTAAAATTTTTAGGTCCTCCCTTTAAACCTGTAGGTCTAACCCTTTAAACTCGTAGGATTAGCCGTTTCCGAACTTGCATAAAGAAAGGATGACAAGGAGCATAGCTTCGTGGGATAAAGCTCCATAAAAAATAGCTATCTCACAGGAGACATTCTTATCTTATGACTGGTATATCGAGCAGTTTTACCGCGGAATTTATGCTCGTTAAAAAATAGAAAAGCGAGATCCGAGCAGTTTTAGTACATAGTTCATGCTCGTTAAAAAATAAACATAAGATTGAGCATTCAAGCTCATTAAAAAATGAACGTACCCCGGTAAATAACCACTGTGATCCTAAATTTATTAGCCACAAAAAGCCTTGGTCGTGTTTTGCACCTGCCACCTCCATTCCATTTGGCCGATCGTTCACCTCCATATGATTGTTTACCTGTTTTGAGGAACAGCTGCGAAGAGTGATTTCACCTAGCCATCCTTGTGACACTGCCGTGATTGGAAAATTCCAACCTGTACCTGGAATCTGCTGCTATCCCTGTTTATCACTCGTTCCTCAAAAGACGAGTCTTCTTTGAGCTCTTTTCATCTGACTCGTAAAATATGAAAAGTTTGCCGAGTTTTGGCCTTCCAGCTCGTTAAAGTGATCGGAAGAGCTATCCCTCCTCTAGATTTTAATCTTTTTGGACCTGAGGGATTATTACACAAAAAGGTCGAGCGCTTGTTTTATTTAGCTCGTTAAAGTTATCGAAAACTCATCACTTCTGTATTGTTTTATACTTTTTCTGACTTAAGGGATTAGATGACGAAAAAGGAATTTTGGAGTTAACTTTCTGTACCTTTTCAGACTCTCTAAAAATGAAAAGGACCGAGTTTTCCTTGTCGTTAGACTCGTTAAAATGATTAAATAGCGACAAACTTGTCTTTAGACGAGAACAAGTTTCCCTATCGCTAGGCTCGTTAAAACATAGCGATGGGCTTGCCCGAAGGGCAGGTTATAGAACAAGCATATGTTATCCTCCTCAAGCTTGACAAAAATAAAGAGGTACTGGTCAGAAATGACTGGGGAAAAATTGGGAGAACCTCAAAGCTTTAATGGTAGCAAGTCGCTCTTGAACATGACACTTTTCCTCCGTATCACATCGGGTTGGGTTGTTTCATTCACCGGTCTCATCACCATGGTCTTCGCCAAACCATCCACATTTGGGGTAATGCTACCGATCCATCGCATCAGTGTCGTTATATGTTCAAGAGATGTTGTTCAGAAAGAGTCAACCGTGTCCCATCCACTGCCATACATTATCCTTCATCCACCCATGATCGCCACCCTGAATCATATTTCACAGATTGTTTTCACCTCCACTAAAATCATTAGCTCCGTTCCGTGTCACTGATGTGGGATTCATTAAGGCCCTCCTTTGACGAATCGCTTCTTGTTGACTTCAGCTCATTATCCAAGAAGTAGATCTAGGAACACCCCCCTCAGTACTTTGAAGCTTGCAT
Source organism: Pinus tabuliformis (assembly GCA_031772625.1). NCBI lineage: Eukaryota > Viridiplantae > Streptophyta > Pinopsida > Pinales > Pinaceae > Pinus > Pinus tabuliformis. Next base: position 411,993,362 of record CM062809.1, on the reverse strand, counting down.
GCCTCAATGGCAAGTTTCTCACTTCCGTCGACAGGTATACATCAATGACCTTTGACCAGAAGATTTTGCGTGGTGTTCGACGCCAAGTCCTTTATTCACACCACGTGAATTGTACTGCAGTACCTTGAGGGTCATTATCATTATCGGTGATTCCTCTCGCGCTTGTTAACGGTTTACATTATTGACCGGTAATCAAGCGATGTCTTTCCATGTTCGACTTCAGCGCAATTCTCACATGGATCGACTTGTACTTAGAGTAAAGATCGAACGAGTTTGAAGACCCCGGATCTAGTTTCATCCATCCGGGCTGCGATATATATTCAGAATATAAAGACATTTGACATGTACATCATTGCAGCAGATGATCATCCTACTCAAAGGATGATAATTTCAGCAGAGAATTATCAGTCTACCATCAGACGATCGTCTGTTCTATGTACGAAAATGAATTTATAAAGCTGAGCATGGGAATGCCCGCCTCAGCTAGATCATGAAAGCAGAATGAAAAATAATGTATTGTATTGTATTTTATTACAGGTCACCTCTCAGCGATTGAATGAACTTCGGATCCTCCTGATAAAGCATTTCACCCGATAAACGACCTCATACTTTAGGGGGCAACTGTTATAGACATTTTTGTGCCTTACAGCATGAAGCATGAAAAGTCAATAATCTAAGGGATCCAAAGTCCCTAAACATGTTGTTCCTACCCCTAGAGGAACAAGGTCAGCAAACCACAGCACTAAATATCAGTTCTCCACCTGAAAACACTCAAAAACAAGCTAATTCTGGATCATGTCAGCTGCTCCACTGAGCATCTGCGCTGAATGTCAACTGCTCCACTGTGTACCTGCGCTGAATGTCAACTGCAAAGAAGGCTACCTGCGCTGGGCGAGTTTGGCCAAGTGGCACAGTCATTCCTCAAGGTGTCAATGCCCAGGAAGCTTCCAAAATGACACTGGGATCAGGGAATTCGACTGGTGATGAGTAAGAGGGTCTAGATCTCCAAGTGGAAGCAAGAACCTCCAAGTGGACTCAAGAACTGAAGAATAACTGAAGTGGGAGAGGACACTAGTCAGCTTCATGCCAGCTACAAGCTGACTCATCCTTTCTCCAAAACTCCTATATATAGAGCTCTCTCATGAGGTCTAAAGAGGCGAGAATCTTGTGAATGTAAGGAAGTGCTGTTGGTTTGAGTATAAAACTATTGGGTGATTTGCTTGAAAGAGGTGAAGAGGAGATTTCTTTCTGCTGGGAGGTGATGCTGGATTGGGCCTGTTATGGTTGTATTACTTCCTGAACTTTACTTCTTCCATTAATAAAGCATTTGAGGTTCTTCTATATGCATGTGTCTCAATGGTGTATTGCTATGCTTGTGTATTTGATTTATTCTAATCCTTGAATCAATTATGAATGTATGCTTCTTGTAGTTTCCCTCTCTTGCCATTTTGCAGGATCTTGGTGTAGCTGGGCCAGTGAAAGAGCAAGGAGCTGGGAACAAGCAGCAAAGAGAGAAGATTGGATCAATCATTAGCGGAAGACAACGGTTAGTGGATCTCTTTCTCCCCTCTCTTACATCTCATAAAGAAGTAATCTCGAATAGCTTTGCTTTGATTGTTGCTGAGGTACTATCACCCTTAGAGTGGGATAGGGTCATTCCGTATTGGATACTTTTCCCAACAACAGACATATAAACCCTCCTATAGTCTTCAAACCTCCTTGCCATCACTTCCAAGCCTACATCACACCCCAAGCATCATTATTCTTCCTGTCCAAGAAAAACACATAAAAAACAGTTTTTCAGGAAAAGAAAAACAAAAAACAAAAAAAGAGAGGAAACAATGCCATCCACCTCACCTGAAGCCTACCTATTACCTCTCCATCTCTATCTACATCTCTGGCATCATCCTCACAACTCCAAGCACAGGAAGAATCTAAAGTTTCAAGGGGAGAAACAGCTACAGGAGTCCCTGTAGGAATTCCCATAGTAGCTGATCCCATTAAAATCCAACATCAGTAGCAAGAGAGTGCAAACATGAAGGTTGAAGAAGACACCTGAGCTCAGATCCAGCTAGAGAAGAACCAGCACAAGGCATAGCCACACATCAGCAAGCAGACAACATGTATCAAAATAAACAAAGGCATGCAGCAGAGAAAGAGGGCCACAACACCTTACAGCAAACACATTTGGATCTCAGGTAAGTAACTAACCCACTCCTCTGTTTGAATTTTTGTAATTAGAAGCTACAAAAAACAAAGAGATAGTTGAGGTTGAATGAGGGAAAGGTGGTTATTTAACTTGGCCACCTTCATTTAGTTGACTCCACTCATCCAAAGATGTCACCCACACATGTCCACAGTCAACTTAGGAAAAATGTCAAGGACAGGTAGTGGAGGAAGTGTGAACTTCGATGGAATCATGAGGGATGATTATGAGGAGGGGCCATGAGACAAGGCAGGTGAGGACCAATGATTACTTTGCCAGCTCACCCTCCATCACTGGAAATATCCATAAAGGGCCATAAGTACTCCTACCCAAGCACTCTCACCACCTTTTCCTTCATTCTCTCCTCGAAACTCAGCTACAACAGTCTCCTCGTGGCCCCACAACCTCATAACCATCATTCTCCATTGATCTCTCCCATATTTCTTCTCTCAGCATTTTCTATAGGAGCACTTACAGGTTCTACAGGAGCACCTACAGGAATTCTACAAGAAGGACAACAGTCTTTTATAGGAGGGGCAGTGAGTTGTTTTTAAGGAGAAAACACGGGTTTTTGCACGATTTTTAGGCTGAGGTGGTAGGTTCCATGCATGACCCCATTGAATATCAATAAATGCAAGATTTTTTTTAAATTTGAGGAGGAAATAAAGTCTTTAGGAGGAGGAAATACATAAAAAAAATGAAAAATAAATAAAATAAAATAAAAAATAAAAAAATCTATTTAAAAAAAAAAACACAGTCTCCTCTGTTTCTCTATTTTTCTCCAAAAATCATTTTCTCCATCTCCACATTTGGTTTCCCAAAGGAGTATAAACAAAATTATAGGAGGATTTGTGAGGAAGGAGCCCACCAACTCCTCCAGGCTCCATGCACATCCCCATGTAGTGGACATATTCACAAGAGAAAATTGGATGAACCTTTTTGAGAAATTCTGAGGGTTTGATGAGGAGATTGCCCAAGAATTTGCCCACCATTTGGTCCCTCAAACAATAACACATGCCATTGCCAACTTTAGAGGTATTTCCATGGAGATAACCCCCAAATTTATCAGTAGGGTTACTACCTTTCCTCTTGGGCTGCCATGGAGTAAGGATGAGAAACCAATTGGCTAGGTTGCTAAGAATTTTTTTTTCCAAAACAATGAAACCTCTATAGAGGTTAAAAGTGGCATTAGAAGGGCTAGCGTACCATATCCTTGGGATGATTTTAGCTACTAAATAATCAAATACATTTCCTATGAGGGGAGGTACAACATTGTCTATGGTTATCACTTTAGAATCCTTCATGAGTTAAGGTATGGCATGGAAACTCCAGCACCTCAGAATCTCAGCATCCCCTACTGTTATAGACATTTTTGGGCCCTACAACCCCAAGCATGAAATGTCCATAAACCAAGGGCTCCTAAGTCCCTAAAAGTGTTGTTCTAACCCCTAAAGGAACAAGGTCAACAGATTACAGCTTCTCCCAGAAGTTCTCCATGAAAAACTGCTTAGAATTGGTCAAAACAGGATCATTTCAGTTGCTCCACTGGCCAAGTGTGTTGCATCTCACCTAAATACACTGTGTGGGTGCATTGCATTTCAAAAATCCCTTCTATGGGGTGCGATGGGCAAGAAATGACAAATGGCAGTGTCATTCCGCGAGGTGGAGAGGCAATGGAAGCTTCCAGAAACTTCTCCTGTGACACTTGCCTCTCTGAATTCAACCAAGGATGAGTAAGAGATCATCAATATCCAAGTGGAAGCAAGAACTATCAAAGAGAAGACACTAATCAAATCATAAGCTGACTCATCTCCATTACAGATATCTATATATGGATCCCTCATCCCAGAGATCCAGAGGCTGGAATTTTGCATATTGTAAGGAATTGCTGTTGGTTTCTTGAGACAAACATCAGATTGTTGGGTGATCTAAGCTTTGTATGAGGTGAAGAGGGGCTTCCTTGCTGAGAGGTTGATGTTGGGTCAGAACAACTGGTTATAACTCCTCTTGGCTCTTTCTTGTTTATCAATAAAAGCTATTCAAGTTTTCCTCCATACTCTTGTGTCATTGATATTTGCTGCATTTGTATGGTCAATTTACATCCGATCCTAGATTGTTTATGATTATAGATCCATGTATTTGTATAGTGCTATGCTACTGTGATCTTACAGGTACTTTGTGAAGCTGGGAGTGGAAGGGAAAAAGTAGTGAAAGACTATCAAGGAAGAGAGGAATCAAATCAGGAGATTAGCGCAAGACAGAGGTTGGTCTTTCTGTTCCTCTCTATCTATAATTCATAAAGGAAAAACAAAAGTAGCTTTACTCTGTTTGTTTCTAAGGCAGCTGTCACACCTTAGTGGGATAGAGCAGTTCTATATAGACACTTTTCCCTGTAACAAAATGGCGACTCCACTGGGGAGCGTGTTAGTTTGTTTGTTTATCATTCCTTGTTGTCTATTTCATAAACTTACAGGTAGCATTCGAACTGCATTTGCCATAGCAAATAAAAAGTAGATAAATTCTACTTCAGTCCATCTACGAGACCTGTTTATGATTTAAACAACTGATTCACAAACTCTCTGATTGTCCTTGTGATAGCTCTTAGATCATCCTTAGATCTACCCCTGATTGTTGCATTACTGATTGCCTTTTGCTCGACCAAAACCCATGAACTGAACTGCAAACTGTGACTCGGAACCCAAACAGAGTCTCGTTTCAGGCCCAACGCAGGTACTGTTCAGAGAATCTGAACTTCAGCGCACTTCTCGAGTGGAGAAGGTGCACTGCATTTCAAATTCTCTATGTTACAGGTGCGCTGATCAGACTAGGCTTTGTGCAGTTTTGGTTTTTGTGATTCATTCTTTCTAGTTTTATTCCTGAATTTTGCTGCTTGTGATCAGTATATGTCTGTTAGAAACCCCTTTTCCCTGCTATTATTCCACCTCCTTTGTACAAAAGAACTGTAAATGTTTTTGTGTGTTTTTTGAGCCATTTTCAGTTCTCCTTTGCAAAAGTAGCATAATCGTACTGTCGTCCTTTGATTTGAAACTGTCGCAAGTGTCGATTTCGATCATAGGAAAGAGTTTGATTGTTGTTGATGGTTGATTATCCTGTTACTATTGTTTTTGGTCTGAATTTGTAAATTTTCTAGTGTTGAAAACAAGTATTCATTTCAAAATCGTAAGGTGTTGTGATCGTCTCCATTTTTGATTTCGAAAAGAAACTTGTTGGTATTTATCGCTTGAAAAGAAATTCAGATTTGTGCATCAACTTTCTTTTTATCATTCATATACTAAGAAAGTCGAAAACAAATACATGCATGTGCATTTGCATATAGACAATCTGATTGGCTTGATTTAGGAAAGTGCATTTAGAGTGTGCTCTTTGCTCTTTGTGAAAAGATTCTGTCTTTCTTTCCTTAGTAGCTAGGATTTTCATCGCACAAAGAAGATAAAAAGATTGTTTATCATCTTAGATTTCATTTTAGGAATTACATCTACATCTCGCGGTGAACGAAAGGAAAACTTCATAAACAAGATCAACTATAAAATAAATTCAATGAATCTAACAACGCTTTGGAACTTAACACACAACATTTAGAAGTCTAGGCTAGAGACGTATTACAGCGTCGTAAAGCCTGGTAACTGTTGTTCTCACTGATGGTTGGGTGATTCCTCCACTTTGAAATGATAAGTGCTAGTACGGACTTGTGCTCCCACGTACCGTCGAGTATATTTTGGGAGACCCCAATAGGCTTAATCCTTTATCCATAGGAAGCCGTGTCTGCCGCCCTATTGATCGCAATGCACTGAACACAGCATTCGGGAAGATTGACCTCTGTACCGTAAAAAGTATTCTGCAGTTTTGCGATTGGTTTGGTAATCCCTCTACCTAGATTTCCAGAGCAGTCCCTTTCGTTCCTTTTCAGACTCTTTAACAGAAAAGGTCCATTTGAGCACTTGTCACTTCAGGCTCATTAAAAATTGAAGGAGACTAGAGTCATCGTTTGTTTTTTCTCGACTCTTAAAAATTGAAAAAACAAGTTGTGTCAAAGCATCTAAAATTTATTTTAAATGGAATATTCATTACCCTTTCCTACGTTGATCTTGGGTTGAGAAAATGGAGTCCATCAACCAAGGAATTCCCCTTGGAGGAAATCTTAGTCCCTTCTCCTCTTGGGGAGATGTTGGTGCACCCCATATGGCCACATTGTCGCTTCCAGGACTGACAATCGGCTTGCCTGTATGTCTTTTCTCAACCTCTATCGTTTAGAACACCACAATTACTAAACAATCGAATCAGCAACTAGACGAGTCCAGAGTTACCCACCAACCTTTTACTTCCTCTAATTCTTCCTCTCCTCCTTCCTCTTCGCTTGATGGGGCTGGTAAAGCCAAAAGTCAAGCACCTGAGAAGAAGAAGGAGCCAAAAGCGAATGGGGGCAAACGAGTGTTGTCTAGCGAAAATCCACACACTGCACCGACCAGGCCTAAATCGCCATGTGTCATATGCAAAGGAGACCACTATCATAGAGATTGTCCTTGCATCCCTCGGATCTTAAGGGACTAGTCTCCTCGTTTGCACAATCCGGTGTCATTAACCTCTGATGATCATGTTGAAAACACACCGTCAACTAGTGAAAGTGAAGCCCCAGGACAAAAAGGAAAATATAGGTTTCCTTGTAAACTGTGCGAAGGCGATCATGTTGTCCACCATTGTCCCTTCTTAGACTAGGCTAAAAGCGTTTTGAACGATCTTCCGATTTCACCGTTACGACTTCCTCCTAGATATAAAAAGCTCTTGCCGAGTTCGTCACTAGTTGAAAATCCGGCTGGCCCACTCAGGTGGTCGCCTGAAGAATCTATCATTGAAGATAAACCATCTGAACCCATACAAGACGAAAATCAAAAGGTCGAGGCGGCAGTTGACCCAATCTTGCCTTCAGAGGTTCCACCTTCAGATGATACAGTCACCGAAGAGAACAAGGATGACACCGTCCAAATTCTTTTCATAAGCACAGACTCCAATGAACATGGGGGCAATTTTCCCATTCCTTTATCGCAGGAAGGAAGTTCGTCAGAGTCGTACCCGGCCGTCTATTCGGTCTCACCTCCAAGCAACCTAGTTGTCTCCTTCGACTGGAATCAGCTAGGCAGACCCCGTTTACCAGCTAGTGTACCATTCCGAATCATTGTTGAAATATATAGAATGGTTATGGCTGGTACCATCATAGATGAGGGGGCTTCTGTGAGTATCCTTTCCTCGACTGCTTGGAAAGCACTTGGTTCGCCATCACTTTTACCTGAGATGAGAAATCTAATAGGCTTTGATAAAGGAATCAGTCGACAGTTAGCGATCCTTCCCAATGTGGCCATAACATTGGGAGGAAAAACTGTTCACATGAACGTAATGGTAGTTCAAGGACCCCTGGATTACAATCTACTCCTTAGATGAGACTATATTTATTGCATGGGAGCAATTGTCTCCTCACTCTTTAGAGTAATGTGTTTTCCGCACGAAGGAAGAGTGGTCAAGCTCGTAGACCAGCTTTCATTCCACGGTTCACGCATAACAAATAGTCATATACCATCCCTAAATGGTCTTTTCACGCAAGAAATGTCTCAATCTCCAGTCCGCCCGCCTGATGAGCGCGAGTGATTCGGGGGACATGACTGAGACCCAGGGGGCATGCACCCTGGTCTGCTTCGGCAGAAAACTTCGGGTATAGGGTAGGTTTCCGCGAGAGAATATGACTAGTTTGTACTCCCGTCCGTGATTGGAAGAGGGGGTTATTCTAGAACAATATTCTCTTTTCAAAGTTATGTGAGTGGAGTAGCCTCCTTCACTCACCTTTGTCTATTTCGGTAGACATCGCTGAAGAAGCGTTTTGTTTACGCCGTGAATAGAACAATCTTTGGTAAACCTGTAAGAGGTAGGCCTCTCCCGGTAAAACAAATGTTTTAACGGAAGAAAGAAGGGGTAACCTTGAAACTCTGTTTTATACCTAGGGGCATGCAAACCTTTTGGAGTGCAAGCAAAGAGTGATCATTTATTTGTTTTTTGGATTGGTTGTTTCCTAACTTGCATAAAGAAAGGATGTGGGGCAAAACTCTAAAAATTTCCGTTTTGTATGAGACATTCTTATCACACGACTGGATTAATCGAGCAGTGTTACCGCAAGGTTCAAGCTCGTTAAAAAATAAACCCGCATCGAGCAGTTTTAGCGCATAGTTCAAGCTCATTAAAAAATAGACATAAGACATGAGAAAATGTTTCCCCCCGCGTTTAAGCTCATTAAAAAATGAACTATTCCCCGGTAAATAACCATCGTGAATGTAGTACTTCAACCATTAAAGCCTTGGTCGTGTTTGCACCATCACCTCCAAATTTGCATTGGCCGATCATTCACCTCCATTTGATTGTTTACCCATTTTGAGGAACAGCTGCAAAGAGTGATCTCACTAGCCATCCTTGTAACACTGCCGTAATTGGAAAATTCCAAACCTTACCTGGAATTAGTTGCTACCCATTTTATCACTCGTTCCTCAAAAGACGAGTCTCCTTTAAGCTCTTTTCAACTGACTCGTAAAATATGAAAAGATTGCCGAGCCATTGGCCTCTCCCGCTCGTTAAAGGGACCGGAAGTGTTATCTCTCCTCTAAATTTTAATCTTTTTGGACTTGAGAGATTATTACACAAAAAGATCGAGAACTTGTTTTGTTCGGCTCGTTAAAAGTATCGAAAACTCATCCCTTCTGTTTTGTTTTATACTTTTTCGGACTTAAGGGATTAGATGACGAAAAAGGAATTTTGGAGTTTCCTTTACGTTCCATTTCAGACTCTCTAAAATTGAAAAGGACCGAGTTATCTTTGTCGTTAAACTCGTTAAAATTTTAATAGCGACAAACTTGTCTGTAGATGAGAACGAGTTTCACTATTGCTAGGCTCGTTAAAACATAGCGATGGGTTTGCCTGAAGGAAAAATTATAGAACAAGCATATGTTATCCTCCTCAAGCTTGGAAAAATAAAGAGGTACTGGTCAGCAATGACTGGGGAAAATTGGGAAGAAAACTTGAAGAAACTTTGTTGGTAGCAAGTCGCTCTTGAACATGACACTTCCACTCCGTGTCCGAGTCGGTTTGGGTTGTTTCATTCACCGGTCACATCACCATGGTCCCATCATACCATCCACATTTGGGGTTAATGCTACCAATCCATCACATCAGTGTCGTCGATATATTCAAGAGAAGTCATTCAGAGAATTCACCTGTGTCTCACCCATTACCATACATTTATACTCCATTCTTTCATGACCGCCACCCTGAACCTTATATCACCAGATCGTTTTCACCTCCATTAAAATCATTTGCTCCGTTCCATGTCATTGATGTGGGATTCATTAAGGCCCTCTTGTGATGGATCGCTTCTTGTCGACATCAGCTCATTATCGAAGAAGTCGATCTAGGAACACCCCATTCAGTACTTTGAAGCTTGCATGCCTCAATGGCAAGTTTCTCACTTCCGGCGACAGGTTTACATCAATGGCATTCAACCGAAAGATTTTGCGTGGTGTTCGACGCCAAGTCCTTTATTCACACCATGTGAATTGTACTGCAGTACCTTGAGGGTCATTATCATTATTGGTGATTCCTCTCGCGCCTATTAACTGCTTACATCATTGGCTGGTAATCAGGCGATGTCTTTCCATGTTCGACTCCAGAACATCTTTCACATGGATCGACTTGTACTTCGAGTGAAGATCGAATGATATTGAAGACCCCGAATCTAGTTTCATCCATCCGGGCTGCGATATATATTCAGGGAAATAAAGACATCAAATGTACATCATTGCTACACATATAATCATCCAATCAAAGGGATGATGGCTCTACCAGAATCATCAGTCTACACTTAGACGATTGTCTGTCCTATGTACATGAAAATGAATTTATAAAACTGAGCATGGGAATGCCTGCCTCAGCTAGATCATGAAAATATTATGAAGATAATGTATTGTATTGTATCTTATTACAGGTCTCCTCCAAGCTTGAAAGAACTTTGGATCCTCATAATAAAGCATTTCACCCGACATCGAAATATTAACGACCTCATGCTTTAGGGGGCAATTGTTATAGACATTTTTGGGCCCTACAACCCCAAGCATGAAATGTCCATAAACCAAGGGCTCCTAAGTCCCTAAAAGTGTTGTTCTAACCCCTAAAGGAACAAGGTCAACAGATTACAGCTTCTCCCAGAAGTTCTCCATGAAAAACTGCTCAGAATTGGTCAAAACAGGATCATTTCAGTTGCTCCACTGGCCAAGTGCGTTGCATCTCACCTAAATACACTGTGTGGGTGCATTTCATTTCAAAAGGCCCTTCTATGGGGTGCGATGGGCGAGAAATGACAAATTGCAGTGTCATTCCGCGAGGTGGAGAGGCAATGGAAGCTTCCAGAAACTTCTCCTGTGACACTTGCCTCTCTGAATTCGAACAAGGATGAGTAAGAGATCATCAATATCCAAGTGGAAGCAAGAACTATTAGAGAGAACACACTAATCAAATCATAAGCTGACTCATATCCATTACATATATCTATATATGGATCCCTCATCCCAGAGATCCGGAGGCTGGAATTTTGCATATTGTAAGGAATTGTTGTTGGTTTCTTGAGACAAACATCAGATTGTTGGGTGATCTAAGCTTTGTATGAGGTGAAGAGGGGCTTCCTTGTTGAGAGCTTGATGCTGGGGCAAAACAACTGGTTGTAACTCCTCTTGGCTCTTTCTTTTTTATCAATAAAAGCTATTCAAGTTTTCCTCCATACTCTTGTTTCATTGATATTTGCTGCATTTGTATGGTCAATTTACATCAGATCCTAGATTGTTTATGATTATAGATCCATGTCTTTGTATAGTGCTATGCTACTGTGATCTTACACGTACTTTGTGAAGCTGGGCGTGCAAGGGAACAAGTAGTGAAAGACTATCAAGGAAGAGAGGAATCAAATCAGGAGATTAGCGCAAGACAGAGGTTGGTCTTTCTGTTCCTCTCTATCTATAATTCATAAAGGAAAAATGAAAGTAGCTTTACTCTGTTTGTTTCTAAGGCAACTATCACACCTTAGTGTGATAGAGCAGTTCTATATACACACTTTTCCCTGTAACACCTACTTCCTCCTGCAGTCCCTCATTGAATCCATTGTTAAGGTTCAAGAAGGAAATTCAGAGCAGCTAGCTCAGTATGGGTTAATTAGAATTTTAGTGGAAGAAGCCCTCCATACATTTACACTCCCTATAGCATGGGAAATCTTCCAAAACATGACAACTGAGGATGACATAAAGACCCTAACCTATGATATCATTCCTACTAGCAGTGAGGAGGAAGAGCAGCAAGGGGGGGAAGGTGAAGCAATTGGTGACTTAGTAGAACAAGAAGGGAAGGAGGAAGAAACTAAGATAGAAGAGGAGAAAGCTGAGGAAACAGAGCAGGAAGAAATAGATCAAACAGAGACAGAAGGAAGAGAGAAAGAGGGAGAAAAGATAGAACAAGGAGAAGTGTCCCCTGAGACTCTGGAAAGAGAGGCAGCAACTTCTCTCACCGCCCTCAGTACACCAATCAAGCCAAAAAAATAGAGGAAAAGGCAAGCCTCCATGTATTTCAGGGCTAGGAAGAGCACAAGAATCAAAACAGGCAAACCTCAGCCCTCTTCAAAAGAGCCAATTACAATTGAAGATTCACCCTCTGCCAAAGGGAAAGAATCCCTTCCAAGGAACCTATCACATATGAAATAGGGACTCCTAGATCTTCCCCATGGAAGGAGAAGGTAGTACTATAAGACCCAAAAACAGTCCTACAAGAGGCTCATATAGTTCTATAGGAGACATTGTCAAAATTACAAGAGACCCAATAGTTGGAGAAAAGGGTAGAGGAACAGTCATAGGTGAAGGAGGAAGAACCAAAGATACAAGAACCTAATCCATAGCCTAGTTTGGCTTCCTATTACAATCTGCTTGAAGGAGGAAGAATAATTCCACAAAAATTTGCAATTCCATTATTCCTTGAATTAGAGAAAGAGAGAATAAGAACACATAGATGGATGCAAATAGCCAAATCCAAGGGAGTTGAGGATGTTTTCCATATGTAAAGCAAACTCAGAGAACTGGGCAGAGAGTTGAGTGATATCAGAAACAGGCAAGCAATTACAAGGAGCCACCTTGAAACTAAAAATGAATTGTTAAGGAGGCAGCTACAAGAGAAGGAGACTCAGCTGGAATGCATCGCCAGCTTATCCATGGAGGCATTGCAATGTAGAACACTAGTAAAATCTTATGGCTTATATCTCAAGGACCAATGGTTACAATTCTAGATAAAGACTTTGGCACAAAGAGGCACAATGCCCTTCCCAGATTACAGGTGGTTTATGGACCTATATGACCAAAGCACATCAGAGGATAAGGAAAAAATGGTAGAATTCTACCTACATAACATGGCCCTCACAGAAATGAATGTGTGGGACCCCAATTCCAGGCTAGGGGACATGAAACTAATGGACATGGCCTCATGGATGAACCATGAAGAGTTAAGGGCAGTAGAAATAAGAATATTGATAATAAAAGAGTAGAATGAGCCATTAATGAAAAGAGCTCAGCCATCAGATCCCATGGAACTCATTAGCGCACACAACCTGCTTGCCAATAATCCTCAAATTGCCCCTAGATACATAAGTGATCAAGCACAAGACATTTCACACTTTGAGGATATGCAAAGGCTACATGGGGATGACTGTGTGCATGCATGCATGAGGAGGTGGAACACCTTACCACACAACCTACAGATCAGGGAATTTCATTCCCCCATGAGGATGAATGAGGCATTAAGAAGAGTGCCAATGTACAAGCACTCCATGTAGAGGCTGAAGGTCAATTGGATTGGCCTCAAATTGAGTCCCCAACTATTGTTAGGCATGCTAGAAGGCAGAAAAGAAGAAGAAGAGGAGGAGCAATGAGAAGAGATAGAAAGGAAGGCATGATTCTATGAAAAGGAAGAGGAGACCACATCAGAGGCTTGGGATACTAGGGATGCGACTAGGGCCATAAAATATGAGGAGATGGACTAAGTTGTTCAGAGGATGAGCAAAACTTTCAGTAGGGGTGTTGTTGGGAAAAGTATCCAATACGGAATGACCCTATCCCACTCTAAGGGTGATAGTTCCTTAGCAACAATAAAAGCAAAGCTATCTGAGATTACTTCTTTATGAGATGTAAAAGTGGGGAGAAAGAGATCCACTAACCGATGTCTTTCGCTAATGGTTGATCCAATCTTCTCCCCTTGCTGCTTGCCCCCAGCTCCTTTCTCTTTCACTGGCCCAGCTACACCAAGATCCTGCAAAATGGCAAGAGAGGGAAACTACAAGAAGCATACATTCATAATTGATTCAAGGATTAGAATAAATCAAATACACAAGTATAACAACACACCATTGAGACACATGCATATAGAAGAACCTCAAATGCTTTATTAATGGAAGAAGTAAGGTTCAGGAAGTGATACAACCATAAGAGGCCCAATCCAGCATCACCTTCCCAGCAGAAAGAAATCTCCTCTTCACCTCCTTCAAAGCAAATCACCCAATAGTTCTAAACTCAAACCAACAACAAATCTTTACATTCACAAGATTCCAGCCTCCCTAGACCTCATGAGAGAGATCTATATATAGGAGTTTTGGAGAAAGGATGAGTCAGCTTGAGGCTGGCATGAAGCTGACTAGTGTCCTCTCTCACTTCAGTTCTTCTTCAGTTCTTGAGTCCACTTGGAGGTTCTTGCTTCCACTTGGAGATCTAGAACCTCTTACTCATCACCAGTCGAATTCCCTGATCCAAGTGTCATTTTGGAAGCTTCCTGGGCATTGACACCTTGAGGAATGACTGTGCCACATGTCCAAACTCGCCCAGCGCAGGTAGCCTTCTTTGCAGTTGACATTCAACGCAGGTAGACAGTGGAGCAGTTGACATTCAGCGCAGATGCTCAGTGGAGCAGTTGACATGATCCAGAATTGCCTTGTTTTTGAGTGTTTTCAGGTGGAGAACTTTTATTCAGTGCTGTGGTTTGCTGACCTTGTTCCTCTAGGGGTAGGAACAACATGTTTAGGGACTTTGGATCCCTTGGCTTATGGACATTTCATGCTTCATGCTGTAAGGCACAAAAATGTCTATAACAATTGCCCCCTAAAGTATGAGGTCGTTTATCGGGTGAAATGCTTTATCAGGAGTATCCGAAGTTCATTCAATCGCTGAGAGGTGACCTGTAATAAGATACAATACAATACATTATTTTTCATACTGCTTTCATGATCTAGCTGAGGTGGGCATTCCCATGCTCAGCTTTATAAATTCATTTTGGTACATAGAACAGACGATCGTCTAATGGTAGACTGATAATTTCTCTGTTGAAATTATCATCCTTTGAGTAGGATGATCATCTGCTGCACATGTCAATGTCTTTATTTCCTGAATATATATCGCAGCCCGGATGGATGAAACTAGATCCGGGGTCTTCAAACTCGTTCGATCTTCACTCTAAGTACAAGTCGATCCATGTGAGAATTTCGCTGAAGTCGAACATGGAAAGACATCGCTTGATTACCGGTCAATGATGTAAACCGTTAACAAGCGCGAGAGGAATCACCGATAATGATGATGACCCTCAAGGTACGACAGTACAATCCACGTGGTGTGAATAAAGGACTTGGCGTCGAACACCACGCAGAATCTTTCGGTCAAAGGTCATTGATGTATACCTGTCGCCGGAAGTGAGAAACTTGCCATTGAGGCATGCAAGCTTCAAAGTACTGAGGGGGTTTGTTCCTAGATCAACTCCTTGGATAATGAGCTGATGTCGACAAGGAGCGATCCGTCAAAGGAGGGCCTTAATGAATCCCACATCAGTGACACGGAACGGAGCTAATGATTGTGATAGAGGTGAAAACGATTTGTGAAATATGATTCAGGGTGGCGGTCATGAAAGGATGAAAGATGATGTATGGTAGTGGATGGGACACGGTTGACTCTTTCTGAACAACATCTCTTGAACATATAACGACACTGATGTGATGGATCGGTAGCATTACCCCAAATGTGGATGGTTTGGCGAGACCATGGTGATGAGACCGGTGAATGAAACAACCCAACCCGATGTGGTACGGAGGAAAAGTGTCATGTTCAAGAGCGACTTGCTACCATTAAAGCTTTGAGGTTCTCCCAATTTTTCTCCAGTCATTTCTGACCAGTACCTCTTTATTTTTGTCAAGCTTGAGGAGGATAACATATGCTTGTTCTATAACCTGCCCTTCGGGCAAGCCCATCGCTATGTTTTAACGAGCTTAGCGATAGGGAAACTCGTTCTCGTCTAAAGACAAGTTTGTCGCTATTTAATCATTTTAACGAGTCTAACGACAAGGAAAACTCGGTCCTTTTCATTTTTAGGGAGTCTGAAAAGGTACATAAAGTTAACTCCAAAATTCCTTTTTCGTCATCTAATCCCTTAAGTCCGAAAAAGTATAAAACAATACAGAAGGGATGAGTTTTCGATAACTTTAACGAGCCGAATAAAACAAGCGCTCGACCTTTTTGTGCAATAATCCCTCAGGTCCAAAAAGATTAAAATCTAGAGGAGGGATAGCTCTTCCGGTCCTTTTAACGAGTTGGAAGGCCAAAACTCGGCAATCTTTTCATATTTTACGAGTCAGTTGAAAAGAGCTTAAAGAAGACTCATCTTTTGAGGAACGAGTGATAAACAGGGATAGCAACTGATTCCAGGTACAGGTTGGAATTTTCCAATCACGGCAGTGTCACAAGGATGGCTAGGTGAAATCACTCTTCGCAGCTGTTGCTCAAAATAGGTAAACAATCATATGGAGGTGAATGATCGGCCAAATGAAAGTGGAGGTGGCAGGTGCAAACACGACCAAGGCTTTTATGGCTGATAAATTTACGATCACAGCGGTTATTTACCGGGATAGGTTCATTTTTTAGTTAAAAATGAGCTTAAACTCTGGAGGAAACATTGCTCACTGCTTATATTTATTTTTTAACGAGCATGAAGACCGCGTTAAAACTGCTCGGATCTTGCGTTTATTTTTTAACGAGCATGAACTTTATGCTAAAACTGCTCGATTTACCAGTCATAAGATAAGAGTGTATCCTGAAAGATTCCATTTTTTATAGAGCTTGCGCCTTACCAAAGCTATGCTCCCTCTCATCCTTTCTTTATGCAAGTTCGGAAACGGCTAACCTAAAAAGCAGATAAATAACCGCTCTTTCCTTGCACTCCAAAAGGTTTGCATGCCCCCAGGTATAAAATACAATTTCAAGGATGCCCCTCCTCCTTCTCACCTCTGCTTTTCTTTGGGTGTTCACAACTACTTGTCATCTTGCTAGTCCAATTTTAACGATACTTGTATTCTCGTTAATTTTAACGGGTCTATACGATACTTGTCTTCTCGTCAGCCCAACTTTCAACAGATTTTTCGCAAGATCGAAAGAGAACAGCTACTTGCGACAAGAGAGTAGCTACTTGTGACAAGAGAAGAACACTACTCAAAGACAAAACATTTGTGTTATTGAGGGAGGCTTACCTCTTTCAGGTTACCCAAAGATTGTTCTGTTATTCTTTCAACAGAACACTTCCTCGGCAATGTCTACCGAAATAGACAAGGGTGAATGACCTTTGTTAGACACGTAACTTTGACAAAAGAATCCTATTCTAGAACAACCCCTCTTCCATCCACGGATGGGGTACGGACTAGTCATATTCCCTCGCGGAAATTCTATCTTATACCCAAGGTTTTCTCTGCCTAACGCAGACCAGGATGCATGCCCCCTGGGTTCTAGTCCCATCTTTCCGAATCACTCGCATTCATCGGGAAGAAGGACTGGGGGTGGAGACATTTCTTGATTGAATAGACCATTTAGGGTTGGTATGTGACTATTTGCGATGCGTGATCCCGGAAATGAAAGTTGATCTACGAGCTTGACCATTCTTCCTTCGTGTGGAAAACACATTACTCTAAAGAGTGAGGAGACTATTGCTCCCATGCAATATATATAGTCTCGTCCAACGAGTAGGTTATAATCCAAGGGTCCTTGAACAACCATCACATTCATTTGAACGGCCTTCCCTTTCAATGTAATAGGCACATTGGGGAGGATCCCTAAAGGTCGACTGGTTCCTTTATCGAAACCCGAGAGATTTCTTATCTCAGGCAAAAGCGCCGGGGAACCCAGTGCTTTCCAAGCAACAGAGGAAAGGATACTCACAGATGCCCCTTCATCAATGATAGTGCCAGCCATTACCATTCTGTATATTTGGACTATGATTCGGAATGGTATACTAGCTGGCAACCGGGGTCTGCCTAGTTGGTTCCAATCAAAGGACACAACCAGGTTGCTTGGTGGTGGGACCGAATACACGGCCGGATATGACCCTGACGATGTTCCTTCCTGCGATAAAGGAATGGGCGCATTGCCCTGACGCTCGTCAGAGTCTGTGTTGATGAAAAGAATCTGGATGGTGTCATCCTTATTCTCTTCAGTGAGGGTGTCATTTGAAGATGAATCTTCAGTGACGGTGTCATTTGAAGATGAAACTTCTGAAGGAAGAACCGGGTCAACTGCCGTTTCGACCTTCGGACTTTCGTCCGGTCTGGATTCAGTAGGTTCATTTTCAATGACTGACGCTTCAGCTGACCACTTGAGCGGGCCAGCTGTATTCTCAACCAACGAAGGACTTGGCACGAGTTTTTTGTATCCAGGAGGAAGTCTCAACGGTGAAACCGAACGATCTTCCAAAACTCTCTTCGCTTCGTCTAAGAAGGGACAATGGTGGATGGCGTGATCACCTTCACATAGTCTGCAGGGGGATCTTGCTCCCCCTCTTTGTCTTGAACCTTCACTTTCGCTGGTTGACGGTAAGCATTCAACATGGCTATCAGAGGTTGATGCTCCCGAACTGTGCAAACGAGGGGACCAGTCCCTTAGTATCCGAGGAATACAGGGACAATCTCTATGGAAGTGGTCTCCTCTACATATGACACATGGCGATTTAGGCCCGGTCTGTGCTGTGTGTGGATTTTTGTCAGATGATTTTTGCTTGCCCCCAGTTGCCTTAGGCTCCTTCTTCTTCTTCTCTCTCTTCTTCTTCTCCTTCTTCTCCATGGGAGCTTGGCTTTTGCCGGCTCTACCTTGCGAAGATGAAGGATTGGAGGAAGAGTTATAGGAAGTAGAAGGCTGGTGGGCAGCTCTAGACTGATCTAACTGTTGACTTGACTGTTCAAGAACCATGGTGTTCTGAACTACATTGGTTGAGAATAGCCAGATTGGCAGGCCAATTGTCAGTCCTGGAAGCGACAATGTGGCCATGTGGGGCACACCAACTTCTCCCCAAGAGGAGAAAGGACCAGGATTTCCATCATGGGGAATTCCTTGGTTGGTGCGTTCCATGTTCTCAACCTACAGATCAACGCAGGAATAGGAGGTGATTATGTTCCGTTTTAAAATAAATTTTATAACGACGCTTTAGACACAACTTGCTTTTTCACTTTTTAAGAGTCGAGAAAAAGCTAAAGATGACTCTAGTCTCCTTCGATGTTTTAACGAGCCCGAAGTGACAAATGCTCGGATGGACTTTTTCAGTTATAGAGTTTGAAAAAGGCCAAAAGAAACTACTCTAGAGTTCTAGGCAGAGGGTGTGCCAAACTTTTCGCAAAACCATAGAATACGTTTTACGGTACGGGTGGTCGATCTTCGCGAATGCTGTGTTCACTGCATTGCAATCAGTAGGGCGGTCGACACGGCTTCCTATGGATAAAGGCTTTGTTCCTATAGGGGTCTCCCAATATATACGCGACGGTACGTGGGAGCACAAGTCCGTATTGATACTTATCGCTTCACCGTGGAGGAATCACCCAACCACTCAACGCTAAGATATCACGTTTAACGACACCGGAACATGTCTCTAGCTTAGACCTCTATGTGTTTGCGTTATGTTTCAAAGCGTTGTTATGTAAATTCAATTTATTTTAGGTTGATCTTGTTTAGCAGTTTGCCTTTATGGATCACCACGTGATGTATGGTACAACTCCTAAATGCAGTCTAAAGATGAGAAGCAAGCTTTTTCAATCTTTTCAACTTATGAAAATCTTAACTACTGAGGGAAAAGAAAGACATCATCTTTTCACACAGATCATAGAGCACACACTAATGCACTTTTTCCTAAATCAACATGCAAGCTGTCAAAATGCACATGCACAATGCAGGTATTTCTTTTCTCTTTCTTAATGTTGGTGTACTACAAAAAGAAAGTTGTTGTATAACTTTGAATTCAATTTCGAGTGAAAGAAAACAAGCTTTTGTCCAAAATCAAAAGACACCTTAAGATTTACTTGTTTCAACACTAGAAATACATAAATTCAAACCATATGACGAAAGCAAAAGCTCAATCAGCTATGAACAGCAAACAAACTAACTCTTAAGATCAGAACGACACTTATCACAGGTCTAGATCTAAGAGGCCACAGCAAGACTAGTTCACTTTCGTTATGGGAAACTACAAATGATGTAAGAAATACACAAAGAACAAATACAGTTTCCTTATACAACCGAGGCGGAATAGTGGCAAAGAAAGGTGGTTTCAGATAGGTACATTGACTGATAGCAGGCTGCAAAAACAGGGATGAAAACAGGGCAACAGAAAGCAGAGAACCCAGTTGCACAAGGCCACACTGGTTCAGCGCAGGTAGAACATAGTCAGTTTGACATTCAGCGCAGGTAGCCCCTTCGGGACCTGCGATGAAATGCAGACTGCCTTCACAGTGCCTGCAATGAAGAGAGAAACTCTCGTTTCTCCCGGGTTCAGGGTCACAGATTGCTCAAAAATCAACAGTTTTTGGCCAAATCAAAGCTACCAATCAAGTACACACTAAGGGATGATTCAAAGGAGGATGAAAAGCTATCACTAAGAGCTGTTTAGAGTCCTTGTGGATCAGCTCTTCAAATCATAAACATGCCCAGAAACTGAGCTAGAGTAACTGCCCTCTACTTTGCATTTGAAAGATCCAAATGCAGTTCGATTCGGTACTCCCTGTGTTTAGGAAATGAATAGCAAAAACACAAACAACCAACAAGATACGATCCCCAGCGGAGTCGCCAATTTGTTGTTGGGAAAAGTATCCAATACGGAATGACCCTATCCCACTCTAAGGGTGATAGTTCCTTAGCAACAATCAAAGCAAAGCTATCTAAGATTACTTCTTTATGAGATGTAAAAGAGGGGAGAAAGAGATCCACTAATCGATGTCTTTCGCTAATGGTTGATCCAATCTTCTCTCCTTGCTGCTTGCCCCCAACTCCTTGCTCTTTCACTGGCCCAGCTACACCAAGATCCTGCAAAATGGCAAGAGAGGGAAACTACAAGAAGCATACATTCATAATTGATTCAAGGATTAGAATAAATCAAATACACAAGTATAACAACACACCATTGAGACACATGCATATAGAAGAACCTCAAATGCTTTATTAATGGAAGAAGTAAGGTTCAGGAAGTGATACAACCATAAGAGGCCCAATCCCGCATCACCTTCCCAGCAGAAAGAAATCTCCTCTTCACCTCCTTCAAAGCAAATCACCCAATAGTTCTAAACTCAAACCAACAGCAATTCTTTACATTCACAAGATTCCAGCCTCCCTAGACCTCATGAGAGAGATCTATATATAGGATTTTTGGAGAAAGGATGAGTCAGCTTGAGGCTGGCATGAAGCTGAGTAGTGTCCTCTCTCACTTCAGTTCTTCTTCAGTTCTTGAGTCCACTTGGAGGTTCTTGCTTCCACTTGGAGATCTAGAACCTCTTAATCATCACCAGTCGAATTCCCTGATCCAAGTGTCATTTTGGAAGCTTCCTAGGCATTGACACCTTGAGGAATGACTGTGCCACATGTCCAAACTCACCCAGCGCAGGTAGCCTTCTTTGCAGTTGACATTCAACGCAGGTAGATAGTGAAGAAGTTGACATTCAGCGCAGATGCTCAGTGGAGCAGTTGACATGATCCAGAATTGCCTTGTTTTTGAGTGTTTTCAGGTGGAGAACTTTTATTCAGTGTTGTGGTTTGCTGACCTTGTTCCTCTAGGGGTAGGAACAACATGTTTAGGGACTTTGGATCCCTTGGATTGTGGACATTTCATGCTTCATGCTGTAAGGCACAAAAATGTCTATAACAAGGGGGGCGATGATGAGCCTCATAAATGGGTAATTATATGAGCTCATTTTACCTCCTAACCTAGTCAAATAAACCATTCTCTTATCTTATTGTATGATTTTCTAATTATATTTATGCTTATGGAGTGAGTTGAGTTACTTATGATGCCATGTGGTCTAACATGTGTTTAATGTAGATTATTGATGAATTTTGAGGTCAAAGTCAAGGATCCAATGGAAAAATGGCAGCAATAACTCGAAGTGGACAAAGGAGATGGATTATAGGAGGGATTCCCCCTCATTTATTACTCCTCACTTTGAATTCCCCTTCATTCATCTCGGAGTACAAGCAGCCAAGTCACCCACTAGAAGGCAGCCGAGCAAGTGGAGGATGACTAATGATTATCTCGAGTTTTGGGATCCAAGCCTCCCTGATTTTAAGGAAGCTATTGGTAAATTCATTTGTATAATTAGAGAGGCCTAGGGCCTCACTAGGGTCAGATTTTTTTTGGATTTTTGTTGAATTTTTGCTTATGTAAACTCTGCTCAACTTCGAGTTTATCTTTTGGTGACAGTTTGATGTAATCTTGCTATTGTTTTGGAAATAAAGATGGAATCCTTTTTCAGTTAGCATTGAGTTACCTTAGAGGGCTGAAGCTCTTGGGTTAGGGCCCAATCCAAGCAACCAAGCTCCTCTTTACTTGTATTTGTATACTTTTTTTCAGTTTGTAGATTAGTTTGTTGTTAGATGTATTTCTTTTATGGTTAAGAATAGGTTGCTTTGGATGATTGAGTAGTTTTCTTCCATTTGTGCTTTCTATAGTAGGTTAAGAAGTGATAAAGAGAAGATTCAAAAGCTTAGCAAGAGTGCCTTGGCCTCTCTGCCTCCCTTTGGGACCATGATTTGAGGAAAAGACCCTCTTGCTGCCCCAAAAACACAAATTTTCCTCATTCATAGGACTTCTAGTGTTTGCAGCTTTTCAGTAGGTTAATAGTCCAGCTTTGCTTTGCTTCAGATCTTATTCATCATGCTAACTTCTTTATTTTTAGTAGTCTTCTTCCATGCTTTCCTTTCCTATAGTAGTTCTCAGCATTTCCTTTCATAAATCATAGTTTAGATTAGTTTGATGCAAAACTCTGTTTTTTTAGATGCACCCATTCCATTGCTTGTTTGATCTTATCGGTTGACTTCTAGTTCCTTTGCAGAAAATATCTTCTAGTATCAAGCTAGCCTATTAGCCATCCCATCCTCCATCTGATCCATGCCCTATAGGTTTCCCAAGTCTCCCCTCAATTCTGCCTTAGTTTCCTGCATTTTCCATAAGACTTCTTCCTCTCTCCTTGAGCAAATCCAATTATATTTATCTCTCTTGGTGATTCTTGGTAGACACTAGGTGCCATAACACCTCATTCCAACCTTAATCTACCTTTTCCACCCACTCTCACACCCTCAAAATAGTGAAAACTTCTCTCAGCCTCCTCCTATAAGCCTCCTATAGAATGTTGTTTTTCCTCCTGTAGATTTCCTGTGTCCTCCTGTATATTTTCTTGTAGGGTTTCTTTTGAAGGACAAGTGTGGGAAAAGCCTCCAGAAGGCCACCTAAGACCTCCTAAGACCCATCCACACCATCCTACATCCTCTCAAGTACCAAAACTGCCCTCCAATGCCACCTATTCGCTGCCACATTCACAAACAATAAATTACATGCATGTCAAATTCACATAAAAATACATAAAAATCCAAAAAGATGTTTTTTGGTCATTACTTCCATAAATAGCTTAGTTAGATGTTGTTTACTTTCTTGAGTAGGTAATGACATTCTTTTCATAGTTTTCATAGTTCTTTCTGTAAAAGTAGGATTAGTTGATTAATTAGGATTTACTTGGTTTGCTTTACATTTCAGTTTTCTCCTTTATGCAGTTAGAATAGCATCTATAGAGTACTATTTCTCTCCTTTCATCACATATAAAGCTTCTTCTGGAATCGATAGAATATGGCTTGAGCTCCTAGTGATCTTACGTCGGCTGACCAAGTGACAACCTATAGTAAGAACTAGTACTTGTGCATACAACACCGTTGCTTCCAAGTTTTTTACGAACTATCGAGTTGATAAGAGTAAAGTAGGCAACCCAAGAGTTGTAGCATTATTGTTGCAATATTGGTGCTCACCACATACTTACCTCACTGTCCTTTAAGGAAGCATCGTTCTGCCTTGCTATAGCTGACTAAAGTATATACTGTGAACTTGGTGATAAACCCTCCTATAATTTGATCAAGCAAGTGATCCACAACATGTGTGACCTTATCTTTTGATGCTTCAAGTTTGCGAACCAACTTTGGGTCCACACAATAGGTTTGTCGAGCCTACACCTTCCCTGACTATTTTCTAGCTTCGTGACCCACTCGTACAACTCAGAGGGGATGGATGCAAAGAAATTTTCATGGATTTCCGTATATAAGTAGCAATCTAACCACTCTTCCTTCGATAATTGCGAATTCCTATTTCCCTGCACCGCGAACTCATGAATCTTCCTGTCCAACCACTCTTCAATTCATTTCTTTGTCAGATTCCAGTGATACGACATCAGACATCTCTTATGCAGATCCCGATCATGGACAGGGAACTATTTGTTGGTTTATTGGGGCCTAAACCAGGTTCAGCGTTAATTTAGCGAAACAAATCCCTGTACTACTGGCCCTTTCGGCGACAGTCCACGAAGCGTGGATTGAGGTCTCACCCAAAGTAGTATGGGAGGGTGCTAGAACCAAGTTTCTGCACCTTGGAGATGTCTGATGAGCTCAAGTGGTTCGCGGTTTGACCCTGCACGCAGGTTGCTTTGCGCACTTCCCCGTACCTTGCAGCCCAATATACTACCTACGTGGAGGCCTAGACAGGGGCTAAATGCTATGCTTCTGTGTTATTACCCAAGACTTTACTGCTATTCTATTGTTATTTGATTATCTTAGCCTACTTTCATGCTTTAAGTTAACAACATAAACCATTCATATAATTGCGCACAGTAAATAAACAGTGTATTTGAAAATTATATGAAACATGCATTAACTCAAGAACAGATACACATAATTATGATAAAACTTCTCTTTATTAATTCCTTCCTTGATTACAGACTCGCCTCCACCCTGTGCACTCAGCTGCAGGGGTCTGCACACTCAGCTGTGGATTACTAGGCCTCTGCGCACTCAGCTGCAAAGCCTTCTCCTACTCTACAACCCAAAGACACCCTTTACACTTGCGACTCAATCACTTAGATTTTTTATTCTTCTCTATCCTTATCTCTTTTTTACACTTAGAGCCTCTCTCTATTTATGTAATCCCATGGTCCGCAGACCATGGGTAGGTCTATCTAGCCAAAATTACATTACAAAACTAGGGTGGAGAACCCTATGACTCAATTATACTTTTGTGCCCCGTGCCCACAATTCGCGGAGATTTACAACAAAATTTTGTCAAAACATGGGCTTTGATCCCAAAAACATGCCTTCAGGGGATTCCATGCCCAACAACATTCCTATGCACCCAATGCAGAATAGGGCCAACATCCCGCAAGTTCAACAATAGTTTTGTCAAGCCCATAAGTTATATATAAAAAAAATATTACCATTGCTCCACAAATTTTGGTTGTGAAGGAAATACCAAGCCCTTAGTTTTGTTGCAATTTTTCTCACTGTATATGTGATAATACACTCTTATTATTCCCTTTTATAAATCAGAGATGCAAAAATTAATAGAAATTGCCTACTACTGATGAATTTGAACTAAAAAAAAAGAGATTACAAATTTCCTCTAAAATTCCATGGAATGGAAATCACAATTCAGAAACACATGCAACTATAAAAACTAAAAGAACACAATGATTTATGGCGGAACCCAATTGGGAAAATCCCCTCCACCACTTTCCATTAATTACATAAGAATGAGAAACTATTACATTGTATTGCTTCAACATTGAAGCACTCCCTACATTGTAAAACTATTCGCTTGTTGTCTATCCTAATCTACAAAACACTTAGTTAATTCAAGCCTCCAACTTCTTCCTATTTCCTTGAACATTTCGGGAGAAATTCAGCTCCTAAATAATAGGGGAAGTCCTTATTTCCTTGCGTAATTCTGAAGGAATTGATCGTCTACTTAATTACAAAGCCTGTACACTCAACTAGTATACAATTGATAATTATGATGTGCCTTTTCCTCCACTCCAACTAGGCAATTTGAATTCCATGCATGTATGGGCTATCTGTAGCCAATTGACTAGTTTACCTTAGAGATCAGTGAGTTAACAATAGTTCTACTACTCAACTGACCTTTAACTAACTCAATTAATTACTTGAGCTCATTTAATTGAGTTCAATTGAAAATAACTCAACTAAATTACTAAATTTTAGCAATCACTACATGTAGAACTCTACTCCTAGCCTATAACTCAAATTTACTGACTTAACTAGTAGATAATCCAATATCTCTCCAGCTAAAAGTAATCGAAGTCATATTGCTGATGTGGAAAATTGAATTACTCAATTTGACTAAGGCACAAGTCAAATTGAGCCTTTCTTGCTACAATTTTTAACACCCTCTTAGCAAGAATAAGATTCTTCACCACCCCTATCTTGCACCTGTGGAATTAGAATTTTCCTCTCTACAATGCCCTTGTCAAGATATCTACATCCTACTCCTCAAGCGGAATGTATTGTAGCACCATAATTCTCCTCTTCACACGATACCGCAAGTGATCATACTTAATATCAATATGCCTGGACCTATCATGATATACTGGATCCTCAAAGAGTCTAATACAACTCTGATTATCACAATAAATCATTGTTAGATCCATCTCCTCAATAAAAATATCCACAAGTATTTTACTCATTGATATGGCCTCACATGTTTCTTGACTTGCAACCATGTATTTAGCCTCTGTTGAGCTTAGTGCCACAAACCTTGTTCCCTGTTATACCAAGAAATAGTTACAAACCCAACATTGAAGATAACACCTAAAGTAATTTTCATGTTTGATGGACTCCCTACCCAATCCACATCACTGAAGCCTTGGAGGTTGACTCCCTTTTTCCTCTTGTATTAAGATACATATATATTAATATGTGTATTTAAGGTATTTTTTATTTGGTAAATTGGCCAAGTGGAGGGAAAAAAATAGACAGAGTAAGGGAAAAAGTAGGTGGAGGCTGAATTCTAGGGTTGGGAGAGTTGGTTTTCTTAGTGGAATAGAGGTCATGGGTTTTCAGGGTTGCAGAACCATGATGTTAATCTTGTTGAGGCCATGTTTGGGATCCCTAACTAGTCAAGTTTCCTTCAGAGTTGGAGCTTGAGTTATATATTTGTTCCTGACCATAACCAATCCACTTAGGAATTGAAGAACGAGTTTCATAAGAGGAAGAGGTATACCAGATTCTTTGAGCATTTGTATCGACCTTGAGTGGGAGTCTTGTAGCATGTCTTGGATAGAGCGAAGTTTCAAAGTGAAGCAGTGGAAGAACTAAAGTCATTAAATAGTTTCTATTGATATATATACACAAAGATTTAAGTTGTAGCATCCCTGGAATCCTTAACCAGGTTCCTTTATTTCCCCTGTTATGTATTTTTGGCTTTGTTAAATGTGAATACCATGTTATTTCTAGTTCATCATTTGCTATAAATTTTTACCACTGAATCTTGTCAATTTCGTGAGTATGGTATGAAATATCAGTCACTGGTATGAGGATTGCCTCTTCATATGTACGTCACTATATGTTTATATTCAGTACCAATTAATTAATATAATACACTTACAACAATATGTTCGTGTTTGGTAAAATTCCTCACTGAAGAGAGCTATTAAACTCAAAAAATCCTTGACCCTTGGGAGTATTTCCTACTTGGAATCTTACACCAATATCCCTTGAGGTTACAACATAGCATGGATTCTCTATAATTTTGGCCAGGCGTCCATTAAGATTCTTTAACCCAGAGGATGGCTTCCTAGTAGCTCTATTTTTTGTCAGGTTTTTTTGTTTGGCATTTCCAGATTCTACTAGAAATGTGCAAGAGAGTTGGGAGGTGCTTGCATCCCCCTATAGCAATGCCATGGGGCTTGCAACAAAAAATGAACCCAGTAAACTCTAGTGGTTGATTCCTTTCTCTTGCTTTTCCCCAAAATTTGTGCAATATTTTTGAAGTTGTGGATGCCAATCAACAACATTTTCATTTTATTGATTGTTAGAGTCACTGAACCATGACAAATTAACATTCTAAAAATAATAATTAGTCAAGGTCTAGACCTCCAGTTCTTTTATGCTTTTGTTACCTGCTCATCCTCTGCAAATTCTAGTCTCTAGGGTATCCCTCCAATCTATTTCCTAAAATCTTCTCTGTTTGAATAGCAAGAGTAGTTACAAGGGAGCTGGAGGATCCACACTCTTCCTTCAATGTTTCCATTTGCATGGATTTTTGAAATGGAAGAGTGATGAACCATTGGATTGTGGCTATGGGTTGGTCAAGCTATTTTTTTTGTAGCTTTGCAAAGCTAGGAGGAGTTTTGATTCAATGGGTTGGCCTGTGATCAACTTCCATAACCTCTCATGATGCCTTAATATTCATAAGAATGGAAAATCTCCAACAAAGTGATAATTCTTCAAAGGTCTGAGGAGTTACCCAAAGTCTAGCAAACTCATCTAGAAATAACCAGGACTAAGTTGATACCAAATTAGGCAGTTGTTGTCCCTCAGGAAATTGATCATTTGTTGGAAAAAGGGAAATAAGAACTTAATAAACAAAGTTGCATGGGAAAAGTAAGGAAATATGGTGGGACAGAGGGTGGAGGAGGATCCTACAACCACATGAAGTAAAAATAAACACTAAAATACCAAAACCTAAACCTTCTCAACATTATATTTCACTTTTTATTTGCAATATGTAGATGTTGAGACCTTAGTTCTCTAATAGAAAAAAGGATTTGGAGAGCATTAGCATAGTCATAGTGACAATCTAACAACATGCATTTGTAGAGCGGATTTGGCATAACAACACTCTCATTTAGTGAGTTTGAAGTGTATATTTGGCATATTAGCACTGTCATTTGTTGAGTTTGGAGTGCAACGTATATAGAAATCTTCTTTTTTGGGTGAAAATCCATAATTTCTATGATATGATTATAATTTATGAATATATGATGTAATTTCTAATTGCTAGTGGGAGCCCACAAATTCAACTTCCTTAAGAGACTAGTTGATCTACATGTACTATATGTAATTCTAATGGTAGAAATAATGGTTTTGGGACAGAAAGAAAGAGAGGCCTTTCGAAATCTATGCCGTTGATGGAATGGATATTCAAAAATATATGCGAGATTGGCAACAGGGCTACTCTCCATCTAGGATCACATGGCTGCAAATTTACAGGCCTTTTCATCCTCAATAGGAATCATAATATAATGATTTTTAAGGGGTTTGTCACATCCTATAAAGTTGGCCAACTGTTATGGGCCTTATGGATAGATAAATGGTTATTGGAACCATATACAAGTGAGTGGTTTTTTAATGGATCAGTCCCTTATTTTGGAAGGGGATCTGAACTTCACTACCTCTATTAGGGAAACTTTGGAGATTAGAGCCCATTATGATCCCCATGATAACTTAATTTTTAGATATGTTAAAAGAACAAAATTTCCTTGATGTTATCCCTAATTCTTTGGAATCAAACTAGAGAAATGGAAGGGTTGGGGATGAAGTAATAGCTAATATATTGGATAGGTTCCTGAAAGTAGGCCATCTTACTACAATTTTTGGAAGATATAGATCATGGACTAGTCCAGAAAGAATTTTAGATTACCTCTCTGTTTTCCTTGACTTTGGATTTTGAAGATCATAATATTAAATACCCTTTTAAATTCAACCATTCATGTCTTGAATTGGATCCTTTAGGTCACTAGTCAAGAATTTATGGCATAATAGTATGTTATTAATTGCTTCTCTAATATGTACTCCCTTTTTTGGAAATAGAAGAAACATAAGAAAGTTTTTGTAGGTTGGAAAAGAAAAATAAAAGTAGAGTTGAAAGAAGAATTGTTAACCCAGGAGGATGAATATGCAAAAATCTCATAGTCTTTCATTAATTCTAATTTCTCAAATTTCTCAAATTTTGATCAAATTCGGTTGACCAAGTGGGACATGTTTTTCTTATCTGTTTTAGAGACCTACTCTTTTGAAAAGGGATCCTTATTGGTCACATGCTTATTAGTTTGATAAGAGATTGGATCCATTTCTTAATCAATTTGATCAAGTTTGATTGATGATGGAGACCAAAATAACCCATAGTCATTCAAGAATGACCTAGATTAGGGAGAATTATTTGTTTGAAGAAAATATTGAACCCCCTCATTCATAAGGTGGAACCTATTTCATTTCTAGATCGAGTGCTAATGAACCAATAATAACTCATCCAAATTTAGGTGCAGATTCAGGGTACAAACGATTTGTATCTGATCTAATTTTGGTAGCTTCTACTAATGAAAACTTCCACATAGTCAATATCTTCTTCTATAGAGGTAAAAATATCAACGAAAAGCTTAACTATGTCCATCGTTTAAGTTTCAAGCAAGCCCTAGCTTTCAATCACATCTATATTGGTATCTAATTGTGTTCAAGAATCAATCAAATTTGAATGAACAATGGTCCTCAATGCATTGATTCATTATCTTCACTCATAAATTCTTTAGTGACTTTTATTATTTCCATCACAGTTCTAAGATTCCCATAATTTGTTTCTAGACATGCTTGAGTTGTGGAGCAACAAATTTGTGAGTGGAGACAAGGAAAGGTGATCCAAAAATAACCCCAAAGTTGAAAATGATTGCCTTTGAGAAGAGCTTGTGAGCTGTTAGAGGTAATTCTACCAAACCTAAGTTGTAATTTGCAAATTGTCTTGCTAGTTGAATTGCAGTAAGTAGGTTCTTTTTGGTAGAAGCCAACACCCTTCATTTGTTGATCTCAAATTATTGAGAAAATGACTCAAATTGATGAGTTATTAGAGTTACTAAATACTCTAATACTCTCTACTATCAACAACACAAACACACTCAACAAAGAAACTTTTATATATGTCCTTAATTGTTTACAATATTTATAGAACAAAATTGAATTTCTCCATCTTGAATTATAGCTTGAACGAGATGAATTATATTAGAAGAATCAAAATTATAGACTAGTACTTATTTAGAATGATTCTTTGTTTGAGTTTGAGAAAACATTCTATGAATAGCCAATGCATGATCAAATTAGTGATGCCACTTCAAGAGCACATTCAAATAAAGATAAAAAATTTCACCTCACTCTTCCCAATGTCATCGTCATATCTTGGGAAGAAGTCATTAGCAACATGTGTAGAATTGACTCTTGGATATGAAAATAAAGTGATATTTAACATTTTAGACTACTCCAAACCAATCTAGCTCAAGAGTATTGGGTTCTTTCAAGAAATCTCATCTTTACCCACTCCACTTTTGCATCATATTCCTAAATTCCAATATTTTCATCGAAATGGCCACATGAAAGATCAATGTTTTGATATTCATTCTTGTGAGTATTGTAGAAAGCATAACCATCCTTCATATAGACTTTCCAATCATAAAACCCCTACAAGGGTAAATATTCACCTTGAATGGATCACTTTTTTTATGAATGGCCATAGCTAGAACTAGAGTTGGTAGCCAAAGCCTAGAATCTTGAGCATAATTTGGTTTGTGGTCTTCTTTAAATCACCATTCAATAGAAGACTTACAACTTCTACTAGACAACAATTTGTGGTCATCTTTGAAACACCATTAGATAACACTTTCTTTTTCGCATAAGACATCAATTTATAACTATATTTGTAATTATTCTAAGAACTATTTCAATTTAAGTTCTAAAGTTTTTAGTTAACCTTAAATAACCATTCATCAAAACAATTTGGCTTCTCCTACCATTTGTTTGTGATATTCTTTAAAACATCATATTCCTAGAATATATTCATTCCTAGAGTATGTTTAACTATTGGATACTATCTACTTACATGTTTCCGCTCTATTTTTCTCTCTTATACACCTTAAAAGAAAAAAGGTTTGAAAATTTCTATGTAAACATTATGGAAAATTTATATTATTCATCCACAAGGAATATGAAAAGTCATAAATGAACTCGAATAGTCTTTGAGAATCCCAAAGGCCTCTTAAAAAAATAAAACTCAAAACTAAAAGTCATGTAATATTATATTATATTTGAATATTTGTATCTGGTTAAGACTTATCCTTCCATTTATGCATGCTCAACACTTTTATTATCTAACATAATCTCAAGGACTCTCTGTAAAAATTAAACATTTGGTAGAGTCCACAAAGAGAGAAGCTACTAAATGTCTTTAATATAAAATTTCAGACACATTTATCTCGTACACCTTTACTTTTGAACTTTTAAAATGGTGGAGGCTCTCTCATAGGTTTTTGAGTTGTTAGACTATTTGATTGAATAGATGTTGACATGTGTGTCAATAGAATATATCTGGAACTGGGCACCCTCCATGAGGAATGGAACAAAATTCCATGGTTGATTAGAATTGTTGGGCATACTCCACCCACTCAAGAAAATGGCAGAGCACCCTTCTATCACTTCCCTTCATGAATTTGTAACAAGAAGATGCAAAGCAAATTCTTGCTCCGTTTAGTTACTTGGCATCAACCACAGACTTTATCTTATTTCAAGGAAATGACAGCCGCTCCAAATATAGTTTTAAATTTTGGAGAAGGCATTTATCTTAGCAAGTGCAGATTCTGAAATATTTGAGAACTTTCAATTCCACCATCAAATTTTCTAAAATTCTCTTTTTCAAATTTGGATTTTGAAATATTTTATAAATCCAAAGTATATCATCAAATTTTCAAAAATTATTTTTTCTTGATACAAATTGTGAAGTATGTCGAAAATGTTTAGTACACCATAGGAGTTAAACTTCATCCAAATAGTTCTTTGAGCATCGTGGCTAGCTAAGACTTGGTTGCCATAGGAGCTGCAATAATGCTACAATAATGTTCCACATAGGAGTTGTCCAAAGTAGAATTTGGCCCTAGTTGCCAATTTTAACAGGTATTTACATTGTTGAAACATTTCCAAGATGCACAGATGTTTGGCCTATCTAACTGAATAATGGGAATTTTTAGAAAAGAATTTGAAATTTTGGTTACAGATCATATTAATATTATGAATTAAAAATAGTTGTATAATGTTTTGCCGAGTTCTGGTGCAACAATAAATCAACTCTCAAGTCTATTTTAGTAATATGTTTTATTTCTGGTTTCAGTTCCATTTGATGAATCCACCGATAGTACAATTTGAGTCAATGTATTTCATCCAAATAGTAATATTTCTTCATGTTTTTTGGAGCTTTGAATTGAAATTTCATACCTTTCTTCCTTGCTCTTTGTTTTATAATAACCAATATGCTTATGGAATTTTACTTACTTTTTCATTTATTTATGTGCAAAAACAGATGGAGTTGTTTTATAAAATTGCTACCAGTGAAGAGAATTCTATCATTGGTGTGGTCAAGTGTCAAGAAGGTTCCACATTTGCTAAAATTCTTGATGAAATCGTTGGATACCCTTTTGATTTTATCTAGGATGGAATAGGTTTATATCCAAAGCAATAGAAAACTAGGCACATTTGACGTGGAAGAAGAGTGTTCAAATGTAGTGGAAACAATACCAATATTTGGAAACATTGAAGTGAATGTGGAGGGATCTATGCATAAACAACCAAGAGTTGAAAATATGTCTTTGTCAGTGGAACAAGACATAGTTGTTGTTCCTAGTGTATTGACATCTTGGGAAAAAAAAAGTTAAAAGTTTAATGGAAGAGTTTGTCAATGAGAAAATTACTCGCAAAGTATATTAAAAAAAGGGAGAATCTAAAATAAAGATCCATTGTGAAATTTGTGGCATTGATTATGGAATAGGTGATGTACCCTTGGCAGTGCAAACAACACGCAACTTCAAAAACCATCATATGAAAACAGGGGCCCATCAACAATGCCTATCAATGCCAAGTGGTAGTGAAATTCCTTCATGTAATGAGGTATAATAGACAGTGATGGTTGGAGATCAATTTCATATTGATCAAGAAATCAAACTTCTAAATGATTTCAACAAGACAGAGGAGCATAATTTCTTCAAGGTGGTGGAAGCAACACTTGCAGACTATAAGGACATGAAAAAAGTGAAAGTGGAATGTACACAGTGCAATAAATGGTTTTGTTTAGTGCCGACAAGTTGTAATATTGTCAGTTCTCTAAATGAACACATGAAATCAAAGAAGCACACTGCTACTACTACAAATGAGGGTTCACATGAGGAGATTGGGCTGAGGAGTGGCACAGTTGGGAGACCCAAGAAGCCTACCAATGATAAGTCCCAACAAAGTTTGACTAGGTTCTTGGTCCCATTATCACCATCAGTATTACATAGGGGTTCTACAAGTGCAGATCCTTCTACTTCAGGTGTGTTAATTAACAGCTTAGACTAAACTTGAATATGAATTTGTATATTATTTTATTTATCTTACTTCAAATTTATTTGTTTGTTGTCATCTTATTACAGCTCAATTATCTCCCTTGTTACTACAATTGTGGGGGTATTGGTATCCTTATATTGATAGAAATGGGGAGAGATTGAAACAAAGGTCCTAATGGATGATCAAAGGGGTGGAAAATTATGGGCCGTAGAGAAGCATACCACTATCATGTTCTGTTATGAGGGTATTGAATGTTTTATTGATGGTACATATAGGCATATTCATTGCTAGAGGGCTTCTGAAATAGGGATTCCATTTGATTCATTAACATGAAACTTTTGTAAGTTGGTTCCAGAATGTGATGACTTCAGGATGTGATTATATCGTGAATCAATGTGCACCAATAAAAGAAGTGAATGAGATACAAGAAAACATAGAAGACTCGAATATTTGACTCAAAATGAACTAAAGAATGCCACAAGGGTTACAAATGCTAACCATAGATCAACAATGCGTTCTCTCTATTGGGAGAGGACAAAGGTTGCTACACTCTCTATTAGAATGAGATCCCTAAAGGAAAAGTTGCTTGAATCAACAGAAAGGAGGGATGTCTTTAGGTTTTGCAAGGATGTGTGTGAGGCACATAAGCAAGGAAAATTACAAGGTAAAGATGCAGTTTGGGAATTTGTCAAGGATATTTTTCATAACTTGATGCATGCAAAAGCAGGAAGAAGGTATAATACATCCACAAAATCCCCTTATGAGATGATCAAGTTATGGGGAGGTCCTAGATTACATAGCTTTACTAGATTCAATCTAGATGGTCCTTCAATATCTACATCTTTAAGGCAAGTTATAAATTCATTAGCATATATCCTAGGGGAGAACGAGCATATTTTTGAGTCAGCCAGAAACTTTTATGCTTCTTATAAAGCCAATCATGCTATAGATGGCCCAATTCCTATATTTCTTGCTAAATATGAAACAGTTGTGAAAAAATATGTTAGGTGGGTAGCAAAAAGCGATACACTGGTTTGGTTTTGTGGTACGAAAGAAGAACATCAATGCCATTCAGATTTCTTGGTGAGAGTTGGTGACAAAGCGGTAGGCTATGAGATTATAACATACTCTTTTAAGAACAATTTTATTTGCCATTATGCATGTGTTATTATTGTAAACCCTTTACATGAAAAGCTTCCTCATTTGGTTGTGGTTGTTCATCAAACATGCAATAGGTTCAATGCAAATTTTGTTTATCAACAATGGGAAAAGGTAGAATCTATGTGGAAGAAACATGTGGAAAATAATTTGGGACCTATTGTTGGTCATTCCTTGGATGGGGATAACAGAAGAAGACAACTTATGTTGAAGGATTATTCTTCAACATTAGGTCTTTGATATCAAATTCCTTGGGAAGGGTGGAGGCTAACTAGGTTGTACAATGGTTGCAACGTAACAAGATTGCATGACAAAGATTACATCCACAACAGAAAAAGATAGTGAATCCTTTGTTTAGTGGTCGATGAGAATTGGTTTTAGGAGATGATTACATAAGTTTTGGTCATGTCAGAATTGTTTATCACGCTTTTAAAGTGGATGATCACAAGATTAAGGGTGAATATATAGAGAGGATGGATCGACAAAATTGGGGATCCACACAATGCATTGCTTCAAGGAATTTTCAGAGGTGCTTGAAAGAGTTGAGAAGTACACCAAGTGGAAAGTCAGAGAGGACACTAGCTACAGAGACTTGTCTAATGATTGCTGCTGACTACATTGACATATTTATGTCTCATAGTTTGAGCCTTTGGGAAAGGGTGTGAAATGATTCATGAGTTCATCATTTATTCACTTTATGGTTATGTTGAGTACACAAACAATCTCATACTAATGTCAACATAAATTTCGTCAGCAGAGAAGCATATCAAGATGTGAAAATTTCTTGCCGTTTTGTAGTTTTGTTGATGAGATTGTTTTGAGATCATTACTCTAACTTACCATGTGTTTTGCACCTGACTAGGTCATATGTATGTGAAAACTTATTTATTAAAGCTGGTGGGATGGTTGGAGTGGAGAGGGCTTATGATTTCACTGACTTGCTTCATGTTGTTGGAACCCTTAATAGAGTTGTTGAAGAAGAGTTAAATCCGCAAGGGCTTTATTTTAATAAATCTCATAAGAAGCAAGAAAGAATTTGGAATAGATTGCACCAAGAAACAATACAAAACATTGACATATTGTTGCAATATGATTCAACATCTACAGACGTTAAAATTGTAGAAGCCCTTAAGATTGGATTGAAGGATGCACAAGACATTTTATCAACTCTTTGAATGCAACCAGAAAAGTACACTCAATCTTCTTGGTGGTTTAAACCATCGACAGAGGATCAAAATTATCCAACATTCCAAATTGTGGATGAAGTAGTTGATGCTTCTCCACAAATTTTTTCCAACTCTATATTCCAATCTTCATCATCATTGGTACACAATGAATGTGAATTGCAAATAACTGAAAGTGAGTGGAGACACGACTTGGATGAAATTTTAGATTCCATTGATGAAAGTGGAAGCAAAATGATAAAGCCAATGGTGGATCTTGATGGTAAGGATATGTTTAAAGCATGTTTGGTTAGTCAATTGAATGGAAACCCGACATTGTCCAAAGATAGGTTGAAAAAAGTGAGAAATGGGGTCTACTTTAGGCGAGATGGGAAGGTTCCAAAAAAGGGTGTTTCAATTGGCTTTGGAATTGGATTAGTTTGTGGGGTGTTCTTTGAAAGCAGCTCAATTCCACCCACTGAACGTATTACAAGAAAATGTGTTTCTCGAAGTACAAAACAAGGTGTTTCTTGTGGAACGTGGTACATTGGAAGGGTTCAAAGAATAAGGAAGAAGGATGGTAATAGGGTGTTTGATTACCATAATGACATTGACCTTTTGGATAGATTAGAAGGCGTCGAGCTTCAATTATGTTAGTATAGTAGAATAAAGGGGCAACACATGTATAAGTATGATTTGACAGATCATGCTTTTGTACAACTTGAATATGATATAGCAATTGCAAACTTATCATACAATGCTAGGAATGATACATACAAATTAGAAGAATGTGATTACAAAGTTTTTACAGATTTTGTGAAAAAATTGAACAAGGTAGATTTTCAAAACATTCTACTTTCTCTTTCCTTATGTATTTCCATATGTTGGATCATTTATAAATAATTATTGGTTTTATTTTTGTTGATTTGTTTGTATGAATCTAATGTTAATTTTGTACATTTTGGTTTTAGGTCTAGTGTATAGTTCAAATGGTGAATGTTTGGGATAACTCAACCTTTTTTTGCTACCTGCTTTTTGGTGTAAGTTTCTTTTTCTAGCCATTCATCCTTTTGTAGTTGTGTTTAATTCAAATGTTAATTTGGTCCCTTTGAAGTTGGTCCATTTAATCATCAAAAACAAGAAGAGGTGGTTCCTTTTTCATGAATATGTTTTGTGGATAATTATGTGGTTCTTCTCACTAATGTTAACATTTTCCTTGAATTTTTAGATTGATGGTTCTCTTTCTAGAAAGGATATCAAGGATCTAATGGCACAAGCTTCAGTCAGGATGGTT
The DNA here is from genome assembly GCA_031772625.1 of Pinus tabuliformis. Lineage (NCBI taxonomy): Eukaryota > Viridiplantae > Streptophyta > Pinopsida > Pinales > Pinaceae > Pinus > Pinus tabuliformis. The sequence continues at coordinate 411,955,736 of CM062809.1, read as the reverse complement.
TCTGCTCACTCAAGTCAATAGATTTACACCAGAGCAACGTCTAGCATATGAAGTGCATTATATTTTGAGTGTTTATGTGGTAGTTGGATCCTACCACATAAACATTCAAAATGTAGGAATCAGATTCTGTAGTTCAAATGTGCCATCGGAGTCTTTTTGGAAGTATTTATGTTTTGGCCATATGCATGGGGTCTACAACAGTCAAATTGCACTTGGCTATTATTATCAATTGAGTCCTCAATCATATTTTGGGAATTTCCTTTCATTTCTTTCACTAAATGAAATTAACATTAATTAATATCTCTAAAGACTTTTGGACATGTGATGGTAGTTCGTTTTTAAATTGTTTGCAAGTTTATTGAGATATGTACTTCTGGTAGATTGTTTGGTTGATGGCACTTTGCTTTCTTATTTTTGCCTACATTGATATATATGTGTTTGATGGGCCTTTGCAATATGTGTGTATGATCCAAGGGCTATTTTAAGGTGAATGGTATCTATTTTTTTGCAATTTTTGGATTGACAAGAATTTGATAGGGTGAACGGTATGCAAATTTTAATTGATTTTATTTTTCCAAAGAAAGAATGCATGCATTTCTATTTCATGGTTTGGAAAAGGAAAATACATAGCAAAGTGATTATAGCATGACATATCACCTCCAGAAAGGAAAATAAGGCCACTTGGTGGCCACTTTTCACAAACTTTCATACAAAATATACCTATGATCTCTCCCGGGAACACAGCTAGAAGAGAAAAATATGCATTGCTGAGCGAGGTAGGCTGTCAATGGGAGGTGATGTAGAGCTAGTTCCTAGTTTTCTGTCTCTTATTGGTCTCTCCATTATCCCATAATCTCCAAGATGGCTGGTAAGATTTTAGAATTCTTGAATTATTGTAATAAATGATATTAACTACATAAGCACTTTAAAAGGGAACTTTTGAATCAATTTGAATATCACACTTTGAATATCCTGTAGTTCATACCCTTGTTATTGGGCACTTCTGAATCAATTTGAAAGGATCTTGGGTCATTATGAAATGATTTATTTTATGAGGCTAATTCGTATCTATCTTGCACTTCCTTTTGGATCATTTAAGGCTCAGACTAGCCCTTTCCTAAGGCCCTTCTCGACCTTTCTAAGACCCCCCCTCCCGCTATCTAAGGCATTTTTGTATTAATTTTAGGTCTGTTCTCGAACCTATTTTGGCTCTCTTCTTCGTAGACCTCAGTACTATTTGACCTAAGTATTTTCAATGGCATCTCTGTTGACAAAATTTGGGATTATTCTGAGTGAAGTTGGAGGACATTATTATGTTATCGCTCTATGGTTTCTAGAATAATATGATGCTTATTTAAGCCTCTATTCTGGGGTCTTCTAAAAGCAATATATATATATATATATATATATATATATATATATATATATATATATATATATATATATATATATATATATATATATATATATATATATATATATATATATATATATATATATATATATATATATATATTCAAAATACCTCCAAGGTAGATTGTTTGTAGCCTTATCCTCACCTTTTGTAAGATTTATCATTTCTGCCAAATTTGAAGGGTTTGTTGATCTATATCTTGACCTCTTTGGAGTTGCATATAGGATTGATCAAGGGGTTATTCAAAGAAATGATAGAATCATGTAAGAAAATGATGGCTATAATCAAATCATGCCTTGCTTCTGAAACAATTACAAGAATTCTATTATTTGCCATCTCAAGAGAATATCTCTCTTCACTACTGGTATTGGTGTATTTTCTTAAATGTCAATTTGATTTTATGTTTTTCAACAATGATTATTATATTAGAAATTGTATTATGTACAATTTTGATTACTTTCTATTGCCTTCCATGAATTAAATAATTTTTTTATCCACAATGTTTGACTATTTCAAGGTTATCTTGTAGTCATATCCTAATATTTTAGATATTTCTTAACTATTTTTACACAACAAATGTTGGTGCAACAGAGAGCATGGTACTTTCATCCCAGCAACATGTTATGTATGGGTGGATGTGGCAGCATAAGGTAGATATGTTATAAATGGCCATCTTTTGGTTAGCTATTTGGAACATTACTAAGAATAACTTGCTATTGAATACAATAACTATATCTATTTTCTTTTTCCTTTGTAGCACCTTGTTGATTGTTTATGCATTATATCTATCATTAAGATAATATTTTTTCAACACCATGCCTACTGTGTCTATTGTGTTTCCATTTATTGCAATTAGCAGTAATTTATTATTTTAACATTAATCTAAACTATAAATAAAACCAGTGGGTACCCATGTACAAAGCAAGATTGGTTCATGTTCCGAGGGACACTAATTTTTCTTTCTTTCATATGAACATGAAAATGGGGAAACATGGATTGTTTGTTGCTTTTCATCCTGCACTACGTGTTGTTTTTGAAACATGCAAATCGAGGTGAAGGCATAAGTCTGAAGATGGAGATGAAGATGACCCATGAGAAATTGACAAGCAAACATGAGGTGATACAAACACTTTTACATGTGGACTCCACCAGAACAAGGTTCTATCAATACAAGAATACTTATTATCATCACAGGAGGCTTGGAACTTGAGGCTTTGAAATTTCAATAGTAGACATGGGAGATACTCTTTACTTCATGAGTGTGAATGTGGGAACCCCTCCTCAGCAAGTTCCGCTAGTTCTAGACATAGGCAATGATCTTGTGTGGGTGAATTTCTAAATCCCAAGATCCGATCTATTACCACAAAGCCTCTTCCCACTTTCCAACACAAAAAATTCTCATCTTTAGAATATGTTCCTTGTAATTCCAAAGATTAAAGAGATATTTTCCAAACCCCATCAATAGCATGTTATGGTTCCATGAAGGCTTGCAAATACAACCAGGGTTACATGGATGGCACCACCACCAGTGGCCCTTATATCTGGGATACCATAACCTTGAAGTCCACCAATGCCAATGGTAGGTTATTTAGGGTAAAACGAGTATTGATGGGATGTGGAATGCAGAACCAGCATGCAGATGTTTCAGCATTATTTGAAGAGTGCACTGGAGAAGACAGTGTAATGCCCACCTTGAGTTAGATATCAAACCTTCTTTTTCAGCTGATTTTCAACAAGTGATATTTTTGTGCTTCCACCATCACTTATATGTGACATGAACTATAGAATGCAATTTTTAATAGTTTATTCCACCACATAAACTGATTGTTTTCTTAGTGGTGTATATTATTCTACCTATCTCCTTTCCTGACGTGTCAGTCATATCTATCCATGATGAGTATTCCTGCTAACCCTGCACATTTCTCTTGTACAATGATTCGTGGCATTGTCAAGAGTGTTCACATCAATGACATAAGTTGGAAATGCAGGTGCAAACATAGAGGAGAATGTGGGTGCCTAATAAATAGAGACTGGGTGCTTAATAAGCATGAAGGGAGGTTTTAAGCCGCTTGTTTCACCAAATCAATTTCAGACTTTAGGATTGCTAGATCAAACAGTGAATAGATAAGGTGTTAGTGTGGGCATCTCAAGTTATAATGAGAACACAATTGCTTGAACATGGTGTTATTCATCCCTAAGCTTTTCCAACTCAAATACTAGATTTTGTTTTGTGTCATTCCCAAGGGAAGTTATTTCCTTCTTGTCACAATGCAAATCAAATTTTTAAGTGAAAAATTTAAAAGCTTAAGCCCTAACTAGCTATCAAATAAATCCATGTCCTAACAATTATTTATTTCTCAGTTGTTTAAGAATTTTTATAATGTAGATGTAGTGTTCACAGTATAGGTTTTTGATTTATATATGAGCTGCTCTTCTGAATTTCCAAACTGATTGTAGAGATTCAATGGTATATCTTGTACTGTGCTAAAATTCTGGAAATTATTATTCTAGCTTATTTCAAAGAAGGGTGGGACACCCAAAAAATATGAAGTTGTTTTTATTGTGCCAAAAAGTGAAAAATTCAAGAAAAAAAAGGCAATAGAGTGGTACTTGAAGGAAAATATAGGAGGGTCATCTACCTCTGAATTTGATTGGAGCACAGGTAAAGTTTGTTATTTTATTGGTTTTTTCTAATCTGAACTATGCTCGGAGCATAGGTAAAGTTTGTTATTTTATTGGTTTTTCTTGATCTGAACTTATGTTCTTACATGTCTATCTTTTTTTCTATTTGAAATCCATACCCTTTTCATGAGGATATTTGCATGTATCTTTTAGAAAATATAAGCTGACATTTTCTTTGTACCATAGGTGAGGTAACACCAACTAGGAGATCTTCAAGGATAAGTGAAAAAGTAAAGGAATCACCAGTCAAAACATGAGAAAGTGAATCGAAGAAAAAACCAAAGAGATCTAGAAAATCAAAAGGAGATTCAAAAGATGCAGAGAAACAATAATCACAAGTAGAAGCTAGTAAGGAAGAGGAAATGCATGATACCCATCATGGGGAAGATATGGCTGAAATAGGGGAAGGTGTTGATTACCAAAAGGAATAAGAAGGGAAGGGAGAAGATGATCTTGATAAGAAGACGGAAGAAGGAGAAGAGAGTGATGAAAAAAGGGAAATAGAAAACAAAGAAAAAATACATGCATCCAAAACTTAAGAAATAAATAAAATGGATGAGAAGGTAGAACAGATGGCACCACAAGGGGTAGAAGGTGCCATAAAGAAAGATCTAGTGCTAGAGAATGAAGAAAAGAACAGGGATTTGGAGATTAAGGGAGAGCCTCAGGAACCCAAGCAAGATTCAATTGATGTAACAAAGGAGAATGGTTTTGATGGTACATGTACACTTGAGAACTGTGCTTAGGTCAAACATGCAGAGCCAGTGAAGGAAGTGCATGAACTGAGGGAAAAAAATAATTGAAGGTCAAGAAAGACAAATGGAAAACGAGATTGGTTCACTTTCCAACCACAGTACAGAAAAATAGACCCCTGAGCCCCCACTTAATGCGTCCAACGGAACTTATATGATTCAAATTTGTGCATTGTTGGATGTTAGCTTCTTAATTTACACATTATTCATTGGGAGTTATACCCTAGGTTTATAGTTTTAAGAGAGGAGGAAAACTCTAGGAGTGTTTCTTTAATATTGCAATGATATATTACTGTTATCCTACATATCATAGTGAAAATGGAACCTGGCTTTTGCAACGAATCTTTCTACAGTTGCATAGTCACTGGTTAGTTTCCATGGTTTTGTTTCTTTGACTTGCATTTCTTATCAAATTACTTTTTGTAAATTTAACTTATCTAGTTTCTTTTATAAATGTTCACTACAATTTTTAGCTTCTTGCATATGATTTTATTAGTATTTTCTTTATGATGTAACAAATTATCCATGAATTGTTATGTAGCTATATTTGGTTCTGTATATATTCAATTTATCAGTAGTATGGAAAATGGTTAGGTTTAGATGCTTTATAGTTCTTATTTCCTGTTATACATGCTCTAAAGCAAGGAGATGCAAAATGTTATTTCTCAGAGTCCATTATATATGTAGCTTTGAAAGCCTAGAGGTGTTTGGGTGTACCCCCAATATTCTAATTTTCTTGTTCAATATTTTGTTGATTTTAGCTTTTTAACCTAGACGAGGTCTCTATCTTGTTGCATCTCATGAAGCTTGAGACCTAAACAGAGCAGGATTCAGGAGCAAATCTCAAATGTAACACCAATGTAGAATCTATTTGGGGTGAGTCTTTCTGGGAATTATGTGTTTCTAATACCTTCTTGATTATGGTTCATTTGTCTTTCTTATTCTACAAAGACAGGCTTCATTATATTTGTTTTAGTATCAGTTTTAAGTTGTTGGATCATGTTCTTTGTTTTAATGAGATAGCTGATTTATAGGCATTTTATTGGGAACCCTTAAAGCATCTTAAAAATTAAAAATAAATAATTCCTGCATTTTTGATATCTGTTTTACTGTTGGAGTGGGTCCTAAAGCTATTTGTTTTTTGTTTAACCTTGAATGCTTTTGATTTAGTGGTGCATGATTTGTTGATTTGAAGTGTCATATTTATCTTCCACAAGCCTTTCTTTGCATTCTTCATGTATTATAACAGATGTAGCTTATGTAGACCATGAAACAATTTTTGTGATGGAGTAAGGATAACATTCTATTGAAGTGAATGTGATAACCTGTAAGAATTGAGGTGAGAAAGGAAGGGAAAGATACTACTTTAGTTGGTGGTATTATTTTTGCATATAGTTTGGTTAATAATATTTATGGGCTATTGTAGTTTTAATAGCTACTTATCAATGTTTTGGTACTTATGTGAATTGTATCTCCTCTCTTTATAAACTCTGGTCATGGAAAATAGAAAGGGCTTCACTATATTAGTGGAAAAAACCAACATCCTTGTAGAGTTTAGGGGAAGTGTGGATTTACTTTTTTCTTGATGGAACAAAATTGTATGCCTTGTGTTTCATTGAAATTTTAGGCAGGCTTCAAGATTCTCCTAAAGCATTAATTTATTTCAAATTTGATTGGCTGCTAATATTACAGCTTGCAAAAGCTATCAATTTTTTAAATTGTGAAGGGTCATGAAATAGCAGAATATGGGAGGATACATACCTACAAATTTAACCAATCCATGATGTTGATGGATGAAATATGTACATTATTTTGACAAAATTCTCAATAAAATATTATATATTTTGGGCAGTGTTTTTTATATGTATTAGAGAAGTGTAGAATTTAATTAAAATGTAGTAGAATAATTGAGTTAATTATTTTGAAATTCTTTTCCCCAAAAAATTATATAATATATAAAATAAATATTTAATTTTAGAAATTTGATATACATAAAATTGTAAAGTTTAAAATAGTTTGAATGTTGTAAAATTTTTCCAGACTATTGTTGAATTGATTTATACAAATTTAATTGATTTAAATAACTTTCAATGAACGTTGGCCCACCCCAAATAATTAATCCATGATAAAACTTCAATCATAATTACTAGTAAAAAAGTACTTATTTGCACAATAGAGTAATTTGATTTAAATAACTTTCAATGAACGTTTTCCAGCCCCAAATCATTAATCCATGATCAAAATTCAATAATAATTACTAGTGAAAAACACTTACTTGCATAATAGAGTAATTGGGTTAATTATCTAGTGGTTCTATTTTCTTCGAATTAGTGTTAATAGTGTTTTAAATCAAATATATATATTATAAAAATTTGACAATCATAATTACTAGTGAGAAACACTTATTCGATAATAGAGTAATTGCATTAATTATCTGGTGGTTCTGTTTTCTTGGAATTAGTGTTAATAGTGTTTTAAATCAAATATATATTATAAAAATTTGATAGAGGCTAATTCCTAGAATTGAAAATCTTAATTTTTCAGTTTTGTTATCACAAAATCTAACCCTGATAGGCTGCTGATCAAGTAGACATTGAGTAACTCTTTCAAACCAATCTTTTTGTTGAGGCTTAGCCTCCTCAACCTGAGAGGGCTCTCTCAATAGGTTTAAGATTTTTGATTAATGATTAGATGGCTAACTCTAGGAACGGAATGTATAAATGTATAACTGGTTGCTGGTTGAATCAAAGATTAGAAAACATATATTGGGCTATGGAGTCAAGATAGCCTTCAACAAAACAACGTGATCAACAAAACATGGAAGTCAAGGCACTTAGAGTTTAGGTTCATAAATAGAATAGTAACATAGTAAATCAACACAGTTTACAAGCATGTGAAGGAAGTTAGAGCATTTTCCAATGAATCATAAGTATCACAAGCTCATACCACAACAAATACGTAATTGAAAAAGGCCATAAGAACATGAAACATATAAACTCCTTCTGAATCTTGAGTAGTCAAACTGATCTTTGTATTATGTTTGAAAAACCACAGTTTCTTCAAATAACACAACTTTCTTTTGCTAATGAAATTACCAACCCTCAGGAATTCGATTCTCAAGATTTATATAGAGTTTTACAACCTCGGATACTATGATCTATCTTTAGGGGAATTCGAATTCATAACTTTGACACCTATCTATTCATAAAACAAACTACTTAATTACAATTTGACAGTTAGTTGTCTTTAAGAGTCCTAATACAAATAGGAGTGGAACTCCTAAAACATACTTTCAACTACCCTATCTATGACTTCAATACATTCTTTAATCAGCTTCCAACCCATGTCTTTGAGCTTCATGATGTCCATAGTGATGCAAAACCTGCTGAGTCATGACCTAACTATCCTGAAAACTAGGAGACAGAGTTCCTCCTTTTAAGGCCCTTAATCCTTTATGCTTATCTTCAAGAAGTTTTGCTGGTATACATGTGGCATGCATTAATAATCCATTACAATTTCATTTTCCATCTGTGCAAATGGAAAAATTATTGTGCTATGAAAATACTCTGATTTCATAACACAGCCTTTACATCACTTATGAAATAATTCTTGGAAGTTTGCTTTCTACACCACTGCCATCTGAAACTTCATATATGATCCCATGTCTACTATCAACTTAAAAATTTGGAACTAATCAGACCTTACCTATGGAAAGCATCGATAAGTGCTAAATGATCATCTTCAGCAGTTTCGTAGCACGCTATGAAACTGCTGTGTATGCTCTTTTTCAACACGGCCTTCAAAATTATGTAGTTTGGAAGTTTTCAAAATTCCATGAAGACTGATATGATTTACCAAAAATCAAAACCACTTACCCTTACAAGATTTTATCCTTCACTATTTCAAGAAAACTATTTTTGTTTCATTATTGCTGTAGACCCTTTTCCAGATTTGGTTAACTGTATTTCTAAGTCTTCAATTTGTCTCTTCAATCTCCTATTTGTAGCTCTCAGCTGAGCATTAATCCTCCTTACAAATCTAGCTTCTTTGATTGTAGGAACAGTCCAAGTGTAGTATTGAGTTTCACTATTTACTATTTCTAGTTTGGAAACCTTTTTAGCTTCCAAGAGAGCCTTCATCCTTTTGAAATCTATCCTTTTAGCAGCATGCCCTCTTGCTCTCACTCTTAGTCTAGCAATTTAATTGTTAGAATCTTTTAACCTTTCTTTCATAACCTCGTAACTGGATTTTTCTGTTTGAGTGGCAGGAACTGTGTTTTTGTCACCTTCAGGACTTAGAGGTGGAAATTCTATCAAATATTCTTGAACAATAGAGGCTTCTTCTGTTCTCTCCAGCTCAATATTGGACTCTTGCATCTTCTTAGATTGCCTGGTTAAGGGTTTTCTAGGTTTTAAAATAAATGTTGTAACATCATCCTCAAATTCCAATTTCTTGGAGGGTTTCATTTTCTTCGACTTTCCTTGATCAAATTTTATCACATATGCCTGCACTAAAGGGGATTCTACAATATCAATGGTTTTTAAAATATCATTTAAATCACCCTTCAAGCTTGAACCTTCTCCCAAGATCACTGTTTTACCTTTCTCCTTTGCAATTTGACTTCTAGTCCATCTCCTTTGAACTGGTTTGTTGGTTGACTATTCTTGTGTCATTCCTTTAACCTAAGATATCTTTTCCTTTGTATATTTAGGAGTTTCAATAATGACTATTGGTGTTTTTCTTACATTCTCTTTCACCTGCTTCCTAGGTTTCAACTTAACATACCTTTTTTTCCCTAGACATTACAGACTTGCTGGTTTTCGCTAATGGAGTTCCTTTGACCCTAGAGCTAATGTCTACACCTTGTTTTTCTACACAAAAGTCACATAAAAACAAAAATGAAGACCCATCTTTGTTGATCTTTTGAGTTCATGTAGAACTATCAGTTTAATTAGACCATGATGAAACAGGGAAGTTTCACATCCTTGAGATTTCAACTATACTTTATCTACCATATTAGCTACACTTCGAAATAAGAAGTAAGGAAAATCTAAAGAAATCATACCAGTAAAATGTAACAGGATTTTAAAATGGTATAAATAAACCTTTTGATATCTGCCTTCACAAATAAAATAACGTTGAATGTTGAAGAGCAAATTGGCATAGTTGTCTTTGATGTAGTCTCTGGGAACTACCTTGTGTTTCTGGGAAAACTAGTATTCCTAAAGAATGCTAGCCCTCTAGGTTTGGTAGCTACCCTAGAAACAACAGTTTGAAGCAATTCAATGATTTCTTCTATGTATAACGGATAAGAGAAAGATAATGGAACCAACCTGGAGGTTTCGCTTGATCCCTTTCTTGATCTCTCTCCCCTTTGACAGAACCCGCAACTCCTCCTCGTACTTAACACGCTTGGAGAGTACTTGCACAAGTACAGTAACAAAGAACCATCAAAGCATCGTGATCTATTACAACATAAACATTACAGAATCAGATATATAATGAAAAAATTATAACATTCACAAATGATAACATTCATGGTTGCACAATCATATGGAAGAAAACTTGAAGAACTTTATTAATAAAAGGGAGAATTACAACCCAGTTGTTTGATCCATAATCATCCTCCCAGCTTCAATCCTTCTTCACCTCATGAAATAGCAAGATCACTCCAACAATACAATGCTCTTTCCTCAATTACAAACTATCAGGACTTACTTGCAATTCACAACATTCCAGCCTCTAGATCTCTTGGATGAGGGATCCATTTATAGATATGTGCAAGGGTGTGAGCCATCCATGGGGTTTGATTAGTTTCATTCCACTTGTTACAATTGGTTCCATAAGAGAAGGGATAACAGATGGTTTTAGATCCCTTATTCATCCTTGGGCGAATTCAGAGAGGCAAGTGGCATAGGAGAAGTTTCTAGAAGATTCCATGAGCATCCACTTAGAAAATTGTCCTGGACATTTTTCCATTCTTGCCCATCGCACCCTATAGAAGACCTAAATAGTATGCATCGCACCCTAGTAGTGTACCACTCAATATGCATCGCACTTTGCTAGTGGAGTAGTCAATATGGTTCAATTTAGGCAATTTTTGGATGGTTTCTCAGATGGAACTTTTGGGGAATGATGTATTTAGATGACTATGTTCCTTTAGGGTATGAAAAAAAATTTTTAGGGGTTGATGAGCCCTAATACATTGACATATAAGTTTGGGGTTGCTGTGCCCAAATGTGTCTATAACAGTTTCCCCCTAAAGCATGAGGTCGTAAATATTTATGTAGGGTGAAATGCTTTATCATGAGAATCTGAAGTTTCGAACTGGAAGGTGACCTACATAAGTTACAATACAATACATCATCATAATATAATTTTCATGATCTAGTTGAGGGAGGCATTCCCATGCTTAGCTTTATAAATTTCATTTCATGTACATAGATTAGATAGTCGTCTGCAGATACAGACTAGTGATTCTTCAGATATAGAGTCATCATCCATGGTTAGGATGACCATCTGTGCCGAGCCTTTGTACGTTTGATGTTTTTATATTCCTGAATATATCGCAGCCTCGATGGATGAAACTAGATTCAGGGTCTTCAAACTCATTCCATCTTCGCTCGATGTACAAGTCAATCCATGTGAAGAGATGTTCTGAAGTCGAACATGGAAAGACATCGCCTGATTACCAGCCAATGATGTGAGATGTTAACAGATGCGAGAGGAATCACCAATAATGATAATGATCCTCAAGGTACTCCAGTACAATTCACGTGGTGTGAATACATGATCCGATGTTAAACACCACAAAAAATATTTCAGTCGAAAGCCATTGATGTCAACCTATCACCGGAAGTGAGAAACTTGCCATTGATGTATGCAAGCTTCAAAGTACTGAAAGGGTTGTTTTTAAGTCAACTTCTTAGATAATGAGCTGATGTTGACAAGAAGCGACTCGTCATAGGAGGGACTTGATGTATCCCACATCAACGACACAAAAGGAAGCAAATGATTTCTGGAGGTGAAAACGAACTGACAACACAAGGTTCAAGAATGGTGGTCATGAAAAAATGAAGGTTGGAGGTATTACAGTGGATGAGACATTAACTGGATGGTGTTTTCTCAACTGAATGACATCTCTTGAACATGTCAGTGACATTGAGATGAATTGGTAGCGTTAACCCCAAAAGATGGATGGTATGAAAGACTAATGGTGAGATGATTGGTAAATGGAATAACCCAACCCAACTCAATAATGGAGATGAAGTGAAAGTGTCATGTTCAAGAGTGACCTGCTACCATAAATTCTTCAAGTTTTTTTCCTTTTATTTTCCCCAGTCATTGCTGACCAGTACCTCTTTATTTTTGTCAAGCTTGAGGAGGATAACATATTCTTTATTATATAATTCACCCTTCAAGAAAACATGTCACTATTTGATGTTTTAACGAGTCTAGTGACAGTGAAACTCTATCTTGCTTAGAATGGACAAGTTTGTCACTATTGTTTAAATGAGTTTAACAACAAGGGTAACCTGGTCCTTTTCATGTTTAGAGAGTTTGAGAAGGGATGAAAAGAAAACTCCATAAGTTATTTTTTGTGAAGTAATCCCTAAGGTCCAAAAAAGGATAAAACAATACAGGAGGGATGACATTTCCAATCACTTTAACAAGCTGAAAAAACCAAGCGCTCGACAATATTTTCATATTTAACGACTCTGAAAAGGGTTTAAAGAGGACTCTATAAGTTCTTTTTCATAAAATAATCCCTCAGGTCTGAAAAAGGATAAAATATACAGGAGGGATGACATTTCCAATCACTTTAACGAGCTGAAAATGACAAGCGCTCGACAATCTTTTCATATTTAACGACTCTAAAAATGGTTTAAAGAGGACTCTATATTGACGAACGAGTGGTGCCTTGGGTAGCAACTGGTTCTGGTGATGTTGGAACTTCTCAAAACATGTTGAATTCTATGAAGAGGCTAGATAATAAGACCACTCATTGTAGTTGTTCCTCAAAAAGGGTAAAACAACCAAGTGAGAGCATATGATCGGCCAAAGGGATGGTGGTGATGGGATGTACACAACCAAGGATCAAAAGGCTAATAGAATGGCAATCACGAGGGTTTAAAATTGAAAATGGGTTCATTTTTAGACAAGCTTGAACCATGGGGGAACTATGCTTGGATTCAGTTTCATGTTTACACAAGCTTAAAACGAACAAACTATGCTTGGTGTCAGTTTCATTTTTACACAAGCTTGAAATGACAAAACTATGCTTGGAGTCAGTTTCATTTTTACACAAGCTTGAAACGACAAAACTATGCTTGAATTCAATTTCATTTTTACACAAGCTTGAAATGAAAAAACTATGCTTGAATTCAGTTTCATTTACACAAGCTTGAAACGAAAAAACTATGATTTAATTCAGTTTCATTTTTACACAAGCTCGAAATGACAAAACTATGCTTGAATTCAGTTTCATTTTTACATAAGCTTGAAACGAAAAAACTATGCTTGAATTCAGTTTCATTTTTACACAAGCTTGGAACGACAAAACTATGCTTGAAAAGTGGTTTTCATGTCCCCAGCATGATGAAAAGGAGAGTCTCCTGTAACCAGATGGAAAATCACTACAGTGAAGCAGGATGGTTATCCAACACCTTCTTGGTTTCATCCAGAATAGACAAAGGTGAATGGTGCAATAGACCAATCACATAACCTATAGGGAAACTTATCTTTACCATTAGGTGGATGACCCCCAAGCTTCATTACATTCACCAGACTACTCATGGCTATTAGGTGGATGGAATGAAGGTTCAAGTGATACCGTTGATGTAAATGGACTATTTAGGGATGATGATTGACATGGAGATAAGCTTGGACTGGGGAATGAAATCTTGTCAGTGGTGACAATCTTGCCTTCATGTGGGAAATGCATCACTCAGAAGAGTGTTGAAACAATATCTTCCATGTTATAAACATAGTCACGCCCAAGAAGTAAATTGTAATCTAACGGTCCTGGGACTACCATCACGTTTAGATAAATGGTTTTCCTTCCCAAAGTAATAGGTAACTTAGGAAGGATCCCTAACGGTCAACTGGTTCCTTTGTTAAATCCTAACAGATTATGTGTAACAAGTATAAGTGGTGACGAACCAAGCGCTTTTGAAGAATTTGAGGAAAGGATACTCACTGATGCACCTTCATCTATAATAGTGCCAGACATGATTATTTTACAAACTTGTACTATGATCTGGAATGGTACATAGGAAGGAAGGCGGGATCTTGCTAGTCGATCCCAATCAAAGGAAGTGACTAGACTACTTGGAGGGGGTACCGAGGAAAAGGGAGAATTACCTCCTTGAGTTATGAGAACTGGAGGATTTTCCTCCTATCTTGAAGGTACAGGTGGATTGCCCATAAGCTCATTAGAATCCGAAGTAACAAAAAGAACCTGAATGGTATCATTTTCACTTTCTTCGAGAAAGTATGATTAGTTGAAGGTGAAATTGGGTCAACTGTTACCTCGACCTGTTGACTTTGGTCGGGTATAGACTTATAAGATTCACTTTCAGAGAGTGGTTTTGACTGACGGTTGATTTAAGTCAGGACTTAGGGAGAGTTTCTTGTAACTAGATGGAAGTCGCTGCGGTGAATCAGGAGGGTTATCCAACAATCTTTTGGCTTCATCCAAAAAGGAGAAAGGTGAAGGGAATGATTTGCTTCACATAACCTACATGGAATCCTAACCTTTCTCTTTCGTCCATGAACTTTACTATCACTAGTTGACGGTGTGTTACCAACATGATCTCCAGAGGTTGATGACATGGGATAGTGTGAACGAGAAGACCATTCTTTCAAGATCCGAGGAAAGCAAGGACAATATCGATGAAAATGGTCTCCTACACAAATTATGCATGTATATTTAGCTTTGGGAAGTTTAATGGACAGATTTTCATTAGATGATGCATTCAAAGCAATGGTTTCTTGGTTGCCCCCTTGTTGAATTGGCTTCTTCTTCTTCTCCTTTCCTTTCTTCTTCTTCTCAGCTACTTGGTTACTAGTATCACCACTTTCACCAAGTGAAGAGGAAGAAGGGGAGGGAGAAACAAATGAGGAAGAAGGCAAAGGGTCAATTTCAGGTTCAACTAGAGGTATACTCGATTGTGTAGAAATCATGGAATTTTTCACCACAGAAGTTGAGGACAACCATACTGGCAGGCCAATGGTAAGTCCCGGAAGGGACAATGTAACCATATAAGGAGCACCAATATTTCCCCAAGAAGGAAAAGGACTAGGATTCCCCTCAAAAGGGATTCCTTGATCAGTGGACTCCAGATTCATCGCCATATGTCTCAACCTAAGATCAACTAAGGAACAGGTATGTTATTTCAAATTCAATTAATTTTAATGATGCTTGGACACAACTTTGCTTTTTCAGTTTTTAAGAGTCAAGAAAAAGCTAAAGATGGCTCTAGTCTCCTTCGATTTTTAATGAGCTTGAAAGGACAAGTGCTCAGATGGACCTTTTCTTTTAAAGAGTCGAAAAGGAACGAAAGCGACTACTCTGGAATATCTAGACATAGGGATTACCAAACCAATCACAAAACTGCAATATACACCTTGGTGACAAATTAAAAAGAAATTACCAAGGACTTATGTATGGCAGTCAATCTTCCCGAATGTTGTGTTCAGTGTATTGTGATCAATAAGGCAGCAGACTCGGTTTCCTATGGATAAAGGAGTTAAGCCTATTATGGTCTCCCAACATATACACGACGGTACGAAGAGCACAAGTCCGTGCTAGCACTTGTCATATCAAGGAGGAGGAATCACCCAACCTTCAATGAAAACGATAGCCACTAGTTTTAACGACGCCGGAACACGTCACTAGCCTAGACCTCTAGATATGTTGCGTTAAGTTCCAAAGCGTTGTTAGGTTAATTGAAGTTCATTTGAAAGTTGATCTTGTTTATAGTTTACCTTTTAATGGTTCACCGCATGATGATGATCTGAAATTCCTAAGATGAAATCTACAATGATAAACAATTGTTGTTTATTTGAACAATGAAAATCGTAGCTACTAGGGAAAGAAGATAACAGTGCTTTTAAACAAAGAGCAAAGAGCACACACTAGTGCATTTCCTTAAATCTTCTTTTTGCACACAAATAAAAAAATATGCTAAATGCAAATGCATGTATTTGTTTTCGTTCTTCTTAATGTGAAAATTTCAAAAAGGAAAACTAAATGCTGCAAAGATCTAAAATATTTCACTCAAAATGACATTTTCGACAATTTCTTCTTCAAAAGAGAAAGGAAGACTCCACGACACTTTTCAATTTTGAATAAAAATGCTTTCAACACTTCGAATATAAACAAATCAAATCAAATGCATGAAGAAAAAGTTCAATCGATTATCAAGGGAAGGAAGAATTCATGACACTTCTTTTCAACACAAAACGACAATTACGACACTTTTTGTACCAAAGTGACAAATCGATTTAAACAACTTTTTGACAAAGGATTGTAAATGAAAAACAAATACACAAAAAACATTCACTAATCCTAATGTAATTGAGGCTGATCTAAGTGATACAAATAAGCTTCAGTAAAGAGGCACTGTTCATATGCAGCAAAACAACCAAACAACACTGAAAACAAAGTCAAAACCCTCAATTTCTAGAATGGAAAAACAATTTAGTTAATCATCACACCTAGGCTTCATAGAATATTAGATGCATCGCACTTACTACACTCGAGAGGTGCTATGCATACTGAGTCACAGTGGGAGACAGTGCGATGGTCCAGGGAGCGCAACTGAAATGGGTTTTGGCTCAAATGTGGAGCTGTTTTCACTGAGTTAAGGTGAGTTTTGATGAACAATAAAGAGAAAAGTATGATGCAGTGTCTTGAGAGGTATGAAAGCATCTAGATGTGCTTGCAAGTCAAATTTTCAATTCATAAACTAATCCAGAGATTGACTAAATCAACATTCATCTACTATGCAATTGCAAAGAAAGAGTAATTCGAAGGCTACCTAGCTAACTTCAGGCTCTGTCTATAGTTTATCAAATTTGAACATAAAACAAACAATAACAACAAACAAAAATCTAATCGTTCCCTAGCGGGGTCACCAATTTGTTTTTGGGAAAGCTAGTATTCCTAAAGAATGCTAGCCCTCTAGGTTTGGCAGCTACCCTAGAAACAACATTTTGAAGCAATTCAATGATTTCTTCTATGTATAATGGATAAGAGAAAGATAATGAAACCAACCTCGGACTTCCGCTTGATCCCTTGCTTGATCTCTCTCCCCTTTAACAGAACCCGAAACTCCTCCCCGTACTTAACACGCTTGGATAGTACCTGCACAAGTACAATAACAAAGAACTGTCAAAGCATCGTGATCTATTACAACATAAACATTACAGAATTATATATATAATGAACAAATGATAGCATTCACAAATGATAACATTCACGATTGAACAATCATATGGAAGAAAACTTGAAGAAGTTTATTAATAGAAGGGAGAAATACAACCCAGTTGTCTGATCTAGAATCATCCTCCTAGCTTCAATCCTTATTTACCTCATGAAATAGCAAGATCACTCCAACAATACAATTCTCTTTCCTCAATTACAAACTATTAGCACTTACTTGCAATTCACAACATTCCAGCCTCTAGATCTCTTGGATGAGGGATCCATTTATAGATATGTGCAAGGGTGTGAGTCATCCATGGGGTTTGATTAGTGTCATTCCACTTGTTACAATATGTTCCATAAGGGAAGGGATAACAGATGGTTTTAGATCCCTTATTCATCCTTGGGTGAATTTAGAGAGGCAAGTGGCATAGGAGAAGTTTCTAGAAGATTCCATGAGCATCCACTTAGCAAATTATCCTAGACATTTGTCCATCCTCACACTTCGCACCCTATAGAAGTCCTAAAGAGTATGCATCACACCCTGGCAGTGTACCACTCAGTATGCATTGCACTTTTCTAGTGGAGCAGTCAGTATGGTTCAATTTAGGCAATTTCTGTATGGTTTCTCAAATGGAACTTTTGGGAAATGATGTATTCAGATGACTATGTTCCTTTAGGGTATGAAACAACTCTTCTAGGAGTTGATGAGCCCTAATACATCGACATATAAGTTTGGGGTTGATGTGCCCAAATATGTCTATAACACCTTGGTTAAGTTGGTTTCTAAAAACTATAGCTTTAGAAACACCTTACATGGTTCCATGTCAAATCTGAAGTTTTCGAACCATGTATCTTGCCCCCTAGGGATCTCTGTCACCAAAGCTATGACCTCTGGAGAAATTTGTAAGTTCAGGATTTCGACCTTTGTGCTTAAGCTAGCGAAATGTAGTGCAAACTCCTTTGTCACCTGAGTATGTCCTCCCTGCAATTTTCTACAAAACTTCCAGCATCCTGCTTTCTTGAAGGCTTCTACAACTGATTTGTCTCTAACTAAGACCTCGGTGCTTTGAGGCTCTATTCTTAAACAATGACCAGACCTGTGACGTTTCTTCTCCTCTAACATCTTTCCTTCTAAATTCCTGTAACAAAACCAGCCTCGCTTGAAATTCTGTTGATCAACCTCACTTGCCAATGGTGGTCAACCTCACCTGAATTATGGATGAGGACAACCTTGGTGAAAATTGACCAAAGCTTACTATTCAAAAAAAATTCTGTTTGAGGGTTTGCATGCAAACTAAAATGATGAGACTAGCCAACCCTTTTGAATTTGAAATTATCTTTCATAATGAGCCCTAAATTCGAAATGATGAGTTTGGATGCAAGCATGCTTAAGGACTGACTCCTAGCTGACAACTAACAATGAAAATTTTAACGGAATATTAATGGATTGATGTCTGACAAGACTGTTCTATGAATCCATGCTTTCGTAGCGCGTGGGGAAAAGTACTACGAAAAGAGTAGCATTTTCGTAGTGCAAACTAGACATTTTATACTGTCTGTGCTACGAAAACGTGTTTTTGGGGCTAATTCCAAAAATTTTCAAAATGTCTTAAGCTATGAGTTTCTAACAAGAATGTAAGACTCATGAAACATGGAAAAAGGATGTTATACTTTATTTGGATATGAAAAATGAAACCTTTGAGACTCTTAACCTATCACCTACCCATTAAAACATAGGGTGACTTGACACTTATCTAAGACCATGACTAGGAACAATGTAAACCCCTATTTTGGTGATAACACGTTTCATTTAAAAAGTTGGATGCTATCAATTTGAAAATAATTTTCAATGAACATAATATTACATTTGAATCATCAAACCATTACCAGATTTCTAATTAAAATTATGAGTAAATAGCACCGATATTAATTGTCTGGGTAATCATGGTTGTATATAGAGAAAATGGTTGTTCTCTATTCTAATCTTGACACTGAGAAGACAATATTAATTGAAGTGCTATACAACAATATTAAATGAAGTGTTTATATAAACAACTCACTTAATCCCTTAGGAAAGAATAGTGAAAGGATTATTTTCAATTTCTGGAAAAGATTTTCTCCCATCATTTCCTCCTTGGACATTTAAGCCTATCTTGCGGGAACCTCTGTTTAGATAATTGTTATATAAAATCTTGGAAGTCTGATCCAATGCTTCTCAACTGGTTTTCGAATTTGAAAATACTATATCATGCTTTTCAACTGATTTTGGCATTATAGATGTTTTCTCTGGTAGGATTGTGTACATGGATGTTATCTGGAAGGTTTTTTTGTAAATTTGATCTTGCATAGGTTTTTTTTTTATAGGGCGATAAGGCTCTTGCTTCTTGGTGTTCAAGACATTACCCTAATAATGTTTAGCTTAAATTTTCAGGAGATTCTCTGATTATAGAAATTCCAAGGTCATTCCTATTTCAAGGAAGTGATATTAGTTCTTAATATTGTTTCCAGGGTCATTTCTATTTCCCATATGATGTTAGTTCCAATGTGGTTCCAATGTAATCACTCATTATGTAAAATAGACCTTAAAGAGAAATTTGTTATATCTAGATTGAGTGGGCCTAATGGTTAAGAGCATGTGTTTCCTCCTTAGAGGTCACATGTTCAAAACCAGAGGGGGTAGAGTATGTATGCCTTCATTGACTTAGCAGTCAAATCATTGTGCGGAGGTGGGTCCCTTGTCCCACAAGTAAGGGGATCTCATACACCAATGTGGGGTCTGGCTTGGTTGTGACCTTTAGAATTGTATTTCAAACGTATGAGAGTGCAAGGATGCCTTGTCTTTAGTGAGGTGCATGATAAGATAACACTTGCCTTCAACATGTAGAAAATACTGTAGATATTTGGAGGTTTATTTTGGAATACACCATTGTTTTGAGCTAGCCAAATGGAGAAAATCACCTCTACAACCAAAATTTTGTTTTATGTTCTAGTTGTAGTCCATTCATTTAATGCCTCTATGTTATCTCCAATCCACTGTTTCATTTTACATAGTCTATGAGTGATAGTCCTTATCTCATCGGTGAGATGACATTGAATAAAAAGGTTATTTCATGCCTTCGTGTTATTCCCTTAAGAGCGCATGTGTTGGTACTTTTCCATCCTCTTCTTCTAAGCATGTCTAGGTTGTGATTGCACCCTTTATTTTAGAATTGGGGACACAACCGTGGTTGTAGATAGTTGTCTTGCATCTAGAGGGTCTAGACTTGTGTTTGAACACCTTTATTGGTGAAAACCTATTCATAAAGATTCATCAATTGATTTTTCATCCTCATATAGATCAATTTATATGTTATTTTATATACATGCAGATCATCAATCTTCCTAAAACATGGTTGATCTTTGTGTACCTTAGACCATTAAATGCCACAAATCATAGTGAGATTTACTTGAGTGTGGGTTAAGTAATTGCATTGCGGGAGAAATAATATGCATTTACAATATATATCAAAATAAGAAAGGTGCATTGTAGAATGCATGTGGGGTCATAAGAGAGGCATCATGTCACTATACCAGGGATATAAAAATAAAAGAGTATAGAAAATGTGAATAAAAAAATGGATACATACAATATTTATTGAAAATAGGGGTTTTATAAATTGGGAAGGTGTATTGGATTTATATTCGTAGGGGGTTAAATAATGTGATTTTTAGAGGTATTTTCCAATATGTAGTCAAATTAAGGGTATTGTTTAGTATGCCACAAATGCACGTGCTATGTCAGAGGTTTAGTTAGTGAAGCCCCCATGACAATACCAAGATAAGAAACATGAAATCTACAAAATATGATAGAGATTACCATTTTCTTCAGTTTTAGTGGAGCCCAATCCATTGAGATATGTGTCAATCTGAGCGTACCATGCTTAGGGCAACTGTTTGAGACAATACATGGATCTCCTTCATCTTCACACATGTGTCTTCTTGTCATAACTATTAGATCCATTTGGCTACTCTACGTAAATTTCTTCCTAAACAACGCCATTGAGGAAGGTGGTCACATACATCTGGTGGACCTTCCACCCCATCTACAAAGCTAATGCTAGAATGGTTCTAATCGAGGAATATCTTTCCACTAGGGAAAATGTTTCCTCATAGTCCACTCCCTCTACCTGAGAGAAGCCTTTGGACACAAACCTAGCCTTGTACTCCTTTATGCTCCCATCAGTTGCATGCCTCACTTTGTAAATCCATCTGGAACCAACCACTGAATTGTTCTCTTGTCTCAACAACACCTCCCAGGAATTGTTCTTCATCATGGAGTCATACTCCTTGATGAGCCCTGGTATTTCACCAAGGATGTTGCATCTTCTAATCTCTTATCAACTTAAATTATCAACGTGTGGTTTGTACAAACTTAGAGGTGACCATGCTATATGCACAGTAGGTTAGCTTCTATGCATCTCACCCTAAGCCATGAGATCCGATCAAGGTGTTCATAGAATAGTACTTCAGCTAACTACAAAGAAAAAAACAAGTCACAATTGCAATAGGATGAACATGATTCTACTATAGAAGTGAAAGTGCCCTACATTCACGGTAAATGTTCAATAGGAATTGCATGAAAGGAAAAAAAAAACTAGTCTAGTTGCAAAAGTAAACCATGCTATTCTACTTGTTGACCTGATCAATGTAGCAATCTCCTTACATGAATCATCTATGTATTTTTACTTTCCTGAAAATGATAAATTCAAACTTCAACACAATTATTCAAAGAAATGCTAATTCTAATTCTATTTGTTGTCTCATGTATGCAGTCAAAAGAAAATGGAGTTGAAGTAGTCATAGAGTCTTCAATTATAATGAAATAAAATATTGGGGATAATTATTCAACTTTAATATGTCAGGGTCACAATCTGGGGTGAATATGGTTGAAGAAAAGAATGCTACAGGTTTGCTGCAGGAGGCCCGATTTTGCTACAAGAGGGGGTTCCAAGAGCTTTTTAATGACTGGAATGATGTCTTGAAGGTGGAATAAGGAGAATGAAAGTATCATAAGGTGACTTAAGGGTGTGGGAGCCCCTTGGCCAAGCTTATTACCGCTCGTAGTTCTATCTTGCATCAACATTTGTGTCACTGGTGTCCTCCATTTACCTTAGGAACGTGGTCTCGGTGGCAAATTTTGCAAGAAATGTGAGTTTTGAAGAAGGGAGATGGAGTGGCCTAGGTGAATATATAAAGGTGTGCCCACCCTTGCAGATCAACACAATCCCTACAAATGAATCAAATTAATGCATCAAATGATCACTAATACAACAAAGTAAATTAAGGTGGAAAAGATGAGTTGAATTTTATTGAAATCTACTTTAACCCACAACACAACTCTTAGTTTCTAAACCAATGCTACTAACTTCTAAAGTGTAGAAACTTAACATGTATAAGGATTACAATCCCATAACAATTTCAAAGAAATCGTAAACAAATATTTTTGGGTTGTTATTGTAGATCTTCCAATCACTCTTCCCACAATAGAGGTGATAGCCAAACCTGCAACTACAATTTTTGTAATATAATACCTACTAGAAAAAAATAAAAAATAAAATAATAATAATAATTCCAATAAGTTGAGTAGGAGCAAGGATGAAATACAAGAGAGGGACTAAAGCCTTTGTCCTGGGCCCAAACCCAAGCGTTTTATCCCTCCAAAACTACTTCAGATGCAGACCAATAGTGAAATTCTCATTAACAGAAAATAAGAGTCACATACATCATATGAAATAAGATAACAATGTCAAGCACTAGACTCTCAGTAGCCACTCATAGCTACCACAAAAAAATTGAATCCTAATGAGCCTTTTGGCTGATTTATTTATACAAAAAGTAGTTGAGGGAAAATCCCTTGAAAAGAGCAGTGATTCCCTCCAAAATTTTGAGATTTATGGATTTGTTTTCCTTTGGTATTCACATGTACTTGGAGTTCCTTGGTTGTTAATGAATTCAAGTTGTTGGTGAGGATTTCGTGCTCTCGAGCCATCTTAGAGAGTTAATGAGGTGGACAAGCCTCCTATATTCTCTTTGGTTGTCTCCATCAAGCCCCTCCATATTAAATATCACCAAAAATTATTCTTTTTCCTACATATTAATCACATTAGGCCATGCAATAGGAAAAACAACCTTTATTCTTGTTACTAAGCATATTATAGCTAAAAATGAAAATTATGTGAGAAAAGGAGAGTTTTAAGTGTTGGGGGATAAGACAATGAACCTCAGAATGAACCTATTGATGGGCCCCATCATTACCACCTTATTGTACATATTGATCACCCCCTGAGCAACTCAATCACTGATATGAAGCTCATTCATGGCCCTAGTGGCCAATCTAACATCCCAAGGCTTAGATGTTGTGCCTTCCCATGGATAGAAACCTACGTTTGCCTCTATGTCTATCCTTCCTTTTATTCTTCTGCCTAGTTTCTCCTCTCTTGTAGGCCCAATAATAAGGGAGGAATGAGTTCGAGTCCTATGGACTTTATCTTCAGCCTTTGTATGATCCGTTTGTATAGTGGGGTTCTCTCCATGGCATTCCTTAGTCTTTCTTGAGAGTGATATTCTATTATTTGCAAACTGTGAGGTAGGGCATGCCAACTTATTTGGCAAGCCCACAAAATTTCTATCCCCAACATCAAAATGGTGTCCTCAAAATGTAAGATGGATTGTTCTTGGGCTGCCATGTACCTAGGTGAAAATTAAGGATAAGAGGTGATGAGTTCGTGGTTGTTGATGATAGCCTTTGGGCTCACCAATTCTGCTCGGATGTACAAGCGTTTCTTTTCTTCCTTCGTCATCACCCTTTTCACTTCTTCATCTCTTGTTTCCTCATGGTTCAACCAAAAGGATAATTCCGTCAGTTGCATGTCTCCCAATATTGAGGTTAGGTCCCACGAATTCATGTCTGTGGGGATCAAATTGTACATGTAAAACTCATCCAGTTTGGCTCTATCCTCCACACCTTCCTTTTTGCAAACTTCAATTAGTTGTCTGTACTCAATCACTAATATGAAGCTCATTCATGGCCCTAGCGGCCTCTCTAACATCCCAAGGCTTAGATGTTGTGCCTTCCCATGGATAGAAACCTATGTTTGCCTCTATGTCTATCCTTCCTTTTATTCTTCTGCCTAGTTTCTCCTCTCTTGTAGGCCCAATAATAAGGGAGGAATGAGTTTGAGTCCTATGGACTTTATCTTCAGCCTTTGTATGATCTGTTTGTATAGTGGGGTGCTCTCCATGGCATTCCTTAGTCTTTCTCGAGAGTGATATTCTATTATTTGCAAACTGTGAGGTAGGGCATGCCAACTTATTTGGCAAGCCCACAAAATTTCTATCCCCAACATCAAAATGGTGTCCTCAAAATGTAAGATGGATTTTTCTTGGGCTGCCATGTACCTAGGTGAAAATTAAGGATAAGAGGTGATGAGTTCGTGGTTGTTGATGATAGCCTTTGGGCTCACCAATTCTTCTCGGATGTACAAGCGTTGCTTTTCTTCCTTCGTCATCACCCTTTTCACTTCTTCATCTCTTGTTTCCTCATGGTTCAACCAAAAGGATAATTCCGTCAGTTGCATGTCTCCCAATATTGACATTAGGTCCCACGAATTCATGTCTGTGGGGATCAAATTGTACATGTAAAACTCATCCAGTTTGGCTCTATCCTCCACACCTTCCTTTTTGCAAACTTCAATTGTTACTAAGCATATTATAGCTAAAAATGAAAATTATGTGAGAAAAGGAGAGTTTTAAGTGTTGGGGGATAGGACAATGAACCTCAGAATGAACCTATTGATGGGCCCCATCATTACCACCTTGTTGTACATATTGATCACCCCCTGAGCAACTCAATCACTGATATGAAGCTCATTCATGGCCCTAGTGGCCTCTCTAACATCCCAAGGCTTAGATGTTGTGCCTTCCCATGGATAGAAACCTACGTTTGCCTCTATGTCTATCCTTCCTTTTATTCTTTTTCCTAGTTTCTCCTCTCTTGTAGGCCCAATAATAAGGGAGGAATGAGTTTGAGTCCTATGGACTTTATCTTCAGCCTTTGTATGATCCATTTGTATAGTGGGGTTCTCTCCATGGCATTCCTTAGTCTTTCTCGAGAGTGATATTCTATTATTTGCAAACTGTGAGGTAGGGCATGCCAACTTATTTGGCAAGCCCACAAAATTTCTATCCCCAACATCAAAATGGTGTCCTCAAAATGTAAGATGGATTGTTCTTGGGCTGCCATGTACCTAGGTGAAAATTAAGGATAAGAGGTGATGAGTTCGTGGTTGTTGATGATATCCTTTGGGCTCACCAATTCTGCTCGGATGTACAAGCGTTGCTTTTCTTCCTTCGTCATCACCCTTTTCACTTCTTCATCTCTTATTTCCTCATGGTTCAACCAAAAGGATAATTCCGTCAGTTGCATGTCTCCCAATATTGAGGTTAGGTCCCACGAATTCATGTCTGTGGGGATCAAATTGTACATGTAAAACTCATCGAGTTTGGCTCTATCCTCCACACCTTCCTTTTTGCAAACTTCAATTAGTTGTCTGTACTCTTGGAAAGATAAGGAGTCATATTATCCTAGTGTCTTTATTTGGAATTGCAGCCACTGCTCCTTGAGGAAAATGGCATAGGATTTTGATGGTTATCTACATTTTATGGCTTCCATAGATAAACTTTCCATAATGGCAAGTTGTATCTCTTTTTCTTACAGTTGATCTCTTAGCCTTGTGTTTTCTTCCTGTAGCTACTGCCTCATGACTAACTTGCTTAGTATCAATTCATTCAATCCCTTACCCATTTCATTGAATTTATCCTCCATGAGGCCCACATCTTCTACCTTTTTGGATTTTTCAAATTCCATCCATCTATGCATTCTGCCTCTTTCTTCCTCCAACTCAAAGTAGAGTGGGATAACACATTTCTCAGGTATAATCCTACCTCCCTCAATAAATTTGTAATAGGATGCTAGGTTACATTGTAGATTAGGCTCTTAAAGCTCTTGGGGGACTTTTTCCTCTTCTTTTAGAGTTGTTTCCTTTTCCTATAGCACCTCATGTTGCTCTTGTAGCAAACCTTGTTCGTCCTATTGGGGCCCCTATTCCTCCTGTAGTAGCCCTCTTTCTCTTGTTTATCTTCTATTTCTTCTTGTAATAGGGAAACTTATGTCTTGGTCCTTTTAAATGTTATTGATCTAGCTATGGGCCTCCCCACAGGTAGCACAGTTTTCTTAGTCCAAGCCTTAGGAGAGGTAACTTCCTCAATATTTCCCTCACTAGGTCCCACTTCTTCCTTTTTGCTTGCTAATTCATCAATGGTGATAGGGATATTTGAACAAGGTTGAGGCTTCCCTTTCTTAATACTGGTGCTCTTCCTTGTTTTAAAATATAATTGGACTTGGCTTAGCTTCTTTCTTTTGGTCTTGACAAGTGTGCCAAGTGTGGCCAATGTGGCAACTACTTCTTTCTCTATGTTTCCTAGTGAGAGGCTTGCTTGTTTTCCTTGCCTTTTTGTCTCTTTGGGTTTGGTGGTCTATTCAAAGTTCTCTCCATCTTTTCTTTGTTCTTGTTCCTCTCTTTCCTTGTTTTCTTCTTCCTCCTCTTCCTTCTTTCCTTCCCTAACACCATTACTAGAGGTTGGTGTTCCTTATTGTTGTGTAGAGGTAATGATTTTTTTTTCAATGCAACATTCCCTATCCATTTCTACAAAGATATTCCATAACACAAGGTTCCTTTGTGGCCTAGGGCATATATAATAATATTCTTAACGAGACCATGGTGGGAAATGTGTTGGTGCTTCCCTTCCCTCATTTTCTAACTCATTTCAATGATCATAGACTACAAGAGGAAAAGTGGAACACAGAGTTTCTGTGGAGTGGGTAATTATTATTTGAACCTTATCTCATGGAGAAGCCTAAAATGATAGGCATACACAATGCTCAACCTACCCTCACAAGATATTTATTTGAGGATGTGATAGGCTTCATCCCAGGGGTAAGTTAGGATCTCTCTTCTCACTCCATTTTTATTTTCTACAAGGTTTTCTCTATGAATGAAAAAGTTCTAATTCCTGGTTGTGACACTTATGGCTTAATCTTCCTTGTTCCATCAAACTCCTAAGGGTAGGGTAGTCACTCTACTTATGAGTTTACCATTTAAATAGATGGAAAATCCTCTAACAATAGTAGTGGCATTCTTTTCACCCTGATAATTTAGTGCCATGGAAATCTCTTAAGTGATCTCATCATTATACCCCTTACATTTCTCAAAGAACCCCATCCACATATGTCTCAGGAAAATGTCCAGAACATGGGGATGTTCAGGGATTTTTTTTTTCTATGGGTTCTCTCTTGTTGAAACCTCCCCCTATTTCTCCTACTTCTCCTTCTTGGGGTTATTTTGGGTGAATTTCAATTTTGGCCTTAGAGCAGTCTTAGGTGTAGAGATAGTGTCACATTTTCCTTTCTCTTAAAGGATGAGAAGGATGAAGTATGTTTAAAAGACAATTTTATTTTTTGTCCCCATCTTTCCTTATCATCAAATAAATTTCAAAGGAAACTATTGCACAATTTCTTACTACATGATACCCAATTCAAACATAATTCTTCATGCAAGTGTATGGGAATTTAGAGAGGGAAGAGGCCACTTACTCATTCCAAAATGATTTTCTCGCATGCATGAGGGTTTGAGGACAATCTATGGTGGATTTGGCTCTTTTTATCCTTTTAATTTTCCCTTGTAGCTTCCTATATCTACTTCTGTAGCAGTTCAAACCCTCCTATAGAAGTCCAGACCCTCCTATAGCACCTCCGGTAGCACCTGCAAACATGATTTGTAGAAGCTCGGTGATACCCTACGCCATCTCTGGTAACATGTAACTCTTCCTTCTCCAACTGGTTTCTAGAAATGAGTGATTAAGTGAATGGAGTTCAGCCTTGTACATTTTATTCCTTTTGTGGAAAAGGCTTGGAGTGTTGTGGTGACTTGGAATTTGCATGAAATTCCTATTCTGAACCATTGTGCCCACTCCTCGTAATCATCACCCCACTCCTCATAATCATAACCCCAGTTAACTTGACTTTTGGACATTGCATGGTGGTCGAATAAACCATAGTTAACCGATTCAAGGTATCCAAGTTTACTGGCCACCGCCAGCCCATAAAAATTTCCATTCTTGATCATTAAACATATTTTTTCATTATATGCATAGGGAAGAGGTGAGGGGTGTCATAACTGAGCCTACATGATATTGAATTGTTGGAGATGTCAGCATGATGCTACTGAGCTTCATATCATTAATAATTGAAGGTGTTGATTTCCTTTGTTTGCTTCTTCATAGGTCTTCACAACTTGTTTTTTTTTTACTGATAAATTCCCTTTCCTTTGTTGTTGCCCAAACCTCTTCTTAGTGCTCATTTTGTTGTTGTTTTGATGGATGGCTAACATGTATTCTACTTTCTAGGGATGGTGTGTGCCTCCTCAGCTTCAGTAATATCTTCATGATGCCTGAGGGTTGGTAGATCCTCTACTCCGGAGCTATAAAAAAAATTGGTTCAAAATTCTATTAGCACTGTGCAGGATACTATAAGAGGGATATCCTTCCTATATAAGTCACTTCATCCCTTCTCAATACCTCAGATTGTACTCGATAACTTAGATAAATAATAGGAGGTATGAGGAAAATATTAGGATCATCTTAGGGTGGTGTATGTGGTGAAAACGTTGAAGAAAATGTTTCTTGGGTTTCTTTCTTTATGTATGCCAAAGGGAATCTTTGAGGATGAACTTTGGCCAAATGGAGTGGATGAGTGATGGAGGGATTTTGCTGGACCTCTTCCTAATTTCCTAAGGAAAACATGACCATTTGACCCCTTTCTCCAATTGGATCTGCCTCCTGTAGCAACTCAGGTTCCTCTTATAGTAATTCCGGTTACTCTTATGGTAGTTCAAGATAGTCTTGTAGCACTTTAAAAAGGAAGAAAATCATGGTCCAATTATTGGCTAGATTATGGAGAGAGGTAGGGAGGAGAATGAAAAGAGTGAAAATGAAATGGATAGCTAGAAATAATGGAGAAATGAATTTGTAAAACATGTTATGTAGCCATTGTTCTTCTAGTTATCTAGAGTCCTACAAAAAAGAGATGTTAGCAAAGTTAGTGTAAGGACACCTCCCTTGTCTTATTTCTTTTTCTTTATTTTTTTCTTTCTTTTATCTCTCTTTTTTTTTTATACATGCAAACTGCATCTACAGAGGTTTTACAACCTACATTCCTGCCCTAAGCACCTCAGAGGAGGTTTTAACCAAGGGATCTTTTATTCTATTTTATTTTCCTTTGTTTTTTTTCTCTTGGGCTACCTCAAAGAGGTTTTCAACCTTGGAGTTGGCCTTATATTCCTCATAGAGGTTTTAATCTAGGTCCTTTCTTTTTTCTTTTTCTCTTTTTTTTACAAGTTGTTTGGATTGAGGGTTATGATCCTCCTAGTCACATTCAATTCTCTTCTAATTAAACTAGTAAAGTCTTCCTTGGATAGAGGTATTTTATACAAATTCAACCTATAACCATTGACAATTAAGGGAATCCCTTCCTCATAAATTGTTCTGATCTGGACAGACCCATTCTCATGACATTTCTCTACTATATAGGGACCCAACCATCTTGTCATTAACTTTCCCTTGAAATCCTTGAATCTAGAATCATACAATAGGACCAATTCTTCTTCATGAAAATTCTTCTATTTATTGTGTTTTTCATGCCAAATATTCCTTTGTAGCTGAATTACCTCAGTGTGCATCAGATTTTGCATCCTAAATTCATCTAAACTGTTGAGTTGGAGTAGCCTCTCTTGTTGTGTTGTACTGAGGTGCAAGTCTAATTGATCTGTCATCCTTAAGGTGTTGTATTCAAATTCAATAGATAATAGGGCCTTCTCCCCATAGACTAGTCTGAATGGAGTGAATCCAGTGGTTATCTTCCAAGTTATGTTGTGGGCCCAAGTGGCTTCTACAAGTCTTCCAGCCCAATATTTTTTGTTTCTACTAAAAACCTTGGTTATAATGTTCTCCAATAATTTTTTTGTGACCTCCACTTGCCCATTTTCCTGAGGCTGATAGGCAGTCAATGTCCAGTGCTTGATATGGTGTTGCCTCATGAAATATTCAATTATATTTCATGTGAATTGTTCTCCTCAGTAAGTGATTAATTCTCTTGGAAGACAAAATTTGTAGAATATGTTATCCCTGAGAAACTTAGCCAAATTTTTCTCATTTGTTTCCTTAACTTCCTTTGTTTTAGCCCATTTAGTCCAATAATCAATGCAAACAATGATATACTTCTTGTGTCCTAATGGGGGATCAATAGATCCGATGAAATCCATGCCCCACTTATCAAATGGCTCTAGAGTAACTTGAGGTTGTAAGGGAATTTCATCCTTAGGTGTGGGCTTACCCATCCTTAATCATTCATCATACTTGGTGGTGTACCTCCTTGCATCTTGATCTAAAATGGGCCAGTAGTAACCTACTTGTATAAATTTGAAGGTTTTCCTCTTAGAGACAAAGTTGCCCCCACAAGGTCCATCATGGCATGCTCAAAAGATGTCAAATACCTCGTCTTCCCTCACACATCTCCTCAGGATCTGTTCTGGCCCCAATCTCAAAATATTTCCCCGAATCTAAGTGAAAGGGGTACTTTTCCTAATAATCTGACTTTTCACCTTAGAGGATAGATGAGGATGGAACCTCCCAACAACCAGGTAGTTGGATATATCAGAGAACCAAGGAGAAAGCACTGAGATGGAAAAGAGGTGTTCATCTAAGAGTTGATCATTCACCATCTCTTCCTTTTCTACAGGTAGGGTTAGTCTTGACAAGAAATCTGCAACCACATTCTCTTTCCATGGTTTGTCAATAACAGTCAAATAGAATTGTCGCAACAATAACAACCCTCTAATTATCCTAGCACTGACAACATGTTTATTCATTAAATACTTAATGGTTGCATGATCAGTGTGAAAAACGTTTGATAACTAATGATATAATTCCTAAACTTGTTCAAAGAATGTACCATAGCCAATAGTTCCTTTTTAGTGGAATTATAATTTAACTCAACTTTGGAAAGGTTCTTACTCACGAAATATATTTCATAAATAAATTTGTCTTCCACGTGTCCTAAGGTTTCTCCTACAAATTTATGTGATTCACATGTGTGTATGTGGAAAGATAATGCCCAATTTCAACCTTTAGGGATGGGTGTAGTCATCAGTGTGTTTCAGTACTTCAAATGCTGCTTGACAGATTTTTGTCCAACAAAAGTTTGAATCTTTAGCCATTAGCCCAAACAAGGGTGAAGCAAGTTTACTGAAGTCTCTAATGAACCTTCTATAATACCTAGCTAATCCAAGAAAACTCTTGAAATCTCTTTTTTTTCTAGGGATAGGGACCCTTTTGGTGATGGAAATTTTGTTTGGTTCAACCTGTAACACTTCCTTGGATATAGACTGCCTAAGGACAACCCCTACATTCATAAAAAAATCACATTTCTTAGGACTCAATGAAGGATTCATTTCCATGAATTTCTTTAAGATTTTAGAAAGGTCTTCTTTGAAGTCACATCCATAAGAAGTTAATTCATCCATGTATATCTTAACATTGTCATGAACACGTTTAGCAAATATACTTAGAAATTCCCTTTGGAAGGTAGTAGGGGAATTGCACAGACCAAATGGAAGGACTCTATAGAAAAAGGTACCCCAAGGACATGTGAATGTGGTCTTATCTTATCCTTCAATGATTATTTGTATTTGGTTGTATCCACTAAAGCCATCCAAGAAGGAGAATAATTTATTTCCTGTAAGGCCATCTAGGACTTGGTAAATGAAGGGAAAACGAAAATGGTCCTTCTTTGTAGCCTTTTTAAGATCTTGGTAGTCAACACAGATACTCCACTTCCCATTTTTCTTGGGGACTAAAACAAGAGGGGAAACCCACTCACTATTTGAAATGGGACATATGAACCCTACATGTAGTTACTTTTGTAATTCTTCTTTAACAATTTCCTTAAGATTTGGGTTCATCCTTCTCTGGGCTTGGTGCACATGCTTACATCCCTCTTTGATGTAAATATGATGAGTAGAGATTCAGGGATGTACACATTTCATTTCCTTATAATCCCAGGTAAAAAAATGCAAGTGTTTCCTCAACACAATGCATAATTGTTCTTCCCACTCAACAAAGAGGGGTTGATATTTAGAGTTATGGATGGCCCAATCTCCAAAAATTTGGCATGTTTTATGCTAAAGTCAACAAAACACATTTCTATCAAAGGACTACTCTTAGATTCTTTCATCAGTTCATCAATTGGTATGGTAGTGGGGGGATGACTCTGTAAGATATGGTCAATAAGGTCATCTTCATAAATTTCCCCTACCCTTATAACATTATCGAGTGTGCAGACTGGGTAAGGGTTATATGATAAAATTCTTCGTCTTCCTCATCCTCTAACCATAGGGGTAAATCATGCTCAATAGAGGGTTGAGAAAGAGGATACAACACAAGTTGTTTTGATAAATTTCCATTCTCAATAGTCATGTTCCCAACCCTACAGCTAACGTAGGAATCGATAGTGGCCAACAAGGTATTCCTAGAATGAGAGGGTAGCCATGAAACTTGGTTTTTGGGTAGAAGACCAAAAAATCAATGGGGTACTCCTAGGATTCAATGGAGACCATGACATCCTCAATAACTCCCTCAGGAGATATTATGGATCTGTCTGCAAGTAGTAGCACTATAATGTTCTTCCTCAAATCCCGATTTAGCTTCAACATGGTTTCCCTAGTCATCACATTGATTGCAGCCCCAAGGTCAATCAAGGTATTAGAGACCATAATTCCATCAATGTGCACATCCACCACTGGGCTACCAGGATCCAATCACTTCAAGGAGATCACCCTCCTGAACATAAGATCAAATAGTTTTCTAACAACATTGATGGTGTGAGTATCTATTCTTCTTCTCCTAGGTATTTTGAAACATTTCTCTTTAATAAGTTTGTTATAAATGGGAACATATTTGATGGCCCAGAGAAGGGGTATCTTGCCACACAATTTTTTCAATTATCCCAGAAGTTCAACCTCTTCTAGGGTCTGCTGGTTAGGATGGACCAACTTTTCAGGATAAGAAGGTGCATTTGCTTGAGAGGAAATCTCTTCCTTCTCCTCTTTAATCTCTCCATGTGGAAAAGGCGGGTGATTATCTGGGAGCACCTTCCTAGACCGGAGGTTGATCTCTTGGATTTCCACAACATAAGCATGATAGGATGTCTCCCCACTATAAACATGTTTTGTCTTATTATAGTTTGGGTTAGGATTGGGTTGAGAAGGAATTTGAGGTTCCTTAGGTGGATTTTGGTGAGGAATTTGTGGTTGAGGTTGAGGTGGATGCAATAAATAAGGAGGTTTAGTTGTTTGAGCCCTCCACCATCATGAGGGGTTTCCACATTGGGAAGATTGGGATGGATATGGATGAAAATGGGGGTTGATAGGATGAGGAGGATATTGATAAGAATAAGGCCAAGGAGTAGGTGTAAACCATGATGGGTGAGTGGAAGGGTACCAAGGTTAGAAAGGTGCATTATGACTTGGATTGTAGTGAGGATAATGTGCACCTTGCATGCCTTGTTGATATGGATGAGGACCTGGAGACCTCCTTTGGATAATGAAGCACAGTTGCTCTAACCCACCTTATACCCATCCTTGGTATATAGCCTTTAGGCCTGGAAGAGAGGTAAATTTTTCTATTGCATGATTCTCTTCACAGACAAAGCAAACTTCCATGACATTCAGTGGGCTTTCATTTCTAGGATTTCTTTTAGTACATCTAGGAAAAACGATAGCTAATTCCCTTTCCACTTCCTCTTCCCTTATTTTGATTTTCATAGTATCCATTTGTAGGGTAAAGGTATGTATCATTTCACTCTTAAAATCTTCCAGCATACTTCCTATCTCATGCTTTATGATTGTTGTGGAGGGAGAGGAACTGACCAAGATTTGGATAGACCTACTCCTTTTCCTAGAAACCCTAATGTTAGGGTCGAACCATAACCCCTTTATTTATGTAATTATCCCAATGGGCTGAGTCAGAGTCATAGTTAGTTAGAAATTAAATAAAACTCACTTAATAATTGTAAGTGGTTGACCCACATTAGAGAAAGGGACCACAGTTAGTTGTAAATGGGCCATAGTTAATAAATAAATTGGTTATCCCGTGTTATGCTAGGGACCACTAGTAGTTAGGATTTTGGATGTCATTTAGCTATAAATAGTCATAGTTAGTAAGAGAAAGATCATCAAGTCTTATTGTAATTGAGCTCTGCTCTGCTAGAGGTTGCCCCCTCGAAGAGGCAAGTGAACATTCAATATGTTTTTGAATATTAAAATACTTTGCAGTTTTTCTCATTTCATGTTATAATTCTATGTTCTGGGCTATATTTCTTTTCATTTAGCATATTTTAGATTTCTTGTAGTTCAAGAGCATAACAAGTGGTATCATAGCACTTTCTAGGGCCCATTGCACCTCCAATTTTCACAGTTTTTTTTTTTAGGCTAGAGACGTGTTCTAGCGTCTTTAAACTATAAGATCTATCATTGAGTGCATAAACCTACAAATTTGGGGAGGCATGAATGCAGGAACTACAATAGGCAGTCACACTTGTTGGACTCCATTGTAACCCTTGTGGGTACCCCTTCGAGTAGTAGCACATTAGACATAATTGTGCATGGGCTGCACTTCCACGTACCCTCGGGTATATCGGAATTCCCTAGGCTCGCTTGAAACCCGACCTTAGATAATTTGCTATTCGTCTTGCTGTTGGAGTACACTGATAATAGCACTCAGAAGGAGATTACTCGAACATAGAATAGGGTATTTGGTTAGTATGGCTAAGGGTAGGATCAATCCTCCTTAGTTAGCGCATGAAAATATTAGGCTGAGTATTGTTGTTTGACCCTTATGCATATCATGATTTGTAGCACTTGACAATTGTTTATGACCATAGTCCTCTCTGTTATCTAAATACCACCCTCTACCTTATCTTCCATATCAGATCCAGCAGATGGGGTTTTGCCACCATCGTACACCTCAGATTCAGCAGTTTGGGTTTTCATAGTGCAAACTAGATTATTTGTGCAGTGATGGTTTTGGTCGTTGTAGTCTGGATCATATTTTCGTAGCACATTCGGCAGGACCAAGACCTTAGGTTTATGTTGCTACAGTCCAGGCTCGATTTTCACAGGACATTGGGAAGTATCGAGCTCTCTACAATTATGCCACTGCACTATTGATCAACAGGGAGTAAAACTCCTTTCAAAGTAAAAAAAATAAAAAAATATAAGACCCGCCCAAGTCGCTTGCTAGAGACTTAGCCCACCAACTTCAGGACCAGGAGCGGGTCATAGTGGTACCATTCACTTGTAAGTCCCCAATTTTCCGGTGGTCCCAAGGTTTATTCTAAAATTACTTCAAGTGACCCATGCCATTAGACTCTTGAGCTCGCCCTATTTCCGAGAAGACTACTCTTAAGTAATTGATCGAGGTGGTGAATGCTAGGTACTAGATCTCAAGTTATGGCTTCTAAGAGGATTGACAACATTGAAGAAAGGTTCAAATAATTCCAAAACAATATGGACAATATTGAAAAAAATCTCTCATGACTAGTAGAACTTATGACAAATTCTCATCGGGAGGAGTCGAGTGTTGATGCACACATAGAAGGAGAATTTATCCATCACATTCAGTTCCATGGAAATCACCATGATTCTAACCATCAAACACCCAAGCTAGACATGTAAACATTTTATGGCTCTAAACCTATAGTATGGGTAGCACAATGGAATAGTATTTCTCCCTTAATGACATCTGTGAGGATGAAACTAAAATACATGTGGGATACCTTTACTTGGACAAAGAGAGATGGAAATGGTGGTAGTGGCATAAGAAATTTTATCTAGAAAAAGTAACTTGGCACATGTTCTCAAAATCCTATGGGATAGCTTTGACCCAGAATCTAAATTTTTTTGTTGTCTCACTAAGCTTTAGCAAACAACTGCATTAAAGGACTACATTGCAGCCTTTAAGCATTTGATCAGTGGCCTAAAATAATCCATCCAAGGCCCTGTCCAGATACACAACCTAGCTACTTGGTTGGACACATGCAATAAGGCCTTAGATGTGGAAAATGCCTTAAATGCTCAGTCCCATCATCCAAATTTTGTCGCCAAGGAGCATCCCACCTAGGCTCAGGGCCCCACCCAAAAAATTAATGTTCAAAAGGTTTCACCAACAGAAATGGCTAAAACAAGAAAACAAGGATTATGCTACTACTTTGATGACAAGTACTCCCTTGGACATAAATGAAAGGAATCAAAATTCTTTCAAATTGATGCTACTGATAACAAATCAGTAATGGAAGCTCCATCCCTTGAGGTCTCAAAGGACGAATTCAAGGAAACCCAAACCGACACATAGCTACACTAGATGAGCCAGTTATATCACTACATGCCTTGGCTAGGATTTATTCACCTCAGACTCTCAAAATTTGAGGCTTTATTAAACATCGACCAATAGTGGTATTGATTGATAGTGGTAGCACTCATAAATTTATCCACAAGAGAGTTACAGAATTTGTTCATTTCTTTATGCGAGTGGTATCAAATTTCCAAGAACTTATCATTGATGGGGGGACCATGAAATCTGAAGGTCGCTGTGAAAATATTAAGCTTGAGATGGGAGACTACCACCTAAAGACCCACATGTCTTCTATTGAAATGGGTGGTTGTGACATTGTCCTGGGTGTTGAATGGCTTTGCACAGTGGACCCTATCACAATGGATTCACAGGAGCTATATATGAGCTTTAAGAGGAATGAAAATATTCATACATTAAGGGGACTCCACGTAAGTGCTCCTACTATCATCAACTCGCATCGAATGGAAAATATTTTAAAAAAGGGCCATCATGGAGTAATCACTTGTTATAGACATATTTTGGCACTGCAACCCCAATATTATATGTTGATGAACCAAGGGCTCTTTAACCCCTAAAAGTGTTGTTTCATACCCTAAAGGATCATGGTCAACTGATTACATCATTCCCCAAAAGTTACCATACTGACTGCTCCACTGTCAAGGTGCGATGCATACTAACTCCTATACTAGCCAGGTGTGATGCATACTAAAGAGGCCTTCTGTAGGGTGCGATGAGGGAGGATGGACAAATGTATGAGATAGTTTGCTAAGTGGATGCTCATGGAATCTTCCAGAAACTTATCCTGTGACACTTGCCTCCCTGAATTCGCCCAGGGATGAGTAAGAGATCCAAGAAATATCCAAGTGGAACCAAGAACAACAAGTGGAATGACACTAATAAAAAACCCAGAGATGACTCACACCCTTGTAGAAATCTATAAATGGATCCCCCATTTGAGAGATCTAGAGGCTGGAAATTGGTAATTTGTAAGGAAGTGTTGATAGTTTGTCTTTGAGAAAAGAAATTGTATTATTGGGTGATCTTTCTTTCCATGAGGTGAAGAGGGCTTTGATATTGGGAGGATGATGCTAGATTAGGCAGCTGGGTTGTAATTCTCCCTTCTACTATTAATAAAGTTCTTTGAGTTTTCCTCCATATAATCGTGTATTTGTGAATGTTGTTACTTATGAATGCCATTTTATGATCAATGTATTTTTTATTCTACATTGTTTATGATATAATAGATTGATATGCTTTGATGGTGTTTTGTTACTTTGTCTCTACAGGTATTCATTGAGCGAGATAAGTAGGAGAAGATGTGCAAGCTCTATCAAGGGAGAGAGAAATCAAGCAAGGAGTCAAGTGGAAGATCCAGGTTGGTCCCTTTGCTTCTCTCTTATCTATCATACATAAAGGAAATCACAAATTGTTTTATTGTTTGTTTCTAGGATAGCTACCAATCCTAGTGGGACTAGCACATCAAAAAGACACTAGTTTTCCCGGAAGAAAAATGGTGACTCCACTGGGGACCAAATAGTTTGTTTGCTTGTTGTTGATTGTTTGTTTTATGAACTATAGACGGAGCCTGAAGTTAGCCAGATAGCCTTTGAACTGCTTTTGCTCTGCAATTTCAAAGCAGATGAATGCTGCTTTAGTCAATCTCTGGTTTAGTTTGTGATTTGAACATCTGACTTACAAGCATTCTAGATGCCTTGTTGGTAGCACAATAACCTTCCAAGATCATACCCCTGTACTTTGTGCTTTACTGTTCATAATAGCTCAGCTTAACTCACTAAATTCAGCTGCAAATTTGAGCCAAAACCCACCTCAGTTGCGCTCTCTGGCCCATTTCACTATCTGTCACTGGAAGCTAGTATGCATCATATTTCCTGAGTGTAGCAGGTGAGATGCATCCATATTTCTGTGAAGCACAGGTGCGATGACCGAGTAGTCTTATTTCTCTCCTTGAAATTTGGGTTTTTTGTCCTTGTTTTCAGTGCTATTCAATTGTTTTGCTGCTTATGAACAGTACCTCATTGTTGAAGCCTCCTTACTTTACATAGTTCAGCCTCCTTTAATTAGGATTAGCAAATGTTTTTATGTATTTTTCCATCATTTGCAATTTTTTGTCGAAAAGTTGCTTAAATCAAACTGTCGTTTTGGTACAAAAAAGTGTCGTAACTATCATTTTGTATCAAAAAGTGAAGTGTCGTTGAGTCTTCCTTCCTTGGATAGTTGATTGAACTTTTTTTCATGTATTTTGATTTGATTTTTTGATATTTTGAATTGTCGAAAGCATTCTCTCTTCAAAATCAAAAAGTGTCCTTTAGTCTTCCTTTCATTTTGAAGAGCAATTGTCGAAGTGTCGCTTTGAAGAAAATATTTCAGATCTATACATAGTTTTCTTTTTTGGTATTTTTCACATTAAAGGGAAGGAAAAACAAATACATGCATTTTCATTTAGACTATGTGTGAAAAATGATTTAGGAAAAGTGAATTTAGTGTGTGCTCTTTGCTCTCTGTTTGAAAGAATCGTAATCTTCTTTCCTTAGTAGATAGGATTTTCATTGCTAAAAATAAACAACGATTGTTTATCATTTTAGATTGCATATTTAGGAATTTTACATCTACATCACGCGGTGAACCTTGAGAGACAAACTTCTAAGCAAGATCAACTCTAAAATAAATTTCAATGAACTTAACAGTGCTTTGGAACCTAACGTAACACATCTAGATGTCTAGGCTATAGACGTGTTCCGGAATCGTAAAATATAGTAACTATCGTTTTCATCGAAGGTTGGGTGATTCCTCCTCTTTGATATGACAAGTGCTAGCATGGACTTGTGCTCCCTATACCGTCAAGTATATATTGGGAGACCACAATAAGTTGATATCCTTTATCCATAGGAAGCCATGTCTGCCGCCCTATCAATCGCAATGCACTAAACACAACATTCGAGAAGATTAACCGCCGTACATAAGTCCTTGGTAATTTCTCTTTAATTTATCACCAAGGTGTATCTTTCAGTTTTGCGATTGGTTTGGTAATCCCTCTATCTAGATATCCAGAGTAGTCACTTTTGTTCCTTTTCGACTCCTTAAAAGAAAAGGTCCATCTGAGCACTTGTCACTTCAAGCTCATTAAAAATCAAAGGGGACTAGAGTCATCTTTAGCTTTTTCTTGACTCTTAAAAATTGAAAGAGCAAAAGTTGTGTCAAAGCGTCATTAAAATTTATTTAAATTTGCAATAACATCCCTATTCCTTCGTTGATCTTTGGTTGAGTTAATGGAGTCTACCGATCATGGAATCCCTCTTGAGGGGATTCCTAGTCCTTTTACATCTTGGGGAAGTATTGGTGCACCTCATATGGCCACATTGTCTCTGCTAGGTCTAACTATTGGCCTGCCAGTGTGGCTGTTCTCAAGCTCTATGGTTCAAAATAACGTGATTCCTCAACAATCGAATCAATATCCAGTTGATACTGAAGTTGACCCTTCACCTTCTTCTTCGTTTGTTTCTCCCTCCCCTTCTTCATGTTCGCTCGGTGAAAATAGTGATGCTAGTAACCAAGTGCCTGAGAAGAAGAAGAAAGGAGAGGAGAAGGAAAAGAAGAAGTTAGTTAAGCAAGGGGGCAACCATGAATCATCTTCTGAAAATCTACACAGTAAATCTCCAAAATATCGTTGTCTAATTTGCGAAGGAAACCATTTTCATCGAGATTGTCCTTGAATTCTACGGATCTTGAGAGAATGGTCTCCCCGTTCGCACCATCTGGTGTCATCAACCTCTGGTGATCATGTTGACAGCACACCATCAACTAGTGAAAATGAAATTCCTGGACAGAAAGGTGTTGAGTCTTGAAAATTTCATTCATTTCCATTACACTTTCACTATTATGTCCATTATATCACCTCCATTTCACCTCCATTCCACTACTATGTCACCACATTCATCCCATTTTCATTATCATTGGGCCACATTCATGTTTTTCCAATCTTTATTAATTCTAAGCCTTTTAAGTGAATTTTTGGTTAAAAATTAGAAAATAATGTGCATATGCTTATACCTAACAAATGGGTTGGTATTGTTGACATGTGTAGGTTGAAAGGAGGCTTCTAGAAGACCCTTATGTGGCACTCTAAGGCCAAATTCGAATTTGAGTGGAAATAAACATGGGATCATGAGGATATGTGTCACATCTCCTAAGTATATTGTAACTCTAAGAAGACATGTTTCTTATCAATTCCTATTTTGATTAGGACTCTAGAGGTAGAAGGAGAGATTTATGGACTCTCATTAATGAGATGGCTTCTCATCTTTTTGTATAAATAGGAGATCTTTCTCCTTCATTTGTTAGTATTTTAGCTTGTGAGTCTTAGCTTGTTAGTTCTTAAGCTTGTTAGCTTGTGAGATGGCTTTGGAAAGCTTTGGAGAGCTTTGTTGTACTTTGTAATTTTGAAGAATTTGAATAAAGCTTTGATATTCTCAACATGGAAGGAGATGTGAAGTAGATGTCATGGAGCATATTATAATGTAAGGTAGAGTAGATTTCATTTTGTAATTTTTCTTTGATTTCATTATGTCATTTGATTGCTTTCAAGTTTGATAGATCAGATTTTCCATTCATGCAATTTTAATTCATGTAAGTTTGTTCAACCAGATGATTGTAGATTAGTTTTTCTTTACATGTTTTTGCATCAAATAGTGACATGAGATTTACCTCTCTGCTGAGTTTGTTTTTTTTATCTTTTCAATTTCAGTTATGCTTTTATTTCAATCTTATTCATTTGCTTTGTTAGTTAGTTTAGATATCTGATTGCTCAAGTTGTTGATGATTACCTCCAAAAGCCATAGCGAGACTAACTGGCGAGGCGTCATACTATGAATTGATGTGATTTGATTTTAAGTTTACTTTTCTGCAATTAGATATCAGATTGCTCAAGTTGTTAATGATTACCTCCAAAAGCCATAGCTAGACTAACTGGCGAGGGGTCAGACTATGAGTTGATGTGATTTGATTTTAAGTTTACTTTTCTACAATTAGATATCAAATTGCTCAAGTTGTTGATGATTACCTCCGAAGCCATAGCGAGACTAACTGGTGAGGGGTCAAACTATGAATTGATGTGATCTGATTTTAGTTTTACTTTTCTGCAATTAGATATTAAATTTCTCATATCATTGATGATTACCTCCGAAAGCCATAGCAGCACTACTCGCGAGGGATCAAATTATGAATGTTTAATTTGATTTTAGTTTTACTCTCCTTGTAGTTTTTTATTTATTTGAGTGCAATAGCTTAACTTTTATTTCCGTATTTAGAAAAATAGCAGAGACAATGATTTCATGATTAGTATTTCATCTTTTGCTTGATTGAATTAGCTGCATACTTACACTTTTTTTTAAGTACTAATTCCATCAATAACATGTTTTAAGATCTTTTGGAAGTGTTAAGTTTTGGAAGTTACCATTAGGGACATAGACCTTGTCTTGAAATCTACATCCATACTTGACCTTTAAAAGTATTCTTAAGACCTTAGAATAGGATTTCCATTCGCATTAGATACTTTAGGAGATCAAAAAGAACAAAACCCCAAAACAAAATAAAATCTATGAAACAACGAAGTAAGAAAAAGGTTAAATAAGCACATATGGTGCACCACACTTCATCAGTTTATGATACCCGAATTGATAATTTATGTAGAGAAATTTAAGACGTTAAATTGACTAGACAAAAGGAAAGGTCGAAACTCCATCTGGATTATGTGAAGGGGACCATCATCTTCCCCATTGTCCTTTTCCGGATGAGGCCAAAAGAATCTTGCATAACCGTCCTGCTTCACTGCAGCGACTTCCGTTTGGATACAAGAAACTCACCTCAAGTCCTTTACTAGTTGAAAATCTGACTGACATAACTCAACCGTCAGTCGAAACAGCTATCATTGAAAGTGAATCTTCTAAGTCCATACCAGACCAAAGTCAACAGGTCGAGATGGCAGTCAACCCAGTCTTGCCTTCAGAAGATCCACCTTTAGATGATATCATTCCCAAAGAGAGTGAGAATGATACTGTTCAAATTCTTTTTGTCACTTCAAAGCCCGATAAACTTGGGGGAAATGCGCCTGTTCCTTCACAAAAGGAAGATAATTCCCTAGTTCCCACTACCCAAGGGGTTATTTCACTTGTTTATTCGGTATCCCCGCCAAGCAGTCTAATCGCTTCCTTTGATTGGAATCGACTAGCAAGATCTCGCCTTCCTTATAATATACCATTCCGAATCATAGTACAAGTTTACAAAATGATCGTGTCTGGCACTATCATAGATGAAGGGTCTTCAGTGAGTATCTTTTCCTCAACTGCTTGGAAAGGGCTTGGTTCACCATCGCTTATGCCTGGTAAACAAAATTTATCAGGCTTTAACAAAGGAACCAGTCAACCGTTAGGGATCCTTCCTAAGTTGTCGATAACTTTTAGAAGGAAAACCGTTGACTTGAATGTGATGGTGGTCCAAGGGCCGTTAGATTACAACCTACTCCTTGGACGTGACTATGTTTATAGCATGGTAGCTATTGTGTCCACACTCTTTCGAGTGA
This sequence comes from Pinus tabuliformis, assembly GCA_031772625.1. NCBI lineage: Eukaryota > Viridiplantae > Streptophyta > Pinopsida > Pinales > Pinaceae > Pinus > Pinus tabuliformis. Next base: position 411,912,300 of record CM062809.1, on the reverse strand, counting down.
TGTGTTTCTCGCATGAAGGTAAAATTGTCCAAGTTATTGACCAGCTTTCATTTCCTGGTTTAAACACAATGCGAAGTGAAACATCATCCCTAAATGGTCTCTTTGAGTTGAGAATGACTCTTCAACCTTCATTCCATCCACCTAATTACAATGACTAGTCTAGTGAATGTAACGAAGCTTGGGGGGCATGCACCCTTGTCCATTTGGTGGATGAACCTAGCTAAAAAGATAGGTTTCCCTGTAGGTTATGTGATTAGAAGTGCCATCCCACACCATTCACTTTTTTCCACTTTGTGGATGAAGCCAAGGAAGTGTTTTGTCTATTCTAGGGACAAACCCATCCTACCATATGAATTTCCCTGTAAGTTAAGCGATTGGTCTGACACACCACTCACCTTTGTCTAATTAGCGGACAAAGCCAAGGAAGTTTTTTTGTCTAACCATTGACAAAAACATTCTTGCTTAACTACAGTGATTCCCATATGGTTACTAAGAGACTCTCCTTTTCTCGATGCCTGGGGGCATGCAAACCTTTCTATTCAAGAGAAAAATGACCAATTTAATTTTTTAGCCTTTTAGCTTTTTTTATCTTTCTAGTATTTCAACTTCTTAGGTTAGGTGATTGGTTTGATCCACCATTCACCTTCGTCTATGCTGCAGATGAAGAAAAGGAAGGGTTTTTTCTAAACAAGTTGATGAAACCACCCTACCTAACCTCCGCAATTCCTTAGCTTTACTAGTTTTCTTTTAGCTTTGTAGTTTGGTCGTTGCTAGCCTACATAACAAGGCAGATGAGCATACTTTCCGCAAGGTTCAAGCTTGTTAAAAAATGAACCCGCACTCTCATGAGCAAAGTTTCCGCAAGGTTCGAGCTTGTTAAGAAATGAACCCGCACCCAAACTGAGGATATGTTTCCCCAGAGTTCAAGCTCATTAAAAAATGAACCTACCTTTTGAGCATATGTTCCCCCAGAGTTGAAGCTCTTTAAAAAATGAACCCACCTTTGGCAAATAACCTTTGTAATTGCCATTACATCAACCTTTTGAGCCTTGGTTGTGTTCCTGCCATCACCTCCATTTTTGGCCAATCATAGGCTTCCACTTGATTGTTTGCCCTTTTGAGGAACATCTGCGACGAGTGGTCTTGTTAGCCACCCTCTTCACATCACCATGTTTTGAGAAGTTCCAAGATTACCCAGAACCAATTGCTACCCTAGATACCACTCGTTCCTCAAAAATAAAAATAAAAAAATGAGTCCACTTTAAACCCTTTTTAGACTCACTAAATATGAAAAGATTGTTGAGAAATTGGCCTCTCCAGCTCGTTAAAGTGATTGGAAGGACCATCCCTCTTGTATATTTTAAAATTTTCAAATTGGAGGGATTATCTCATGAAACATTTTGAGCGCTTTTCTTTTTCAGCTCGCTAAAGTGATCGGAAAAGTCATCCCTTTTGTATTATTTTAATCTTTCTCGGACTTAAGGGATTATGCTACGAAAAAGAACTACTGGAGTTCTCTTTTCGTCCCTTTTCAAACTCTCTAAACATAAAAAGGACCGAGTTGTCTTGTTAAACTCGTCAAAACAATAGCGACAAACTTGTGTCCACCCAGACAAGAACGAGTTTCACTGTTGCTAAACTCGATAAAACATAGCGATAGGTTTGCCCGAAGGGAAAATTATAGAACAAGCAAATGTTATCGTCCTCAAGATTGACAAAAATAAAGAGGTACTGGTCAACAATTACTGGGGAAAAAAGGGAAGAAAACTTGAATAATTTTATGGTAGTAGGTCGCTCTTGAACATGACACTTTCACTCCATCACCATGATTGAGTCGGGTTGGGTTATTCCATTCACCAGTCATATCACCATTGGTCCTCCACACCATCCATTTTTGGGTTTAACGTTACCAATCCATATCAGTGTCACCAATATGTTCAAGAGAAGTCATTCAGATAATTCACCATCCAATTAATGTCTCATCCACTGCAATACCTTCACCCTCTATTTTTCATGACCGCCATTCCTGAACCTTGTATCGTCAGATCATTTTTCACCTCCAGAAAATCATGTGCTTCATTTCATGTCGTAGATGTAGATTTATCAAGGCCCTCCTACGACGGGTCACTTTTTTTCAACATCAGCTCATGATCCAAGAATTTGACTTAGAAAAAACCCTTTCAGTACTTTGAAGCTTGCATGCCTCAATGGCAAGTTTCTCACTTCCGGAAACAGGTTTACATTAATGGCCTTCCACTTAAATATTTTGTGTGGTGTTAGACATCAGATCATATATTCACACCACGTGAATTGTACTACAGTACCTTGAGGGTCATTATCATTATCGGTGATTCCTCTCACGCCTATTAACAACTTACATTATTGGCTGGTAATCAGGCGATGTCTTTCCATGTTCGACTTCAGGACATCTTTTCAGATGGATCAACTTGTACATCAGGTGAAAATTGAACAAGTTTGAAGACCCCGGATCTAGTTTCATCCATCTAGGCTGCGATATATTCAGGGATATAAAAACATCAAATGTACACAGAAGCTGCAAAGATAGTCATCTAAGCCAAGGAAGATGACTCTTCAGAAGAAGAAACAGTTGGCAACTGTTACACAGTAATTTGTCACTGTCTCCCTGTCAGTCTTCCTACTGTGTCATGAGTCCAAGTTAATCATGCTCATGCTCCCTAATGTTGCCAAATGACCCACTTTGCCAAAGTTTTGCTGTCAGCGCGACTTTTGTTGAAATAACTGCGCTGATGGGCGCTCCATAACAGACCGAATGCGCTGTCAGAGTGGAAATACACGTGTTTCCCGCGCTGATCGAATTTCATGAGCCAGCGCGTTTGTTATTCATATCTGATCGCACTGATATGACCTTCTTTGTTATTCAGCTGCGATGTCAGCGCTCCAGTGCAGTTATAGACTCGCACTGATCTAGTTTGGGCGAGTTTGTTCTAACAGTCGGCCTTCCAGATGACTCCAGACCTGGTTGTTGGCTTTGTAAATGTCGCCCTCCCCTCTTTGGCATGTTCGTTTCGTCATTTGAGCCACCTTCCTTGGAGATAAGCTCATCCTCCCACCATTCATGGAGACTCCTTCTCCTATTTATGCCTCTACCATTGCCATGAGCAGCTAGTTTTTTGGATAGTTTTTAGTTTGGATAGTGTGGAATTCATAGTGCTTGGATTGCTGCTGCTAGTAGGTAGTTGGTGTGACAAGTGTGGTTTTGCTAGAGGAAGCTTAAGGAAGGTTGTGAGTATTGCTTGTGTGAGAGAGCTTTTGTGTTGGGAGAATCTACCTCCAAGGGTGAATGCTTAAGAGACTCGCTGGCTGGACCCTCTAGAGAAGGACTCAGCATCAGAACTTTGGTTGTACCTTTCTCTGTTATTGATTTAATAATAGATGAATACTGTTATGGTTCCATTCTCATTTGTCTTTATAATTGTTAATGTGAATTACATCCTTTCTGACTGATGTATAATTGCTTTTATTAGATTTCACGCTTGTGTTTGTCTTTCTCTTCGTGTGTGCAGGTATCTATTCACGGAGATCGTGGAGGATCGTGACCGGCCAAAGTGAAGGAGCGAGAGCGGCATCTCTTCATCAAACAATAGCGTTGGAATCCAAGTAGGTGTTCATTGCCTCTCTTTTAATTGCAATTAGGAACTTACACGGTAGCATTGATTGATTGTTGCTAGACCCATTCTGGGCTAGTAGGGATCGCCTCTATCCCTAGAGGGGATTTACCTCTCCAACAACAACTACAGACGATTATCTATCCTATGTAGATGAAAATGAATTTATAAAGCTAAGCATGGGAATGCCCGTCTCAACTAGATTGTGAAAATAATATGATGATTATGTATTGTATTGTATCTTATACAGGTCACCTTCCAGTTTGAATACCTCAGATCCTCATGTTAAAGCATTTCACCGACATCAAAAGATTTATGACTTCATGCTTTAGGGGGCAGCTGTTATAGACATATTTGGGCACTGCAACCCCAATCTTATATATCGATAAACCAAGGGCTCTTTAACCCCTAAAAGTTTTGTTTCATACCCTAAAGGATCATGGTCAACTGATTACATCATTCTCCAAAAGTTCCACCTGAAGAACCACTCAAAACTGGCCAAAACTGGACCATATTGACTGCTCCACTGTCAAGGTGCGATGCATACTAACTCCTACACTAGCCAGGTGTGATGCATACTAAAGAGGCCTTCTGTAGGGTGCAATGAGAGAGGATGGACAAATGACCGAGACAGTTTACTAAGTGGATGCTCATGGAATCTTCCATAAACTTCTCCTGTCACACTTGCCTCCCTGAATTCACCCAGGGATGAGTAAGAGATCCAAGAAATCTCCAAGTGGAACCAATAAAAACAAGTGGAATGACACTAATCAAAAACCCTGAGATGACTCACACCCTTTCAAACATTTATAAATGGATCCCTCATCTGAGAGATTTGGAGGCTAGATTTTGGTAATTTGTAAGGAATTGTTGATAGTTTGTCTTTGAGAAAAGACATTGTATTATTCAGTGATCTTTCTTTTCATGAGGTGAAGAGGGCTTTGATGCTGGGAGGATGATGCTGGATCAAAAAGCTGGGTTGCAATTCTCCCTTCTAATATTAATAAAGTTCTTTGAGTTTTCCTCCATACAGTCGTCTATTCGTGAATGTTGTTATTTGTGGATGCCATTGTATGATCAATGTATTTCTGATTCTGCTTTGTTTATGATATAATAGATCGAGATGCTTTGATGGTGTTTTGTTACTTTGTCTCTACAGGTATTCATTGAGCGGGATAAGTAGGAGAAGAGGTGCAAGCTTTATCAAGGGAGAGAGACATCAAGCAAGGAGTCAAGCAGAAGATCCAGGTTGGTCCCTTTGCTTCTCTCTTATCTATCATACATAAAGGAAATCACAAATTGCTTTGATTGTTTGTTTCTAGGATAGCTACCAATCCAAGTGGGACTAGCAGATCGAAAAGACACTAGTTTTCCCGAAAACATCGCCCAATTTAATTCCATCTAGGCCATTGAATCCACTACTACGCATATTCGCCCTGAGATGCAATGGGTCTTATATCACCACCAACGGGTCTTTGACAAACCTAAAGAGATCCCAACCTCTAGGGTTGAACATTATCATTGCATTCGTGGGTCTCTAAGGCCTAACCACCTAATGTCTACCCACAACAATATTTTTTTTTTTCCAAAAACAATGAAATAGAAAAAATTATCAAGGAAATCCTAGAATTCATTGTTATTCATCCCAACATTAGTCCTTATTCATCTCCAGTGGTAATGGTTCTAAGGAAATATAGAGAATGGTGCATGTGTCTGGACTTTTAGGCCCTCAACAAGCTCACTATCAAAGAAAAATTTCCTATTCTGGTTGTTGATGATCTGATTAATGAACTGCATGGTGCTCAATTCTTTACCAAGCTATACCTCTACTCTGGCTATCACCAAATATGCATGACAGAAGTAGACATTCCCAAGACTTCCTTCTGAACACATGAAGGCTATTATGAGTTCCTGGTCATGCCATTTCGTCTCTGTAATGATCCATCTACTTTTCAAATTCTCATGAACCACATCCTCAAACCATATCTCTGAAAATTTGTGCTAGTCTTCTTGGATGCCATTCTCATCTACAACATAACTTGGGACAAACATCTTTAGTGTGTAGACCAGATATTGCAACTACTCCAAGATCATAAATTATTTGTCAAATTATCCAAGTGCTCTTTTGGAGTGGAAGAATTAGAGTATTTGGGACACATTGTGGGTCACGAAGTATTTGGGACACATTGTGGGTCATGAATGAGTGAGGGTTGATCCAAAATATATTCAGGCAATGAAATATTGGTCCGAACCAAAAACCTTGAAGAGTTTCAGGGGATTCTTGGTTTTCACTAGCTACTATCGCAATGTTCTCCACCATTATGGGTGCATTTCTAGACGCCTCACTAATATTCTCAAGAAAATTGATTTCTCTAAATGATGTAGCTTAGCAGGCCTTCTTGGCCCTCAAATAGACCATGTGCTCCACTCCCATATTGGCCCTTCCAAACTTCACCAAAACGTTTGTGATTGAATGTGATGCTTCAGGTACCGATATTGGCATTGTATTAATGCGAGAAGGTAGACCACCGAATTTCAGTAGCCAATAACTTAGTGGAAAATATTTGCGTGAATCTACTTATGAGAAAGAAATGATGACCATCTTACATGTAGTAGACACCTAAGGGCCATACTTGTTGGGGCAACATTTCCAAATCTGTATGGACTATCAAAGCCTAAAATATTTTCTTGAGCAGTTGTTATAAACATTTTTGTGCACTGCAACCCCAATCAAACATGTCCATAAACCAAGGACTCCTAAGTCCCTAAAAGTGTTGTTCGATCCCCTAAAAGAACAAGGTTAGCTGATTACATCATCTCCCAGAAGTTCTCCATGAAAAACTATTCAGACCTGGTCAAAGCTGGACCATCTCACCTGCTCCATGGTCAAAGTGCGATGCCTCTCACCTAAATCCGCATGGGAGGTGTGATGCATACTGAAAATCCCTTCTATGGGGTGTGATGGGTGAGAGTGGACAAATGGTAGAGTCAATTTGTGAGGTGGATGATCATGGAATCTTCCAGAAACTTCTCCTGTGACACTTCCCTCTCTGAATTCGCCCAGGGATGAGTAAGAGATCATCAATCTCCAAGTGGAATAAAGAACTATCAGAGAGAGGACACTAATCAAATCTCAGAAGCTGACTCACCTCCCTGCAATCATCTATCTATGGATCCCTCATCGCAGAGATCCAGAGGCTGGAATTTTGTATCTCGCAAGGAAGTGCTGCTGGTTTCTTGGTGTAACATGATAGTGTTGGGTGATCTAAGCTTTTCATGAGGTGAATAAGGGCTTTCTTGCTGAGAGGATGACGCTGGGTCAGAACAATTGGTTGTAATCCTCTTTGCTATTCTTGATATTAATAAATCTATTCAAGTTTTCCTCCACATTCTTGTATGATTGATGATATATGCATTTTTGTGGTCAATATATATCTGCTCCTATATTGTTTGTGATAGTAGATCTATGTTCATGGATAGTGTTATGCTGCTTTGATTCCATAGGTGCTCTTTGAAGCTGAGTAGACGAGGAAGCGAGTGGTAAAGATCTATTAGAAGGGAGAGGAATCAAGAAAGGAACCAAGCGCAAGACAGAGCTTGGTGTCCTTTGTTCCCCTCTTATCTACTTCTCATAAAGGAAAACGAAAGTAGTTTTAGTTAGTTTGTTTCTAAGATAGCTACCAGTCTTAGTGGGACTAGAAGCTCTGCATAGACACTAGATTTCTCGATAATAAAATGGCGACTCCACTGGGGAGCGAATAGCTTGTTTGATTTTCTATACTTGTTTGTTTTATAAACTTACAGACAGAGCTTGAAGTCAAGCCAGCTAGCCTTCGAACTGCATTTGCTATGCAAGTGCAAAGTAGATCAATGCTGCTTCAGTCTATCTCTGGGTTTTGTTTATAAACTGAACAATTGATTTGTAAACATCCTAATTGCCCTTGTGGTGGCTCTAGTAACCTCCTTAGATCTACCCCTATGATTTATTTATTGATTATAACTTGCTCGGCCTAAATCCCGAAACTCTGCTATGAACTGTGATCAAGAATTGGATCAAAAGTCTCGCACTGTACCATCGCGCCCTCTCTTCAAGGATATCAGTATGCATCACACTTCCCAAGTGCTGTAGGTGGGATGCATACTGGAATCCCTGTGTGACAGGTGCGATGGTGAGAGAAGGCTAATTTTGCCTCTAGACTTTAGTTTTTCTTCACTCTTTTCAGCTCTATTAAGGAGTTTTGCTATCTATAGTCAGTATATCTCTATGGAAACCCCCTTCCTTGCCATTATTCTACCTCCCTTGTGCAAAGCACTATAATTTTTTTTATGTATGGTGACCCATTTTCAGTTCTCTTTTACAAAGAAGTAGCGTAATTGAACTGTTGTTTCTTGATTTGGAAGTGTCGCAAGTGTCATTTTCAGTCATAGAAGAGAATCCGATTGTTCTTGATAGTCGATTACACTGTTACTCTTGTATTCGATTTGAATTAGTAGTTTTTCAAGTGTCGAAAGCAAGTTTTCAATTCCAAATCACAAAGTGTCATCATTGTCTTCATTTTAGCTTGAAAAGAAGCTTGTTAGTAATGTCTCTTTGAAAAATAATTAAGATTTGCGCTTAGCTTTCTTTTTATCATTCACACATTAAGAAGGATGAAAACAAATACATGCATGTGCATTTTCATTTAGACTGTTTGTTGGTTTGATTTAGGACAGTGCATATAGTGTGTGCTCTCTGCTCTATGTTGAAATAATATCATCTCTCTTTCTTTAGTAGCTAGGATTTTCATTGCAAAAAGAAGATTAAACGATTGTTTATCATCTTAGATTGCATTTTAGGAATTGTATATCTACATCACATGGTGAACCTGAAAGGAAAATTTCTTAAAAAATATCAACTGTAAAATAAATTTAATGAATCTAAAAATTCTTTGGAACCTAATGCACAACATTTAGAAGTCTAGGCTAGAGACGTATTCTCACGTCGTAAAGCCTAGTAACTGTTGTTTTCATTGCTGGTTGGTTGATTCCTCCACTTTGAGATGACAAGTGCCAGTACAGACTTGTTCTCCCACGTACCGTCGAGTATATATTGGGAGACCACAATAGGCTATATCCTTTATCCATAGGAAGCCGTGTCTGCCGCCCTAACGATCGCAATGTAATGAACACACCATTCGAGAAGATTGGCTACCGTACCGTAAAAGGTATTCTGCAGTTTTGCGATTGGTTTGGTAATCCCTCTTTCTAGACTTCTAGAGTAGTCTCCTACATTCCTTTTCAACCTCCTTAAAGGAAAAGGTCCATCTAATCACTTGTCACTTCAAGCTCATTAAAAATTGAAGGCGACTAGAGTCATCTTTTGTTTTTTCTCGACTCTTGAAAATTGAAAAAACAAGTTGTATCAAAGTGTCTAAAATTTATTTTAATTGGAATAAATGTCACCTTTCCTACGTTGGTCTTAGGTTGAGAAAAATGGAGTCCACCAACCAAGGATTTCCCCTTGGAGGAAATCCTAGTCCTTTTTCCTCTTGGCGAGATGTTGGTGCACCCCATATGGCCACATTGTCGCTTCCAGGATTGACAATCAGCCTGCCCGTATGGCTCTTCTTGACCTCTTTCGTTCAGAACACCATGATTCCTAAGCAATCAAGTCAGCAACTAGATGATACCAGAGTTACCCCCCAACCTTCTACTTCGTCCAATTCTCCCTCTCTTCCTTCCTCTTCGCTTGATGGAGCTGGTAAAGCCAAAAATCAAGTAACTAAGAAGGAGAAGAAGAGGAAGGAGAAGAAAGAGAACAAGAAGAAGGAGCCAAAGGTGAAAGGGGGCAGCCAGGCATCATCTAGTGAAAATCCACACACTGCACTGTCAAAGCCTAAATCTCCATGTGTCATTTGCAAAGGAGATCACTATCATCGAGATTGTCCTTGCATCCCTCGGATCTTAAGGGACTAGTCTCCTCGTTTGCACAATCCAGTGTCAACAACCTCTGATGATCATGTTGAAAGTACACTGTCAACTAGTGAAAGTGAAGCATCAGGACAAAAAAGAAAAAGTAAATTCCCTTGTAAATTATGTGAAGGCGATCATGCCGTCCACCATTGTCCCTTCCTTGACGAAGCTAAAAGATTTTTGGATGACTGTCCGGTTTCACTGTTACGGCTTCCTCCTAGATATAAGAAACTCTTGCCAAGTCCATCACTAGTTGAAAATCCGACTGACACGCCATTGTGGTTGGTCGAAGCATCTATCATTGAATATAAACCATCTGAATTCACACCAGACGAAAGTCAGAAGGTCGAGGCGGCAATTGACCCGGTCTTGCCTTCAGAAGGTCCATCTTCAGATGATACAGTCACCAAAGAGAACAAGAGCGACATCGTTCAAATTCTCTTCGTAAACACAGACTCTGATGAACATGGGGGCAGTCTACCTGTTTCTTTACCGCAGGAAGGAAGTTCATCAAAGTCATATCCGGCCGTCTATTTGGTCCCACCTCCAAGCAACCTAGTTGTTTCCTTCGATTGGAATCTACTAGGCAGACCCCATTTACCGGCTAGTGTACCATTTCGAATCATTGCACAAATATATAGAATGGTCATGGCCGGTACCATCATAGATGAAGGGGCTTCTGTGAGTATCCTTTCCTCAACTGCTTGGAAAGTGCTTGGTTCGCCATCGCTTTTGCCTGAGATGAGAAATCTAACAGGCTTTGACAAAGGAACCAGTCGACCGTTAGGGATCCTTCCCAATGTGCCGATAACATTGAGAAGGAAAACCGTTCACATGAACGTAATGGTAGTCCAAGGACCCCTAGATTATAATCTACTCCTTGGACACGACTATATTTATTGCATGGGAGCCATTGTCTCCTCGCTCTTTAGAGTAATGTGTTTTCCACATGAAGGAAGAGTGGTCAAGCTCTTAGACCAGCTTTCATTCCCTGGCTCGCATATAGCAAATAGTCAAATACCACCCCTGAATGGTTTTTTCACACAAGGAATGTCTCATCAATCCCGAGTCCGTCCACCTGATGAGCGCAAGTGATTCGGGAGGACATGACTAAAACCCAGGGGGCATGCACCCTGGTCTGTTTCGGCAGGAAAACCTTGGCCATAGAGTAGGTTTCCACGAAGGATATATGACTGGTTGACACACCCGTCCATTTAGGAAAATGGGGTTAGACTGGAATAAGATACCTCTGTTAGAAGGTAGGCCTTTCCCGATAGAACAAATGTTTTGTCTGCAAATTGAAGGGTAACCTAGAAAAGGTAGGCCTTTCCCAATAAAACAAATGTTTTCTCTGTAAATTGAGGGGTAACCTGGAAACTCTACTTCACTATACCTGGGGGCATGAAAACTTTTTGGCATGCAAGTGAAGAGCGAACATTTATTTTTTAAATTTGTAGGTCCTCTAACACTTTAAACTCGTAGGATTGGTCGTTTCCTAACTTGCATAAAGAAAGGATGCGGGGCAAATCTTTGTAAGGTGCAAGCTCCATTAAAAATGACATCTTAGATGAGACATCCTTATTATATGACTGGATCGAGTAGTTTTTATGTGGAGTTCAAGCTCGTTAAAAATTAAACATAAGCAATGAGCAAATGTTCCCCCAGAGTTTAAGCTCATTCATTAAAAAATGAACCAATTTCTGGTAAATAAACATCGTGAATGCATTATCATCAAACTTTGAGCCTCAGTCGTGTTCTCATCATCACCTCCACTCTATTTTGGCCGATCATTCACCTCCATTTGATTGTTTACCCTTTTTGAGGAACAGCTGCGAAGAGTGATCCTGTTAGCCATCCTTGTGACACTGCCGTGATTGGAAAATTCCAAACCTTACCTATTATTAGCTGCTACCCGAATTCATCACTCGTTCCTCGAAAAACGAGTCTCCTTTAAGCTCTTTTCATCTGACTCGTAAAATATGAAAAGATTGTCGAGTAATTGGCCTCTCCAGCTCGTTAAAGTGACTGGAAGTGCTATCCCTCCTTTAGATTTTAATCTTTTTGGACCTGAGGGATTATTACACAAAAAGATCGAGCGCTTGTTTTGTTCAGCTCGTTAAAATTACCAAAAATTTATCCCTTTTGTATTATTTTATACTTTTTTGGACTTAAGGGATTATATGACGAAAAAGTTTTGTTGGAGTTTTCTTTACATCCCTTTCAGACTCTCTAAAATTCAAAAGGACCGAGTTATCTTTGTCGTTAAACTCGTTAAAACCGAATAGCGACAAACTTGTCCATACGGACAAGAACGAGTTTCACTATCGCTAGGCTCATTAAAACATCGCGATGGGTTTGCCCGAAGGGAAAATTATAGAAAAAGCATATGTTATCCTCCTCAAGCTTGACAAAAATAAAGAGGTACTGGTCAACAATGACTGGGGAAAAATTGGGAAGAAAACTTGAAGAAACTTTATTGGCAGCAAGTCAGTCTTGAACATGACACTTTCACTCTGCATCCGAGTCGGGTTGGGTTTTTCGTTCACTGGTCATATCACCATTGGTCCATCACACCATACACATTTGGGGTTAACGCTACCAATCCATCATATCAGTGTCACCAATATGTTCAAGAGAAGTCACTCAGAGAATTCACCTGTGTCTCATCCACTGCAATACATTTACGCTCCATTCTTTCATGACCGCCACCCTGAACCTTATATCATCCAATCATTTTCACCTCAATTAAAATCCTTTTCTCCGTTCCATGTCGTAGATCTGGGATTCATTAAGGCCCTCCTATGATGGATCACTTCTTGTCGACATTAGCTCATTATCTAGGAAGTCAATCTAGGAACAACCCTTTCAGTACTTTGAAGCTTGCATGCCTCAATGGCAAGTTTCTCACTTCCGGCGACAGGTTTACATCAATGGCCTTCGACCAAAAGATTTTGTGTGGTATTTGACACCAAGTCCCTTTTTCACACCATGTGAATTGTACTGTCGTACCTTGAGGGTCATCATCATTATCGGTGATTCCTCTCGCGCTTGTTAATGGCTTACATCACTAGCTGGTAATCAGGCGATGTCTTTCCATGTTCGACTCCAGAACATCTCTCACATGGATCGACTTGTACTTTGAGTGAAGATCAAACAAGATTGAAGACCCCGGATCTAGTTTCATCCATCTGGGCTGCGATATATATTCAAGAAAATAAATACATCAAATGTACATCATTGTTGCACAGATAATCATCCAATCTAAGGGATGATGGCTCTACTAGAATCATTAGTCTGCACACAGACGATTGTCTGTCTTATGTACATGAAAATTAATTTATAAAGTTGAGCATGGGAATGCCCGCCTTAGCTAGATCATGAAAATATTATGAAGATAATGTATTGTATTGTATCTTATTACAGGGTGCCTTCCAGCTCGAAAAAACTTTGGATCCTCATGATAAAGCATTTCGCCCGACATCAAAAGATTAACGACCTCATGCTTTAGGGGGCAACTGTTATAGACATTTTTGGGCACTGCAACCCCAATCAAACATGTCCATAAGCCAAGGAATCCTAAGTCCCTAAAAGTGTTGTTCCATCCCCTAAAAGAACAAGGTCAGCTGATTACATCATCTCCTAGAAGTTCTCCATGAAAAAGTACTCAGAACTGGTCAAAGCTGGACCATCTCACCTTCTCCATGGTCAAAGTGCGATGCATCCCACCGAAATGCACACAGGAGGTGTGATGCATACTAAAAAGCCCTTCTATGGGGTGTGATGGGCAAGAGTGGACAAATGGCAGAGTCAAGAGGTGGATGATCATGGAATCTTCCAGAAACTTCTCCTGTGACACTTGCCTCTCTGAATTCACCCAGGGATGAGTAAGAGATCATAAATCTCCAAGTGGAATCAAGAACTATCAGAGAGAGGACACTAATCAAATCTCAAAAGCTGACTCACCTCCCTGCAATCATCTATATATGGATCCCTCATCCCAGAGATCCAGAGGCTGGAATTTTGTTTCTCGCAAGGAAGAACTACTGGTTTCTTGGTGTAACATCATAGTGTTGGGTGATCTAAGCTTTTCATGAGGTGAAGAAGGGCTTTATTGTTGAGAGGATGACGCTGGGTCAAAACAATTGGTTGTAATCCTCTTTTCTATTCTTGATATAATAAAGCTATTCAATTTTTCCTCCACATTCTTGTATGATTGATGATATATGCATTTGTGTGGTCAATATATATCTGGTCCTATATTGTTTGTGATATTAGATCTTTCTTCTTGGATAGTGTTATGCTGCTTTGATTCCACAGGTGCTCTTTGAAGCTGGGTAGACGAGGAAGTGAGTGGCAAAGATCTATCAGAAGGGAGAGGAATCAAGCAAGGAACCAAGCGCAAGATAGAGGTTGGTCTCCTTTTTTCCCCTCTTATCTACTTCTCATAAAGGAAAATGAAAGTAGTTTTAGTTTGTTTGTTTCTAAGATAGCTACCAGTCTTAGTGGGACTAGAAGCTCTGCATAGGCACTAGGTTTCCTGATAACAATAGTGTCTATCATCGCCACAACAAAATAAATGGCTTGCAAAAATGCTAGGATATGATTATGAGATAATTTACAAGAAAGGGTCTGACAATGTAGTAGTTGATGCTTTATCGCGCCAATTTGAGGATAAGATCACCCTGCTATCGATATCTCTACCCATACCACATTCGAATGAAGAGGCACGTGAGGAATAGTTCTCCCACCCCTCTCTTTCACAACTCATTAATAATTTGAGAGAAGATCCTAATTACTCAGATGAGTACTCTTGGAAGGATGAGGTTCTTCACTACAAGGATCGAGTAGTTATATCACCAGAATCCACCCTCAAAACCTGCATCTTGGATGAGCCGCAGTCATATCCAATTGCAAGACATTTAGACTTTCAAAAGACTTATGCTCACACACATCACTCTTTCTTTTGGACTGACATCAAAAATGACATTCTTACTTTTGTAGTTGAATGCGATATGTGCCATATAAGAAAGGGGAAACAATCAAGTTACTAGGAACCTTACAACCATTGTCACTCCCTACCTCTATCTGGATAGATGTTTCCATGAATTTCGTCACTAGTCTCCCAAATTCTGGAGACAAATCAGTCATCATGGTGGTTGTGGACATACTTTCTAAATATGCTCATTTTGTGCTCTACCACACCCATTTACCCCCACTTTTTTGGCTCAAGTTTTCTTGGACCATATATTCAAATTGCATGACATGCCAACTTCCATTGTGTCTAATCGCGACCCCACTTTCACCAAAAAGTTTTGGAAAGAAATTTTCAAGCTACAGGTCATGCAACTCCAACTAAGTACCCCTTATCATCCCAAAACCGACAGTCAAATAAATGTAGTCAACAAATGTTTGGAGACATATCTAAGGTGCTTCATTTCATAAAAGAAGCATTAATGGGTATAATTCCTACCTTTACTTGAATGGTGATATAATAATAACTATCATGGAGCCACCAAGATAACTCCATATGTGGCAGTGTATGTCCAACTTACACCTTCACCTATTTCTTATATCCCTGGATGTTCTAAAGTATAGGTAGTTGATCAAATCCTACAAAACTCTGTCTCCATGATAACTCATCTCAAAGATAATCTACACCAAGCTTAGAACTGAATGAAGCAACATGTATACCAACATCGTTCCAACCATGAATTTTAAGAAGGGGACCGAGTATTCCTACAACTCCAACCATATAAGCAAACGTGTCTCAAAGAAAAGGGTTGCCAGAAACTAGCACCAAAATTATATGGACCCTATTAGATACTTAAGTACATAGGAGTAGTCACCTAAAAACTAGCCTTGCCACCTACTTCTAAAATACAGGAAGTCTTCCATGCATCATGGCTTGAGAAAGTGGTGGGGAACAATTGCAGAGTTCAAAAAATCCTCCATGAATTCGATAAGGAAGGATCACTTTGGCTCCAACTAGAATACGTCCTCGATACTCATGAAAGACATCTCCATGGACGTATGATCAAGGAAGTCCTCATCAAGTGGAAAGATACCTCTCTAGAAAATGCTACCTAAGAACCAACCACTATTATTCAATAGTTTCCATAGCTTCAACCTTGAGGACAAGGCTACGTTTGATGGGGGAGGGCATGTTAGGGTCCACCCCTAACCCCTTTATTTATGTAATAAGCCGAATGGGCCAAGTCAGAATCATAGTTAGTTAGAAAGCCAATAAATACCACATTAATAATTGTAAGTGGTTTACCCGCATTAAAGAAAAGGGACCACAATTAGTTGTAAATGGGCCATAGTTAATAAATAAATTGGTTAACCCGTGTTATGCAAGGGACCACTCGTATTTAGGGTTTTGGATGTCATTTAGCTATAAATAATCATAGTTAGTAAGGGAAATATCATTGATTCTTATTATAATCGAGCTCTCCTCTACTGGAGGTTTCCCCCTCGAAGAGGCAAGTGAACATTAAATCTATTTCTTAATAAAAAAATACTTTTCATTCTTTCTCATTTCATGTGAAAATTCTATGTTTTAGGATATATTTCTGCGTATTTTTAATATTCTAGATTTCGCATAGGTCAAGAGCACAACACTTAGAGTGATTCCTAAATATAGTTTTGATGTCATCATAATGTAATGACTTACATATTAAGGATTTCCATTACATCGTCCCTGATCCTTGGTAGAAGAACTAGCTTCAGTGACTTACGATCAAGTGTACAGTTGGTCCTCCTATAATTGAGTTGAAATATTTCTTCATAGTCCTACAAGGATTCATTAGGTGAAAGGGTCATCCTAAATATTTCCTCCTTTGTTTCTTTGGACCTACAATAGTCCATGTATTTTTATTAAAGTCTTGTTTCATTTGGTCCCAAGTAGTGATGTTTTATCTAGGTAAACTTATAAACCAGTGCAAGGTTGCATCTTTGAGGGTAGAAGGAAACAACTTCAGATTCTTCTCATCAGAGGCATCATCATAGGTCCTACAGAGAACAACAAACTCAAATGTGAAGGTTTATGGATCCTTATAGGTTAGGCCATGGAAATTTAGAAGGATAGCAAGGCTTATATTCTTCATTCTGACCTCTCCATTGTTTTCTATGGTAGGGAAAATCTCATTGTTCTTGTTTTCATCCATGGGTTGGGTAGGTGAGATAGGTTCTTATTCCCCTATAGGTTCCTCAAAATTTTCAGGTTGCTCACCTAGAGGGTATTCTAACTCCCCTATAGTCAAAGAGGGAATTTCATAGTCACTAAATAAGAATGAGGGTTGACTGCTTTAGGGGGTAGGGATTTTTGGAAATAATTTTCCTTAGTTACCCCTATTGCAACAAGGCATGAAAGAACTGTTATTTTTTAATCTTTCACTTTTATCCAGAACAATAAGATTGATGCAAAGAAAAAAATAACCAACTATTATGTAGAAACAAAACCTACTTAGACACCTCCCTGGTAACGACCCCAAAAATTCAGGAGCCCTAGTATTTCATTAAGGATGTTGCAAATCCCAAGGGCTTCTCAACTTAAATTATCAAATCAATGTTTGTACAAACATAGAGGTGACAGTGCTATATGAAAAGTGTGTTAGGTTATATTCATGTCATCCTCAATAATGAGACCAAATCAAGGTGTTTAGAGAGCACTCCTTCAGCTAAATACAAAGAGAAAAACAAGTCACAATTCCAAGAGGATGAATATGATTCTTCTATAGAAGTGAAAGTTCCCTACATTAAAGGTAAATTTTGAATTGGAATTGCATGAAAGGAAAAAAAACTAGTCTAGTTACAAAATTAAACCATTCCATTCTACTTGTAGACCTAATCAATGTAACAACCTACTTACATGAATCATCCATCAATTTTCACTTGCTTGAAAATGAGAAATTCAACCTTCGACACAATTATGAAAAGAAATTCTAATTCTAATTCTATTTGATGTCATATGTTTGCAATGAGAATAAAATGGAGGTGGAGTGGTCTTAGAGTCTTCCCTAATAATGAAATGAAATCTTGGGGATCATTATTCAACTTAAGTATGCCAAGGTCAAAATATGGAGCAAATCTAGTTGAAAAAAACAATGTTACATGTTTGCTATAGGAAGTGCTATGGGAGGACTTGCATTGCTACAAGAGGCCCTATTTTGCTACATGAGGGGGTTCTAAGAGACTTTTAATGACTATAATGATGTCTTGAAGGTGTAAGAAGGCATATGAAGGTAGAATAAGGTGATTAAATGGTGTGGGAGCGTCTTGGCCAAGCCTAGTACCCCTTAGAGGTATGTCTTGCACCAAAAATTGTGCCCACAATGTCCTCCATTTACCTTAGAAAAGTGGTCTCAGTAGTAGAGTTTGCAAGAAATGTGAAGTTTCTAGAAGGGATATGGAGTGACCTAAGTGGATGTAGAAATGTGTGCCCACCCCTGTAGGTCAACACAATCCCTGCAAACGAATCAAACAAATGCATCAAATGATCATTATTACAACAAAGTGTTAGTTTCCTATACCAATAGGTTTCATTTTTCATGATTGACCTGGGAAGTGCCAAATATGTTCATCTTTTCATGCTGCAAAGGTTCCATATTTTGTAAAAGAATTAGAGAGAGTTAAAAAATGTAAAGAGTGCATGCCCTAAAAGAAAAATCAAAGGGCAATAAAAATCAATTGGTCAGAAAAAATGATAAAAGTGAACCCCAAAGAAAGACCAGGAAAGTGGCTAGCCAAAATGCCACTGCTAGCTTGATGGATGGCCCAACAGTTCAATCTGGACCATGCCATGTTTTAAATTCCTTGTTCTAGACTAGAGAATGAATATTTGTCCAAACAGTTCAAGCTTGGCAGATCACTAGCTAGGTAAAGAAATTAAGGAGCCCAACTGCTTAATCTGGGCCCTTGGAAGAAATAAGGGTAGATTTAGATAGGAGGGCAGTCAAAATAAAAGAGGATAATCAGGGTCTGCAAGCCTAAGTGCAGCCATTCAAAAGGAAGAAAAAATGTTAGGTGTATTAGGCTGGGTAGGTAGTTTGAGGTTGCAGAAGCAAGGTTTTGATCACCTCATGTATTTTCAATCAGAGCTCATCTCACCAATGAAAGAAATGTCAAATCAGTTGTTTGATGGCGGAACTATGGAAGCATGTCTAACTCCCTTTCACCCCCCCTCAAAGTTTCTTGCTAACACCCCCTTAAGGACCTTGGGATCTGCCCAATAAGTCTTGCTCTCACTTCATTTTTGTCAAATACTAAGTCAAGTTTTGGGTTTTCTTAAGGAAAAGAAGCCACATTTCTTGTGTAAAATCCTCATTCTAGATTCCATTCATTTCTTATATCTAATTTTTCCTTCATAAACTTAGCTTCATACCCCTACACTTTCACTTCACAAGGTCATATTAACTTCTAACTCTATTATCTAGCTCCCTAAATCACTTCCTTACCCCTATTTTACAAAAAATTATATAAAAGAACCCAAAAATATTACATAACCCACCCCATGGCACTATAGCCACATAATGTAGTCTTGGGAGATATTAGTCCATTTGGGACTAATATAAACCCTTCCGCGTCTTAACCTGGAGTTAATGTAACCTCTGGTTAAGTTAACAACCGCTGCCCACCTCTCCGCTCATTAAACTTTGTTACTATACCCTCCACGTTCATCTTTAAAATTTGGTGTTTAAATGTTTATTAAACATTAAACCCCCCAGCGCGTATAACGCATATAACCCGATTTCCAAAGGTTTGAACCCCCTGCCACATAAATAAAACAATATAATATATAGCGGGCCCCCGTACATTAACCTGTCTCTAGCTTTGCGCCCCATCAGCCCTCCGATCCGCTCTCCAAGATCCGACACTCCAGGTTGATATCGGAGCATCCCTGACATACGGGAGTTAGCGTCTGATGGAGGGTGGTTTTGCCATCATACGCAGGGACGCATGCCCTGTTTTCATTGCGTCGGGCCTCCTCTAACACTTACCGCCCCCCTACAGAAGGTGGTCCGATAAAACCACTTACCACCTTCTGTTCGGGCGCCACGTCCCCGTGATGTCACCTCCGTGTCAACCCGCTGCTGCTCCGTGTCACTGCCACCGCATCTGCCTGCGTCCCTACCCTGCCACCATGTCCTGTGCCACGTCGTCGGCCTAGTCAACTGCCACATCACTGTGGAGTACTAAAAAGGTATGTTTTTAATGATCATTTCAATGGCTTTTCAGTGGGACTTGTGAATCTTTTACATTATGAATGTGGAAAACAATAGAGAATTATGATAAAATATGTGGAATTAGTATGCAAGACTTCACCACTGATAGTTGTCATTCTCCTGTGCAGGAAAGGGTAAAAACGAGGAGCTGTTGTTCCAAAGAAAAAGACAAGAACAGGGTAACTGCTGTCCCTTTGACGAAGGACCGAGTGCAAACGAGGCTAAGCAGGTTGAAGCAAACCAGCCCGGAAAAGGAGGAGAAGGCACCAGCTCGGCGGAGGAGAAAAGAAGTGATTAAGGATTAACAGTTTGGCGAATCCCTCAGGATCTTCGATCCTAAGGAATTGCTGCTTTATTTATCTTATTTCTTAGACATCTCCGTCATTACCCTTATATAAAGGGACGACACTATTAGTCTTGGGGGATGATGCTTTTATGTAACTTTTTGTTAAAGATTGAACTTTGATCATCGAGTCTCGTTGAACTTGGCTCATTGTAATTTCTGTTTCATGCATTAATATAAACTTGGTGATTATCTTATCTCTGCGTCTGGATTAACTTAAAGCGTTGTACCCTTGAGGCTAAGGGCCCGGCCCCGGAGGACACTTGCTTCTTTATCACTACGATTTGATTTCTGCGTGGTTTTCTTATCATCAATAGTTGGTAATCTAATATGCTTTATAAGTTATATCATATGCTCTGTTAAGATTCGTTCATTAAAGTTCTTTATATTGACTCTCCATTATATCATCAATACTTTCAGAGTTGATTCAATATTATTAGACTTAATTGAACATTGTTATCATTTGGTTACGGTGCTTTTATGTTGTGTATTTGTATTAAGGAAATTATCTCAAAGATGTGTTCTTTATGATTCAGGATTCATGTTGTTCCATTTTGAAACACAGTTGTAATTCCTGTTGATGATTGGTGTTAAATCATATTACTTTTCCAGAGTGTTGTGTGTGTATGATTTCCACATGATGTTCCATAATTAGTAATTAATGTTGTTCCATTAGTTGGTTGCGTGATTTGCTTGGAGAATGAAAGATTGGAGTTTTGATTACAATGAGTGCATTTGAGTTGACAGGATAAAGTTTGATTATTGCTCGCGAGGTTTAGTTATACGATTGCTGTTCCATTTCAAAATTGCTGTTCCATTTTAAGAATTGTTGTTCCATTCTAGATTTGTTGTTCAATTTCTTATTTTCCGTTCCATTTTTATCTGCTGTTTCATTTACTCACATTTGGTGTGAGAGATGATCTGTGGCTGTAGTGAGCCTCAGCATTTACTGCCTCGCTCCCAGACCCGTGGTCCATGCTCTAATTTCCTTTCCATCAGTTTCCAAAGGGATGGGCTATTGCTGTCGAACCCTTGACTGATAAAGTTGACTAGCTTTAAGAGTGTGTGCTTTAGTCATTTGAAGTAACTTAGTCATAGACAAGCATCAGTTTACTCTTGTATTTTTTGTAGAACGCTGTACTACTAGCATTACTCTCACAAATAGCCTCATATTGAGTCACTCTTTGAAATAACCAAACGCTCCTAGATTGACATATTAATGTGAGGTAATTAGAGGTGAAAGACACCCTTCTTATAGCTCTACATTTTGGCACCATTACTGGGGAAAGAGTGTAGCCATTTGTCTTTTTCAGAGTAGTGTACGAACCTACTAGGGAAGAGTTGGATCTTAAAAAAGAAAGGTATGAACCTGCGTGCGGAGCATGTAAAAGCCCTGCTCCACTGTCCGCTTTCCTAACATAATTGCTCTTGCTTTGTTTGAATAGAATTTAGTAGTTCATTTGAGTGCATGACTAAGTAGAAAAAACTAGAAAAGAATATTAAGCTTCCATCCAAACCCGAAAAAGTTAAGGGGCCGGTGACCCTTGGCCGAACAACTTTCATAGACGAAATCTATAAGAAAACAGAATCTTAGCCATCAGTAGGTCCCAGGAAAATCATTTCTAAACAACCTAATAGTTCCCTTTAGGCCACAGGATCACCATCTGTAGCCTTTGCTGAGGTGCATAGTCAAACTGAAGAGCAGGACTTTCAGGAAACTGAAAATTCTACTCCAGAACTATTGTAGGAAGGGAATTTCAGCAACTTTTGTGAAAGAGAAGGAGAAACAGGGGAAATCGAGGAACCAAAATCTCCCATTGGAACAGATCAGCCATTAAACAGCCCAGATAAGGGGAGCATTGCGAAAATCATTGTTGAAGGAATCCAATCTCCTCAGACATCAGGTATTCCTCTTATCCCAGATAAAGGAAGTGCCATTAAAACTATCCCTGCTAAAATTGTTCCCTCTCAACCTAGGAATACCCTCCTAGATATCCCAGAAGGTTATTGGCATATATTCGACCCTATGGCTCAGAACCAGCCAAATACTCAAACCTCTACATTACAATATCCTATAGTGGATTATACAGAAAATGTGCCTATGAAAGCTATCCCTCTTCAACATATCCCTACATTTCACGGTCTCACATCAGAAGATCCGGATGCATTTCTATCCAAATTTGATGTGTTGTGTAGGGGATATGATTACACCACAGATCCCCAGAAATTGAAATTATTCCCCTCTACATTAAAGGGGGCTGCTTTAAGATGGTTTATGAGACTAGGTGGTGGGGTCATTAACAATTGGGATCAAATGAAAGAATCCTTATTAAAAAAATATCAGGATTATTGTAGGTCTAGAGAATTGAAAGATGAAATATTCCAAATGACAGCCAAACCGAATGAAACATTAGAAGAATATGTGGAACGTTTTCAATACAATTTACAAATATCTCCTTATGCATCACTACCTTTACCTGATAATGTGTTAAAAATTGCATTGATAAGGGGCATAAAGGAACAGTGGATTGAAACACTAAACATCATGGGAAAAGGGGATATTTACCAAGAGAGTTTTGCTGACATTATTGATTTATGCATCAGGAGTTCGAGAGGCAGCACAAGAATAAAACCGGCAGAATATGAACGGTTTGCAAGAGATAATAAAATATCAATAGAAGGAGTAACGCGTGTGGAGATTGGAAATTTATTAGAAAATTTTAAAACTAATATTCTAGGGACACTAACTACACAACTTGATATTATGTAGGTCAAACAGAAGCAAATGGAGGTAGAACAGAATTTGGCAATCTTCTGCCCCCGATGCAGAAAAAACCATAGTCACAAGGAGTGTCCACTGGATACAGTCCAAACATGTGCCATTTGTACAAACGATCATCTTACGGAAAGCTGCCCCTCACTTCCTAGATTAAAAGCAGTATACAAGGAAGTAGAGGAAGAACCAGAATCGGTGTACTTGATCAACTAGTGCCGCCAGTGGCAGCCAAGACAATCTGGTATGTTTTCAGACCCAACCTCTTCTTTTTAGCCTCCACAATACAATGCTCAACAATATAATATGTGGCAAAATCAGCCCTCACCCCGATTTTCAAACTGGTCACCACCATCGTTTCCTTCTTCAAACCCGTGGCTGAATCAGCCAAACCAATCTGGTTGGCCGAATTTCCCTTATACTCGACCATATTGGCAAAATAGCCCATATCCTCCACAATGGACTCCCCCTACTTCACAAGGTTCACCCTGGCAGACAAACTGGCAAAGACTGATGCAACAACGAGTAGGAACTATTCCGCTCCCTCAACCTACTCTGCCAACTCTACAGCAAAATCCCCAGTCTAATCTGAGACCACAACTCCCAGCCCAACCCAACCCCAATCCAATTAACAGACCGGTCCAATCTCTTCAAATCATAGAATCACCAGAAATAGGACCCGACCTGCGGGAGTGTAACGATCTTCAATTACGATCTGGACGTATCATTGAAAGTGAGGGAGATAAAATAGTTCATATTGAAGATCAGTTAGTAAGAGAACATCAGTTGCAACAAGAGGATGTAAATAAGCAGCAGTCTCATAATCAAGCAACCACATCCTCTCCCTCGTTCCCAGAACGATTAGTCATACCTCGACCTTTACAGTATCCTGACTTTGACATTTTGGGGGAATTACAAAATTTGTATATAAAAATCTCGTTCCTCCAAGCCATTCAAGATATTCCTATATACGCAAAAACTATTAAAGAATTGTGCATAAAGAAACCAAGGAGGAATATAACAACTAATCCAAGAGTCCAAGTAGTCGGTACTTTATCTGATCTATTATTTGGGAAAGAAACACCCATTAAATATGAAGACCCAGGAAATCCAATTGTAACTGTTCAAATTTACGGTCAGACCTTGTCTAATGCTTTAGTTGACCTAGGAGTTGCAATCAATATTTTAACAACCACCACCTGTCAAAAACTCGGCATTACATCTGTAGAACCTACCTCTACTTTGTTAGAATTGGCCGACCGATCTGTGGTTAGACCAGAAGGTACTCTACACGATGTCATGGTCTCTGTAGATTCCTGGGAATATCCGATCGATTTCTTGATAATTAATCCAAAAACCTGACTTGATAGACACCCACTAATCCTAGGTAGGCCTTGGCTTGCCACCGCTGATGCTTACATTGGTTGCCGGCAAGGAAATATGACCATAACCAAAGGACCTGATATCAAGAATCTGGTT
The DNA here is from genome assembly GCA_031772625.1 of Pinus tabuliformis. NCBI lineage: Eukaryota > Viridiplantae > Streptophyta > Pinopsida > Pinales > Pinaceae > Pinus > Pinus tabuliformis. Next base: position 411,887,883 of record CM062809.1, on the reverse strand, counting down.
CTATACCCTCCAGTGCAGCCAAGTCTCACAATAATAAAAACTAACAAGTATCCTGTATCACACCTTACTGATAACATTAGATCTCCATTGACTATACAAGAGGCACTTGATTTTAAAGATCAAACAGAAGATGATGCCATTAACAATTTCATTAGTCAAACTGAAGCCGGATCCTGCACACAATGTTTCATGGTAGAAGCAGCATTTGATAATGAATTAGAAGAAGATCCTCTGAAAGACACACATGATCAAACAATACCTGTTACTTCTGTCGCAAATAGTAAAATTGTGAAAATTGAACCGGGAAAAACTTTAAATATCAATGCCAACCTCACATCTGAACAAGAAACTAAGCTCATCCATCTGTTAAGAAAATCTCAACAGACATTTGCATGGGATTACCCTGATATGAAAGGAATCGACCCACAATTATGTACACACCACATTTATATAGAAAAATATGCTAGACATGTCCGTCAACCGCAAAGAAGACTTAGTCCTCATCTAGAGGATGTGGTGAAAGAGGAACTTCAGAAACTTTTAGATGTCAATTTTATTTATCCTATTTATGACAGTAAATGGGTCTCTCCGCTTGTGGTGGTACCAAAAAAGAATGGGAAATGGAGAATTTGTGTGGATTACAGGGAACTCAATAAAGCAACACAAAAAGACCACTTTCATCTCCCATTCATAGACCAAGTGCTAGATACTTTGGCAGGAAAAAAATTCTTTTCCTTCTTGGATGGCTTCAGTGGATACAATCAGATTTAGATTGCCCCTAAAGACTAGGACAAAACAACTTTCACTTGTCCTTGGGGAACATTTGCCTACCGAGTTCTACCTTTTGGCCTATATAATGCTCCCGCCACATTCCAAAGGGCTATCCTTAGCATTTTTTCACATTTAATAAATGATGGAATTGAAGTATATATGGATGACTTTACACCCTATGGAGATGATTTTGATCCAGCACTAAATACCCTAGAAAAATTCCTACAACGCTGCATAGCTACCAGGCTTTGCTTAAGCCGCGAAAAATGTTATATGATGACGACTAAAGGACTTATTCTAGGACACTATGTTTCAGCAGCCGACATTAAGGTAGACCCGGCCAAAATCCAAATACTTTTGCTTATTCCCACTCCTACTACTCAAACAAAGGTATGCAGCTTTCTTGGATTTTCTGGATATTATAGACGATTTATAGAACATTATTCACACATTGCTGCACCTTTATATGCACTAACTGGTAACGTTGATTTTCTTTGGACAGAAAAATGTGAACATGCTTTCAAGGATTTAAAGAAGCTTGTATCCACAACCCCAGTCCTACGAGGACCAAACTGGGACTTGCCATTTCAGATATCAGCTGATGCCTCAGATACAGCCATTGGTGCAGTCCTTGGGCAAGAAGAGGATAAAAAACCATACGCTATATATTACATCAGCAAAAATTTATCCCCTGCTGAATTAAATTACACTGTTACTAAAAACGAATTCCTAGCTGTAATACATGCTGTCAATAAATTTATACATTATATTACAGGCTATCCTGTTATTTTGTATACGGATCATTCTGCCATAAAATATTTAGCAAATAAGCCTATCAAAAATTCCAGAATAACTAGATGGTTGATCTTATTGCAGGAATTCGATATCACAATCAAGGACCAGCCTGGAAAAGAGAATCCCTTAGCCGATTTTCTCTCGAGAATGCCAAAGCCAATTGATGCAGCAGTAGTTGAAGATCAATTTCCGGATGAACATCTGTTTGTTGTTGCCGTTCGAACACCCTGGTATGCTGATGTTGCCAATTACCTTGCAGTAGGTAAACTACCAAAACACTTAACCCCTAATGAGCGAAAATAGATTGTTTAGAAGAGTACTCGATTCTCCTGGATTGGGGGCTATTTGTTTCACACAGGAGCAAACATGCATATCAGGAGATCTGTTCGAGAAGATGAAATCCTTGACATCCTAAAAGCCTATCACAATGGACCATGTGGGGGACACTTCGCTGAGCATAGAACTGGACACAAAGTATTATAGACAGGATATTATTGGCCCACGATTTTCAGAGATGTAAAGAAATTTTTCCAAGCCTGTGACAGCTGCCAGCGAGCAGGACGTCCTAGTCAAGCTGACAAGATGCCTCTCAAACCACAGTTAGTCATCAAACCACGAGCGATGGGCTCTTGATTTCATTGGACCCATCAACCCCTCATCAAATTAGAGAACTTATATCTTGGTGGCAACAGAATATGTCACCAAGTGGGTTGAAGCAGAAGCATTGCCAAGAGCCACAGAGGACTCTGTCATACAGTTCATGTTCCATCTATTTGTACGTTATGGCCTTCCAAGGGAAATAATTACAGTCGGAGGACCACAATTTGCTGGCAATAGATTAGCTGCAACACTTAATAATTATCATGTCCAGCACAAAATCACTACTCCATATCACCCACAGGCGAATGGACAAGTAGAAAGCAGCAATAAGGTAATAGAATCAATCCTAACGAAAACCATTGTGTCACATAGGCGTGATTGGGCTGCCCGACTACCTAAAGCACTCTGGGCCTATAGAACAACATGGAGAAGCACCACTAGTTACTCACCTTATCAATTAGTGTTTGGAAAACAACCCATTTTTCCTATAGAATTTGAAATCCAAACATTACGAACAGCACAGGAAGTTGGCTTAGATCTAACCGAGGCACAGATTAATCGACTACAACAGATCAATGAATTGGATGAAATTAGGCTCTCTGCACTACAAAATACAACATTGATTCAACAGCAGTGAGCTAAATGGCATGATGCCCTCATCAAAAACAAAGTCTTCCACGAGGGAGACTGGGCTCTGTTATATGACTCTCGGTTTCAGGACTTCCCTGGGAAACTCCAAACTCGTTGGTTGGGACCATACGAAATCCAGAAGGTACATGATAATGGGACCATCACTTTAATCACCATTGACGGTTCTAGATATACCTTCAAAGTGAATGGCCATTGAGTTCGTCTCTATCATAAACCACTCACTCGGGAATCCTTCTGCCAACAGCTACGCAGAGACACTAATATGGAGATTTTAGGAGAGGAAGAGAAGTCTTCCTCACCTGTAATTCATTAAGGAATTCATTTATTTTCACAATTTGTACATAATTTCTTTTCTTCAAACTCGTTTGTGTACATATTGTTATCACTCAGGTTGTTCCCTTTGACTCCCAAGGGAATATGGCCGAGGTAACCACAAACCAACTTTGGATTACAGGTTCTAGCCTACCTGCAATCAGAGAGGGCTCTCTCTTTTGATTTAGCTTTGTTTTTTAGGATTTTAGGCTAGTTATGAAGTATAAAATTTTGTTTGAATTTTGGTTGTCATCTGTTGTCTGAAGAAGGGTTTGCAATGGTCAAAGAGGGTTTATTCCATTGGGCAATTGGAGTCCATGACTGATTATTACTTAGTGCCTGTGATAAAAAGAGTGTTACTACAGAGCCAGATAGGTATTCATGATACAAACCTTTGATTTAAGAAGAAACAGTATAGAATCACACCATGAAAGGCAACAAAGATTTCGTTCTTGGTGGTACAGAACATAAAAGGTTGAATCTTATTCAAGAGAAAAAGAGAATTCTCGAATAGAATTTACCATAAAATTAGAGTAAACAGGAGCATTTAAGAATTCCATATTTACAGCTAATCTTGAAGAAAACATAGTTAACGGAATGATTGAGTTTAGGGTGTCTTACTGGACAAATCCTGAACTATTCATTTTCCTTCCTACTAATATTATCAAACATATAATATAGATGAGTTATGTAAACATATAAAACATAGACACAGTTAGGAAAACACTTATTGCATCATGAGAAAACACGAGAGTTTTGCAACAGCTAACAATCCCATCACAACACGTCCAAGCATAGCCAAGTTGAGAAAACCAGTAGCTTCTTATATTATACTTCTCAGAATATACAGCCGAGTTCTTCAGAACAAATAAACAACAACCCCCAAATAAGCTAAGCGGGGCGTATATATACAAAATATCTCAAAATGAGTCATTGACTCATAACTTTATCTACCAACTCTCAAAATAGTGGATACAATAGTTATTTCTATTAAAGAATTACAGCTAGTCATTCCTGTCAGAGATCTTTGACTTTTGGAGCGCCTTGGGATGGCTGAGCACCTTTGCATTGATTTTGAGAATTCTTACGTTTATGCTGCCCTATCATGATGTTGCTGCATTGGACACATCAATTGAATTATCCAACTGTACCTAGACACTATCCTTTTCATCTAGCTGTCTTCCGCTATTGCTTTAAGTATATTTGATACATGAGTCATTTGAAAATGCTAACTTTAGGCCAAAATTAATTTATCACAGTAAATTTTCTATCATACTCCTCCACCATTCTTCAGTGGGCAATTGGTGCCTCTACATTTTGATTAGAGTTTCATCAGCTTCAGTGTATTTGTAATAATTCGGAGGAACTGCAAAAAGGTGCCTGATCTCATGCTCAATAAAAAATAGATTTTCCAGCTTATCATAAAGATCCTGCCCAGATGGGGGCCCTGCTTCCTCTGGAGCACTTGCAGATGTTTTTATTTGATTTGTTGCAAAGGTGTTGACCCTTTTGGCATAATGTTCATGTGATAACAATCTTCCTGCACTGGTCACCAAACTGGGGAGGCCCCTGTTATGTAAAAGTATGATTTTTGTAATAAATTCATTCACTTCTGCTTGTATTTCTTGACTCATTCTCTCCAATGTCTGGACATAACTTCTCAGGGTAAGCACCCTTTTTATCAGTAGAATGGTATCAGTCCTGTCTCTAATGCCCATTCTTGCTAGCTGAAGGCCAGTCCGATTGTTAAGGACATTTATCATTCTGTTGGCTATTTCAGGCATACTCCCTAAAGATGCCCTGGCTCTTTGATTTTCAGCCTGAGCTCTGCCCAGAAGATTCATTTGCTCATGAACTATTTCAATGGACTGCCATTGGTCTGTAATGGATTGGCCAATTTTAGCCCATAAAATTTTCTTCACATCAGCTATAGTTTTGTTCATGGTTAATTCATTTTCCAGCTCCTTTATCTTCTTTTCAGGGTTCTTATTTCTCTTGTCCTTTTAGCCACATTCTGCCTTGATTTATCATATTTCTCTTCCAGTGTAGCAAATTTTTATTTTGCTACCTTTAGTTCTGCCATCTGTGCCTCAAGAACCTCCAGTTCCTTCCTCATATTCTGCATGTCAAGGCTGGGTGCCTGCTCTGGTGCTGCCACATCTGGTGCTGGTGCTGAAGGACCTGCTTCTGATGTCCTTTCCAGGGGAGGACTTATTACTTGAGGAGCATCCTCAAGATTTATAACTTGCTGAGGTGGCTGAGTCACCTGTTATCCTTCATTTTGCTTTAGGGCCACCTCCAAGGCACCCTCTGTCTCCACTAGCCTTTTGGGCAAGGCCACCAGCATGGCCGTCACATCCTGATCTCTTCTTTGCTGGGCAACATCTTCAGTCTGAGGGTGAAGGGTTGGTGGTAGCTTAACCATCTTCTTCAAAGCTGCTATGTCCTCATCTTTCTTCTTCATTAATGCTTGCACTCCCTTAGGGTCATTTGGATCATGCCCCAGTTCTATGATAATTTCTTCCAAGGACTTGATTTTGTTATCCTTGGCTTGAGAGGAAGCTTTCTCTAGCTCCAATTGAGCAGTAGTGTTATTCAGGGAGTTTTGCAACCTATGTGCCAATAGAGTCTTATCAGCCAATGTGGCATAAACCATCTCCCCTGTTTGTTTGTGCAGCTCTATCTGATCCATAGGATGGATGTCCTTGGCAAAGACCTCTAGGTTAGTCCTAATATAGTCGGCAGCTGACTGGGGCTGCAACATGGTGGGCCTAAAATGACTAAGAGTCATTTTTCCCTCTTGGATATCATAGGCCGACATAAGCCTTTCTTGATTAGTTGGCGCCATCTTGAGTAGCTGGTTATAGAGTTGGACTTTGATTGGCTCATTTCTTGCTTTTATCTCTATAAACTGCTTCATGATGCTAGGCTCGGACCTTGTCTGCTGTCTTGATGAACAAACTTCTCCTCCATGTTGTATTTCTTGTTCCTGCTAAAAGGAACTGGCCGATGTTTCAATGTTGGGAGGGAGCATGGTATCAGTGGGTCTTTTAGGCATCTCCTCCTCATAAAAGGGATTCAACCTTTTTCTTTTCTCACCTTGCTGATCTGTCGAGGTAGTGAGAGGAGTTTCCTCCTGCCTATCTCTCTTCCTGGTTCTTTCCTCATTAGCTGGAGTTTGTAGCACCGAGGTTTCCACTGTTACCTCCTGCCTAGGAGGGACTTTTTCCTGAGTTTGCTGCTCTGTATTTGAAGGTGCCTCAGCCATCTCTTCTTGTTGTTCTGCTTGCTGCTCTACATTAGAGAGTGGCTCCTCTTGTTGCATCTCTTTTCCTTTAGCTGTAGTTGCTGCTTGAGTAGTGGCTTGGGCAGATTGCTGGGGAGTAGTAGAAGAGGAAGCAGCTACTCCAAGATGCTTGAGTACTGGGGAGCAAACCTGTCCAAAAAATTCTAAGTCAACTGATTTTTCTAACTGCTTCATTGCTTTTTGTGCCATTTCTTCCCTAGAACATGCCTCCACTAGGGTGCCCTCTTTCCATTCTAACTGATTTGCATATTTTTCAATGTGTGGGATTCTGACATGGTCATAGTTGGCAAGTCTGTATCTGACTCTTCTAAGACTTATAAAATGATTGGGGTCATAGGGTGACCAAAGGAAGCTTGTTTGCAGCTAGAATCTCTTTAGAATTTTATCTGCTTCTTTCCATGCTTCTTCTCTTTTGTTCAAAATGAATGGGCCCAGTTGGTGTTTGATTTTCAGCTATGCTTTCTTATTTCTGCTATGAAAATGAATCATGTCTGCATTTCCAAATTTCCGGAAATACTCTAATGCAAAAGGTCTCATGGGAACATACTTTGGCAGTCTGTAAGGGGCTAGCTCACAGCCATATATTCTAATTACTGTGTGGTCGTGGTAGAAGTACCAATCTCCAATGCTATAATTCTTTGAAAGCTGGAGGATCTTCTACATATCGTCGATGTGTCTAGGAGGAGGAGAACTCTGTAGCAGAGACAAGGCTGGATAGATGAACAGATCAATGAACTCACAATAGCTGTATGGGGAGCAAGAGATATGGTGACAAACTGATGACCAAAATACCACTGACCTCCTGTTTCCTTTTGCATCCAGCTTTCTCAAGGAAACAGGGAAACTATCAGGCTAAAAATATAATATCAAGTGATATATATAGGAGGTGTACTTGAATACCCTTTCCATCTCCAAATTCATGAATTTCTCATGAATCTTGTCAGTAATGAATGTGGTATAATCATACTGGGAAGCAGGAGGCTGCCTTGGAGTGAACATGGATAACATCACCAAGGTTGTATCATCCACCAGCTCACTGGTATTGAATCCCATAATGCAGGATATCATGTCCACTAGCAGTCTCCTTGTATCATTGAACCAGACATGTAGATAAGGAGGAGGTTGTCGGGGCTGATATTCTGGCTTCATGAACAATTGGCCAACCTTTGTGACCTCTGAGCTGGGCAACTTGGCAGCTTCTTGGAGCAGAAAATTCATAGAAAGGGGCACCAGAGGTTTAGTTGGTTTAAAGTTCAGCATTTGATTTATGGATTGAGGAGTGATGTGGAATAAAATATTCCCAGATGAACCCAAAACTTCTCTTTGTGAGGGTTCATAGTGTTCACAACACTGATGGATGACGTCTGGGAACACATTGACTTGGGGTAGGTAATAAATGGGCAAGTGAGACTCCCAGATACCTATGTCATCAGCACCACTCATGTATTTCTCCTTCAGCTCACAAATAGTGTGTATGTGATATTTGGTAGTTATGTCAACTGTTTCTTTAATTTGATGATCCCGGTCAGCAAAGGCCAGCCAGTCCAGGTTCCTCTGTGGGGCACTCAGGGGAGTAATGTTCAAGGTCACAGGGGTCTCCATGCTTCACTTATCCTTTGAACTAGATTTATACTTGAATTGTGGATGAATGTGGTGAATTTTGACAGAGAAAGAGATTTTCAGAGAGAAACAAGGTAGATTTGGCAAAATTGAGGTGAAATGCTGTCAAAGGGGGCGAATTATCTTGCTGTGGCGCGCCCTGCGACACGAAAAAACTTTGCAAAGGGTCTGGGTTGAGCGCAATGCAGTGAGTGATGGGATTGGATGAATTTGGGCCCTCCAATGGATACTAGTTCGGTTTTTGAAGGTATAGGAGTTTAGAATGCCAGATACTGGTTATTTTGCGTTTTTAGCAGAGGAAGACTGAAAAACCAGTTCGTGGGAGAAACGGGTAAATACCTGGTGTTAACACCCAGGTTGTTCCCTATGACTCCCAAGGGAATACGGCCGGGGTAACCACTAACCAATCTTTGGGTTACAGTTCCTAGCCTAACTGCAACCAGAGAGGGCTCTCTCTTTATGATTTGTCTCTGTTATGATGGTGTTTTAGGCTAGCTATTATGCTCAGGTTTTGGTTTATGTTTTGGTTGAAGGATTTCTTTCAGGTCTTATGATGCAGTGTTTAGATAGTATAATACCATTGGGCAATGGAGTCTGGAGTTTGTGAAATGATCTGATACGCTGGTTTGGTGGTGTTCAAACTGCAGGGCCTATTGTGTATTTTAAACAGACAAACTAGATCAAATGGTGATGTATGTCGATCAACAGAAAGCAATTAAGAATTTTCTATTGAGCTGGTGGGTGAAGGTGAAGACACTGCACAGGAGCAAAACTTGAATTCCTGTGACAAAGGTCACTGTGATAGATGTATTCTGAAAGTGCAGCATTTAAGAATTACACTTAACTAGATTACAGCTGAAGAAAACATTGATAAGCAACGCAGATTGAACTCAGGTTACTCAATGAATAAATCCTGAAAGCTAGTCTTTTTCCTTGTTGCTTAGTATTGAAAACAGATAACATATATGGATTTTGACAAAACAACTAATTAACAGAGAGAGATACAGAGACTTATTGTATGATGAAATACACAGGGATCCAGTAGTTATCAACAGACACCAGAACGCATCCAACACCTCAGAAATCCGAGAAATTCCATTGCTTTGCTCTATTAACTTCTGAAAAGGATTACAGCATAAGAACTTCTTCAGGAGAAATCAACAACAACCCTTGCAATCTTGTGCGAAGGGGACTTTATAGAAATGCGTATACAAAATATCTCAGGCATTGAGTCATCTGAGAGAGAAAATATCTTCATTATTACGTTCAGAAAGTAGGCAAGGAGTTATTACAATTTTGAATGCAGCGTAAATGCCCTTTATGTCTGTCAGAGGATTGTTTTGACTTTTGAGAGTCACTGAGTCGGTTGCATTACTCTGTTTTAATTCTGGAAATACGCATTTACTTTTGGCTGCGCAGTGCATTCTCGGGTTTGCCAGCTGTGGTCTTCTATTTCTGCTTTGTTGGCCGCTACATCCGCTGAGTTGGCTCAGCTTTGATTTATGCTGCATGCTGACTTTGCTGAACTGTGCTTTTTATAAAAATTTGTAACAAAACAGAAATTTGGTGAATGCCTTAGTGATTACAAAATTCTCTGTATTGCATCTGTCCACCATTCCTGTGTAGGGAGCTGATGCCTGAGGATGGCCTCCATTGTCTCTTCAGCTTCTGTATATTTGAAAAAATTTGGGGCCACATCAAACAAGTGATTAATTTCATTCATTATGAAAAATAGATTTTCTATTTTACTATAGAAAACCTGTCCTGTAATAGGCCCTGTGTCTTCCGAAGTGCTGGCCTTCTCATTGATCTGTGCTGAGGCAAAAACATTTACTCTTTTAGCATACTGTTCATGGGTGAATAATTTCCCTCCGCTGTTCAGTAAGCTAGGGAGTCCTCTACTCTGCAATACCTGAAATTTCTCCATGAACCTATTTGCCTCTGTTTGCATATCCTGGGTTCTTCTGTCCAATGTCTGCACCAGATTTCTAAGAGTAAGAACCCTCTTGATCATTTGAATAGACTCAGTTCTATTTGTGATTCCAATGGTGGCTAACTGAGAACTTGTTTTGTGGTTAAGCACATTGATCATTCTTGTAGCAACTTCAGGCATATTTCCTAATAAGGCCCTTGATGTTCGGATTTCCTTCTGTGCCTTTGGGATGAGCTCTAGTTGCTCATGGATTGTCTCGATATATGGCCATTGGTTGTTGATGGATTGGCCAATATTGGACCATATCATTGCTCTGACCTCAGATATGATTTTATCTAGCTTGAGCTCATTCTCAAGCTCCTTGATCCTATCTTTAAGGGCTTTGATTTCCCTGGCCTTTTCTCCCACCTCTCTTTTTGTCTTATCATGCCTTTCATTGACCTTGGCCAACTTATCTCTGGTTTCATGCAGCTCTGTCATCTGAGCTTCCAAGATTTGTATTTCATTCTTTAATTTCTGCATGTCTAGGCTCTGTGCCTGTTCTGTACTTGTAGGTGCTGCTGAAGTGGATGTAGCTGTTTGTTCAGTTTGTTGAGGTGGAGGCACAGTGATAGGAGCAGCATCCTCAAGATTGATAACTTGAGGAGGAGGCTGAGAGGTCTGACCCTCTTCCCTTTGCTTTAGTGCTGCTTGTAAGGCCGCTTGAGTAGCCTCAGACTCTCCTAATTTCTCTTGTGTCTGCAGGAGTTGTTTATAAATAGAAATTAATAAATCTGTGGTGTCCTTCTCCTGTCTTTGTTTGGCTACCTCATCTGTCTGAGGGTGCATGGTGGCTGGTAGTTTCATTTTCTTCCTCATGGCGGCCAAGTCAGCATCCCTCAGCTTCAAGAGTTCCTGTACCCCTGACAGATCTTTGGGATCATGCCCAATTTCAATGATTATGTCTTCCAGGGATCTTATTCTGTTGTCCTTTGCCTGGGATGATGCCTTCTCCAGTTCTAGTTGAGAGGCTGTGGCATTGAGACTGCTTTTTAGCTTATAATTTTCCAATGTCTCATCTGCTAATGAGGCATACACCATTTCGCCAGTTTGTTTATGCAGCTCAATTTTATCCATTGGGTGTATGTCTTTGGCCATGACCTCCAGGTTAGTCCTGAGGTAATCCGAGGTAGATTGGGGTTGCAGTGCTGTGGGCAAAAAATGGCTCATAATCATTTTGCCTTCACTTACATCAAAAGCAGACATAAGTCTCTGCTGATTGGAAGGAGCCATGTTTAGCAGGTGATTGTACAGTTGTACTTTGATAGGATCACTCCTCCTCTTGATGTCTATAAATTGCTGCTTGATGCTTACTTGTCCTTCTTTTTGCTGGCTGGAGGAGCTAACCTCCCCTCCCATGGTCCTGTCCTGTTCCTGCTGGAAGGAACTTGCTGAAGATTCTCTGCTGGGTGGGCCCATGCCCAATGCCTCTCTTATTGCTATATCCTCCTCTGGAAAATCATTTAGTCTCTGCCTTTTCTCTTCCTGGTTTATAGAAGATGTCAGGGGAGTTTCTCTGTCCCTTTTTCTAAAGACAAATGTATCCTCCTTTTGAGGGGTTTGGAGGACCGAGGCATCAAAGATAGTGTCTTGCCTAGGAGATATTCTTTGTTGAGCCTGTTGCTCGATGGTTGTTGGAGTATCAACCTTTCTTTCCTGTTGTAAGGGCTGTTGTCTGCCATGTTGCCCTTCTCCTTGCTGCAGATCTTGTTGCTGTTGTTGCTCTGCCTGCCGCTGTTCTTCTTTGTCTGTCTGCTCTTGAGTCACTGAAGGTGACTGCTTCTTCTCTTGATGTGTCTGCTCTGTCTCCATCTCCTTTTCTTTGCCTCTGCTGGATATGTTCTCAGTGGCCTTGGCAGTTTGTTGCTTGGCAGTTGAGGAGGATTCGGCTGGTCCCGTTTGTATGGTTGGAAGTGTGAATACCTGTGGACAAAGCTCAAGGTCAGCCAACTTCTTTAGATTCCTTAGTGCCCTCTCGTTCAGCTCTTCTTGTGACAAGGGCTCTTCTAAGGTCCCTCTCCTCCATTTATCTTGGTTTGCATATTTTTCAATGTGAGGGATGCTATGGTGATCATAGGCAGATAACTTATATTTGAGCCTCCTCGTGGATATGAAATGATTAGGGTCATAGGGTACCCATACGAAACTGGTTTGCAGGCCAAGGGCCTCAAGCATTCTCTCTGCTTCCCTCCATCCTTGCTCCCTCTCATTATAGATAATATGGCCAAGTTGGCTTCTGACCTTCAACTGTGCCTTTTTGCCTTTTCCTGAAAAATGAAGCACATCAACTCTGCCAAATTGTCTAAAGTACTCTAGGGCAAATAGCCTCATAGGCACATACTTGGGTAGTTTGAAAGGAGGAAGATCACACCCATATATCCTGATGACAGTGTGGTTTTGGTAGAAGTACCAGTCCCCAATGCTATAAGCTTTTGACAGCTGAAGAATCCTTTGCATATCCTCAGTGAGTCTCGGAGGAGGTGAGCTCATCAGCATTGCCATAGTTGGATGGATGAACAGATCCATGAATTCACAGTATGTGTATGGAGACTCGGGTCTGATGTGGAAGACAGAAGACCAATAGACTATTGATCTGGGATTGCCTTGGGCATCCATTCTTTTGATTGAAAAGTGAAATTTCTGATGTTGATGATATAAGATCAAATGGTAAATGTAGGAGGTGTATCTGAACACCCTATCTCTCCTTAAATTCATCAATTGCTCATGAATCTTGTCTGATATGTAGGTGGCATAGTCATAGCAGATTGGTGACTTGCCAGGAGCAAACATAAGCATCAATACCAGCACAGTTGTATCAATATGCTCGACTGAACTATACCCCAAGATGGGAGAAATCATATCTGCAAGGTCTCTGCCCAGCTCATTGAGGTATACATGAAGAATTGGAGGGGCCATTACAATATTGGTTTTGATGTATAGTTGATTGAATTTAACAATTTGAGCATCTGTAAGTTTATCCCCTTGTTTTATCAGATTTATCAGTGATAAAGGAGCCAATTTCTTCTGAGGGTTGAAGCAGAGCATGTCTCTGATAGCCTGAGGGGTAACATAGAAAATTACTGCACCAGATGGGTCAAGAACAGCTCGCTGAGAAACATCATATTGTTCAGCACAGAGGTGGATTAGTTCAGGGAACTGGTTGACGTGAGGGAGCTTAAAGATAGGGAGAAAAGAGTCCCATAAGCCCAGTATATCTGTCCCATTTTCATGCTTGGCTTTTAATTCATTTAGCAGATGAAGGTGGAATTTGCTGCTCATAAGCTTCTCTTCCTCAATTTGGTAATCCATATCTGCTAAGGCTTGCCATTTCAAGTCCTTTTGAGGAGCATTCAGAGGTTGAACATTTAGCACTACAGGTGTCTCCATTACACAGGAGGATTTTGAATCAAGTGTAAAGGGATTTTGTTTTGAGCCGGACAGCACAGGGGAATGCCTCTGTACCAGGGAGGTTAGATTATCAGGAACAGAGAGGAATTCTAGAAAATAGCAGTTGAAATACTATTTATAGCAACTAGGACCAATGTTTGGCTTTTCCTCGTCTCTCTCAATGGTGAAATTTGGTTTAAATGAGCCTGCCGCGATTGCGCAGACAGAACTTAGTTTTTCAACAGAATGTAGGTAGAACAAAGCTCGGCTGGTGTTTTTCGAGGTGGTAGTTGGAAATTGGAAGCTCTGCAGAGGAATCCACTGGTGAATTTATAAGTTTTAACGTCCTTTAAGCTTTCGGAGTGATTTATAGAGAATTGCAGGCGCACGGAGGGTAAATGATGAAGAATACCTGGTAAAACACTGAGCAGAGGTCGCATATGCAGGCTGGACTCGTACGCTGGAGGTCTCCTGGTGGATTTAGCAGGTTGACAGCAAGCTCGGACGTGAACCGCATGCAGCAGAGAGAACGAAAAATGAATGAAAAGAACGTAAAAATGCGATTTTTGGCCATAATATAGACTTTTAGCAATTTGGCGCCTTTTTGCGATGACGTCAGCATGACGTCATTGGTGGGGTCAAGGTCGGATGACGTCATGCTGACGTCATCGGGTGACGTGGCGAGCCCTGATTGGTCCACGGGGATGATGAGGTGGCGGGACAGATCGGCCAATGACTGGAGCGAAAGTTGACGTGGCGGCATAGGTGGCGGTGACGTAAGGCGACGGGGAGCTGACGCGGCGAGGACGTAATGCAAGCGGAATGGGGAAACCGGAAACCGGCAGCGGTTTCGTATCGCACCGCTTACGGTACGGTGGCGGTAATTATCAGTTGTACCTCCGACGCGCTGTGGCGAGGGCGCGTGGCAGCGGAGTGACGTACCCAAAATACGGTCGTCGGAAGGTATCGCCCGGACAGAGGATCTGCTCCGATATGGATGCTGACCGTCGGATCTGGAGGAGCAAGATCTAACGGTTGTCGGGAGCTTGACGCGACAGGAGGATAGTACAGTTAACGATCGGGCGTCGGAAGGGGTCCGATGAGATAAGGGCCGTCGGATCTGGAGTTGCTTGATCGGACGGTCATCGGGAAGGTGACATGACCAGTGTATACGGCAGCGGGCGGAGGCATAAATACGTGTTTTGAAAGATTTTTCCAATGTATTTCAAAAATCAAATTGTATGCGCAAACTTTGGTTAGGGAATAGAAAGTGGGTTTTTTGGGAATTTTGGCAGTTTCAAAGGGTTTTCATGGGTAAAAGGGTTTTTATAAGGTTTCTCTTGGCAAATAATGGTTTGGTGAGTGGAATGACTTGAGGAAAGGGAGGGTAGATGAGTTGTAGGTTCATCCAAGTGGCCAGATGCCACTTTGATCCCTGATATAGGACTTATTGGCTATATTGCCAAGGGGAGGAGTATTTATATAATGCTTGGGGTTTATACACCATGGTGTTAGTACTAATAGGGGAAAGGTAATATAGGGGATTTACATAGTAGAATTAGAGTTAATATGGATGATAGGGTAAGTGGAGGGGAAACCATTTAAGTTTATGTGAAATAAACTTGGTTTTAAGAGTAGATCAAAATGAAAAGATTTTTAGACAAGAAATGTGGCTTCTAAAGATTAAGAACCACCATGAAACCGTAGTCTCTTCCATGAATCTTAGCTGATGGGGGGATGTTAGAAATGAAATTGGAGGGGAATGAGGGAAATTAGTCATGCTTCCTGCTGCGATTTGATGAAGAAGAACACCTTTATCAATTAATTGACTTTGCTTTGATGCCCACAGTTACCATCTCTGCAATGGTAGGGATAACCTTTCTGCAACCCCAACTACTTACCCAGCTACTTGCCTAGCATTTTTATTTCTTCTTGGAGGGTGCACTTGGACTTGCAGACCCTTACTTGCCTTTTCTTTTCTTTGGCTTTTTTCTTTTGCTTTTTCTATCTACTTCTACCCTTATCTCTTCCAAGGTCCCAGATTAAGCTGTTGGGAGCCTTTTCTTCTCTACCTGAACTAGTTGTCTGCCAAGATTAAGCAGTTTGGACAGACTTCTTTCTCTATTCTATAACTCAAAATTGAAAACATGGCATGATCCAGATTAAACTGTTGGATCATCCACCAAAATTGAAATAAGGTCATCAACATTGAAACACTTTACACACCTTTTGTTCTCTAGGAAATATGGGATTTTTGTGATATCAAAGCAGAGCATATTTGGACTTTCCCTTGCCAATCATGAAATATGAAACCTATTGGTATAGGTATCCAACAGTGGCTCCACATGGGGATGGTTTTTCTTTTGAAAGACCAAGAACAGCAGGTCAGATTGCCTTGCTCTTTGACTGCCCATACCAATCTTGAAATTTGCTGCTTTGATGCGTCAAAATTGTGTGCTTCTTTCTTGGAAGACCTCTGATTCTATTTGCCTTTTGTCAACAGTCAATAGACTAAGAAAACTGCAATTTTACAAACTTGAATAGAAATTAATCTATATATTTGGGTATGTACAATGGAAGAGTCAGGTTGCACTCATGGGTGATATTCAAAATAGTGTTTCAGCATCCTGCCATTCACAGGACCTTCATCCAAATTAGTTTCACTAAGACTTTTTAGGAAGTAAGTGTTGTTACCTTGCACTGCTTGGACAGCAAATGGTCCTCTCCAAAGGGAATCAAATTTCCCATGTTTTCCTTTTTCTTCTCTCCTTGCATCCCACTTGAGGACTTTATCACCGATGCTGAAATCTTCTGCCTTAGTTCTTCTATCAAAGGCCTTTTTTAATTTTTCTTGTAATATCTGCACTCTGCTGAAAACTTGTTCTCTAGTTTGCTGTAAACAGATTATCTGATTGATCCTCCTTTGCATATCATTTGGCTCTGCTTGACTCTCTTGCAGAAGCTTCATAACAGGCACTCCTAGTGATGAAGGAAATTTGGCTTCTAATCCATAAACTAACTCATATGGGCTGGTCCCAATTGATCTTTTTGTTGTTAGTCTATCTGCCCATAAAGCATTGACTAGTTTCTTATGCCAGTTCTTTTTGTTTTCTTCCAGCACCTTCTTTATGATATTTATTAAGCTTTTGTTTGATGATTCAGCAAGGCCATTTCCTTGGGGATAGTATGCAGTAGAATGGCCCAAAGTAATGTGAAATTTATGGCAGAAGTTCACCATTTTCTTGGATCTGAAAGCAGCAGCATTGTCTGTTATTATTTTGTCCGGACAGCCAAATCTAGCCAGTATATTGTTCTCCAAGAACTGAATAATTATTGAATCATTTGCTTGTCTGCATGGGGCAGCTTCAATCCATTTGGTGAAGTAGTCTGTGGCTGTCAAAATCCATCTATGTTGACCTGAAGATGAGGGATGAATTTCCCCAATGAAATCCAAGCCCCATTGTTGAAAAGGTCTCTCTGTTGCAATGGGTCTTAGGGGAAGTGGCAACAATTGTCTTTTACCCTCAAACACTTGGCATTTGTGGCATGAGGTTGTGAATTTCTTAACATCAGAGAACATGGTGGGCCAGTAATAACCAGCCCTCAGTATTTTGTCCACGGTGGATTTCCAGTACAAATGTCCACCACAGTCTCCTGCATGAAAATCTTGCATGATGTTGTCAGTTTCATTTTCTATTAAACAGTGCAGCAATATACCTTCATGGTTTTTCCAAAGCAGATTTCCATCCATCACACAAAATCTTGATGTTTTCATTTTTAAGAACCTACACTTAGTTCTGGACAGTCCTGGGGGAGCACACAGGTTTTGTAACACATAACAGATATCAGAGTACCAAGGAGATTGTTCAAAGGCTACATTGATCTTTGGAGTCGCCAGCTCTGTTTCACTGTCCAGCTGATTGATATCTAGGGCTTGGAAATTTGCTTCTGTCATTAATTTGGCCAAGCCTTGCCCTTTTATTAGCTTTGTAGGTTTTATTTCAATGTCAAATTCTAGTATGCTGGCAATCCATTTTCCTCTTCTGCCCTCTAAGTTTTCTTGGGTGAGAATGTCTTTGACAATAGGACTTGGTACATAAGCCACAACATGGGAATAAAGGATGTAAATCCTAAAGTCTTTAATGGCTTTGACCAAAGCATAGGCTTGTTTCTCCATAATTTGATATTTTAGAGGGGCATCTCTAAGAGCCCTGCTGAAGAAGGCAATAGGCTTCTCATTCCCTTGGTCATCTTTCTGTAATAAAACAGCAGCAATAGTATGCTGGGAGGCAAAAGAGAAGATGATGAATTCTCTGTCAAACTGAGGATTGGTCAACACTGGGGTTTGGGTAAGGGCCAGTTTTATACCTTCAAAGGCTTGCTTGGCTTCAACAGTCCATTTGACCTTTGAATCTTTCTTCAGCATATTGTTAAGCACTCTGATCAACTCGGCCAGATTTGGGATAAATCTCCTTAAGAAATTGATTTTTCCCAAGAATCCTTGCAATTCTTTTATATTTCTTGGGTGGGGCATTTGTAGGATCGCTTGTATCCTGTCTGGATCAATTCTTATGCCATCTTTAGAGATGATGTGGCCCAATAGTTTACCTTCCTCTAAACCAAACAGGGATTTTTTGGGATTCAACGAAATTCGTATTTCCTACATGTTAGGAAGATCTGTCTCAAATGTTTCAGATGTTCTTGGTCAGATTTTGAAAAGGGTGTAAGATCATCTAAGTAAATGACTAGGAAGTCATGAATCTCCTTTGCAAAAGCAATATCCATTGCTCTTTGAAATGTTGCCCCTGCATTTTTCAATCCAAAGGGCATTTTTACATATTTGAAAGTTCCCCATGGGGTTGTGAATGCAGTTTTGTCTTGGTCATCAGGGTGTACCAAGATTTGATTAAAGCCTGAGAATCCATCAAGCAATGACATCCTTGAAGCCCCCACCACTCTTTGGAGAATATGATCCATTTTGGGTAAAGGGTAGTTATCTTTGAGTGATACTTGATTTAGATTCCTTAAGTCTACACAAAGTCTAATCTCACCAGTCTTTTTTCTTGTAGGGACTAAGTTGGAAATCCATTCAGAGAATCTGATTGGTGCTATGATGCCAGCTTTGAACATTTTTTGCAATTCCTTCTCAATGGAAGGAAGGAGTACAGGATTGATTCTTCTCAGCTTCTGCTTGAATGGTTTTTGATTAGGCTTGAGGGGAATGGTATGCTGAATGACAGAAGTATCATAGGACTTTAGATCCTCATAACCCCATGCAAAGACATCTTGGAACTCCTTAAAGAGGTCAATGTACTTGGGTTTTTGATCAGGGGGCAAAGAAGCAGACAGCTTTATTATTTTGGGCTTGTCAATGGTACCAATATTGCATTCTTCAATGGCTGCATCTAATGGCTGCATTTTTGGCTTCCTAGGGATGTCATTTGAATCAAAAATGTCCTCTAGTGGGGTAAGGCCTGTTGGAAGGAAATTGTCTTTGAGTTGTATGATTTCAGCTTCAGCGCTGGTCACCTCTTCACAGTCAATTTGGTGAATTTGCTGAATGTTTTCGTTGTTGAAGATGGTTGGATTCAGTAGTTGTTTTGCTGTTCTAGGTGATATTGGATGAACCATTTGTTGAAACAGTATTTGTGATTGACTTGCTGACTCAAATATTTGTGATTGACTTGCTCTGTCAGTGTCAATATTTAATCCTGCAAACTCTTGTTGTAAGGTTAGAAAATTGTTTATTTGCATATCATCCTCAAATACTTGCCATTCTTTAACATTGTTTGGAATGGAGGGTCTATACTTGACCTCGGCTGTGAAGCAGTTGTTGGTTTCCAGTGGAAACTTGAAAGTGCTGGCAAATGTTGCCAAACTGTGTGCATGGAGATTGTGGCCCCTTGAAATTTTTGTGATAAGGAACTCAGAGAAAGTGTCCAATATTTCAATTACAGCAGACCTGTAAGACCTCAACCTTTTGTCATTGGTGACAAAACTTCCTTTCACTT
This sequence comes from Pinus tabuliformis, assembly GCA_031772625.1. NCBI lineage: Eukaryota > Viridiplantae > Streptophyta > Pinopsida > Pinales > Pinaceae > Pinus > Pinus tabuliformis. The sequence continues at coordinate 411,868,457 of CM062809.1, read as the reverse complement.
GTTGAATCACTAGATCAGAGTCTCCCATGATCGAAACCGTAGGAGCTTGTAATGCCTTTACTAGCTTGAGACCTAGTAACAGAGCTTCATACTCTGCCATGTTATTAGTGCATCTAAAGTTTAACCTACAAGCTCTGCCTTCTGCATGGGTTTTGTCTTTGTTATGTATCCAAACTCCAGCTCCTGCCCCTAACTTGTTGACTGAGCCATCAAATTCTAAGACCCACAGGATATCTTGCTTGACAGGAGATTTAAAGATCTGTTCATGGGATGGCAATGTAAGCAGGAGTTGGGGTTTCTTCTTTGGCTTGTGTTCTAGGACAGTTTCATCACTGGATTGAAAATCTTTGACCACTAGAGGAGGGGTTGTGTCCAGTGTTTGACTGATCGATGTTTTATGGGTGGTACTTCCTTGATTAATGTTTTGTTCTTGCATGAGTGTTTTGGTCCTAATGTCATTGTTTGAGAGGCTTGCGCTGTCATTGAAGAGAATGAACGAATCTATGTCTGAATGGACAGCATATACAGGAAAGTTTTGAGGCTTTTCCTCACTGCTGACCATGTATTTCATGAGTGTTTCTCTGTAGAGTCTCTTTGGTTGCCCAAAGACAGAGATGGTGGCATATGACATATCTAATTGCAGGGAGCCTTGGAGTTTGGCTCCCCATGATCTTGATAACAGCATCCCATATTTAGGTGGGATATCAGCGACTACAACATCCATTAGAATGGTTTTGTTGGGGTATTGAACCAGAGACACACATAAATCTTTTATTAGACCTAAACACTTGACTTGGCTGGAGTCAAAGGAAAACAGGTCCTTGTATGGTCTTGTTATATCCAAATTCAATCTTTCCATGACTGCTTTTGGCATGAGGTTATGAGAGGCACCTGAGTCAAACATCGCATTATGCAGTATTTTGTCATGAATATGCAAGCTGACATAAAAAGGTAATATCCCTGTAACTACTGTTTTTCCATCTACCTCTGGGCCAAACAGTAATTTCGGAGTGTCATCTAACACATTTACATCATCTTTGCTATTAGTGAGTTGAAGGGATTTCTTAATCTGTTGTTTATAGATGTCATGCTTAGCTAGTTCTGAGAGGGGAATTGCTATCTTTAGCTTGCCAATCTCTGTGCCTAGGTCAAAAGGTTTATCAGCTTGGGTTTTGGAGTTATGGATAGCAGCCCTTTCTTTGCTCATTAAATCTTCTTGTTGGTTTTCATCTTGACTTGGAGACCTGCCCCGTTTACTCATGTCTTGAGGGGTAATATCTAAATCAGGGTGAGAGGACGACGTTGCCATAGGCTGATGTAGTGGTGACAAAAGTGTGGTGACCTCTTCAACCATTACTTCTTCTGTAGGCAAGTTTGTTTTGTCATTAGGTTCTGTGACTATGGTTCCTTTAGACTGCTGTTTATCTTTTATCTTTTCAGGCTGATTTACATTTACAGTCCTACTCCTTAGCTTGTACTGTTTATGAACTTCATAGACAGCACTATCATATCCTTGTTTAAAATCAAAGGATTCTCCAGATTTAGTTTGGAATATTTTGATTTCATCATCCTCATGATCCTCTTGTGTTAAGAAAACTTGGCTTTTACCATCTAGACCCATTAGATTAATCTCAGGGTCTTCATTGGGTTCAGTTGATGTTGAAGTTTCTGCATAATTTTCTTGGAAAGGGGGTCTAATGTCTTGGTCAGCACTTGTCCTACCAATGTTTTGGTTTTGAGTTCTCCTAAAATTCGGATTTCTAGGAGGGTTGTTTTGTGGTGCTTCCCATGATGACTTTCTTTCAACCGATTCCACTCTTTCACCCAATCTCTTCATGCTGTTTAGTATTGCATCCAGCTTTTGATCAAAGCCCGAGGGTTCTTCTTTGAAGGCAGTCCTTTTTTCCAACTTTGCCCTGTTTCTTTTGGCAATTAGGTTAGCTTCCACTGTGACAGCAACCCTTTGAGCTTCTTCAAGGGTTGGAGGATCTCTTTCCTTCAATTGATAGGCCATATCAGGGTCAAAACCATCAGGGAATTTATACAGGGCTAAATCAGGAGGGGGCCTTAAGTTCTGTGGGATAGCATTATATACATTGTTAAACCTAGCACAATATTCCAAAACTGTCTCCTGGGGACCTCTCTTAATAGTGTCATATTCACCAAGTACGTGGAGAGGATCTTTCTTCTTCTCCCATCTGTCAGTAAAAGCTTCGTAGAGCTGATCAGGGGTTGTAATGGAGTTTGCATTCAGGGATCTGAACCAAGTTCTAACATCCCCAGTTAAGCTTTGAACAAAAATTCTCATTCTGACAGTGTCATCATCTATTTCATAGGTCTCAAAGTGGTCTTGCATCTTCTTAGCATGCTGGATAGCTGTTAGAGAGCCATTTGAGTCAAAATATGAGATTTTGCTTTGATAATCTTGAGGTAAAGCCGCAGCATTAGCTGGTATCTGCAGAGGTGCATACCTGTTAGCCATATTTATGAGGTTTAGAGGGTTAATAGGAACAAACGGGACAGCAGGGATCACTGGTATAACAGGGTTAATGGGATGAGTAGCTAGTGGGAGACTGGTTAAAGGAGTATGTGCAGTGGATGAAGATGTGAGAGGAGGACTTTGCGATGTTGATGGTGAACTAGGGGAACTAGGGGTGGACCGGAAAAGAACTTTGCAAGGAGTGGGAATGAGGCTGGGATGATCCGAACTTATATTTGCATCAGCAGGCTCCTCCTGCTTTTGCTGTCTCCGGATGTTTCTTCGGATGGTATTTGGATTATCAACAATGATGGGTGGATTAGGGTCAGGATTTGCCCTAGTATGCCGTGGATTTTTCTTAGGAGCCAGCTTCCAACCTGTTTTTTTGGGATTTTGCAGGAAGTTTTTATATTTGCAAGGACTGGATGAAGATTTTGGAATGGCTATATATTCTCAGAGCTAAGACGAAGATTCCCCAAACAAGCTCCTCCTTAAAGCTGTTAATGTGATGCAGAAACAGTTCTAAGGCCTCTTGGCTGGTTTCAGGTTTGATGGTAGCTTTGGAAAACAGATAGTAATTGAAAAATCCTAAGAAGTCCCCAGTGGAGTCGCCAATTATGTTAACACCCAGGTTGTTCCCTATGACTCCCAAGGGAATACGGCCGGGGTAACCACTAACCAATCTTTGGGTTACAGTTCCTAGCCTAACTGCAACCAGAGAGGGCTCTCTCTTTATGATTTGTCTCTGTTATGATGGTGTTTTAGGCTAGCTATTATGCTCAGGTTTTGGTTTATGTTTTGGTTGAAGGATTTCTTTCAGGTCTTATGATGCAGTGTTTAGATAGTATAATACCATTGGGCAATGGAGTCTGGAGTTTGTGAAATGATCTGATACGCTGGTTTGGTGGTGTTCAAACTGCAGGGCCTATTGTGTATTTTAAACAGACAAACTAGATCAAATGGTGATGTATGTCGATCAACAGAAAGCAATTAAGAATTTTCTATTGAGCTGGTGGGTGAAGGTGAAGACACTGCACAGGAGCAAAACTTGAATTCCTGTGACAAAGGTCACTGTGATAGATGTATTCTGAAAGTGCAGCATTTAAGAATTACACTTAACTAGATTACAGCTGAAGAAAACATTGATAAACAACACAGATTGAACTCAGGTTACTCAATGAATAAATCCTGAAAGCTAGTCTTTTTCCTTGTTGCTTAGTATTGAAAACAGATAACATATATGGATTTTGACAAAACAACTAATTAACAGAGAGAGATACAGAGACTTATTGTATGATGAAATACACAGGGATCCAGTAGTTATCAACAGACACCAGAACGCATCCAACACCTCAGAAATCCGAGAAATTCCATTGCTTTGCTCTATTAACTTCTGAAAAGGATTACAGCATAAGAACTTCTTCAGGAGAAATCAACAACAACCCTTGCAATCTTGTGCGAAGGGGACTTTATAGAAATGCGTATACAAAATATCTCAGGCATTGAGTCATCTGAGAGAGAAAATATCTTCATTATTACGTTCAGAAAGTAGTCAAGGAGTTATTACAATTTTGAATGCAGCGTAAATGCCCTTTATGTCTGTCAGAGGATTGTTTTGACTTTTGAGAGTCACTGAGTCGGTTGCATTACTCTGTTTTAATTCTGGAAATACGCATTTACTTTTGGCTGCGCAGTGCATTCTCGGGTTTGCCAGCTGTGGTCTTCTATTTCTGCTTTGTTGGCCGCTACATCCGCTGAGTTGGCTCAGCTTTGATTTATGCTGCATGCTGACTTTGCTGAACTGTGCTTTTTATAAAAATTTGTAACAAAACAGAAATTTGGTGAATGCCTTAGTGATTACAAAATTCTCTGTATTGCATCTGTCCACCATTCCTGTGTAGGGAGCTGATGCCTGAGGATGGCCTCCATTGTCTCTTCAGCTTCTGTATATTTGAAAAAATTTGGGGCCACATCAAACAAGTGATTAATTTCATTCATTATGAAAAATAGATTTTCTATTTTACTATAGAAAACCTGTCCTGTAATAGGCCCTGTGTCTTCCGAAGTGCTGGCCTTCTCATTGATCTGTGCTGAGGCAAAAACATTTACTCTTTTAGCATACTGTTCATGGGTGAATAATTTCCCTCCGCTGTTCAGTAAGCTAGGGAGTCCTCTACTCTGCAATACCTGAAATTTCTCCATGAACCTATTTGCCTCTGTTTGCATATCCTGGGTTCTTCTGTCCAATGTCTGCACCAGATTTCTAAGAGTAAGAACCCTCTTGATCATTTGAATAGACTCAGTTCTATTTGTGATTCCAATGGTGGCTAACTGAGAACTTGTTTTGTGGTTAAGCACATTGATCATTCTTGTAGCAACTTCAGGCATATTTCCTAATAAGGCCCTTGATGTTCGGATCTCCTTCTGTGCCTTTGGGATGAGTTCTAGTTGCTCATGGATTGTCTCGATATATGGCCATTGGTTGTTGATGGATTGGCCAATATTGGACCATATCATTGCTCTGACCTCAGATATGATTTTATCTAGCTTGAGCTCATTCTCAAGCTCCTTGATCCTATCTTTAAGGGCTTTGATTTCCCTGGCCTTTTCTCCCACCTCTCTTTTTGTCTTATCATGCCTTTCATTGACCTTGGCCAACTTATCTCTGGTTTCATGCAGCTCTGTCATCTGAGCTTCCAAGATTTGTATTTCATTCTTTAATTTCTGCATGTCTAGGCTCTGTGCCTGTTCTGTACTTGTTGGTGCTGCTGAAGTGGATGTAGCTGTTTGTTCAGTTTGTTGAGGTGGAGGCACAGTGATAGGAGCAACATCCTCAAGATTGATAACTTGAGGAGGAGGCTGAGAGGTCTGACCCTCTTCCCTTTGCTTTAGTGCTGCTTGTAAGGCCGCTTGAGTAGCCTCAGACTCTCCTAATTTCTCTTGTGTCTGCAGGAGTTGTTTATAAATAGAAATTAATAAATCTGTGGTGTCCTTCTCCTGTCTTTGTTTGGCTACCTCATCTGTCTAAGGGTGCATGGTGGCTGGTAGTTTCATTTTCTTCCTCATGGCGGCCAAGTCAGCATCCCTCAGCTTCAAGAGTTCCTGTACCCCTGACAGATCTTTGGGATCATGCCCAATTTCAATGATTATGTCTTCCAGGGATCTTATTCTGTTGTCCTTTGCCTGGGATGATGCCTTCTCCAGTTCTAGTTGAGAGGCTGTGGCATTGAGACTGCTTTTTAGCTTATAATTTTCCAATGTTTCATCTGCTAATGAGGCATACACCATTTCGCCAGTTTGTTTATGCAGCTCAATTTTATCCATTGGGTGTATGTCTTTGGCCATGACCTCCAGGTTAGTCCTGAGGTAATCCGAGGTAGATTGGGGTTGCAGTGCTGTGGGCAAAAAATGGCTCATAATCATTTTGCCTTCACTTACATCAAAAGCAGACATAAGTCTCTGCTGATTGGAAGGAGCCATGTTTAGCAGGTGATTGTACAGTTGTACTTTGATAGGATCACTCCTCCTCTTGATGTCTATAAATTGCTGCTTGATGCTTACTTGTCCTTCTTTTTGCTGGCTGGAGGAGCTAACCTCCCCTCCCATGGTCCTGTCCTGTTCCTGCTGGAAGGAACTTGCTGAAGCTTCTCTGCTGGGTGGGCCCATGCCCAATGCCTCTCTTATTGCTATATCCTCCTCTGGAAAATCATTTAGTCTCTGCCTTTTCTCTCCCTGGTTTATAGAAGATGTCAAGGGAGTTTCTCTGTCCCTTTTTCTAAAGACAAATGTATCCTCCTTTTGAGGGGTTTGGAGGACCGAGGCATCAAAGGTAGTGTCTTGCCTAGGAGATATTCTTTGTTGAGCCTGTTGCTCGGTGGTTGTTGGAGTATCAACCTTTCTTTCCTGCTGTAAGGGCTGCTATCTGCCATGTTGCCCTTCTCCTTGCTGCAGATCTTGTTGCTGTTGTTGCTCTGCCTGCCGCTGTTCTTCTTTGTCTGTCTGCTCTTGAGTCACTGAAGGTGACTGCTTCTTCTCTTGATGTGTCTGCTCTGTCTCCATCTCCTTTTCTTTGCCTCTGCTGGATATGTTCTCAGTGGCCTTGGCAGTTTGTTGCTTGGCAGTTGAGGAGGATTCGGCTGCTCCCGTTTGTATGGTTGGAAGTGTGAATACCTGTGGACAAAGCTCAAGGTCAGCCAACTTCTTTAGATTCCTTAGTGCCCTCTCGTTCAGCTCTTCTTGTGACAAGGGCTCTTCTAAGGTCCCTCTCCTCCATTTATCTTGGTTTGCATATTTTTCAATGTGAGGGATGCTATGGTGATCATAGGCAGATAACTTATATTTGAGCCTCCTCGTGGATATGAAATGATTAGGGTCATAGGGTACCCATACGAAACTGGTTTGCAGGCCAAGGGCCTCAAGCATTCTCTCTGCTTCCCTCCATCCTTGCTCCCTCTCATTATAGATAATATGGCCAAGTTGGCTTCTGACCTTCAACTGTGCCTTTTTGCCTTTTCCTGAAAAATGAAGCACATCAACTCTGCCAAATTGTCTAAAGTACTCTAGGGAAAATAGCCTCATAGGCACATACTTGGGTAGTTTGAAAGGAGGAAGATCACACCCATATATCCTGATGACAGTGTGGTTTTGGTAGAAGTACCAGTCCCCAATGCTATAAGCTTTTGACAGCTGAAGAATCCTTTGCATATCCTCAGTGAGTCTCGGAGGAGGTGAGCTCATCAGCATTGCCATAGTTGGATGGATGAACAGATCCATGAATTCACAGTATGTGTATGGAGACTCGGGTCTGATGTGGAAGACAGAAGACCAATAGACTATTGATCTGGGATTGCCTTGGGCATCCATTCTTTTGATTGAAAAGTGAAATTTCTGATGTTGATGATATAAGATCAAATGGTAAATGTAGGAGGTGTATCTGAACACCCTATCTCTCCTTAAATTCATCAATTGCTCATGAATCTTGTCTGATATGTAGGTGGCATAGTCATAGCAGATTGGTGACTTGCCAGGAGCAAACATAAGCATCAATACCAGCACAGTTGTATCAATATGCTCGACTGAACTATACCCCAAGATGGGAGAAATCATATCTGCAAGGTCTCTGCCCAGCTCATTGAGGTATACATGAAGAATTGGAGGGGCCATTACAATATTGGTTTTGATGTATAGTTGATTGAATTTAACAATTTGAGCATCTGTAAGTTTATCCCCTTGTTTTATCAGATTTATCAGTGATAAAGGAGCCAATTTCTTCTGAGGGTTGAAGCAGAGCATGTCTCTGATAGCCTGAGGGGTAACATAGAAAAGTACTGCACCAGATGGGTCAAGAACAGCTCGCTGAGAAACATCATATTGTTCAGCACAGAGGTGGATTAGTTCAGGGAACTGGTTGACCTGAGGGAGCTTAAAGATAGGGAGAAAAGAGTCCCATAAGCCCAGTATATCTGTCCCATTTTCATGCTTGGCTTTTAATTCATTTAGCAGATGAAGGTGGAATTTGCTGCTCATAAGCTTCTCTTCCTCAATTTGGTAATCCATATCTGCTAAGGCTTGCCATTTCAAGTCCTTTTGAGGAGCATTCAGAGGTTGAACATTTAGCACTACAGGTGTCTCCATTACACAGGAGGATTTTGAATCAAGTGTAAAGGGATTTTGTTTTGAGCCGGACAGCACAGGGGAATGCCTCTGTACCAGGGAGGTTAGATTATCAGGAACAGAGAGGAATTCTAGAAAATAGCAGTTGAAATACTATTTATAGCAACTAGGACCAATGTTTGGCTTTTCCTCGTCTCTCTCAATGGTGAAATTTGGTTTAAATGAGCCTGCCGCGATTGCGCAGACAGAACTTAGTTTTTCAACAGAATGTAGGTAGAACAAAGCTCGGCTGGTGTTTTTCGAGGTGGTAGTTGGAAATTGGAAGCTCTGCAGAGGAATCCACTGGTGAATTTATAAGTTTTAACGTCCTTTAAGCTTTCAGAGTGATTTATAGAGAATTGCAGGCGCACGGAGGGTAAATGATGAAGAATACCTGGTAAAACACTGAGCAGAGGTCGCATATGCAGGCTGGACTCGTACGCTGGAGGTCTCCTGGTGGATTTAGCAGGTTGACAGCAAGCTCGGACGTGAACCGCATGCAGCAGAGAGAACGAAAAATGAATGAAAAGAACGTAAAAATGCGATTTTTGGCCATAATATAGACTTTTAGCAATTTGGCGCCTTTTTGCGATGACGTCAGCATGACGTCATTGGTGGGGTCAAGGTCGGATGACGTCATGCTGACGTCATCGGGTGACGTGGCGAGCCCTGATTGGTCCACGGGGATGATGAGGTGGCGGGACAGATCGGCCAATGACTGGAGCGAAAGTTGACGTGGCGGCATAGGTGGCGGTGACGTAAGGCGACGGGGAGCTGACGCGGCGAGGACGTAATGCAAGCGGAATGGGGAAACCGGAAACCGGCAGCGGTTTCGTATCGCACCGCTTACGGTACGGTGGCGGTAATTATCAGTTGTACCTCCGACGCGCTGTGGCGAGGGCGCGTGGCAGCGGAGTGACGTACCCAAAATACGGCCGTCGGAAGGTATCGCCCGGACAGAGGATCTGCTCCGATATGGATGCTGACCGTCGGATCTGGAGGAGCAAGATCTAACGGTTGTCGGGAGCTTGACGCGACAGGAGGATAGTACAGTTAACGATCGGGCGTCGAAAGGGGTCCGATGGGATAAGGGCCGTCGGATCTGGAGTTGCTTGATCGGACGGTCATCGGGAAGGTGACATGACCAGTGTATACGGCAGCGGGCGGAGGCATAAATACGTGTTTTGAAAGATTTTTCCAATGTATTTCAAAAATCAAATTGTATGCGCAAACTTTGGTTAGGGAATAGAAAGTGGGTTTTTTGGGAATTTTGGCAGTTTCAAAGGGTTTTCATGGGTAAAAGGGTTTTTATAAGGTTTCTCTTGGCAAATAATGGTTTGGTGAGTGGAATGACTTGAGGAAAGGGAGGGTAGATGAGTTGTAGGTTCATCCAAGTGGCCAGATGCCACTTTGATCCCTGATATAGGACTTATTGGCTATATTGCCAAGGGGAGGAGTATTTATATAATGCTTGGGGTTTATACACCATGGTGTTAGTACTAATAGGGGAAAGGTAATATAGGGGATTTACATAGTAGAATTAGAGTTAATATGGATGATAGGGTAAGTGGAGGGGAAACCATTTAAGTTTATGTGAAATAAACTTGGTTTTAAGAGTAGATCAAAATGAAAAGATTTTTAGACAAGAAATGTGGCTTCTAAAGATTAAGAACCACCATGAAACCGTAGTCTCTTCCATGAATCTTAGCTGATGGGGGGATGTTAGAAATGAAATTGGAGGGGAATGAGGGAAATTAGTCATGCTTCCTGCTGCGATTTGATGAAGAAGAACACCTTTATCAATTAATTGACTTTGCTTTGATGCCCACAGTTACCATCTCTGCAATGGTAGGGATAACCTTTCTGCAACCCCAACTACTTACCCAGCTACTTGCCTAGCATTTTTATTTCTTCTTGGAGGGTGCACTTGGACTTGCAGACCCTTACTTGCCTTTTCTTTTCTTTGGCTTTTTTCTTTTGCTTTTTCTATCTACTTCTACCCTTATCTCTTCCAAGGTCCCAGATTAAGCTGTTGGGAGCCTTTTCTTCTCTACCTGAACTAGTTGTCTGCCAAGATTAAGCAGTTTGGACAGACTTCTTTCTCTATTCTATAACTCAAAATTGAAAACATGGCATGATCCAGATTAAACTGTTGGATCATCCACCAAAATTGAAATAAGGTCATCAACATTGAAACACTTTACACACCTTTTGTTCTCTAGGAAATATGGGATTTTTGTGATATCAAAGCAGAGCATATTTGGACTTTCCCTTGCCAATCATGAAATATGAAACCTATTGGTATAGGTATCCAACACCTGGTTGTCGTGTGACGGGGGAAGATGACCGTGCAGAATTCTGGGCGGCAACAGCTGAAGGACAAATTTCTGGAGGTTGGCGGAAAAACGTTGTAAATGCATGCAATCAACAGAGTGCTCAAACTTATGAAAAATATGAAAAAACATGATTTTTGGGCAAAATATGGAAAAGTCAGTTTTTTGGCGCCTTTTTGACGGATGATGTCAGCATGATGTCATTGGTGGGGTCGAGTACGGCAGGACGACGTGTCAACCGGTGAGTGGGTTGACCTGGACGAGCGACGTGGCGGAGCTGTTGGAACCATGGCGAAACGGGAGCTAACACGATGCTGATGTGGCAATGACGTGGTGGTGATGCAAGGATGACGTAAGGCGGAAAGGCAATGGCGGTAAGCGGTTTTATCGGACCGCTTTTGGTACGGGCCCGGTTTGTGTCGGAAGCCACCCGATACAATCAAAAGTCGACACACGTCCACGGACAGACGTCATCATTCTGACAATATCGGGCGCTAAAGGACGGCGATCGGGGGCGGTCCGAAATCGCCGAGGACCGTCGGATGGGAGGGCCCGGATCCGACGGATGACGGGACGCGGAGATGGCAAAGTGATACGGCGGGGCCCGTCTAATAAACAATTATTATTTGTGGAAAATCGCGCCGGGATAAACTTTGGATAAACCAAATTCGTGGGTTTTATGAAGTTTTAGGGACCAGTGGGTAAACTATATACAGGTTTATAATGTGCGTTAGGGCTATTAGATCAACCAGATGTTGATTTAATCCCCCAAAATAACCTATGCATGCACACTTGCATTAGCACCTGACTTTATCATGCCTTCGCCTTTTAGAGTATTAAGGCTATATTGCCTGAGGGGGGGGGGATATATATTTTATGGGATTTTCGCACAATAAATGATATAATAATAGGGAAAGGGGAAAATTGGGGAGCTAAATAGTAAAACTAGGGGTTAATATGGATTTGAGATGAGAGAGAGGAACTGAATACTAAGTTTAATGAGTAAACTTAGGTGCAGAAACAGATGAACATGATCAAGGGTTTTACACAGGAAATGTGGCTTTCTTGTGTAATAGGAATCAACAACTTGGCTTGATGTTGCCATAATCAAAGGGTGATATTAGTACTCAATGAGGAAATCCCATTGGACCTTTAGGGAATGTTAGAAAGAAGTTTTGTGGGGAATGATTGGGGAGTTAGACATGCTTCACTGTGTTGTTACCAAAATGTTGAAAGAGGTGAACCTTCTCTTGCCAATATATGCTTTCTGTCAAGGCCAACAATATAAAGGAAAACAAGCTTCTGCAACCCCTTTATACCTACCCATCTTAGTGCCTAGCATTTTTTATTACTTCAAGGAGGGTGCATTTAGACTTGCAAACCCTCAGTTGCTCTTTTTCTTTTTCTTTTCTTTTTCTTTTCTTTTCCTTTTGAGTTTCTATCTACAACTACCCTTATCACTTCCAAGGCCCCAGATTAAGCAGTTGGGAACCTTTCTTCTCTACCTAATCTACTAATCTGCCAAGATTAGACAGTTTGGACAGACTCTCTTTCTCTATTCTACAACATCAATTTAAACATGGCATGATCCATATTGGGCTGTTGGATCACCCATCCAGAAGTAGGACACTATCCAAACTATATACAGACATGTTCTTCCACAGAAGTATGGGATATTTGCATCATCAAAGTAGAACATATTTGGAATTTCCCCTACCAATCATGAAAAATGAAACCTATTGGTATAGGAGGCTAACAGTGGCTCCACTTGGGGATGGTTTTTCCATATGAAAGACCAAGAAAAGCAGGTCAGAACGCCTTGGTCCTTAATTTCTTGCCAAAACTGGGAACTTTGCTTTTTGATGATCAACACTGAGGCTTTTCAAAAAAATGAGAAATCTTGAAATTATGGCCTTTCCTTGCTCTCTTTCCAAAATTTGTGAAGCTGTAACACCTTTTATCTGCTGAAAACAAACTACTACAATTAAGTAATAATGTACAAGGCAATGTCAGATTATATACATGGAAAATAGTCAAAATAGTGCTTTAACATCCGGCCATTAATAGGGCCCTCTTGAACTTCAGTGTCAACCAAATTTTTCAATAAATATGTGTTATTTCCTTGTACTGCTTGAATAACAAAGGGTCCTTTCCAAAGGGAATCAAATTTTCCATGTTTTCCCTTATCTTCTCTTCTTGAGTCCCATTTAAGCACTTTATCACCAATGAAAAAGTCTTCTGCTTTTGTTCTTCTGTCAAAGATTTTCTTTAGCTTCTCTTGTAAAACTTGAACTCTGTTGTATACCTGGTCTCTGGTTTGCTGCAAACAGATTGTTTGGTTGATCCTTCTTTGCATATCATTGGGTTCAGCTTGGGTTTCTTGAAGCAACTTGATGACAGGAATCCCTAGTGATGAAGGAAATTTGGCCTCCATTCCATAAACCAACTCATATGGGCTGGTCCCAATAGATCTCTTGGTTGTTAGCCTATCTGCCCATAAGGCATTTGCAAGCTTTTTATGCCAATTTTTCTTATTTTCCTCCAACATCTTCTTGATGATGTTTATAAGGCTCTTATTAGATGATTCAGCTAAACCATTGCCTTGAGAGTAGTATGCTGTGGAATGACCCAAGGTAATATGGAATTTATGGAAAAAATTGACCATTTTCTTGGATCTGAAAGCAACAACATTATCTGTAATGATCTTTTCAGGACAACCAAATCTGGATAAAATATTAGTTTCAAGGAACTGAATGATAATGGAATCATTCGCTTGTCTGCATGGAACAGCCTCAATCCATTTGGTAAAATAATCCGTGGCTGTTAGGATCCATTTGTGTTGACCTGAAGATGAAGGATGAATTTCTCCAATGAAATATAAGCCCCATTGCTGAAAGGGCCTTTCTGTTGAAATAGGTTTTAGAGGTAAGGGCAGTAATTTTCTTTTTCCCTCAAACACCTGACACTTATGACATGAAGTAACAAATCTCTTGACATCTGCAAAAAGAGTAGGCCAATAGTAACCTGCCCTCAATATCTTATCCACAGTGGACTTCCAATATAAATGTCCACCACAATCACCTGCATGAAAATCTTTCATAACATTGTGAGTTTCATTGACTGTTAGACAATTCAGCAATATACCCTCATGATTTTTCCATAGTAAATTACCATCCATAACACAAAATCTTGAAGCTTTCATTTTCAAAAATCTGCTTTTGGTTCTGGACAATCCTGGGGGAGCACACAGGTTTTGCAATACATAACAGATATCAGCATACCAGGGGGATTGTTCAAAGGCTATATTGATCTGTGGAGTCACCAGCTCCGGTTCATTGTCCAGTTGATTAATATCCAAGGCTTGAAAGTTTGCTTCAGACATAAGTTTAGCCAAACCTTGTCCCTTTATCAGTTTTGTAGGTCTTATTTCAATGTCATACTCCAAAATACTAGCAATCCATTTTCCTCTTTTGCCCTCCAACCCTTCTTGAGTCAATATGTCTTTCACAATGGCATTTGGCACATAAGCAATAACATGAGAATATAGGATATAAATCCTAAAATCTTTGATGGCCTTAACCAGGGCATAAGCCTGCTTTTCCATAATCTGATATTTCAAGGGTGCATCTCTAAGGGCTCTACTAAAGAAGGCAATAGGTTTCTCACTTCCTTGATCATCCTTCTGTAGTAAAACTGCAGCAATAGTATGTTGGGAGGCAAAAGAGAAGATAATGAAATCTCTATCAAATTGAGGACTTGTAAGAACGGGTGTTTGAGTCAAAGAAGTCTTGATGCCCTCAAAGGCCTGTTTGGCCTCTAATGTCCATTTTACTTTGGAATCTTTTTTCAACATGTGGTTTAATAGCCTTATCAATTCTGCTAGATTTGGGATAAATCTTCTTAGAAAGTTGATCTTTCCCAAAAAGGCTTGTAATTCCTTAATGTTTCTTGGTTGTGGGACTTCTAGAATAGCTCGAATTCTGTCAGGGTCAATTCTAATTCCCTCTTTAGAAATAATATGACCTAGCAACTTACCCTCTTCCAGGCCAAACAGAGACTTCTTGGGATTTAAGGAAATACCATATTTCCTACATGTCAGAAACATTTGCCTCAGGTGTCTAAGGTGTTCTTGGTCAGATTTAGAAAAAGGAGTGAGGTCATCAAGATAAACAACTAAGAAGTCATGAATCTCCTTGGCAAAGGCAATATCCATTGCTCTTTGAAAAGTAGCTCCTGCATTTTTCAGTCCAAAAGGCATTTTGACATATTTAAACGTTCCCCATGGGGTTGTGAATGCTGTTTTATCCTGATCATCAGGATGGACCAAGATTTGGTTAAAACCTGAAAATCCATCAAGTAGTGAGATTCTTGAAGCCCCCACCACTCTTTGGAGAATGTGATCCATTTTGGGTAAGGGATAATTGTCCTTGAGGGAAACTTGATTCAAGTTTCTAAGGTCAACACAAAGCCTAATCTCACCAGTTTTCTTCCTTGTAGGAACAAGATTGGATATCCATTCTGAAAATCTGATGGGTGCTATGATACCTGCTTCAAACATTTTTTGCACCTCTTTCTCAATTGAAGGGAGAAGTATAGGATTAATTCTCCTTAATTTCTGCTTGAAAGGCTTTTGATTTGGTTTGAGAGGAATAGTGTGTTGAATGACTGAAGTATCATAGGATTTTAAATCCTCATAACTCCATGCAAATACATCTTGGAACTCTTTAAAGAGGTCAACATACTTGGGCTTCTGATTAGGGGGCAAAGACTTTGATAGTTTTATTATCTTGGGATTTTCAATTGTTCCAATGTTGCACTCTTCAATGACAGCATTTAGGGGCTGCATCTTTGGTTTCCTAGGAATATCGTTTGAATCAAAAATGTCTTCCAAAGGGGTCAGGCCTGTGGGTAAAAAATTGTCCTTTAGTTGTATGACTTCAGCGTCTGCTCCAGCTATTTCATCAAGATTGATTTGTTTAAGCTCTTGTGCATTCTTATTATCAAAGGTTGTTGGGTGAAGTATTTGATTTGCTATTTTGACTGATATAGTTCTTTGGCCTTGGTTCCTCTGTGGTTGGGAGTCTTTTACAGCATCAGTATCAACATTTAAGCCCGAAAACTCTTGTTGTAAAGTTAAAAAGTTATTTATCTATGTGTCATCTTCAAATACTTGCCAGTCTTTGACATTGTTTGGGATGGAAGGTCTATGTTTTATCTCAGTTGTAAAATAATGGTTGGGTTCAAAGGGTAATTTACAAGTACTAGCAAAAGTAGCTAGACTATGTGCATGAAGGTTGTGGCTTCTAGATATTTTGGTCAGTTGAAATTCAGTAAAGACATTAAGTATTTCAATAGCAGCAGTTCTGTAAGACCTTAGCCTTTTATCATTGGTGATGAAATTGCCTTTCATTTGTTGGATAATGAGGTCTGAATATCCCAAGATTGACACTTTTGTTGCCTGTAAGGATTTGATGAGTTTGAGGCCTAGTAAGAGAGCTTCATACTCTGCCATATTATTAGTACATTTGAAATTTAGCCTATAAGCTCGACCCTCTGCATGATTGTTTTGTTTATTGTGGATCCACACTCCTGCTCCTGCCCCTAACTTGTTAACTGATCCATCGAACTCAAGAAACCAAAGGATTTCTTGATTTAGAGCAGAATTAGGAGACTCATTAAGACTTGGAATCGGGAGTTGGAGGTCTTGTTTTTCATCTGATTTGTTTTCTAGAACAGTTTGATCAATTGATTGCATAATTTCAAGACCTTGGGTAGCTGATTGCTCATTTGTATGCATGTTTTGTTCCAGAGTGAAAGGTTTGTTATCAGCTGTAGGACATGTGTTATCATTGAACAGAATGAAGGAATCCATATCAGAATGGACTGCATAGATGGGAAAATTTTGAGGTTTTTCTTCACTGCTCACCATATATTTCATGAGTGTCTCTCTATATAGCCTCTTTGGTTGCCCAAAGACAGAGATATTGGCATAAGACATATCTAATTGTAGGGACCCTTGGAGCTTGGCTCCCCATGATCTTGATAACAACATTCCATATTTAGGTGGGATATCAGCTACCACCACATCCATTAAAATAGTTTTATTTGGATATTGGACAAGGGAAACACACAAATCTTTGATCAGACCCAGGCATTTGACTTGGCTGGAATCAAATGAGAATAGGTCCTTATACGGCCTTGTGATGTCTAGGTTTAGTCTCTCCATTACAGATTTAGGCATAAGATTATGTGAGGCGCCCGAGTCAAACATTGCATTGTGTAGTATCTTGTCATGAATGTGCAAGCTAACATAAAAGGGTAAAACTCCTGTGCTTATTGTTTTTCCATCAACTTCTGGACCAAAAAGTACTTCTGGTGTATCATCCAGCACATTGACATCATCTTTATTCTGAGTTAATTGGAGGGATTTTTTGATTTGCTGCTTGTAAATGTCATGCTTAGCCAGCTCTGAAAGAGGGATGGCTATCTTTAACTTACCAATTTCAGCTTCTAGGTCAAAAGGTTTTTTAGATTGGGTCCTGGCATTGTGGTTAGCAGCTATTTCTTTCTCAACTAATTTTACAGAGGCACCCTCTTGGCTTTGAGTTTTATCTTGGGGTTTATCTTTTTTACTAATCTTTTGAGGAATGTTACTAGTTGCTGTTGACTTGGGGGGTGTATTTCAGTTACATCCTCCACTGTTACTTCGTTTGAAATAGAGCTGGTTTTGTCAATTGGTTCTGTAAAAGTGACCTTCTCCTTTAACATCTTGGGTTGTTGGTTATCTTTTGTTTTTACAGGCTGTGGCACATTTATGGTCCTGCTTCTCAGCTTGTATTGTCTATGAACTTCAAAAACAGCTGTGTCATAGCCCTGCTTGAAGTCAAATGACTCACCAGATTTGGTTTGGAACTGATCAACATCATCATCTTCCTGATCTTCTTGACTTAGAAAAACTTGTTGTTCATTATTTAGACCCATCAAATTAATGTGAGTATCATCTATCTGTTCACTAGAGGTGGATGCTTCAGCATAGTTTTCTTGGAAATGAGGTCTTATGTCTTGTTCTCGGCTGGCCCTTCCAGCATTTGGGTTTTGGTTTCTTCTAAAGCCAAGATTTCTGACAGCATTATTTTGTGGTCCCTCCCATGATGATTCCCTTTCAACTGATTCTACTCTATCTCCAAGCCTATGCATACCGGTGATTATTGCATCTAGTTTCTGATCCCAGCCTGAAGGCTCTTCTTTGAAGGTAGTCTTTCTCTCGGTCCTTGCCCTATTTCTCTTGGCTATTAGGTTGGCTTCCACACTGACTGCTATATCTTGCATCTCAGCTAAAGTTTGGGGGGCTCTTTCTCTCAATTGGTATGCCATGTCTGAATCAAACCCATCAGGAAAGGTGTATAAGGCCAGAACAGGTGGAGGCCTCAGATTCTGGGGGATGGCGTTGTATACATTATTAAATCTAGCACAATAGTCCAGGACAGTTTCTTGAGGACCTCTTTTAATAGAATTGTACTCAGACAATATGTGAAGCAGGTCTTTCTTCTTTTCCCATCTGTTTAGGAAAGTTTGGTAGAGGGCTTCTGGATTAGCAATAGAATTTGCTGGAAGAGATCTGAACTAGGACATTACATCTCCTATCAAACTTTGAACAAAAATCTTCATTCTAACCCCATAATCATCTATCTCATAATTTTCAAAGTAGTCCTGCATCTTTTTGGTATGTTGTAGGGCTGGATAGGAACTAGTACCATCAAAATATGAGATCTTGGTCTGGTAATCCTGAGGCATAGCCCCTAGATTTGCTGGTAACTGTAAAGGGGCATACCTGTTAGCCATGTTTGCTGAGATAACTGGAACAACAAGAACAAACGGAACAAGTGGAGGGAAATGGATGAGAGGGGTGTGTGTAGTTGATGGGGGAGTTGAACAAGCGCTATGTGAAGTAGATGTAGAACTGGGAGACTGTGAAGTTGTGATATGAGGATGAAAGGAGACTTTAGCAGGTGTAGGAATGTTATTTTGAAATCCTACTTTAGGGCTTGAATCTGCAGTAGTTTCTTCCTTTTCTTGTTTGCTAAGAGTCCTCGAAATCAGGTTTGGATTTTCAAATACAGGTGATGGATTTGGATCTGGATTAGATCTAGTGTAACGTGTCTTCTTCTTAGGAGCCAGCTTCTATGTTTCCTGACCTCTTTGAAATTTTGTAGGAAGTATTGTGAATCGGGCAGTGGTTGGGAAATTAGTTCAGTCCCCAGTGGAGTCGCCAATTATGTTATCACTCAGGTTGTTCCCTTTGACTCCCAAGGGAATACGGCCGAGGTAACCACAAACCAACTTTGGATTACAGGTTCTAGCCTACCTGCAATCAGAGAGGGCTCTCTCTTTTGATTTAGCTTTGTTTTTTAGGATTTTAGGCTAGTTATGAAGTATAAAATTTTGTTTGAATTTTGGTTGTCATCTGTTGTCTGAAGAAGGGTTTGCAATGATCAAAGAGGGTTTATTCCATTGGGCAATTGGAGTCCATGACTGATTATTACTTAGTGCCTGTGATAAAAAGAGTGTTACTGCAGAGCCAGATAGGTATTCATGATACAAACCTTTGATTTAAGAAGAAACGGTATAGAATCACACCATGAAAGGCAACAAATATTTATTTCTTGGTGGTACAGAACATAAAAGGCTGAATCTTATTCAAGAGAAAAAGAGAATTCTCGAATAGAATTTGCCATAAAATTAGAGTAAACAGGAGCATTAAGAATTCCATATTTACAGCTAATCTTGAAGAAAACATAGTTAGCAGGAATGATTGAGTTTAGGGTGCCTTACTGGACAAATCCTAAACTATTCATTTTCCTTCCTACTAAGATTATCAAACATATAACATAGATGAGTTATGTAAACATATAAAACATAGACACAGTTAGGAAAACACTTATTTCATCATGAGAGAACACGAGAGTTCTGCAACAGCTAACAATCCCATCACAACACGTCCAAGCATAGCCAAGTTGAGAAAACCAACAGCTTCTTGTATTATACTTCTCAGAATATACAACCGAGTTCTTCAGAACAAATAAACAACAACCCCAAAATAAGCTAAGCGGGGCGTATATATACAAAATTATCTTTACAAAATATCTCAAAATGAGTCATTGACTTATAACTTTATCTACCAACTCTCAAAATAGTGGATACAATAGTTATTGCTATTAAAGAAGATTGATTACAGCTAGTCATTCCTATCAGAGATATTTGACTTTTGGAGCGTCTTGGGACGGCTGAGCACCTTTGCATTGATTTTGAGAATTCTTGCGTTTATGCTGCCCTGTCATGCTGTTGCTGCGTTGGACACATCAATTGCATTATCCAGCTGTACCCAGACACTGTCCTTTTCATCTAGCTATCTTCCACTGTTTCTTTAAGTAGATTTGATACATGAGTCATTTGAAAATGATGACTTTAGGCCAAAATTAATTTATCAAAGTAAAGTTTCTATCATACTCCTCCACCATTCTTCATTGGGCAATTGGTGCCTCTGCATTTTGATTAGAGTTTCATCAGCTTCAGTGTATTTGTAATAATTGGGAGGAACTGCAAAAAGGTGCCTGATCTCATGCTCAATAAAAAATAGATTTTCCAGCTTATCATAAAGATCCTGCCCAGATGGGGGCCCTGCTTCTTCTAGAGCGCTTACAGATGTTGTTATTTGATTTGTTGCAAAGGTGTTGACCCTTTTGGCATAATATTCATATGATAACAATCTTCCTGCACTGGTCACCAAACTGGGGAGGCCCCTGTTATGTAAAACTGTGATTTTTTCAATAAATTCATTCATTTCTGCTTGTATTTCTTGACACTTTCTCTCCAATGTCTGGACATAACTTCTCAGGGTAAGCACCCTTTTTATCAACAGAATAGTATCAATCCTATCTCTAATGCCCATTCCTGCTAGCTGAAGGCCAGTCCGATTGTTAAGGACATTTATCATTCTGTTGGCTATTTCAGGCATACTCCCTAAAGATGCCCTGGCTCTTTGATTTTCAGCTTGAGCTCTGCCTAGAAGATTCATTTGCTCATGAATTGTTTCAATGGACTGCCATTGGTCTGTAATGGATTGGCCAATTTTAGCCCATAGAATTTTCTTCACGTCAGCTATAGTTTTGTTCAGGGTTAATTCATTTTCCAGCTCCTTTATCTTCTTTTCTAGGGTTCTTATTTCTCTTGTCCTTTCAGCCACATTCTGCTTTGATTTATCATTTTTTTCTTCCAGTGTAGCCAATTTTTCTTTTGCTACCTTTAGTTCTGGCATCTGTGCCTCAAGAGCCTCCAGTTCCTTCCTCATATTCTGCATGTCAAGGCTAGGTGCCTACTCTGGTGCTGCCACATCTGGTGCTGGTGCTGAAGGGCCTGCTTCTGATGTCCTTTCCTGGGGAGGACTTATTACTTGAGGAGCATCCTCAAGATTTATAACTTGCTGAGGTGGCTAAGTCACCTGTTCTCCTTCCTTTTGCTTTAGGGCCGCCTCCAAGGCACCCTCTGTCTCCACTAGCCTTTTGGGCAAGGCCACCAGCATGGCCGTCACATCCTGATCTCTTCTTTGTTGGGCAACATCTTCAGTCTGAGGGTGAAGGGTTGGTGGTAGCTTAACCAGCTTCTTCAAAGCTGCTATGTCCTCATCTTTCTTCTTCATTAATGCTTGCACTCCCTTAGGGTCATTTGGATCATGCCCCAGTTCTATGATAATTTCTTCCAAGGACTTGATTCTGTTATCCTTGGCTTGAGAGGAAGCTTTCTCTAGCTCCAATTGAGCAGTAGTGTTATTCAGGGAGTTTTGCAACCTATGTGCCAATAGAGTCTTATCAGCCAATGTGGCATAAACCATCTCCCCTGTTTGTTTGTGCAGCTCTATCTGATCCATAGGATGGATTTCCTTGGCAAAGACCTCTAGGTTAGTCCTAATATAGTTGGCAGCTGACTGGGGCTGCAGCATGGTGGGCCTAAAATGACTAAGAGTCATTTTTCCCTCTTGGATATCATAGGCTGACATAAGCCTTTCTTGATTAGTTGGCGCCATCTTGAGCAGCTGGTTATAGAGTTGGACTCTGATTGGCTCATTTCTTGCTTTTATCTCTATAAACTACTTCTTGATGCTAGGCTCGGACCTTGTCTGCTGTCCTGATGAACTAACTTCTCCTCCATGTTGTATTTCTTGTTCCTGCTGAAAGGAACTGGCCGATGTTTCAATGTTGGGAGGGAGCATGGTATCAGTGGGTCTTTCAGGCATCTCCTCCTCAGAAAAGGGTTTCAGCCTTTGTCTTTTCTCACCTTTCTGATCTGTTGAGGTAGTGAGAGGAGTTTCCTCCTACCTATCTCTCTTCTTGGTTCTTTCCTCATTAGCTGGAGCTTGTAGCACCGAGGTTTCCACTGTTACCTCCTGCCTAGGAGGGACTTTTTCCTGAGTTTGCTGCTATGTATTTGAAGGTGCCTCAGCCATCTCTTCTTGTTGTTCTGCTTGCTGCTCTACATTAGAGAGTGGCTCCTCTTGTTGCATCTCTTTTCCTTTAGCTATAGTTGCTGCTTGAGTAGTGGCTTGGGCAGATTGCTGGGGAGTAGTAGAAGAGGAAGCAGCTACTCCAAGATGCTTGAGTACTGGGGAGCAAACCTGTCGAAAAAATTCTAAGTCAACTGATTTTTCTAACTGCTTCATTGCTTTTGTGCCATTTCTTCCCTAGAACATGCCTCCACTAGGGTGCCCTCTTTCCATTCTAACTGATTTGCATATTTTTCAATGTGTGGGATTCTGACATGGTCATAGCTGGCAAGTCTGTATCTGACTCTTCTAAGACTTATAAAATGATTGGGGTCATAGGGTGACCAAAGGAAGCTTTTTTGCAGCTGCAAGCTCTTTAGAATTTTATTTGCTTCTTGTCATGCTTCTTCTCTTTGTTGAAAATGAATGGGCCCAATTGGTGTTTGATTTTCAGCTGTGATTTCTTATTTCTGCTATGAAAATGAATCATATCTGCATTTCCAAATTGCCGGAAATACTCTAATGCAAAAAGTCTCATGGGAACATACTTTGGCAGTCTGTAAGGGGCTAGCTCACAGCCATATATTCTAATTACTCTGTGGTCTTGGTAGAAGTACCAATCTCCAATGCTATAATTCTTTGAAAGCTGGAGGATCTTCTGCATATCGTCGGTGAGTCTAGGAGGAGGAGAACTCTGTAGCAGAGACAAGGCCGGATAAATGAACATATCAATGAACTCACAATAGCTGTATGGGGAGCAAGAGATATGGTGACAAACTGATGACCAAAATACCACTGACCTCTTGTTTCCTTTTGCATCCAGCTTTCTCAAGGAAATAGGGAAACTATCAGGCTGAAAATATAATATCAAGTGATATATATAGGAGGCAATCTTGAATACCCTTTCCCTTTCCAAATTCATGAATTTATCATGAATCTTGTCAGTAATGAATGTGGCATAATCATACTGGACAGCAGGAGGCTGCCCTGGAGTGAACATGGATAACATCACCAAGGTTGTATCATCCACAAACTCACTGGTAGTGAATCCCAGAATGCAGGATATCATGTCCACTAGCAGTCTCCCTGTATCATTGAACCAGACATGTAGATAAGGAGGAGGTTGCCGGGGCTGATATTCTGGCTTCATGAACAACTGGCCAATCTTTGTGACCTCTAAGCTGGGAAACTTGGCAGCTTCTTGGAGCAGAAAATTCATAGAAAGGGGGACCAGAGGTTTAGTTGGTTTAAAGTTCAGCATCTGATTTATGGATTGAGGAGTGATGTGGAATAAAATATTCCCAGATGAACCCAAAACTGCTCTTTGTGAGGGTTCATAGTGTTCACAACACTGATGGATGACGTCTGGGAACACATTAACTTGGGGTAGGTAATAAATGGGCAAGTGAGACTCCCAGATACCTATATCATCAACATCACTCATGTATTTCTCCTTCAGCTCACAAACAGTGTGTATGTGATTTTTGGTAGTTATCTCAACTGTTTCTTTAATTTGATGATCCCGGTCAGCAAGGGCCAGCCAGTCCAGGTTCCTCTGTGGGGCACTCAGGGGAGTAATGTTCAAGGCCACAGGGGTCTCCATGCTTCACTTATCCTTTGAACTAGATTTATACTTGAATTGTGGATGAATGTGGTGAATTTTGACAGAGAAAGAGATTTTCAGAGAGAAACAGGGTAGCTTTGGCAAAATTGAGGTGAAATGCTGTCAAAGGGGGTGAAACAGGGTGAATTATCTTGCTGTGGCGCGCCCTGCGACACGAAAAAACTTTGCAAAGGGTCTGGGTTGAGCGCAATGCAGTGAGTGATGGGATTGGATGAATTTGGGCCCTCCAATGGATACTAGTTCGGTTTTTGAAGGTACAGGAGTTCAGAATGCCGGATACTGGTTATTTTGCGTTTTTAGCAGAGGAAGACTGAAAAACCAGTTCGTGGGAGAAACGGGTAAATACCTGGTTGTCGCGCGATGGGGGAAGATGACCGTGCGGAATTCTGGATGGCAAAAGCTCAAGGACGAATTTCTGGAGGTTGGCGGAAAAACGTCGTAAATTCATGCAATCAACAGAGTGCTCAAACTTATGAAAAATATGAAAAAACATGATTTTTGGGCAAGATATGGAAAAGTCAGTTTTTTGGCGCCTTTTTGACAGATGACGTGAGCATGACGTCATTGGTGGGGTTGAGTACGGTGGGATGACGTGTCAACCGGTGAGTGGGTTGACCTGGACGAGCGATGTGGCGGAGCTGTCAAAACCATGGCGAAACGGGAGCTGACACGACGCTGATGCGGCAATGACGTGGTGGTGATGCAAGGATGACGTAAGGCGGAAAGGCAATGGTGGTAAGCGGTTTTATTGGACCGCTTTTGGTACGGGCCCTGTTTGTGTCGGAAGCCGCCCGATACAATCAAAAGTCGACACGCATCCATGGACAGACGTCATCATTCTGACAATATCGGGCGCTAAAGGACAGCGATCGGGGGCGGTCCGAAATCGCCGAGGATCCGACGGATGACGGGACGTGGAGATGGCAGAGTGATACGGCAGGGCCTATCTAATAAACAATTATTATTTGTGGAAATTCGCACCGGGATAAACTTTGGATAAACCGAATTCGTGGGTTTTATGAAGTTTTAGGGACCATCGGGTAAACTATATATAGGTTTATAAAGTGCGCTAGGGCTATTAGATCAACCAGATGTTGATTTAATCCCCCAAAATAACCTATGCATGCACACTTGCATTAGCTCCCGACTTTATCACGCCTTCGCCTTTTAGAGTATTAAGGCTATATTGCCTGAGGGGGCGGGGGATATATATTTTATGGGATTTTTGCACAATAAATGGCATAATAATAGGGAAAGGGGAAAATTGGGGAGCTAAATAGTAAAATTAGGGGTTAATATGGATTTGAGATGAGAGAGAGGAACTGAATACTAAGTTTAATGAGTAAACTTAGGTGTAGAAATAGATGAAAATGATCAAGGGTTTTACACAGGAAATGTGGCTTTCTTGTGTAATAGGAATCAACACCTTGGCTTGATGTTGCCATAATCAAAAGGTGATATTAGTACTCAATGAGGAAATCCCATTGGACCTTTAGGGAATGTTAGAAAGAAGTTTTGTGGGGAATGATTGGGGAGTTAGACATGCTTCATTGTGTTGTTACCAAAATGTTGAAACAGGTGAACCTTCTCTTGCCAATATATGCTTTCTGTCAAGGCCAGCAATATAAAGGAAAACAAGCTTCTGCAACCCCTTTCTACCTACCCATCTTAGTGCCTAGCATTTTTTATTACTTCAAGGAGGGTTCATTTAGACTTGCAAACCCTCAGTTGCTCTTTTTCTTTTTCTTTTCTTTTCCTTTTGAGTTTCTATCTACAACTACCCTTATCACTTCCAAGGCCCTAGATTAAGCAGTTGGGAACCTTTCTTCTCTACCTAATCTACTAATCTGCCAAGATTAGACAGTTTGGACAGATTCTCTTTCTCTATTCTACAACATCAATTTAAACATGGCATGATCCAGATTGGGCTGTTGGATCACCCATCCAGAAGTAGGACACTATCCAAACTATATACAGACATGTTCTTCCACAGAAATATGGGATCTTTGCATCATCAAAGTAGAACATAATTGGAATTTCCCCTGCCAATCATGAAAAATGAAACCTATTGGTATAGGAGGCTAACACATATGTTTGAACTAAATGTGTTCTTTTGCTCAATTTTTGCCGTTCCTGAAACGAATGGCATTTGTGTGTTTATGTTGTTCCTTTTCAAAAGGAACAACATTTTTGATTTCTCGATTTTTTTGCTGTTCCTTTCAAAAGGAACAGCACTTTCGATTTTTCTGTTGTTCCTTTTCAAAAGAAACAACACTTTCGATTTTTATGCTGTTCCTTTTTAAAAGGAACAACACTTTCAATTTTTTTGCTGTTCCTTTTTAAAAGGAACAACACTTTCGATTTTTCTACTGTTCCTTTTCAAAAGGAACAACACTTTCGATTTTTCTACTGTTCCTTTTCAAAAGGAACAACACTTTTGATTTTTCTACTGTTCCTTTTCAAAAGGAACAACACTTTTGATTTTTCTACTGTTCCTATTCAAAAGGAACAACACTTTTGATTTCTCTGTTGTTCCTTTTCACAAGGAACAACACTTTTGATTTTTCTGTTGTTCCTTTTCAAAAGGAACATCACTCTTGATTTTTGCTGTTCCTTTTTCAAAGGAATGGCGTTCGCTTGTCTTGCTGTTCCTTTTCTAAAAGGAACAGTATTTTGATTTTTGCTATTCCTTTCTCAAAAGGAACGTCATTTTGAGTGTTTTGCTGTACTGTTTTTCAAGAGATAGCATTTTTATTTTCTTCTCTTCCTTTTTCAAAAGGAATGACATTGGTGTGTTCTGCTGTTCCTTTTTCAAAAGGAACAGCATTGCTGTGTTCTACTGTTCCTTTTTCAAAAGGAACGACATTTGCACTTTTGAGACCTATGCTCCTTTATTGTTCTAGCATACTTTTTCTCTCTTTGTGAAACAACTTATCCCTTTTGCTGGTCCAAGTTTGAGGATGCTTCTTGCCCCTATTCTTTCAAAGTCTTTTAGAGACAGCTATGCACTTATGCAATGAATACAAAATCACAACATACTGAAATCAGGAAATTATAAATCGCTATCTTTATAAGGCTATGTATTGGTAAGAGGATAGAAGGAAGGACATACTTATCTTTTGTTGTCATTGTCTTACTAATTTTGCCCTGATTGGTTATCTTTATCATGCCATTCTTTTTAATTCCTTTTGATTTTTGTTTAAGAATAAGAGCAAAGGGTTTATATCTTCCTATTGAGATGATAAGACTTCTTCCACCATTCCTACTCTTAAGGAGTGTTGAACCACCCTTTGTGGATATATAAGGAAAAGTGCTTTATGAAAAAAAAGAAAGTAAAAAAAGCAAATGAATTATAAATTGTCAAATGCAGGATAGGGGGTCTCATCAAGAGCCAGCCTACCATGATCATGAGGATGGAAGTGAAGTGGCCTTCCCACTATGGCCACCACACCAGGGATATGGTCTAAAAAGTATATCAAATAAACAAACCTTGGAACAGGAGGTCTCATCACGAGCTGGCCTGCCCACTCTTCGCCCCCTCCTCGTGAATGGCATTATGGCTAACTGGTTACCAAGCCAGCATAATGGCCTACACTTTGACATCAAATTCCTTAATATGCACATAAAGGATCATGGTTCTAGGGGTGAAATAAACAACTCTGCCAAGGTTATGGACACCTGTCGGCAGTAGAGCACTGTTAATGGTATCGAAGTCACATTAATTACACCAATAGGTAGGATACTAATACTCTTTTTTTTCTTATATCCTAGGCACTAATCATACATTATTTCCCGACTTATATATCGCATGAACATTTATTACACCAATCATGGCAAAGGAGGTGACAATGACCACTTGAGATTTGGCAAGTACGACAGACGTCCTATCCCCCGGCCTCGCATCATATCACAACAGCCTCTTACATAATACGCGATCCAACTTTACGCCTCGATTTTGGCAATCCATTGTTTTTCTAAACATGGCATATTTTCATACGCTATTCCTTTATGACTTGGTTACAGATTGAGTGCCTCTCCTTTCTTTGATGGTTGGGGCAGCCTATCGCATTGTGGGGGGGGGAGGTTAACCTCATTATTCCCTGGGTTATGTGTCAGCTCACTATTCGGGAAAGATAGTGTACCAGGAAATGGCACGGTTTAACGGCATGATATTCTATTTTTTATACACAAGTTGATGTTCATAAGTCATTTCTGTTGCATACTCTGTGTTTTTTTTTAAATATGACGATTACCACCCTCTCTGTGTTTCAAACAGCACAAGTAGTTATTGTTCCATTGAGAATCCACAGTGAAACCATGGGAGGCAGGGCAATTCGAAGCGAACCACAGGAGTTGACAGTCTCCGCTGCTTCTCAGGAGATCCTGGAAAGAGCAGGATGGCTGACTTATCTCAATCGCCTGCAGGAGTCCAACGAAACAGTGGCGATGGAATTTCTGCAGATCCTGCAGGAGGATCACTCCACAGTGAGGGGGAAGCGGATAGCGGTCACCGACGATATAATCGCAGAAGTCTCGGGACTACCAGCCACCGGACCTATATGGACATTAAAGAAGGAAAGACTCCAGAAGATCATGAAAATTTTCCAGGATGAAGGCCAGAGCTTAACGATTAAAGGGAAGGGAGTTCTGCTGGCAACGCTGGGAGAACCCTGGGCAGAATTAGCAAGAACAGTGCAAAATTACATCACCTGCGAGGGGAGAAAAGACGTGGTAAGGCAACGACATCTTAAACTCTTAGCTGCTCTAAAGCAGAAATGCTCTGTAAATCTTCCTGCACTTTTGAATTCTTTACTTAATGACGTCGCACGAAGCCTGAAAAAGGCACAGCATGTAGAGTCAGTTGTCGGCCACCATGGATTAATCCGACTAATAGTTAGTCATAGCCTCACCCAACAACAAAGCAGCTGGGAAGAATTAATTGCAATAATTAGGGGAGAGCGATAGCACCCTCCCCAAAACATAAACATACTACTAGCACACCAGAACGTCTGGAAAAACGCAAAGAATTAAGAAAACAAAAACATATTGCGAGCACATCCGAACGACCAGAAACACGCCAGGAATCAGAAAAGCGTAAGCATGACATTGATACACTGGAACAGCCAGAGAAACGCAGAAAATCAGTTTGGTTACCCTGGATAAGAGGAAGGCTGGAAAAACTCCAGGAAAGCACCAGCCAGCCAGTGGTAATTGAGGACGAGCAACCCTCACGGCCAGAAGTAGAAGAAGAACAAGTCGAAGGAGAAAAGGAAGGAGAGGCTGAGGAGGCTGAGCAATCCGAAGAGGAAAATGATGAAGCAGCTGAGCATTCGGAAACAGAAGCTGAGCCTCCTGAGACAGAAGCTGAGCCTCCTGAAACAGAAGCTGAGCATCCTGAAATGGAAGCTGAGCATTCTGAGGCAGAAGCTGGACAATCCAGGCAGGAGGAGGAAATGGGACAGCAGGTAGGTAGCCCACCACAGGACCCAGTGGGAGAAGAGGAATTGGCCGCAATCTTGGCCAATATGGGTGAGTATGGCCAACCTTCCACTCCATCATACCTCCGCGACAAACCCCAGGAAGAAGATACACCCAAAAAACCACATGCAGAAGAGGCAGAAGAAGGAAATATGCCTGTGCATGATGAAACGGAGATAGGAGACACTGAACGGGAACAATCTGTTCCCACGGCACCAGAGGAAATTCCAGAGGAAGTAGGGATAGAAAACGAAGCCACGGAACTAGTTAGGGTTCCTACCCTAGAACAGCCAGCACAAAACAGTGAAGAAGCACCCCAGGAGAAAGATCCAGGGACTAGTCATAGCCCAGAATGCAGCAGAAAGCCTGCTGTTCCTTCTAATAAAACATTGGAAATTAGAGAATTACGAAAGGAACAACAGAGGTTATTGAGCATAATAGCCCAGCTCCACCAGCAGATCAGGATCCTGAAAGTGAGGCAGAGGATAAGGAAGACTGCCGGGAAGAAAAAGATGACCATTGCAGTAAAAATCCACAGGATAAAAAGGCGGAGGACCAAAAATCGCCCTGCTGATCAAAACCCTGCTGAAGATCCAACTGCTGTTCCAAATGAAGCTGAAGATCCAACTGCTATTCCAAATGAAGCTGAAGGACCAGCTGCTGTTCCAAATGAAGCTGAAGGTCCAGCTACTATTCCAAATGACACTGAGGGACAAACTGTTGTTCCATTTGAAAAGGAATAGTTGCAAGCTGGTATTCTTGTTAAAAAAGAAAGGGACAACAAGGAAGTTCAAACAGAGGCACCACCCTCAGGGGTGATACGGGTTTTGAACTCGAAACAACACAATAAGAAAGTTTAGGTAAAACTCCCGGCCTCCACTGATGCATGGAAAAGAGATCCAAAGACGAGGACCTTGCACAAGGGATTGAAACAAGCTCAGCAAGAAATGGAGAGGCTTAGAGAGCAAATAGTCCCTCGTGAGAAGTATGAAGAACTCGAACAGCAACTAAGGAACGTCAACCAATCCGAAATCCAGGCCTTTGAAGGGTGGCAAAAGGAGCAAGAGAAAGTTGCAAAGGTAACCCTTAGGCTAGATATTGTTATCAAACAGATGGATACCTTGTGTTCTTTATACAATGATGTTTTAGCATGTAGGGCCCCTGCCAAAAACTATGCTCTGTTTTTATTGGAACGATACTTACAATTAAAAATAAAGGTTGTTAAAGCAGGCACCCCAATACAAATTAACACTGTCATTGATTTATAGATTGTTGTAAACATTATGGGGTGAAGGTCCAGAGATTGCTATGTGAATTTTATTTGCATAACCTCATGCTAGATCAGGAGACTGAGTTGAACCCTGGCCCTTTTGTTGGGGACATTCAATTGAAAGCATTCATCTCATTCGGGGTTAATCAGATTAAATGGCTCAAAGCCTATAACACTTTCCAGAGACAGGAAAATGGCCTAGACTTGTGGGTAAGGGTTGAGCCTAGGGACCCAGTACGGTTATGGAAAGCACATAGAAACCTTATGACAACTCCAGGTGTCATCGAAACGTTAGGAACCATGCACGAGGCACTCATTCGACAAAGTTTAGAATATTTTCTTTCTATCAAAGACCTCTCCATTGATGCAGCCAAATTCCGGTACTGAATCTCTAATCCAAACATCTAGCTCAGGGAGCCATTTAAGTATGAGAATTTTCAATTAGCTGCCAACCATTTGAGCCTCTATGGCGAAAGAATTTTGAGGGCAGGGCCATCCTGGTTAGGATATAGATTCCGCAGTCCAATTCTGACACCCTGCACCCGGATATCAAGCCCTATATGAGATGCCTGAGGGTCAAACAGGCCAGTTCTTTGACTACCTAGTCACTCACCATGGCTGTAGGCCTCCGCATGAGATTCCTTCTCCAGCCTATTCTCTCACTGCTTTGCATGTCAGCTACAATGTTTTCATGAGGGCATGAAACACGGTAAGCAGGGGGGTGTGTGGAGTACTAAAAAGGTATGTTTTTAATGATCATTTCAATGGCTTTTCAGTGGGACTTGTGAATCTTTTACATTATGAATGTGGAAAACGATAGAGAATTATGATAAAATATGTGGAATTAGTATGCAAGACTTAACCGCTGATAGTTGTCATTCTCCTGTGCAGGAAAGGGTAAAAACGAGGAGCTGCTCTTCCAAAGAAAAAGACAAGAACAGGGTAACTGTTGTTCCTTTGATGAAGGACCGAGTGCAAATGAGGCTAAGCAGGTTGAAGCGAACTCGTCCAGAAAAGGAGGAGAAGGCACCAGCTCGGCGGAGGAGAAAAGAAGTGATTAAGGATTAACAGTTTGACGAATCCCTCAGGATCTTCGATCCTGAGGAATCGCTGCTTTATTTATCTTATTGCTTAGACATCTCCGTCGTTACCCTTATATAAAGGGACGACACTGTTAGTCTTGGGGGACGATGCTTTTATGTAACTTTTTGTTAAAGATTGAACTTTGATCATCGAGTCTCGTTGAACTTGGCTCATTGTACTTTCTGTTTCATGCATTAATATAAACTTGGTGATTATCTTATCTCTGCGTCTGGATTAACTTAAAGCGGTGTACCCTTGAGGCTAAGGGCCCGACCCCGGAGGACAATTGCTTCTGTATCACTACGATTTGATTTCTGCATGGTTTGCTTATCATCAATAGTTGGTAATCTGATATGCTTTATAAGTTATATCATATGCTCTGTTAAGATTCATTCATTAAAGTTCTTTATATTGAATCTGCATTATATCATCAATACTTTCAGAGTTGATTCAATATTATTAGACTTAATTGAAAATTGTTATCATTTGGTTATAGAGCTTTTATGTTGTGTATTTGTATTAAGGAAATCATCTGAAAGTTGTGTTCTTTATGATTCAGGATTCATGCTGTTCCATTTTGAAACACAGTTGTAATTCCTGTTGATGATTGGTGTTAAATCAGATTACTTTTCCAGAGTGTTGTGTGTGTATGATTTCCACATGCTATTCCATAATTAGTAATTAACGTTGTTCCATTAGTTGGTTACGTGATTTGCTTGGAGAATGAAAGATTGGAGTTTTGATTACAATGAGTGCATTTGAGTTGATAGGATAAAGTTTGATTATTGCTCGCGAGGTTTAGTTATACGATTGCTGTTCCATTTCAGAATCGTTGTTCCATTTTAAGCATTGTTCTTCCATTCTAGATTTGTTGTTCAATTTCCTATTTGTCATTCCATTTTTATCTGCTGTTTCATTTACTCGCATTTGGTGTGAGAGACGATCTGTGGCTGTAGTGAGCCTCAGAATTTACTGCCTCGCTCCCAAATCCGTGGTCCATGCTCTAATTTCCTTTCCATCAGTTTCCAAAGGGATGGGCTATTTTGTCGAACCCTTGACTGATAAAGTTGCCTAGCTTTAAGAGTGTGTGCTTTAGTCATTTGAAGTAACTTAGTCATAGACAAGCATCAGTTTACTCTTGTATTTTTTGTAGAACGTTGTACTACTAGCATTACTCTGACAAATAGCCTCAGATTGAGTCACTCTTTCAAATAACCAAGCGCTCCCGGATTGACATATTAATGTGAGGTAATTAGAGGTGAAAAGACCCTTTTTATAGCTCTACAGTCACCTTGCCATACCCGGGAACTGCCGATGACATCATGCTAATGTCATAGCAAAAAAGCGCCAAAATGCCGCAAAAACCCAAATTTGCATTAAAACTCATGAAAATTTCATTTTTGTTTGTTTTTTAGGCAAACAAACAGCGCAAGCTCTTGCATGCAACTCACGTCCAGTTCGCATTCGATGTTCCCGTCAACCACCCAGGCCTACTCGACCTGCAACCCGACTTCTTCGGCCTCCACCTGTAGCTATTCACCACAGCAATCTCTCAAAATAACAAGTATTTACTTGAAAAAACACCTGTAACCCTGTTTTTCATAATTTCTCTGCAAAATTTGCCAATACACCTAAAAATTCACCTGAAACACATTGGCACCTATGACCTTCTCCCCTCTGCCCCATTGTATAAGTCGATTTATGGCAAAAACCTAGCATCTCTGTCCCCTCTGATAAAATTGCCATTTCTAGCTCGAATTCCAGCTCCAATTTACCTGTGGAACCATTAAAGACAATTTTCTTAAGCCGTTTATTTTCTCCCTTTCCAGTGTACTTATTGCAAAGCCCTCTATACTCTTCATTCCCCTTAAGTTTTACTCCTCAAAAACATCTCTGCACAGATCTTAAAACTGTGAGTTCCTTGCCCAGAAAGCCATCATTAGAACTCTGTCCCTTGCTGAAATACAAGCCTAATCCAACTGTAATCATAGTCAAAACATGGAGGCCCCAGTTTCCCTCAATATTGCACCACTAAATGCACCCCATAAATAGTTAGAATGGATTCCACTAGCAGATAGAGACTATCAAATTGTTGATATGGAAGGAGACAAGCCTCATCTTCAGGATTTCTATGAAATAAGGAGTAAATTCAGAAACAAAACTGATCCATTGAGAATATGGGAGTTCAACATGCCCATGTACTACTTGCCCTCAGTAAATGTCTTTCCTGACCTCATCCATCAGTGTTGTTCCAATTGTGATCCTTCTCGAAGGATAGTGATGGGCCCTACTGGTAAAGCCCTTTTCTACATTACTCCTCAGTCTATCAATGAGATGTTGCAATTCAAACCAACTCAGCCTTTGGTCCCCCTTTCCATGAAAAATTTGTTGGATCAAGCCTCAAAGTTGCCCTCTGCTGAGATTGACCGAATTGCTAAGTTGTTCATGCCACCAGACTGTTACTCCATATTCGCAATCCCCTATCTCCATGTTGCATTT
This sequence comes from Pinus tabuliformis, assembly GCA_031772625.1. Lineage (NCBI taxonomy): Eukaryota > Viridiplantae > Streptophyta > Pinopsida > Pinales > Pinaceae > Pinus > Pinus tabuliformis. The sequence goes on along the minus strand of CM062809.1, from coordinate 411,834,503 downwards.
ACTGAGGAGGGAAAAATGCTCATAGATATGATCTCCTACATCCTAGGATTCAGAACAAGTGAAACTGTAGACAACACTGTCTTTGCCTTGATGTCTATCTTCACTCCATGACAGCCCCCTGCTATCCAGTATGATTATGCTACCTTCATAGCTGATAAGATTCATGAGCAATTCATGAACCTAGAAAGGGAAAGGGTATTCAAATACACCTCATACATCTATCATTTGTTGCTATATTATCAGTCTGAAAGCTTCCCAGTCGTCCTCAAAAAATTGGATGCTAGGGGGGAGAGGAGGTCAGTCATATTTTGGTCATCAGCATTCCATCATGTTAGTTACTCCCCATACACATATTGTGAGTTCATTGACCTTTTTGTCTATCTAGCTACCTGCTTATTATCAACAGATCCTCCCCCCAGACTCATTGATGAGATGCAAAAGATTCTACAGCTTTCCAAAAGCTACAGCATTGTGACTGGTACTTTTACCAAAACCACACAATAATCAGAGTTTATGGCTGTGAATTAGCCCCCTACCAACTGCCAAAGTATGTCCCTATGAGACTCTTTGCCTTAGAATACTTTCGGCAATTTGGTAATGCATATATGATTCATTTTCATGGCAAAAGAAAAAAGGCACAACTGAAAATCATACATCAATTGGGCCCCTTTATTTTCAATAAGAGAGAAGAAGCATGGAAGGATGCTGACCAGATTCTGGGAGAGAAACTTAAGCTCAATTTAAGTTTCATTTGGTCACCATATGATCCCAATCACTTTATAAGTTTTAGAAGAATCAAATATAGGCTTGCAGGATATGTACATTACAATATCCCTCTAATCGAACAATATGCCAATCAACAAGAATGGGTAGAAGGCACCGTAATGGAAGAGCTCACTGAAGAAGAAATAACAGAAAAAGCAATCAAGAATCTGGAAAAATCTGTTGACTTGGAATCTTTTGGACAGGTCTTTTTTACAGCTCCTCAGCACCTTGGAGAAGGCACCTCATCTGCCACGGCCCCCCAGCAACTTGCCCAAGTAAGTGCCCCACCTGCAGCAATAGATAAAGGTAAAGAGGTGCAGCATTCAGCAGAACAAGTGCACAATTTGGGACAGCAAGAAACAATGGCAGATTGGCCGGTTTCTATAGATGAACAGGGTCAAGGGCAAGACCCTTTAACTCAAGCAAAAGTGACTGAAATTCTTGTGTTGCAGACACCTCTTAATGAGGAAATGGCAAAGAAGAGGGATAGACAGGAAGAGACCCCTCCAGGGACATCCACAGAGCAGCAAGGAGAAAAGAGACAAAGGTTAAATCCTTTTTCGGAGGAAGAAATTCCAGAGGGACCCACAGAACAGAAAGTTCCTGCAAGCATGGAGACATCGGCCAACTCCTTTCAACAGGAGAAAGAGAGACAACAGGGGGTGGAGGTAACATCCACCGGGCAACAGGGCCGATAGGGCTCTGACATTAAAAAAGCATTCACTGATATTAAAGCTAGGAATGAGCCAGTAAGATTACAGCTGTACAACCAACTAATAAGGATGGCCCCTACCAATCAGTAAAGGCTAATGGCAGCCTATGACATCCAGGAAGGGAGAATGACCCTCGGTCACTTCAGACCTACAACTCAGCAACCCCAATCAGTTGCTGACTACATTAGAACCAATATGGAAGTGTTCGCCAAGGATATCCATCCAATGGACCAGATTGAATTGCACAAGCAGACAAAACATTGTTAGCCCATAGATTGCAAAACTCTTTGCACAATACTGCTGCCCAACTAGAGTTGGAGAAAGCTTCATCACAGGCCAAGGAAAATAGAATCAAGTCCTTGGAAGAGATCATCGTAGAGCTGGGACATGATCCCACTGATCCCAAGGGTGTGCAAGTTTTGATAAAAAAGAAAGATGAAGACATAGCTGCCCATAGAAGACAAATCAATCTATCACCCACATTGCATCCTCAAACTACAGAGGTGGCACAACAAAAAGAGGAGCAGGATGTCATAACTTTGCTTATGACCTTACATAAAAGGTTGGTAGAAACAGAGAGTGCCCTGGAGGCATCATTACAGGGAAGAGAGGGAGAGTTGGCCTCTCAGCCAATTCAAATAGCTCAGATTCTCACAGATGCTCTTCCTACGACCACCACAATAGTCCCTCCCACTGTTACAACATCAGAAGCAGGTGCCTCAAGCTCAGAACCAATTTCAACAACTACCTCAACACCTACAGAGCATGGCACCGGCTTGAGAATGGACAATATGATGAAAGAAATAGAAGCCTTGGAATTGCAAATGGCAGAATTGAAAGAAACCAAGGAAAAGCTGGCTAGAATTGAGGAAAAATATGACAAATCAAAGCAGGAAGTAGCTGAGAAGACAAGGGAAGTGAAAGCCTTGGAAAGAAGAATAAAGGAGCTGGAGAAAGAGCTCACTTTTGATAAGACTCTAGCGGATATCAAGAAAATTTTGTGGGCCAAGATTGGCCAATCCATTACAGACCTGTCACACGGAATAAGTCGATCTTGCGGACAAGATAGACCTTTCTAGAATCTAAAAAAGACCTAATGACAAGTAAACCAACCAGACACTATCTTTCTCTAAATATGCTTTGATAAACAATAGCAAAAAAGCATTTTTAGGGCCTACCTTAGGTCCAACGCAAGCTTGTGGATGCCCTTGCTCCTTCGATCCAAATGAGCTCCTTTGTCGCGAATATGCAAACACAAACAAGGCAAACAAATTAAATAGCACCTGAAAAGCCAATTGCATAAAATATATTTAACATGAAAGTCAAGGAGTCCATGAAACAAATAACATGAGATACTTGTTGAGAAAAATGAGTTTGATTGTATTAATTCAAAATAAGAAGAACTTTACAACCTTTGCCTTGACATTGTACAAGCTCCTCCCAGGGTCTAGCAAGAAGTCTCCTCTACTTTGACAAGTTTCAGTCACTCCCCAATGAAGCCAAAAAGGTATGTGATCTCTCCTCTTAAGCTCAACTAGGAAGTCTTGATTTCACCAGCATTTACCCTCAAAAATGTTCAGCTTCTAACCTCTCTAGCAACCAGCCCAATGCCTGTATTTATAGTGCAACGGAGGGAGGTTACTAGGTCCTCCTTCAAAGGGATAAAGCCCTCCTTCAAAGGGATAGCTCCTCTCATCAAGGGATTAGCTCCTTCTCTTTTGGGATGCATGAACCACCTCAGAGTGAACAATCCATGTCAAAATTCCTTCTAGAAACCTCTAGAATTAACCCAAAGTGAGTTTTTTAAGATAAAACTTGCGCCTTTTGACTTTCACAGGGGTCTGCACCTACACCGTTAGGGACAGAGCGGACAGGTCTGCAGTTTTTGTACACAGAAGGTGCGGGACCGTAGGTGACAGTGAGAGAAAGTGCGGAACCAGAGTTACATTGATTTTTAATGTCTTTCTCTCATTTTCAAAGCTTGATTTGAAGAGCTGAGGTCTGAGACTTGCTTAGGAGGACAATACAAGTGATGATAGACCCATACTGACTGCAAATAATCATGGTGACGATATTTTTGTGTAATAGATTGCCCCATAAAGTTCGAATTCTGTAGTAGATGAGGATTTCATTGATCATTTAGGAAGAGTGAAGTACTTTATCATTTCGAGGATCATCTTGTGGAGAGCCCGGTAGGAACCTGTAAAAACATTTAATGCAAGATATATATATGAGATCATATCATCGCTGAGGTAGGCATTCCCATACTCATATCAAAACTGACTAGAAAAACTAACTATTGCTTCTGATATAGGAATGATCTTGTAAAACATCACAAGTAAAGACTCATATGGACACAGTATGGACGCAGCCATCTGTTTATGAATAGTCCATTATATAATGAATACAAAATTCCTCACAGCCTAGATTATGGAAACTAGATCCAAGGTCTTCATTTCTACTTCCCGAAACAGTACGATTCTATCCATGCGAATGAATGTGTTGATGTCGAACATGGTAGAAACCACTTGATTACCAGTCAATGATGTAAATTGTTAACAAGTGTGAGAGAAACCACCAGTGATTTCAATGGCTCTCAAAGTACCTACTACAATCCATGAGATGAAAATAAATGTGTTGATGTCGAACATGTCACGGAATCCTTTGATCGAAATTCAATGATGTAAAATGTCGTCAAAGGCAAGAAACCTGCCATTAAGGCATGCAGGTCTCAATGTACAGACAATTCCTAGATCATCTTTCTAGATAATGAGCTGATGTCGATAGAAAGCGATCCGTCATAGGCAAGCCTACAACACGAAATCATAGATCAAGTTGAAGAAATTTAGTTGCAAGGACTGACTCAGGGATGGTCAAGATGGATGACAGATATTTTGCAGATGAACGGCTTATTGGCAGTGACGTCTTGAACACATAATGACACGACAGATGGCTTGGTGACAATTGACCCAAAGTTAATACCCAGAAACCTGCTGAAGACTTTCAATGTGGTTTGATCAACTATTAGGCAAAAGATTTCCCAACCCAGGTGAATAAAAGTGTCGTTTTCAAGAGTGGTTACAAAGTATGACAAACAGGCTCATTTTTCTCTCTTTCCCCCACCATTTCTGGCAAGTACCTCTTTATTTTTGACAAGCTTGAGGAGGATAACATTTGCTTGATTATAAGCTCATCCTTCGAATGAGTCCAACTTAGTTTAAATTTGAACCCTAAGAAGGAGTGCTTCGCTCCTATTTGTAATTGAACAGGTCCTTTACTGTGAAATTTTAACGAGTTCAGTATAGGAGAAACTCGGCGTTTTTCAATTTTAGAGAGTCTGAAAAAACTTAAGAAGACTCCAGGGTTGACCTTTTTCGTAAATTTGTGTCTCCCAAGCCCGAAAAAGTATAAAATAATACTTGAGAGAACTGCTTGATCTTTTACGACCAAGGATTACTTTTCATCATTAGTGCCCTTGATCCGAAAAAGTAAAAAAGAGATCAATGACACGTCGTTTTATAATCGATATCGAATTTGAAATGACAAAAATCCGGCAATATTTTCATGTTTTTACGGTCGGAAAAGAGCTGTAAGTGGACCGTCTTTTAATTCTATTTTAACGAGTTTAAAAGAAACACTCGAAAATCTTTTCATGTTTCAGGAGTCAAAAAACAGCTTAAAGGTGACTCTAAATGTTTTTTCGTCGAAACTGATAGATTTCGCCTAAATAATCCGTTATCCTGCACAAAAACACAAACATTGCTCATACCTGTTTGAAATAGATAAAAATGTTGCAAAAATACCTTTTCAAAGTGAAACATAAACAAATTTGCAATTTATTTACTCAAAAAACTTATAAAAAGGGCCTTTGTCAATTCATTTTTACCGTTTGAGTTTGGGTGAGAAAATAGTGATTTTGCTAAAAAACTTCCCATGAAGATTGCGGAAAATATAACCGTCAGAATTGAACGCCGTCTTCTCCAAGTAATCCACATCATCCCACTTTTCATTTTTGACCATTTAATTTTTTGTTTCAGTCATTTATTTCACTTTTGGGAGGGTTTTTAGGCATAAAACCCGCGCGCGGGGCCCGCAGGTTTACCACTGCTGGCTTGCGGACCCTGACTTTTTCTCCATTGGGAAAAAGCTCGGGGTCCGCACCTTCCATGTAGACAAAGTGCGGTCCCATGCACTGTGTCTAACCCGGAGGGTGCAGTCCCCGTCGCAAGGGTTTTTAACCTCAAAATTCTCAAAAATGGACCACACAAAATAATTTCTAGCAATTTAATTTGTCTTTATACTTGAGGCAGAGAGTACATCATGCTAGATTGGCATGAACGAGAGCATGAGGATGTGGATGCTGCCGCATGGAATCATTAGCCTTCACTTGATGCTTTGAGGGCGTGCGGCTTGTACAAATTCTGGGCCATTCCTGGCATGAGGGCTCAGGTGGATTTCTTACAGTGGATGGTTGACAGATGGAGCATACAAGACCAGTGCTTCTTCATTGGTGGCCACCAGCTCGAAATCGGGCTAGCGGACATATATTTCTTGACTAGTTTGCCTAAGAGAGGTGAAGACTTGACTCTGTTTGGGGCTAGGGCAGGTGGCCAGTCTGTCGATAGCCTCAGGCTAGAGTACTGCAATAGCCAGGCAAGAGACAAAGGGATAGACATAAAGACCATATCCCGTCCTGAGCTCATGGTGATTGCGTTCACTATCAACAGACTTTGCAGAGCTGTCGCATTACATATTGCCACCGAATCCCAGATGCGTATGGCAGTTGATTGCTTTCGAGGCACCATCTTCAACTGGTGTGATGCCGTGTTGGCCAATGTGAAAGGCCAACTGACCAGGGCCAAGAACGGATGACTAAAGACCTTTGGTTATGGGGCTTTGGTCATGAGTTTTGGTCTGGAGAGGGTTCCTATGCTGATCCCACAACACCTTACTGTTGGAGCTGGGCTTCCTCGAGAGCCCAAACTGATGCGATGGGTCGCAGTTATGGCCCGTCACCCGGACGAGAGGACAGAGGTTGCTCGATTCAAACCTGAGTATTTCCAATGGCTGGAAAAACAGGTCTTTTCTATTCAGGACTTCCCTTACGCTGGGATAGATTTTCGTGGTGACCCAGACATGGTTCTTCCACCAGGAGAGCAGTGGGATGAGTCAGGTAAAATCCTTTTCAACATTTTTTCTGTTTTTTTTTTTTTTTTTTTTTTCCATCGTCTCAAAACTGATAGTAAAAAAATTCAAATGCAGTTGTGGGTCCACAGCGACCAGCCGCTCTCTGGCCTTACGAGAGGAAGCAACTAGTTGCACCCACGCCAGCCCCACAGGACAAATCAGCAGAGGTTTTGGCCGAGTTGGAGGGTCATCTTGAGCGCTTGACAGGAGATATTCTTGAGACCACTATAGACGACATTCCTCGTCGAATTCGGCGCTATGTGATTGGGGTCCCGGGACCTTTTAGGAGGTTCCTTTGCAAGGTGGCCTGTGCAGTGGTTTCTTATAGAGATCATCACCAGTGATAGGATGATCACCTATTGTGGGCACATGTGACATTTTTGTTTTTTGTACTTATAATTTTTGTCGATCATAAGGTGTTTTTCAACCTATGATCGAGGACGATGTATTTTTTGACACACTCCTATATATATCACTATTACCGGCTTATCTTGTAAATCATGTTATGGAATGGTTTTAAATTTACATGTATGATTATTGCAAATGTCTATTTAACATTTGAGAAGCAATTGCATCTGCTAATGTATTTAAAGATCTTGGAATATGCTGATATTCAATATAATCAAATTCATGTTCCGAGAGACACACTCTCAAAAATAATCTTAATAACACTGGATTTCTAATGGCATACACTCTATTAAGCTGTAATACAACGAGTTCAGAATCTAACCTCACTATCAAACTCTGAATCCCAAATGAAATAGATTAAGATAATAACTCAATCACTGCACTATACTCGGCAATGTTGTTCGTTGTTTGACCGAGGCTTACCCCATGCATAGATACTAACTCGTCAGAGGGCAAATAGATAACCCAAGCTGCGGAAGAGATGTTCCATGTATTATGACAAGCACCATCAGCGAAACCAATGTATGTTTGGAGAGGCATCGACATCTGCAATATCAAGAGTAAAACCAAGATAAGCAGGAATAATGACGAAAAACACTCCCTAAGCTAAGCACACTGTTTAAACTAAAACACACCAGCTAGAAAGAAAAACTATCCTAACTAAAAATCTCCATACCCATTCTTTTAAGCATAATACCTCTTCAAGTAAAGGCCATTTCTGGGTTTACCCAAAGAGTCCCCGTCAAAGTCTACCAATTCATAGGCCCCTTTGGCTAGCTTTCGCTTGACAACATAGGGACCATGCCACATAGGAACGAATTTTCCAGCGCCTAATTTATCATTAGCTTGATCATAAACTAAGACTAGATCTCCTTCAAAAAAATTTCGAGGGGTCACATTTCGATCATACTGAGCTTTCATGCGTTTTGCGTGAGTCTCGATCGCCAATGCAACATCACGTCGATTCTCATCTAATTGAGCCAAGTATAACAAATGCTTTTCCTCTTTGGAAGTGGCTGGAAGTAACTCGATGGCCATTTACAGTGACGGGATTTCGCATTCAATGGGTAACACAGCTTCCAGACCATAGACTAGTTGGAAAGGAGTGAACCCTATTGATGTTTTTACTGAAGTTCGGTACGCCCAAAGCGCTGAAAATAGCATGTTGTGCCAATTCGACCGATGAATCCCAATGATTCGTCGGATCATGATAACTAAAACTTTGTTGATGGATTCAACCAGACCATTTGCTTGTGGATAATAAGGGGTTGAACTATCGTGACGTAAACCAAGCTGGCCTGTAAGTTCGGTCATCATAACATTTCGAAAATGACGTCCATGATCAGTGATGATTGCTTGCGGGACACCAAAGCTAGTAATTATATGATTGAATACGAAAATTGCAGCTGTCTTGCCATCTGCCTCAAATGTAGGCATCGCCTCGGCCCACTTAGTAAAATAATCTACCGCAAGGATGATATACGCATGCCCCCCAGCCAAGTGAGGGTTACATGTAATAAAATCGATACCCCATTTGGCAAAAGGACCAACGGCAATTATAGGGTGGATAGGAGTAGGTGGAGCGTGCATCTTACGATCAAAAATTTGGCAGTTGTGGCATTTTCGGACCACCGTAATACAATCTTGAAATAAAGACGGCCAGAAGTAGCCAGCGCGCAATATCTTTTGGGTTGTGGCAAACCCAGACATATGACCGCCACATGCTCCAGAGTGACAGTCATTTAGAACCCTTTCAGCTTCCTCGTGAGTTAAGCAACGTCGAAAAACAGAATCCGCCCCACGGTGATAAAGATTATCTCCAATAATCCTGAATTGTTGGGACTGGAATCGAATTTTTCGACGTTCTGACCTTGAAATTTCTGGCCGAAAGGATTGGGTCTGGAGATAAACGATGATATCCCCATACCACGGATCTAAAGTGCTGATTAGAAACAAGGATTCATCCGCAATGGGCTCCTCTGCCACAGTCTCTGTGTCAGCACGCGGGAAGTCACACATTAACTCCGCAAAAGCTAAAGATTTTTTAGACTTAGATTTCTCAAATTCCAAGTCAAACTCCTGCAGGATAATGATCCATTTAGAGTACTTGTCCCCTAGCAATTGCTTGGTCAAAATGTAGATCATAGGGTTGCAATTCGAAATTACCGTAGTTTTACGTAGTAGAATGTAGTGACAAAAACGTTGGACAACTTGAACAGCTGCCAATGCCAATTTCTCCACATGTGAGTATTTCTTAGTTGGATTTAAAGTTCAACTAAGGTAATATATCACATGTTCAGTTTCGAATTCATCTTCCTGAACTAAGACCATTCCAATGGTGGAATGAGAAGCAGCGAGATACAAGAAGTAATCCTGGTTGTAGTTGGGAGGATGCAACAACGGTGCATGGGTTAACGCGTGTTTGAGTGCATCAAAAGATTTCTAAGCTATCTCATCCCAATAAAATGTAGTATTTTGCTTCAACAACCGGGTAAAACCCTTTGTAACCTCGGCGTAGTTAGGAATGAATCGTCGTAAAAAGTTTTATTTCCCTTGAAAACTTTGGAGTTGGCGAATACTCGAAGGAGGAGGCAATTTGATGATAGCTTCGACCTTCGAGGGATCAATGCGAATGCCGGCTTTCGAAACTACAAACCCCAGCAATCGACTCGTTTCTATACAAAAGACACATTTGTGTGGGTTCAACCGAATCCAATAATGCCTACACCTCATAAAGATTGCTTGTAAATGGACGAGGTGATCAGCTCGATGTAATGAATGAGCAGGAAAATCATCGAGATATGGTTGCACAATGTGTTTGATGTCATGAAATGCATAAGACATCGCCCTTTGAAAAGTTTCTCCAACATTCTTAAGCCCAAAAGGTAACTTGCAATAAGCAAATGTCCCCCATGGACAAATGAAAGCCATTTTTGGTTGATCGGCAGGTAGAATATTGATTTGATTGTATCCGGAAAAACCATCCATGAAGGAGAATATTTCGCTGCCAGCACAATCATCAATAATTTGATCGATATAGGGAGTTGGGTAATTGTCCTTTGGACAGGCTCGATTAATGTCCCTACAGTCGATGCATATTCTTATTGTTCCCTTCTTTTTGTTAACCAGAACAATATTTGATACCCAATCTGTTAACGGGATCGGATAAATGAAACATGTTTTCAATAATTTTTCAACTTCTGCTTTAATTGTAGCAGCTTCTCGTGGGTGAATCTGACGCAAATGTTGCCGGATGGGTTTAGCGTCTGGGTAAGTCTTGATCTTATGAAAAACAATCGCGGGATCAATTCCTGGCATTTCCTCATAGGACCAGGCAAACACGTCGCGGAATTCTTGAAATAGGGCCTTATATAGCTGAATTTCATCATCTGTACACGAGGCACCTATATGAATGTTCCCAATAATTCTGGGCTGAACCGAAATGTCAATAGAAATAGTTCGAGAGATTTTTCCCAAATTTAACTCTGAATCGGGATGTTTCATTGGATTCTGAGGTTCCTTGACATATTCAGTTGTAAAAATTGATGAGAAATCATTTTCAAAACGATCATCCTCAGGTAAAAATGAAGATCTGTGCTGGAGATCTTCCCATGGTAAATCATCTACACATAGGATTTCACGAATTTTCTCATCAGAGTGAACAAGTTCAGAAAATGTGGTTAAATCTGAGGTTGATGTGAAAAGTGATTCCTCACGGACCACATTCATTAAGTCATTTTCGGTTGAAAATGGATCGGCAAATGACTGCACGGCTTCATAGGCAATTTCATATGGACTCAAAGGGCATTACCAAATGAGTCTATCTCAGATTCAGAAGGAACGATCTAAGGATCATCATAAACAATGGTGTCTGATGTAACCATATGAATGGTTGCAAATGAAGGCGATGCGTTGAGTGGAGGAAAAGGAAAAGTTCCCAGCAAACCGACATCTTTAACTAGTCCAACTCCAACATCCTTATATGGGATAGTCGTTTTACCAACATGCTGAATACTCTCCGGAGAGGCTGGGTCGGATGAAAAGTAAGCCAGCTGGTCTATTGTTACGATCTTTCCATTATGTGGAAACTTTATTACTCGAAAGACCGATGAAACGACCGCTGTCATAGCGTAAGACCAACTTCGACCCAAGAGAAGGTTGTAATCTATAGGGGCATCAACCACCTCCACACCTAGACTAACGGTTTTTCCTTCGACCCCTATAGGCAAATCCTGTAGAATGCCAAAAGGATGAAACCCACGGCCATCAAAGGCCTTTAGAATCATCGGGGATTGATTTAGTGAAGGAGAACCAAGCGATCTCCAACACTGTATCGACATAATACACGTTGAGGCTCCCTCATCAATTACAGTCTGATGAATAGGCCTTTTTTTTACTATCATTGGTATCTGGAAAGCCATTTGATGAGGCAAACGCAGTGTACTATTTTCTAGATCGAAAATCATTAGGTTCGAGTCCTGAACATCAACAACTCCTATAGCCGACAAAAGTAATTTACGTTGTGCTGGACATGATTGCAGCACTTCCAAAGCCGACATTGCTGAGGGTGAAACAGCTAAATCCTCAACAATGTTATAATTCTGAGCTGCTCTCGCGTGTGGATTGAAAGCTGACTTTCGAAGTATACCCTTGGCGGGCGGTTTGATTACCAAGTCTGGATTAGGTTTCTTGATCTGTAGTGGATCGGAACCGGGAGCTGAGGTTGATGGATTAGAATGAGAATATTCTGCTTCTTTACCATCAACAGGACTTTTACTACCATAATCTTGCGATCGAGTCGCAATCCTAACATGGGACATCATCAGTATGGGTTCTTCATTGGCATTCGAGGATGAACCTATCATCTTACTGTCTTGAGCCGGAAAAGGATCCTTCAAAACAACAGGAGTTTGGGAACCCTTGACAATCTTCGCAACCTCTGCATGATGAGGGCAGTCTCTTGTAAAATGTTCATCGTCACAAATGAGACAAGGATAATGAGGTTTGCGCTTTTCATCATTGGATTCTGCCTTTTCAGGTTTCTCCTTTGAACTTTTGTCCATTGTATTCTTCTTCTTTCCTTTCTTCTTCCCACCGGATTTTGATTTGGCTGTAGATGACTCTACAATGTGAATATCGGCGGAAATATTTGCAGAAGAATCTCCTGTTGGGGAATCAGGCAAGGTTATGATAGGGGAAGAATTCTTGGAAGACTTCTTCTTACTTTTAGTGTTAACCATGCCAATCATACCATCGGCGGCATGAGATCTCGAAGGAGCTGTAGTGATTTTATTTTGCTTGGGTAGATCCGGGATTTTTTCGTGTAACGTACCTGACTGAGTATAGACCAAGTCAAGGTACTGTGCTTGAGAAATTACTTGCTCCTCAGTAACAACTCCAGCTTTAGCAACATCTTCAGTGATCTTTGGCAACAAAGATTTTACAAACCACTCAGCCAAGATCTGATCCAGAATAAATACCTTCACTAAACGTCGTCGACATCTCCACTCATGAATATGATCTGAAATGTAAGTGGATGTCGATTGTTTTAGCGAAGTTAACAATTCTGTGCCATTGTCATATCGGACTGGAAACTGAAAATGAGTTAAAAACAAGGTAGCTAACTGACTAAAATTATAAAAAGTGCCTCGCGGTAACTCAATGTACCACTTGGCCGCGAGACCAATTCGAGTGTGCTGGAAAAGTCTAAGACGGATTGAATCATCTGTAATGGAGTTAGATGCACACCAGAGGTGGTAAGTCATCACATGGTTCGACGGGTCCTCTCCTGATTTACCTTCGAACTTGGGAATGTCACTGGGCAACTTATTTGGCATTGGCGGCCAGAACGGAAGATTATTAATGGGATCGTTTGTTAGGTGCGACAAGTCAGGTAAGTCCAAAGTTGCGATAAACGGTAACTGCCGATTAGGATCCCTAAAACTTTGGGTCATGAGACCAGCCCCAGGAGGAGGATATCTAGGATAACTAGGAATAGGAATCGCGTTCAGGATATTGTATCCTCCCAGAAAACCAGGATTAACCTGACCGTACTGGGGTTGTTGAGGTTGTTGATAAGTGTACCCAGGGTACGGTTGATACTGATAGACTGGTTGCTGCACAGCAATACCGAATTGGTACTGTCCCTGGTATGGTTGATAAGTAAATTGTGGTTGACTTGTGACAACCGTACTTAAACCATGTTGTCCTACCGGTATCTGAATCGAAGTTTGAATTGTAGATCCAGATGGTGGTAAAGATGTCTGAGGAGTAGATACAGGAACACTAGAAACCGGAGCTGTCGATACTCCAGAAGTAGGTGCGGTAGATTGAATAGATGTTGCGGTAGTTGTAGCAGTCGTTTGAGGCAGAGTACGAGGTGTACTAGGCCCAGGATGAGAAACTACGAAGGTACAGAAGTTTGAATGTTAGACTGGACTGGTTGCTGGGTACGACTGGACTGGTTGCTGAGGTGTACCAGAAACTAAGGGTTGTCCAGTTTGAGATGACAACTATACACTTGGCTGCAATACCTATTGAGCTTGTGATGGATCCCACACTATATTCATTCCAGGGTACTGACCCATAACTGGTTAAGAATACTGAGGACCATAACCACGTTGAGGGTAAGATTGATAATTGAAAGGTACATTTCTCGTTCCTTGAATATACGTTTGACCGGAGGGTGGTTGGAAACCTTGGTTTGAGTATTGTCCTTGGGGTTGATACCCTTGAGGCACATACTGATACTGTGGTTGACCTTGAGGTATAAATTGATACTAGGGTTGACCTTGGGGTACATATTGAGTCTGGGGTTGACCTTGAGGAACGTAATGTCCCATAGGTATGTACTGTCCTTGAGGTTGCCCCCCAGGCGTTAATTGAGGATGACCCCCAGGCGGTAACTGGCCACCTTGAGGTTGAGGATTGGGAATAGAACCTGACATCATGAGAATTTCTTCTACGCTCAATAGCTTAGTACCATTGTTTCTAGTTAATAACCCTTGCTCAAAGGGTTGAGGAGATGCTCCCGAAAAAGTACCAGAAAGTGACTGATACCCGGAGGGAACAAAAGGACCGCCGTAAAAAAAAGACTCAAGCGATTGAGTAAACATGGATGACTGTCTTGACATATTTACGGGAGTATAAAAACCTCTAGGTGTTGGGTGATAAGGAGCACGAGGTGGTGAAAAACTTAACCCTAAGTTTTCTAAAAAATTAGTCAATGAAAGATACCAAGAACTGCTCCTAGGTGGACTGTAAAAAATTGATTCACGCTCCCTTAGTTCAATAACAGGTTGATTTTCAGGGATAGGGATGCCTACATCTTCTCCCGGAGCAAGTTCTTCAATAGCAATAAGTCCAGAAGGAAGATCTTGGGTAATTACTCTTTCTACCCTAGGTGAACCAGGACCACTAGAAGTTGGAGAAACAAACTCCGATGTCGGAGTAGCAACAAATTCACTTTCGGGTTCGGATATTTCAGGTTCCTCACCTATATCACTAGTAGATGAAAAGCTACCAGCAATTTCCGAAACAGACACTGACTGTGGATTATAATCTGCTACTAAAGGTTGAAAATCAGGATGTACTATCAAAGAAGATTCTCCTTCCTCAGGTGACCCAACTCTACTGTCTCTAGGAGTTATGAGGACTTTCAAGCCTTCAAGCTGGCTCGGTACTTCCTCAGGAGGTTGGCCCCAAAGTCTACGAGACTTCCTCAGTAACTCAGCCACGTTTACAAACTCAGGAGACTGGCCCCGAAGTCTATGGGACTGTCTTGGTAATTCAGCCACAATTGAAAACTTTTAACTACTTCACACGAAAACAAAGTAAAATCTCAATGAAAAGCACCTAAAGTCTCTAAAGAACCAAACAAATTTGAATCACACGCCTAAAGAATCTAAGAAATCAAGCACACACAAACAGTAACTTTCCGTACTGAAAACACTAGTTGGTGATGAAATCCAACGTCGCAGAGTTCAATACAGAAATGGCGGTTGGAATAGTTACCCCAGCAACCTGCTTAATGAATAGACTGGTGCAAGTTTCTCCACTTAACCGTCTCGAGTGAAGAGAACCCCCCAGAAAATCCAAGTGAGTCTAGCCGACGTCTGCTCCAGGTACAGTGGGATCTTCCCACCACTGTCACCTCAGGACGAGTCCTAAAGAATATGGCCACTAAGGTTACCAACTGAGAAAAATATACCTAGGGGAACAGTCTACAATCCGATACGCATGCAAGGGCAGAGTAGCAAGCTCAATCCCCTTGAAGGCTCCTTGAGATAATCCAAGGTTTACCAACAAGTGACCCCAGGCTCCTCGACAATGGTTAATCCGAGGTTTACCGTTTTTAATACGTGAATATCTGGTGTCGTTCCCAATGAGGAAGGATTGATTCCCACACTGGTTCGGACACGGTCTCATGCTTCTCCTTTAAGAGGAGCTTTCCCAGAGCATAAATGCAACAATTGGATTTCTTCCCTACCACAAGATACAGCTACTTGTTTGTTTTTACTGTCTTGGAGAGTTAATTACTCTCCTACTCCAAGACACTAGCCTAAGCTAAGTTGGTGTACCAGAGCCCTAGAAATAAAAATGTTACTAGGTGAATTTTACTTTAAGCGTTAATTTTAGTGGTTTTTGTTTAAGTCCAAAGGTGTGGAGATGAAACTCATGGTATGAAGACTCGACTCAAAATCACTAAAAATGCACCTAAGATGATCTAAGCAATCTTTTTCTCTTCGATGAACTTCTAACTAAGAAAGAGTTTGAGAATGAAAATACTTTGTAAACACAAATCTTTCTCAATTCAACAAATTAAAAGAAGAGTTTTTGTCCTTTTCCAATGCACTCAAAACGAGACAACTAGTTATTTCACAAAAATTTCCCTTTTCGTTTCAAAGCACTCAATCGCTACAAAACGAAATTTTTCAAAAGAGATTTTTATATTTTTTAATAAAACACTCAAAACTATGAAAATGACTAACTTTGAGATCTACAAATTATAAAAACCTATTTGAAGTCAAAGCCTACTAAAAGTCTTTTTTAAGGATGTTTTACTTAGCTAGATGTAAGCTAAGGACCAATTTATGCAGAATCACAAATAAGTCAAGAACAACCAATTTTGTTTTCTTTTTGAAAATGAAAATCCAAACTCTCAAACACAAGCTTTTCGAAGTTTTGTAAAGAGAAAACTCAAAGCGGATTCCTCAACAAGGGGAGATTTCATAAATGGTCAGACTCATAAGAAGGCTAGTAGACACTAAGGTGATCTGAAGTCCCTACAGCTTCTAAGCTCAGAGCCACTACACAACCAAAATGAAAAACAAACCCAACAAGCAAAACTCCTAGGCATTTCACTTAAAACCCTAACACTAATGAAATCAATCTAAGGAAAGCTTCTGACAAGTTATATGCAGGTCTGGGCAGTGGATAACAATTTCTAAACAAACACTAAGCTGACTAATAGAGGAAATCTTAGGGTTTTTCAAAATTTTGACACGGTCCACAGGCCCACAGTTGACACAGGTGTGGTCCCGCTCTGTGCTAAAAGCCAAGCTGCGGGTAGGTACGCACTGTGTCAAACGGCTAGGGTGTGGTCCTCTCCCAAAGCTATGAAAAACAAAAAATAACCCTGGATCTACAAACTCTACCCAATTTTACACACAACAAGCCAAAAACAGAAACAAAAACATAGTTTCTCAGGTCAAAGTAAAAACAAGGAAAACAATCAAGCCCCCAGTATGGTCGCCATTTTGTCACACGGAATAAGTCGATCTTGCGGATAAGATAGACCTTCCTAGAATCTAAAGAAGACATAATGACAAGCAAACCAACCAGACACTATCTTTCTCTAAATATGATTTGATAAACAATAGCAAACAAGTGTTTTTAAGGCCTACCTTAGGTCCAACGCAAGCTTGTGGATGCCCTCGCTCCTTCGATCCAAATGAGCTCCTTTGTCGCGAATATGCAAACACAAACAAGGCAAACAAATTAAATAGCACCTGAAAAGCCAATTGCATAAAACATATTTAACATGAAAGTCAAGGAGCCCATGAAACAAATAACATGAGATACTTGTTGAGAAAAATGAGTTTGATTGTATTAATTCAAAAGAAGAAGAACTTTACAACCTTTGCCTTGACGTTGTACAAGCTCCTCCCAGGGTCCAGCAAGAAGTCTCCTCTACTTTGACAAGTTTCACTCACTCCCCAATGAAGCAAAAAAGGTATGTGATCTCTCCTCTTAAGCTCAACTAGGAAGTCTTGATTTCACCAGCATTTACCCTCAAAAATGTTCAGCTTCTAACCTCTCTAGCAACCAGCCAAATGCCTGTATTTATAGTGCAATGGAGGGAGGTTACTAGGTCCTCCTTCAAAGGGATAAAGCCCTCCTTCAAAGGGATAGCACCTCTCATCAAGGGATTAGCTCCTTCTCTTTTGGGATGCATGAACCACCTCAGAGCGAACAATCCACGTCAAAATTCCTTCTAGAAACCTCTAGAATTAACCCAAAGTGAGTTTTTTAAGATAAAACTTGCGCCTTTTGACTTTCACAGGGGTCCGCACCTACACTGTTAGGGACAGAGCGGACAGGTCCATAGTTTTTGTACACAGAAGGTGCGGGACCACAGGTGACAGTGAGAGAAAGTGTGGAACCAGAGTTACATTGATTTTTAATGTCTTTCTCTCATTTTCAAAGATTGATTTGAAGAGCTAAGGTCTGAGACTTGCTTAGGAGGACAGTACAAGTGATGATAGACCCATACTCACTGCAAATAATCATGGTGACGATATTTTTGTGTAACAAGACCAATGGCAATCCATTGAAACCATTCATGAGCAAATGGATTTGATAATCTTGGCTCAGTTTGAAAACCAAAAGGCTAGAACATCTTTAGGAAATATGCCCGAGCAAGCTAATAGAATGATCCAATTTTTTAATACTCACACCAAAGGGCAGTTGGCAGCAATGGGAATCAGGAACAGGACTGAAACTATCTTGCTAATAAAAAGGGTGTCAACCGTTAGGAATTTTGTGCAGACATTGGAAAGAAAATTCCTAGAGATGCAAGCAGAGGTGGATGAGTTCAGAATAAAGATCACAGCATTACAGAGCAGAGGGCTACCTAGCCTAGTAGCCAGTGCTGGAAAACTGCTTTCACATGAGCATTATGCCAACAGGGTTAACAATTATGCTGTCAATCAAATCAGAGCTTCCTCAAGCACATCAGAAGAGACAGGGCCTCCATCTGGATAGAGTGTCTTTGATAAATTAGAAAATTTATTCTACATTGCACATGAGATAAACCATCTCTTTGAAGACAAGCCAAACGTTTACAGATACACAGAAGCTGATGAAACACTGATAAAGATACAAAGGCATCAGCTACCTACAGAATATTGGTGGAGAGGAATGATGGAGACGTTGCTCAGGTGATTTTGGTTATTAATTCTTTTTGTAAACTACAGTTCAGCATATACAGATGGCACGATCCACCTGTCAAAGGATCAAAGCAGCGTAAAGCAGAATTGGAATGTTAACTACAACTCATTAAATGTAAAGTAACCTAGCACCAAGGATGAAGACCAAGACAGCAACAGGTAGCGTACCAGCATCAGAAAAGCACACGCAGAATAAATGCGCAGCAGGCAGCTGACTCATTCAGCCCAGAAAGTCAAAATTTTCTGACAAAATAGACAGCTAGCAAGCCAATATTAACTGCAGTGTTTAATTCTTCATTTACTCCCTTGGAAGAGTTGGTGATGTAATTTATTACATGAAGACTCATCATCTAGATATTTTGTATCTCATTTTTGTATATATACCTCCCCATAGAACGTATTTGGGGTTGGTTGGTGATTGTCTCTAAGAGCTACACTGTAAATTTTCAGGCTTTTAATGCAGATTGCTGGTGAAGTTGATGCTCTCTGTGCTGTCTGGATGTGAAATGAACTGCGTTCTGCTACAGAATTCCTGTGTCATTTAATGGAACAATAAGTTACTAAACCATGTTTTGTCTTTCTGTGTTTGCAAATTTCACATATGTTTCATGATCTTAGTAACAGAGAAGAAAGAATAGCTCAGTACTTGTTTGAATACACCCTCTGCTCAATCTCTGTTTCTAACTGTGTTTTCTTCTGAATTAGTCATAAATATGAATTCTTAATTGCTCATGTCTGAACTGATTCTCTCATTATGGATGCTGTTTAGGAATTATTAACTTCTCCTAGATAATATTCTTACACTTTCCCTCTATCAGCATAGTGAAAGATCCTTGACTACCTTTCATTCCCTGATTTCATGCCATTGATTCCCAGATTTGAAGAATTGTTCCATAGGTGCCTGTCTGGCTCTGTAGCATTACCTTTTCCACAATAAACACTTACAACAATATACCATCATTGACTCCATTGCCCAATAGTCTAGACTATTCTGAAACTGCATCCCAGTTTTGCCTGAACTCATCATCCAACCAAATTTAAAGCAAAACCCTGTACATCATAACTAGCCTAAAATTACTCCACAACAAAGCTAAAATATAAAGAGAGAGCCCTCTCTGGCTGCAAGTAGGCTAGGACTTGCAGCTAAAATATTGGTTAGTGGTTACCTCAGTCGTATTCCCTTAGGAGCTAGGGAACAACCTGAGTGATAACACAAAGTAAATTAACAAGGAAAATATGAGTTGAATTTTATTGAAATCTACTCTAACCCACAACACAACTCTTAATTTGCAAACCAGTGCTACTAATTGCTAAAGTGAAGAAACTAACCATGCAAAAGGATTACAGTCCTATACTTAACAATTTCCAAGAAATCATAAACACATATTTTTGGGTTGTTATTGTAGATCTTCCAATCACTCTTCCCACAAGAGAGGTGAGAGGGAAGTCTACAAGTACAAATTGTTTAATATAACATTTACTGAAACTGAAAAAACATTGCAATAATTTGAGCAGGAACAACAAAGAAATACAAGAGAGGGATTAAAGCCTCTAGGTTGGGCCAAAACCCAAGTGTTTTAGCCCTCCAAAACTATTTCATATGCAGACCAATATTGCAATTCCCATTAACAAAAACTAAGAGTCACATACATCATATGGAAGATGATAACAATGTCAAGAAATAGGCTCTTAGTTTATATTCCTCGCTACCACAAAATTTTGAATCCTGATGATCCTTTTGGCTATTTTATTTATACAAAATGTAGTTGAGGGTAGCTCCCTTGAAATGAGGAGTGATTCCCTCCAAAATATTGAGATTTGTGGATCTGGTTTCCTTTGGTCTTCACATGTTCTTGGAGTTGCTCATCTATTAGTGAATTAGAGTTGTTGATGAGGATCATGTCATCTCAAGCCAAGTTGGAGAGCTAATGAGGTGGACAAGCCTCCTATATTCTCTTTGGTTGTCTCCATCAAGCCCTTGCATAGTAAATATCTCCAAAATGCTTCTTTTTCCTACATATTAATCACATTAGGCCATGCAATATGAAAAACACCCTTTAGTATTCTTACTAATCATATTATGGCTAAAAATGTGAATTAATGTGAGAAAAGGAGAGTTTTAAGGGTTCCAATATAGAACAATGAATCTTATAATGTACCTATTTATGGGCCCCATCACTCCTCCACTATGACATCAACCCACACTGGTTGAGAAATTTCTTCCTCTAATGAAGAAGGCTCAAAATCTATTATTTATGTCATGATTTACATGTAATTGGTATACCTATATCGTGACCTCCTCTACTTGCACAAGGATTGTAGGAGCTCCCACATTCTCCCTAGAAACTTTCATCAGCTTTTCAACTTCTCTGGTTCTCTTCCTCGCCTCTCTAGAATATTCTGGTTTTGTGGGTTTTGGGTAACGGATCCCCCACGTAATGGTTTTGGGGCTTGGAGCCAAGTTTTGGGCCAATGTAATGTTAATACCCCACAAAATGTGGGCGTGGAGTGTGAGAGTCTAGGTTAGTCTGACCTAAAATATTGTAATTTAATATAGAATGTGTCGGCCTACCCCTGGTCCGCAGATCATGGGAATGTATAAATAAAGCGAGGCTCTAAGGGTAGAAGGTAGTTTTAGATCTGATCTTAAGTGATATGGGTTTTTGAATACGATATTCACTTTGAGTCCATAAGTCTGAGTCTTGGGTCATAGTAGTAGATAGAGGCTCTGCAACTGTGTGTGTGGAGGCCTAGTAGAGTCCGAAGCTGTGTGCATGGACCCATGCAGATGAGTGCACAGGGTAGGAAGCAGACTGTAATTAGAACGAAAGATTAATAGAAGATAATTTGGTTTTGAAATATTGTGCATCTATATGTTTATGCTTCTATTATATGTTTATGCATCTTTTACAGTTTATGGTTGTGCGCATGTCTGTTTATGTTGAATAGTAACTGAAAGCATTAGGCCCACTTAATTTAATTCATGATCTATAACGATAATAAGCACTGTAAAGGTTAAAGAACATGCGCGCTCATCTTCCAAGCTACGTGATGGTAGTTGCGCTGAATAGACAGCTGCGTGGAAGTAGTGCGGCACGTAGGGTCGGTTCACAAACTTTCTAGATCTCATCAAGACATCCCTAGGGTGCACAAAACTTGGTTCTAGCACCCTCCCATACTACCTTAGGTGAGACCTCAGTCTGCACTCTGCGGACTGTTGCCGAAAGGGTTAGCAGTTTCAGGATTTGTTTGGATAAAATACTTCTTAACCTGGGTTAGGGCCCAATAAGCCAACAAATGGTTCCATTGTCGGGACCGAGATCTGCCTAAGGGATGTCTAATGTTAGAACATTGAACCCTATGAAGAAGGAAATTGAAGATTGGTTAGATCAAAAGCTTCAGAGTTCATAAAATAGGAGAACATGACTCCACAGATATCTGAGATGAGGTGGCTCAATATCTATGTATATACAGAAATCCATGAGATCTTCTTTGTGACCTTATCTTCGGAGTTGTATGATTGGATCGTGAGGCTAGCTGACAGCCAAGGAAGATACAAGCTCAATCAACCGATAGTGTGGACTCCGGAGTTAGAGTGCAGACTAGAGGCATCAAAAGACAAGGTCGTGTGGTCCATGGACCATTGGCTTGACTGGATAATAGGAGGGTTTATCATTAAGTTTGTGATAGACACAACCATGAGCTATAGTGAAGCAGAATGACGCTTTCTCAAGGGACTGCGAGGTAGGTACGTCAAATCCCTGAATACCTAGATTAAGATGCTATTATGTGAAAATAGGGTTATGCGAATACATTAATGAGTGGAACGACGTGAATTGAAAAGATCTACAAAGGGATCGAAGGGTTAGGAAACAGTCCTTTAATTTCGCGACGATGAGCGAGCGAGGAAGAGCGCATTCGTGTTTCCCCGAGAAGTGTGGTCAGTTTGATAAGGCAGTGCATTCCATAGCTATCACCTCTCCTTATGCCATCACCCACTTCACCTACTTCACCTCCATCTTCAACCACCCCACTGCCACCAAACCCGTAGTTAAACATGGTGAGCGCGATCAAGCTACCCATATTTATAGGAGTAGGGAACAAGGACCCAGATAAATTCTAGTTCATGGTAAGAGCAGTGTGGGAAGCACATGGGGTCACAGATGAAAACATTAAGAAGGCCACACTAGTAAGTGTGCTATAGGATTACACGTTGACATGGTATATTAAGCACTCGAATGATCATCCAAATGCAGGAATAGCGGAGATCCAGAATACGCTGAACAGAGAATTTAGCTGGCTAAAATCAGAAACACAGTTGATCATCAGATTCAAAGAGATCACGATGTTTCTAGGTGAGACCCCCTAGGATCTAGATCAAAGATTGAAAAGTATGATCTGCAAGGCTAATATGACACTAATGGATGCGTAGCACCACACGTGGTTTGTGGCATCTTTGATACCACACCTTAGGACGATGTTGTCACAACAGAAGCTCTCAACCCAGGCAGAAGCATTGGAAATGGTGTTGAGGTAGCATGAAACACCGATATAGGATCCAGGGTTAGGAGTCCAACAAATCCATGCGTAGCTATAGAACCTATGCTTGGAAATGTAGAATTTGAAGCAGGATAGGGCACCTCAGCTAGAAGCGCGTGAAAAAGTGTGGTGCATAAAATGTAAAGGCCAGGGCCATGATAAGGATCATTGTCCAATATTCGAAAAATATTCTATAGGAGGGGGACCAATGCCATTGAGACAAGAGGCACAGGCAGGGCGAAGTGTGACACCCGCGCTCTGGTGTGCGATCTGTCAGGTGGGAGGAAAGCACACGACGGAGAACTGTCACCTATTGTAGAAGTATACACAGACTTTGTAGCATCTGTTTTGTAATTTTTGTATATCAGTGGGTCACGATGAGCATACATGTCAAAGCTATGAATTAATGATGGAGCGAACCCTAGCATATAGGATGCAGATGGAAACGTGAGGCCCTGATGCAGCCGTGGGAATGGCGCGTGCTGGATTTAAAGGGCAAGGGTGAGGTCGAGGAGGAATGGGGCCAAGAAGAGGTCGTGGACAGCTAATCTGTTACAATTGTAGGGGACCGAGACACTACAGCTGTGATTGTACCAACCCAACAAGAATATCTTGTTTATACTATGAGTAGTTTGATCATGAAATGGTAGATTTTCCTACACTGATTACATAGATGCACGATAAATGGGTACTATAGTCTACTCCAACTCAGAATATCCAAATGATGAGGTCTGAACTGCACGAGGAAGACCCCAATGTGAACATGATGCTCAGAAGCGACATGACCACAGGGGAAGACAAGCAGAAGCAACCCAAGGAAGATACATTGGTGCACAAGGCTCCTATAAAGGAACCTGAGTTTCACTTGGAATGTGCAAGGGAGACGTTTATGGAAGCCAAGAAGAGCTTCACAGAGGCCTCTAATCAAATAGTAAGGATCAACCAGAGCCGAGAATGGATCCTTCTATGCTTCTACCTTTTTAGAGACATGCATGAAGCTGTTGCGCGACAATAAAGTAGTTAAAGGACTACAAGAGTTGATCACTAGGTGTGCAGGGTCAGTGAACCACGCGTAGTCCGGAAGTCGGGAAAGCATGCATTGTGCACAGGGAGGGAAATGAGATTGACGGCACAGATTGGTGAATATGAGATGGATCAGGTAATCCTAGACTTGGGTTCGAACGCGATTGTGTTACCAATACAGACATGGGAACGCATGGGCAGGCCCGCATTACAGTGGTCCCCTATTCAACTACAGATGGCGAACCAACAAAAGATCTTGCCCATGGGAAGGTTACAAGGGATAACATTGGACATCGAAGGTGCAAGCACACAGAAGGACTTTGAGGTGATAGAGATTGTGGATGACAGCAACCCTTACCCCGCGTTGCTAGGAATAGACTGGGCCACTGATATGAATGGAGTCATCAACCTGAAGAAGCGGAAGATGATATTCGAGAAAACATCCCTACGTGTAGTCCACTAGATCCCGCCGAAGGAGCATGCTACACTGAACCCATGCGTGACGATGGAAGTGATGATGATCTAGATTGTATCTACAAGCTAACTGCGTGAGATCAGGATTGGGTGAATCCGACTGCAAAGGGAAGGGTCTTGTGGGAATGTGCAGGTTCCTACCCTTCAGATTCAAATGAAGAAGATGAATGCCGGCACAATCAGTTGAGTGAAGTGACAACGCTGAATTGCAACATGATGACTAAATCACTGTGTTGCATAATAGCCCAGGCCCGAGATCTACTGACATATGACGGATTGATAGTGGTAGATGAATTCCTGAATAAGTTTGAGAGCACAGTACTAGAGCACCAACGGTTCGATGCATTGAAGTGGGCACTGCATGCAACACCTGCGCATTGGTGGGGAACACATCAAGGAAACTTTGAAAATTGGTGTAACTGCAGGAGGATGATGCGGCTACGGTTTGGGAAATCGGAACCATGAATAACCGAGAAATACGATGGATGCGATGACCTGTGCATGCACCTCACAAAATGGACCAAGGCCTATGGAGAAAAACCTCAGCCTGAATGGGTACACTTATTCTATCGTACGTTGGACATCATACCAAGGAACTAGTATACTGAGATAGAAATCTGACATGGTATGGGCGAATGGGATGTTTTGCGAAAGGGATTTTTGTTAACATTCTCATTTGAAGACCCATGGGCGGATACTATTGACGATGTGTTGCAAGCCATGAAAGCCACCATTTTCAAAATACCATAAGAACCTGTTTAAGCCCCAAAAATCGGGTCGACAACAAGGGGGATACCCACCCGGTTCGGACCTTGGTTGGCAGCTCCTTATCCGTTTGGTATAGCGGGTCCGACTGGGGATAATGGGACCAGTTTCCCAATCTAAGGGTGTATGTGTGTGTGTGCAGAGTTGGATGTTGTTGATCTAAGAGTACTTAAAGCTAATTTAATTCAAACTTTTAAACTAAATCTATGCTATTGTAATCTAATGAGAAACAACACATCTAATCTATGCTAACCCGGGGTATATTTCTTCTATTATGCGATCTAAAGAGATTTCAAACAATAACTGGTAATAAATAAGATTCAACTATCATAAGAATAGAAATCAATTCAGATAAACTACTTTGCATAAAAAGTTAGGCAAAACAGTTGTGAACAGCATATCGCATAATAAGTTATTCATATATCAAACATAAATAAATGGCTCCACTGTACAGAAGTGCCAAATTGTAACTCATACATTCATGCAGTAACATATAAACAACTGAAAACTGTATATCACTTTAAGAATATAAGAAGAAATGGCCAAGAGATAAAAGTACCATTTATGACTAATCCTACTCATAAGCTTCAAGCAAAAACGATTTATCTCTACTTGTTCTAACATCTACTAAGAGTACAAAAGTGCAACATCAGTAGCAGACATTAAAATGAAAACATTAATAAATCTCGATCCATCCATTCATCAAAACCTCCTCTGAGGGTGCAGAAGTGCATGTTCCGAGGACAGGTTTTTGACAAATTCCTGGACCCTTCTCTAAATGCATGAGAAGGGTTAAAATAGTACTTCCTAATTCTAATAATAGTTTTTTTACAAAATTTAGGATGCGATTTTCAAATGACCGTCCTTTTTCTAATCTAATTTAAAAGAAAAAACAACATTCTAAAATAAGGCTACTTCTGAACTTGGTCTTTAAAGCTATAAGTGTTCATCATGGGCTTGAGGAGAGTCGGATGGCTGACTTCTGCGCTGAGTTGGGTTGCGAAAACAGAATCTATGAGAGCTGGCACTACTTTTTCAGCCGCGTTTATGGTGCATTTCACAGTCATCCATTGTCTATGCGGCTTGACCAAGTATGCCCAATAACACTCCCAATTCAACCTGTTTAATGCTTGGATCGCTTTTCCCTTTTCCTGTGCCTTCTGCTTCCATTATGCTTCCAGTCGTAGTTTATTTGGTAGGTACCCCGGGGTGGTCTCTTCATACATCATTCTATACAAGGGTAAGATAAGCCCGTGACAAATCTGGTAGAAGTGTGGGACGAACTAAGAATCCCATAACACCTTATGATAAACATGGATAGGTAATGGGTCCTGGGTAATCCATTTCCAACCCATAGTGGGAAATTTAGACACATAACAAATAGAATCCATAACATATGCGGACAGATAAAAAGTAGGATAGATCCTTTGAGACAAGGATCTTTTAGACCGGTAATTGATAACAGCCGTATACAGATTATCAGAAAAGATCTTGGCCCAATCCATAATATCGGCATTTGTGGCAGCATCTATTAATGGTAGCCATTCAGACAAAAACATATTGATATCCGTCATCCCAAATAATCTACAAAGCATGGCCGCAACAAAACAATATGGAGAGGTGAGGGAACCAGTGCTTTACATACCGTTTTTGTCTTTTTTGAGTGGCTCCTCTTTTCTGGACCAATCTTTGGTGGTCTCTGCTAGGTTTGGGTTCTCTGCCACAAATTTCTTAACGAATTGTGCATTGTAAGTCGCCTGCGGTTCAGGAAGATGATACATAAGCTTTAAATCTTGCGCAGTGAATGATCCGATGAGCCCATGACCTTGAACCTTGAATTGTCTGTTGTTCATCTCTGCATTGTCAAGTATCCACTTGATCATATCCGTATATGGTAGAATTTTGGGCCTTACTGCTATCCGGTGAAGAAATGAACATGCTATCTCCTCTAAGGACGCCTCAGAAGAGCATTGTGAGCCCGTGACAGCATCAACCTTCATTATTCTAGGATTTTCTTCTTCAAGCAGCCTGTACATGCTTTCCCATGTCGATATCCCTGCATCTCTGTTACAGGCTGTGTCTGTATACAAAGGCGCCATCTCCTTCATCTTTTCCTTCACCTCAGAGCCTTGAGCTTTATTTTTCTTTCCCATTTCTTCCTGTGTTTGGCTTTGAATCGTCTTAGCTCTTCGTTCCTGCAGATTACGAGTGAAATGGAAATGACTGATCAAGAAAGGTGATGGGAGAGTTTTAAATGCAACAGATATATCAAATATGCCACCTTACGTGAAGTAATTCTTTACAAAAACACGCGTCCTCATTTCATTTAATAGCTGACAACTAATTCATTTACTATCATTAAAAACGCATGACCTTGAGTCGGATTATGGTAAGTGGCTTTTCTTTGAATAGCGTGCCCGAAAGATTCGTGATGAAGTGATTTATGATTTGCTTACATAACATCGCAGATTGTGCCATCGCAAATCACACCATCGCAGATCGCGCGAACATAATATCGCAGCGATCGCAACATCACAGGTCGCAGAAGTTTAATGTTTGCCAAATCTTGCCAACTCATTTCTGCGATATGCGATCTTGCGATCGGCGTTATCGCAGATCGGCAAATCTTGAAGTTTTTCCTTATGAGTATCACTTTATTGCGATGTGATATTATGCTTAACACGAGAGTCTTGCACATACCGATATTATAGAGAAATGGAGGCATTTCCTATATTTTTTGCAACGCGGCTTTAAAGATATTTCCCTTATCATAGACTTCGGTTAAAAAATATTCAAAGGACCTTTCTAAGCTTACGATGGTAACCTTATTTTGAAGAAAGGAAACTCTTAATTTTTTCCTAAAATTTAACTAAGGGTCCCCATTCATTTAGTATTTTGGACAACACTTAAATGAACAAGGGGGGGGTGTTGCTGGCCACAACAATTGGCGATTCACTTGGGAGAACCAGTTATCTCTGATCTTCTATTGACGTTTTCAAACTTCCGAAACAAAAAAATTTCTCAGAGAACTTAAACTTTATTATAAAAAGATAAAGCATATTATACTTCAAACTGTCAATGATATTTCGTTTCAACCTCTTTCTATTTTAATTACTTGTATCCTCAGCTTGTCCTTGCATTTACATCAGCCATTACTTGGTCTTGTAAAACATAAAATAAAGTTTCCCCTGTGTAGCAGCCTTTTAAATATGCTCCTTTGTCGCAGGTAGAGCCTCTGCTGCTAGCAGGCGTCCATAGCCTCGACAGGGTTACCTATTACCCAGTAATGATCCTTTATCCTGCTTAAGGCTATTTACAACTTTTAAGAGAAAAACCCATTTTGACACTTTTTGCCTTTTTTATTCTCTAAAGAACAATGTCTTGGTTTGGTGGCCAAATTATGACACAGTCATTCACTTGATTTACACTTTTGCTGAACAAGTTGGCTCATGATGAGACCCCTTGTCTTTTGATTGCAACAATCTTGAGTCGTTGCCCTGTTTTGGTGGACAGTATTGGCAAAGTCAGCAAGTTATAATATCTGTGATCATGATAAGTCAGCTCGTGATGAGACCTCTTATTCTTTGAGATATAGTGTTTTTTCGGATTGTTCCTCTGAATGCTGCGATTTCCTTTAGCAGGGAGGAAGTTAAATTTTCTTTCCTTAAGAAAGTTCTAGACGACAATAATAGAGTTTTTTGGAAATGGCTGTTTCTACAGAGAATCTTTATTTCAGTATTGATACCTTTCATTGTACTGACATAAAACAATTTCTTCACTAAGATAACTTTCTTCAAATTTCTTGGAGTTGAAACTAGTATCATATCTGGGTTAAAGTTCTATTGATAATAAATATCAAGTTTCCAAAAGATTTGCTGTTCATAGAAGCAGAAGTTCAAAATCTTGATAGAGAAAAGGTGTCTTTAGGAAATGTCAAATGCTTGTTAACCATGGCAAATTTTATTACGGAGAAAAATATTTAACGAAATGAGAGGTAGACATTCCCTAGGGTTATGTACAGAATAGGGATAATCTCTTCTCTTATTTTGCCTACCAAATATTAAAAGTAAACCTAATAACCTAGCTAAATTACTCCTACTCCTATTCTAACTATATACAGAAAATTAACTAGGTGAAATGATATTTCCAGTGGAACCATCTCTTCATTTTTATTCCTACACGTATGTAACTTTCAAACATCAGTGTTAAGAACAAAATTTTTCTTGGACTGTTAATGTTGGATGTGGAATAAGAATGTGTAACTTCAGTTGGAATTCTGGCTGAAATCTCTTTCTCATGAAAACTTCTTTCCAATTGGACACCTATTGGATCATAAAAATCAGGATGAATTTCTGTTATGGATTGATGATCTCGTAATAGGAAAGATGACAAGCCAGGTTGCGAATATGATTTTTTAGTTTTAATGGCCTGTAACCTACTGTGGGTTGAAGTTGAGCTTTTAGCAATCTCTTGTAAAAGGAAAGTTTCCATATATGAATCACTAAATAAATCAATGAAGAATAGATGGAAATTTCTAGAAAGAGATTTATCAATTGGCGCGAATTGCCGACAAGTTTCGAAAGGTACTTTCCTTCGTTGATGGTGTTTTGGATGCCAAATAAGTTTTCTAAGGAAGTCTGATATTGATTGATCTTGGAATTGAAAAAGTTCTATACTTCCCTGACACAGTTTAGCTTTCCAAAATGGTAGCACATCTTTTGAATGTTCTTTGATAAGGTGCTCAACATACCACAGTCATCTATCAAAAGTCTGAAAATTTAAAACACAATCCGATTTTGTACAAAATGGGTGCAAGTGAGAAAGAAAGAAATGATTATTTGTACAAATAGTGTTACAACACAACTGGGATTGACTTGGAATATCTTGTTTTTCACAAGAACTGGCCAGAATTATGGGATTCGAGCAATTTCGAATTTCGTCTTGTGAATCAGAAGACAAGTTATCATTGTGAATAGGCATGGGGGTTTCCTCATGATATGAATCATAGATCGGGATATTGTCTTGGATAGTAAAATCATGCAAATGATCTTTTACTTTGAAATGAGGATTGACTGATATGATTTCTGAATTAGGATATCTCTCATTATCTGAGCTTTGTTGAGTTACTTGGGATAAATCAACAACATCATCGTTGTCAAAGTAGCTATCATAAATGATTTTACAGGTTTCCCTAGATTTCTCTTTTTCGTGATATATTATCAGACAAGGAAGGTCAAGTGGTTCTTGTTTAAAAATGATCAAAGGATGTTCTATAGCTGTCTTTTTATCTTGAAAACCTAATGATGATTCATTTGAATAATCCTCTGTACTTTTTGAGATATCTTTAATATTGAGATGGGAAAAATTATCAGCACTAAAAACATCAGGATAAAGAGAAAAATGCGATTCTGGAACAATGCATTTGAAAATACCATCATGGAAAAATATTTGTTCATCAGATTCATCATAGACATCGGGCTTTAGATCATACCTTTGTGTACTGATACTTTTTGAAAGAGAAATAGTTTTCTGTTCTAACCTTGGCATCTGCATTTGTTGATTTGCAACGATATTATCTGACCTTGTATCGAAGTCATCTCCTGGTTCCAAGGCAGGCTTTCCTCCAGCATTCTCGCTTTTGTCTTCTTGCATTAGAGCATGCATGTCTCCTAGGCTTTCGGAAATTTCTTCATCATGGGTGATTTGTATATTCAAATTGGAATCCTCATTCACATTAGAAGAAAATGAGACAAATCTTGAACTAATTTCTGCTTGATCAGACATAGGAGGCAGGGAACACTCAGCATAATCTGAAGATTCTTCATCCATGAGTTCACTTTCAAGATCATACTTTAGACAATTAAGATGAAATCGCATATTAAAATCGCTAACAGATTCATCTTGTTTCCGTAGATAATAAATTTCATCATATACCTGGTCATAGTCATAACAATCAAATTCAAAAATGAAAGTCTTGACGAATTGGTCCTAGCTGTGAATTGATGCAACTGGGAGGGTTCTGCACCATTTTCTAGCTTCTGCCGTGAATTTAAGAGTAAAAATTATGCATAAAACGCCTTCATCAATTCTTTGAATATCCGAACTTGAAACTCTTTGAATAAATTGAAGAGCATGATTAAAAGCTGAAGAATTATTCTTACCATTGAATTTTACCTGAGACAAGAGTCTTACCACTTTAGGTGGAGTGTTGGAAGAGGTAGGAACATGGATGCAAATCCAAATGGGAAGTTTGTGAGTAGCCATCCTGATTCAGATGTTACAATTGAAAATCATTCCAACAGACACTATGTTCAGGCCCTCCTTCTAGCGCCAAATATGTTGAAGCCCCGAAAATCGGGTCGACAACAAGGGGGATACCCACCCAGTCCGGACCTTGGTTGGCAGCTCCTTATCCATTTGGTATAGCGGGTCCGACTGGGGATAATGGGACCCGTTTCCCAATCTAAGGGTGTATGTGTGTGTGTGCAGAGTTGGATGTTGCTGATCTAAGAGTACTTAAAGCTAATTTAATTCAAACTTTTAAACTAACTCTATGCTATTGTAATCTAATGAGAAACAACACATCTAATCTACGCTAACCCGTGGTATATTTCTTCTATTATGCGATCTAAATAGATTTCAAACAATAACTGGTAATAAAGATCATTCAGCTATCATAAGAATAGAAATCAATTAAGATAAACTACTTTGCATAAAAAGTTAGGCAAAACAGTTGTGAACAGCATGTCACATAATAAGTTATTCATATATCAAACATAAATAAATGGCTCCACCGTACAGAAGTGCCAAATGGTAACTCATACATTCATGCAGTAACATATAAACAACTGAAAATTGTATATCACTTTAAGAATATAAGCAAAAATGGCCAAGAGATAAAAGTACCATTTATGACTAATCCTACTCATAAGCTTCAACCAAAAACGATTTATCTCTACTTTTTCTAACATCTACTAAGAGTAAAAAAGTGCAACATCAGTAGCAGACATTAAAATGCAAACATTAATAAATCTCGATCCATCCATTCATTAAAACCTCCTCTGAGGGTGCATAAGTGCATGTTCCGAGGACAAGTTTTTGACAAATTTTTGGACCCTTCTCTAAATGCATGAGAAGGGTTAAAATACTACTTCCTAATTCTAATAATAGTGTTTTTACAAAATTTAGGATGCGGTTTTCAAATGGTAACTCATACATTCATGCAGTAACATATAAATAACTGAAAACTGTATATCACTTTAAGAATATAAGCAGAAATGGCCAAGAGATAAAAGTACCATTTATGACTAATCCTACTCATAAGCTTCAAGAAAAAACGATTTATCTCTACTTGTTCTAACATCTACTAAGAGTACAAAAGTGCAACATCAGTAGCAGACATTAAAATGCAAACATTAATAAATCTCGATCCATCCATTCATCAAAACCTCCTCTGAGGGTGCAGAAGTGCATGTTCCGAGGACAAGTTTTTGACAAATTTCTGGACCCTTCTCTAAATGCATGAGAAGGGTTAAAATACTACTTCCTAATTCTAATAATAGTGTTTTTACAAAATTTAGGATGTGTTTTTCAAATGACCGTCCTTTTTCTAATCTAATTTAAAAGAAAAAACAACATTCTAAAATAAGGCTACTTCTGAACTTGGTCTTTAAAGCTGCAAGTGTTCATCATGGGCTTGAGGAGAGTCGGTTGGCTGACTTCTGCGCGGAGCTGGGCTGCGAAAACAGAATCTATGAGGGCTAGCACTACTTTTTCGGCTGCGTTTATGATGCATTTCACAGTCATCCATTGACTATGCGGCTTGACCAAGTATGCCCAGTAACACTCCCAATTCAACCTGTTTAATGCTTGGATCGCTTTTCCCTTTTCCTGTGCCTTCTGCTTCCATTCTGCTTCCAGTCGTAGTTTATTTGGTAGGTACCCCAGGGTGGTCTCTTCATACATCATTCTATACAAGGGTAAGATAAGCCCGTGACAAATCTGGTAGAAGTGTGGGACGAACTAAGAATCCCATAACACCTTATGATAAA
The DNA here is from genome assembly GCA_031772625.1 of Pinus tabuliformis. Classification (NCBI taxonomy): domain Eukaryota; kingdom Viridiplantae; phylum Streptophyta; class Pinopsida; order Pinales; family Pinaceae; genus Pinus; species Pinus tabuliformis. The sequence continues at coordinate 411,801,128 of CM062809.1, read as the reverse complement.
CATGGATAGGTAATGCGTCCTGGGTAATCCATTTCCAACCCATAGTGGGAAATTTAGACACATAACAAATATAATCCATAACATATGCGGACAAATAAAAAGGAGGATAGATTCTTTGAGACAAGGATCTTTTAGACCGGTAATTGATAATAGCCGTATACAGATTATCAGAAAAGATCTTGGCCCAATCCATAATATCGGCATTTGTGGCAGCATCTATTAATGGTAGCCATTCAGACGAAAACTTATTGATATCCGGCATCCCAAATAATCTACAAAGCATGGTCGCAGCAAAACAATACGGAGAGGTGAGGGAACCAGTGCTCCTCTTTTCTGGACCAATCTTTGGTGGTCTCTGCTAGGTTTGGGTTCTCTGCCACAAATTTCTTAACGAATTGTGCATTGTAAGTCGCCTGCAGTTCAGGAAGATGATACATAAGCTTTAAATCTTACGCAGCAAATGATCCGATGAACCCATGACCTTGAACCTTGAATTGTCTATTGTTCATCTCTGCATTGTCAAGTATCCACTTGATCATATCCGTATATGGTAGAATTTTGGGCCTTGCTGCTATCCAGTGAAGAAATGAACATGCTAGCTCCTCTAAGGACGCCTCGGAAGAGCGTTGTGAGCCCGCGACAGCATCAACCTTCATTATTCTAGAATTTTCTTCTTCAAGCAGCCTGTACATGCTTTCCCATGTCGATATCCCTGCGTCTCTGTTACAGGCTGTGTCTATATACAAAGGCGCCATCTCCTTCATCTTTTCCTTCGCCTCAGAGCCTTGAGCTTTATTTTTCTTTCCCATTTCTTCCTGCGTTTGGCTTTGAATCATCTTAGCTCTTCGTTCCTGCAGATTACGAGTGAAATGGAAATGACTGATCAAGAAAGGTGATGGGAGAGTTTTAAATGCAACAGATATATCAAATATGCCACCTTACGTGAAGTAATTCTTTACAAAAGCACGTGTCCTCATTTCATTTAATAGCTGACAACTAATTCATTTACTATCATTAAAAACACATGATCTTGAGTCAGATTATGGTAAGTGGCTTTTCTTTGAATAGCGTGCCCGAAAGATTCGTGATGAAGTGATTTATGATTTGCTTACGTAACATCGCAGATCGCGCCATCGCAAATCGCACCATCGCAGATCGCGCGAACATAATATTGCAGCGATCGCAACATCGCAGGTCGCAGAAGTTTAATGTTTGCCGAATCTTGCCAGCTCATTTCTGCGATATGCGATCTGTCGATCGGCGTTATTGCAGATCGGCAAATCTTGAAGTTTTTCCTTATGAGTATCACTTTATTGCGATGCGATATTATGCTTAACATGAGAGTCTTGCGCATACCGTTATTATAGAGAAATGGAGGCATTTCCTATCTTTTTTGCAACGCGGATTTAAAGATATTTCCCTTATCATAGACTTAGGTTAAAAAATATTCAAAGGACCTTTCTAAGCTTACAATGGTAACCTTATTTTGAAGAAAGGAAACTCTTACTTTTTTCCTAAAATTTAACTAAGGGTCCCCATTCATTTAGTATTTTGGACAACACTTAAATGAACAAGGGGGGGGGTGTTGCTGGCCACAACAGAACCACATGAAATAGTTCAACCAATATGGTCATCTCAGCTAAGCCATGCCCTAGAATGTTACAACGTACAAGTGGAGGATGATGATGACGACCCCCGAAATGTTAATATTCCAGAAACTAAAGGGAGTTGTGACATTCAAGGACCATCAATAAAGGACCCTGACATCATTGCGCCACTGAAAACAAACCAGGTAAACATTGGTACAGATGTGGAGCCAAGGTACGCAATGCTTGGGGACTATTCGGATCATGCCATGGTGGATAAGGTCGTTGAGTTACTTAGTGAATATCAAGATTTGTTCCCAACCAAAATCACTGAGTTAAAGGGGATCCTTTGCGACTTAGGGATGATGAAGATTAATCTGAAACCAGACATGAAGCTAGTTAAGCAGTGCCCTTACTGTTTGAACCCGAAGTATAAGGAAAAGGTCTGTGAAGATTTGGACAAAATGCTTGCAGTAGGAATTATTGAACCAGTGGATTAATCTGACTGGGTGAGTCCTATGGTAGTGCAAGAGAAAAAATAGAAGAGTGAAATTCGAATCTGCATGGACCTCAGGAAGCTTAATTACACCTGTGTTCACAATCCATTCCTGACATCGTTTACAGATGAAGTATTTGAGAATTTTGGCAGACAAGAATCTTACTCATTCATGGATAGGTTCTCATGGTACCATCAAATCAAGATCGTGTAGGAAGATAGGAACAAGACAACCTTCACAACCAAATGGGGTTGTTTTCAGTACATTGTTATGCCCTTTGGACTGAAGAACATGCTAGCGATATTTTCACGCATAGTGGTGGCCACGCTCAGAGCATTCATCCACAAGTTTTTAGAGGTATATTTCGATGATTGGACTATATTTGGGTTAGTTAAAAACCATATAGCAAGCTTACAGTTGATGTTGGATTCTTGTCGATGACACCAGATTGCACTGAATCTTAAGAAGTGCACCTTCCTCGTCCCCTTCAAAAATTTTCTCAACCATGTGGTCTACAAACAAGGCCTGATGATGGACCCTAGGAGGATTGTTGTCATTCTCAATTTGGAAGTGTCGCGAGGTGTCAAACAACTACGTGCCACGTTGGGGCACAATGGCTACTACCAAAAGTTTGTTAAGAGCTATGCACAAATCACAGAACCAATGGAATTGTTGTTGAAAAAGGACGTTACATATTGTTGGAATGATGATTGTAAGAAACCTCTGGAGGTTCTCAAGGAAAAAATGGCATCTACTCCCATTTTGGTCTTCCAAAAATGGGACATCGAATTTCATGTACATGTTGATGCGTCGTGTATTGTGCTGGGCGTTGTACTCACACAGGAAGGTGTAGAAGGCATCGATCACTTGATCGTGTTTCCAAGTCGGCGGTTGTCCAAAGCCGAGAAGAACTACTCAACTATTAAGCGCGAGGGATTGACGATGGTATACGCACTCCAGAAATACTGCCACTATCTACTTGGTGGGCACTTCAAGATGTATACCGATCATTCCGCATTGAAATACCTGGTGAGATAGCCTTTGTTGGGGGGGCGCATATGCAGATGGCTGTTATTGCTTCAAGACTATGACTTTGAGGTCATCGTAAAGCCGATATGCCTAAATGTACGACCAGATCACCTATCACAAATTGAGAACGATGAGGAGCCAACAAATTTGAAGGAAGGACTACCTGATGCACAACTCTATGTAGTGCGCGTCACAGATGGCCACTTTGAAGATATAATCCATTTCATAACCACAAGGACTGCGCCGCAGGGATATTCAATCCAGCAAAAGAAAGAATTGGTGGTACACGCAGTGGATTTTTCTGTTATCGTGGGGCACCTCTACAAAATGGGAAACGACGAGATACTACGAAGATATGTACTTGAATTTGAACAAGGATAGATCCTCGCAAAAGCACATGGGGGCTCTACAAGAGGACACTATGAGGGATGGGCGATGGCACAAAAGGTTCTTCGCGCCAGACTATGGTGGCCAACTCTACATCGAGATTCGAAAGTGTATTTTCGGGCCTGCGACGTATGTCAACGGACTAGGAAACCATCATGAAGGGATGAGATGGCACTCAATCCACAGATGACACTGCAGCCATTTGAAACATGGGAGATAGAAATTTTGGGGCCCATAAAACCTCAAGGGAAGATGGGTACGTGATACATTATCACCGCAATAGAGTACCTGACTTGATGGGAAGAAGCATAGCCGGTTAAGGACTGCACAGCTAGTTAAGGACTGCACAACCGCTACAGGTACGAAATTTTTGTTTGACAATGTGTTGACACAGTTTGGGTGCCCAAAAGTTTTAATGAGTGACCATAGAATGCACTTCCTAAATGAAACTATGAGCGCACTCACTGACGAGTTCCAGGTGTATCATCAGCAAAGTACACTGTACCATCCGCAAGCTAATGTGATAGTAGAAGCATTCAACACGATTCTGGAGACTACACTGACCAAAGTGTGTAGCTCACAATGAAATGACTGGGAGGTGCGCATACCTACCATATTATGGGCATACAGAACTACATGCAAGGAGTTTACGGGTCAGACACCTTTCAGGTTAGTATATGGTACAGAAGCAGTCATGCGAATGGAATACATTGTACCCAGTTTGTGGATAACAACAATGACAGGCATGGAAGACCGTGCAACCTTGGAAGAGAGGCTCGTGCAACTGGAAGAACTTGAGGAAGAATGGTTTCTGGCAGGATTCCATTAGTAGGTACAGAAATAGCGCGAGAAAGCTTGGCACAATCGCCATATCAAGTTGCACACGTTCAAGGTAGACGATTTAGTGTTTCTGTATGACAACAAGTTTGAAAAATTTCTTGGAAAATTCAGAATGCATTGGTTAGGACCATATGTGGTAAAAGAGGTCACAGATGGAGGCGCATTCCAGCTAGATAAACTTAATGGGGAGCCCTTCCCAAGAAGAGTAAATGGCAGTCACCTAAATCCCTACACGGGGGGCTTGGTTGTCTGACTAACTGACCGAAGCATAGTCTCAGTGCTAGAGAAAGTTGAAAGAAGGCGCAGGACTATAAACGAGTCAGCAAGAGAGCTGCACAGAAAGAGGGTTCTGTGTAGGACTTGTATGTCACAAGGATCATGGTCGCACATAAGGGGTTGCACTGTTGCGCGAATAGGCTGGAAAGTGACCATTGCTATCATTGTTCCTGGAAATATCTCAAAGTTACGGTGATGAGGAGCAGGTGGTGGGCCATTAAGACATGCAGTCAGAACTAGATTTGAAATGATCTGCTACCAATATAGCATTAATGAGTCAGAAAAGGAGGGAACAGACGAATTTGAATTTCAACAGGCTTATAAATCATAGCTGGTCATCCACCGAACAAACCATGGCATCCCGAGAGTTACGTTATTGTGCTATCCAATAGGTATGGACAGTAACCCAAGTGGTTGCAACATTGCCAAAAGAGATGCAGGACCTTCAGGACAGTGTAATATCGATAGCCAAGGCCACCGCACCGAGCCCAACGCCAACGGTGGGAGATGTACTAGGAATTCCTAGATAGGTAGCAGGATTGGTCCGGATGTCACTGCAAAACCTGCATTCTTGTAAGAGATCTATGAAAGATAAGGGCAAGATGGTGAATCTTGGGACAAAAGGTAGAATTTCGTTGAAAAGTGCACCCCTCGGTTGTGTGCCCATGACAAAACATGAAGATTGGGACCTCACGAACAACAACAACTCTCTTATAGATATGCAACACAAGATTTAGTAGACATTGAGTATACTGGACTAGAGATCACAAGCTTGCTGCTCTTGCACAAAAAGTTCACGCATTTGACATCTCAGCTAGAGCTAAAATCCTATGAGGGGTCACTTTTTGTTAGCCTAGCAGAGCAGAATGAGCATCAACAATTAAGCGAATTAGTAGGGGCAATGCAGCAGGAGCTTGAGGAAGCATTGTAGGAGGCAAGGATGGAGCAATAGATTGTAGTACGTCACTCATAGGGATGGTAGACCGCAAAGCCTTGGCAGTGCACCTCACCACACCGACGAGTGACTTGGGATGAGTCACGATGATTGTGTTGGGGGCTTGTTGTGTAGCAGATCCCCTTCGTAATGGTTTTGGGGCTTAAAGCCAAGTTTTGTATCAATGTACTGTAAAGACCCTGCAAAATGTGGACGCATAGTGCAAGAGTCTAGGGTAGTCTGCCCTAAGATATTGTAATTTAATACAGAATGTGTCAGCCTAGCCATGGTCTGCGGACCATGGGAATGTATAAATAGAGCGAGTCTCTAAGGGTAGAAGGCAGTTTTAGATCTGATCTTAAGTGATACGGATTTTAAAATACGATATTCAATATGAGTTTGTAAGTCCGAGTCTTGGGTCATAGTAGTAGATAGAGGCTCCGCAACTGTGTGCGTGGAGGCCTAGTAGATTCCGCAACTATGTGCGGAGACCCATGCAGCTGATTGCGCAGGGTAGGAAGTGGACTGTAATTGAAATGAAATATTAATAGAAGATAATTTGGTTCTGAAATATTGTGCATCTGTATGTTTATGCTTCTTTTATATTTTTATGCATCTTTTACAGTTTATGGTTGCGCGCATGTCTATTTATGTTGAATGGTAACTGAAAGTATCGGGCCCACTTAATTTAATTCATGATCTATAAAGATAATAGGCATTGTAAAGAGTAAAGAACATGTGCGCTCGTCATCCAAGCTGTGTGATGGTAGTTGCGCTGAATAGATAGTTGTGTGGAAGTAGCGCAACACATAGGGTTGGTTTGCAAACTTTCCAGATCTCATCAAGACATCCCTAGGGTGCAAAAAACTGGTTCCAGCACCCTCCAATACTACCTCGAGTGAGACCTCAGTCCGCAATCCGTGGAGTATTGCCGAAAGGGCTCGTAGTTTCAGGATTTGTTTGGCTAAAACACTTCTGAACCTGGGTCAGGCCCCAACAAGCCAACGACGGGTGCCTCCACTCGGCATCCTTCCTACTCCTCCACATGTGGTTGCTCCACAACATCATGAAGCTCTGCATGAAGCTCCTCCTTTGGAGCTAGAAGATCCTCTAGTGGGATACTCAAATCTCAATCTAGATAGCATTCCATAGCCTTATCTTCATCAAATTTGACACCTCTCCTCACCATTGTCACCCTAAGTGAGGGAAAATACAACCAATAATTATGTGGTGTCTCTGTGTATCCCACAAAAAGTCCCATCTCATTTGTAGGCTCCAATTTCTTCCTACTATCCTTGGAGAGATCACAATACATAGTAAATCTAAAAATTTTTAAAATGAGATACATTTGGATTTCTACCAAAGAAATCTTCTTGAGGTGTGATCATGCCAAGTATTTTTTGAGGGTTGTTGTTCTGTAAATAAATTGCGATGTTGCATGATTTTTCCCATATATGTAATGGAAGCCCTTGATTATGTAACATGGATCTTACTACTCCCATTATGCTTATATTTTTCCTTTTAGCCACCCCATTTTTCTATGGGTTATGAGGTGTTATCAGTTCTCTTCTAATAACCTCCTTGGCACAAAAGTCCTTAAAGGTGCTAGAAATAAATTGTCCTCCATTGTCACTTCTCGAGGATTTCAATCTTTTACTAGTCTCATTTTCAACCAATGATTTGAGTTCAATAAATTTGGAAAAAACTTCATCCTTTTTCCTCACAAAGAAAATATAACATTTTCTAGAAAAGTCATGAACAAAAATCACTTAATACCTATGTTTGGTTGTAGAGGCTTCCAAAAATGGTCCACATACATTAGAGTTGATTCACTCCATGATTGCTCTAGCTATGTTATCTTAGACCTAGAAGGTGCATTTGACATATTTCCCTAGTGTGCATCCCTTGCAAGCATCATGTTGGTCAAGGGTAAATTTCGGGAGACCGGTGCTAATTTGTTGCATGATATTTTAGGCCCCATAGTGTAAGTGTCCCATACGCATGTGATAGAGTTCTATGATATCTCGAATCTACACATTGTATGCCTTGCTACTCAGTGTAGTACAAGCATCCACCTCAATTTTGTAGATATTTTTGACTCTAACACTAATCTATTTCACTTCCTTGATAGCTACATGTCTCAAAAATACTTTCCCCTTACTGAAAACGACATCATATCCTTTATCCTATGATACAGTGACAAATATCAAATTTTTCTTCAACCCAAGTACATACATAACATCTTCCAAATGAAGATGGCAGCCTGAATCCATCTTAAAGGTTACAATTCAAATTCCTTTTTTATTTTACTTCCCATCATCCCCAAGCCATTTGTGAATTTGGATATCCTTCTCCCCTAGGATACTAAAGAATTATTTGCATCCTATCATATGGAATAAGGAACCTGAATCTAGGTACCACACACTTTTGATTACTATGTTGGCCATGCATTCAATTAGGGTGAAGTCTAATTTGAATCGTGAGGCAAGTGCTTCACCTCCTACTCCTCCTAAAGGATTCTTGTTAGAATTCTTGTGTAGACACTCTATTGCATAGTTTCCATATTCATGGAAGTGAAAGCATTTTATCTTGCTTAGGTCCTTCTTCTTGCCATTATTCTAGCTGGAATTTGGCTTGCTTTAGGCCTTCTTTCCCTTCCCAACAAAGGAAAAAATCTCTTCCTCCTCAACTTTGGATGTTACTCCATCTCTAGTGTTCCTTTGAATTTGTTCCTGCACAAAATCAGAGCAAAATCTCTCCCAATTTGGTAATTTGTACCTTCCAGTTATAGATTCATGGTAGTTGTGTCAAGATTTTTGGAGGCCAAGGAGAAATAGGTTGAGTAGATCCAAAGATGACACATTTTCTCCTACTCCAGGATCATCTCAAACCTGTTAATTTTTCTTAGGGCTAGATTATTCTTTGCTTTGATAATTGCATTCTTCATTAACACATTACATTCACCGCATAGCATCATAACATTATATAGATTTACATCATTATTCAACAACATATGAAACTATGTAGAAAGAAAAATATCATAATTTTCAATGCAGTAGAACATAAAGGAATAATAGAAGAAAAACATTCGCACATAGAGACACCAGTATTGGTCGGAGACCAAGGAAAAACCCACTATGGGGAAAAACCTTTCAAATTCTTCCTTTTATTAGATTGTCATCAACTAATTAAGAAAAAGTGAGTACAATTATCCATAACTTCATCCATACAACTATTTAGCAAAAAAAACTACATATTGTCCATGAAATGAACCCCACAATGATTATAGTCAAAATCTTGATTCATAAGCCTATAATGAATAGTCACTATCTGTGATCAACTATTGAACACTGTAATCATTGAGAAAAATATTCAAAAAACACTAAAATTCCATCATTTATCTCCCAGTCACATGGAGGAGGAGTCATGTGAGTGACTATAGCTACCCATTTTCTCCATTAAGAGTGGAATTTGAGCGACTGGGGTCAGATCTAAACTACAACAAGCGAGCGACTGGGATTCAGAAACCCTAACTCCCAATGATCTAAAAATGAGATCTAAGACAATAATAAGGTATTACAGACTTATGTGCATGGATGTTCCCATGTTATTTTGTGCACTGGATCGATGAGATTACAAAATACATAGATTTTGAAGTAGTTAAAGACTATAATAGACAAACACATAAAAACACAACAGATTTAATAAGGGGTTCACCCAATACTCCTAGGCTACATCTCCTGGTCCAGCCTTCAATGGTGGCCTCTCTATTAAGTCTTCAAACAAAGTTTTTACAATAGTGAGCTCAATTTGAGCCTCACACACAACAGATTCAATCACAAGAGTTTCACTTGAATCCCTCAAGCTTCCTCTGAGTACACAGACTCCCTCATAGCTCTCAATCTTTGTGCTAACTTTGTCTCACATTTTCTTGCAGCACTTCCCCCTTGTTGTGCTCTCTATCTGCGGCTTTATAGCAAAAAATGTGCTGCCTGTTTGTTTCATGTTCCTGTCTCTTGGTCTCCCCGACCTCTGCCTACTTCGAATCCCTCTCTTAGCATGATACAATCATTGTTTAATGCCCAAAGAGGAGGTGGCCACCCATTCTATAACACCATTGCCCAGGTCCCTTGAAATCCTTGAGATTCCCAAACGCAGCCATTTTCTGCCATACACAGGGAAATATGTTCAAAACAGAGAAACTCCACCAAAACATGATATCTTGGACTTCAAAATTCCTCATCTGTGATTCATTCCCCTATTGGGTTCACCCACAAGTCATTACCGCACATCGGAAGGGCCCATTCCTTTGTGTTTTTAAAAAATGTGTTAAATTGCGAAAATGCAATAAACACTATGAAGTCCCGCCTTCTAGATTTGAAATATGGTTCAAAATTGTTAATAAACCCTTTTGGGTATGTGACATCATTGCTATCATTGTTATCGGCCCTGCTCCATTGCACAATTCCAATGCGATGTGGCGATGTGATATATCGTAATCACTCATCGCAATAACCTTTTGGGCTATTTGTAAGCACTTCTGCAATCCCCTGATAGTGATCCTGTGATTTAATATGGGCTATCGATCTGCGCACTTGATCGACAGTCTATATTAACTCTGCCAATCGCTATCGCATGCCTTATGTGGATCTCGTCTATTCCACTGATAGCTATCACAAGTCTCATGTGGATCTCGCCGATCTCTGCCAAAGGTCACCGCCGATTGCGATTGTTGATCCGATTTGGACCGTTGATAGACCAGATCAGATGGCTACTGTGTATTATTGTTTCCGCCTCCACTACTCTATTCTTTTAATTAATTTCACAGGTTTTGCCTCGCGATAGTGTATTAGAAGGTTGCCTTATGTGATTCTCCTTGGTTTTTGGCATGGTTTTCATAGTTTTGAAGACATAGAGAGTATTTCTTGGATTCATTTGGATCACGCCTTCCCACAGAAAAGGCTTTTGGACCACCAAAAGTTGGTTTTCAAGCATCAATTAAGTGAGGATACAGTTGCCTCACTTGCCCAATCTCTATCCATTTTGCACTGCTGGGTTTTCAACCTCTAAGTCCTATTCTTAGGTACTCGATGTCCCCTCTACATGTTGTCCTCACCTTCCTCTCCAGAACTGTATCTTCCTACAACTCATTGAGGTATTTAGGCAACAGATCATCAATGGAAGGCAATTGACTTTGCGCTTCATGATATTCAATTAATGAAGGGTCAAACAATCTTAAATTTTCTGCATTTACTACTGAATAGATGTACATGTATGCTGGCAGATCAAGGCGGAAAGTGTTCTCACCAATTTTCTCAAGTACCTTAAAAGGCCCATATCTTATTGGCTTCAGCTTCTTTCCTTCACCTTGCATTCTGTTCTTGTCGATATACAGCCAGACTTTGTCACCAACTTGGAAGATGTTCTCCACCCGATGTTTATCATGCCTTGCCTTGTATTTGGCTTGGCTATTTTCCAGTTGTTCCCGCACTTCCTAGTGAATCTCCTAAATCTGTTTAATGAATCTAGCTGCTTTGTCTGCATCACTGTGTCCAGCAACTGCTATGTCTTTTTCAAAGACAAAATCTAAGGGAGACCTTGGTATAAAACCAAAACAGGTCTCAAAAGGAGATCTCTGTGTAGAAGAATGTTTAGTACGGTTGTAAGCATGTTGGACATAACATAAGTGTTCATCCCAAAGCTTGGGATGCTTGCTGCAATAACCTCTGAGAAACTGGATCACTGTCTTGTTGACCACCTCTGTTTGGCCATCTGTCTGTGGATGAAAGGTTGTTCTTTTCTTCAGTCTCGTGTCCATTAATTCCCACAGAATTGACCAAAAATTCCCAAAAAATCGAGAGTCTCGATCAGATACTATGGAAGTGGGTAACCCAAAATGCACCCAGACATGCTAAAAGAACAATTTCACTGTTTTTTCAACTGTAATCTGCTTATTACAAGGTATTAAAATACACATTTGGCTGAACCTGTCCACAATAACATATAAATAGTCATGAACTTTTCTAGATTTTGGCAGTCCTCCACCAAAGTCCATGGAAACACTTTCCCAAGGATAAGAGGGGACTGGTAGTGGAGTACATAAGCCTAGTTTTCCATTGCTAGGCTTACTTTTAGCACACATGGTACACCCTCTTACATATCTAGCAACTGTTTCGTGCATTTTTGGCCAATAGCAGTATCTTTGCAGCTGTGCAACTGTTTTACTTACCCCAAATTGACTGGATATCAGAGAAGTATGTGCCTCCCTAATTATGTTAATTCTTTTTGTTTGTGGAATGCATAGCTTTCCTGAATGATACAAGAGTCGGTCCTTAACATAGTAATCCAATTCTCCTACCTTTTTTCCATTACTTAACGCTGCATATACATCTTTAAATTCTATATCTTGAGCATATTGTTTAATGTAGCTTTCATGAATTACTGAGTTATGCTTAAGTATAGTAGATGCTTTTACGATTGGTATGGACAACATATCTGCAACTTTATTGTGTATTTCCTTTTTATATCTAATGACTAAATGAAACTGCTATAGGAAACCCATTCACCTATAGTGTCTTGATTTCTGCAATTTAGTTTGTGAGTGCAAATATTGAAGTGGATGATGATTAGTATGTATTATTGTTTCTTTGCCCATTAAATATTGTTTCCACTTCTTCACACACTGAACTAATGAATACAATTCTTTATCATATGTAGGATAATTAACTACTACAGAATTAAAAGTCTCAGAATGGTAGCATATGGGTTTACCATGTTGAATCAACACTGCTCCCATGGCATAATCACTGGCATCTGTTTTGATCTCAAATGGTTGTTGAAGATTTGGCAATGCTAGTAATGGTGCCGTACTAATTTTTTCTTTCAAGATGTCGAAGGATTTCTATTGTTTGTCTCCCCACTGAAACACCTTGTTCAATCCCATCAAAGCATGTAAGGAAGCTACAATTAAGAAAAAGTTAGCAATAAACTTTCTCGAATATTGTGTTGCCCCTAAGAAGCTTCTAACTTCTGTAGCAGACTTGGGCTTAGGCCAGTTTACAATGACTGCAACCTTAGAGGGATCTATCTTCAATTCACTACCCCCTACAATATGACCCAAATAATTCAAAGATATTTTACCATATTCACATTTTGGTAATTTAACATAGAGATTTTCCTTTTTCAAAACATCTAGAGTCTGCTTCACATGCTTCAAATGTTCTTCCCATGTTTTACTAAATACAAGAATTTCATCCAAATATACAATTACAAAATCATCAATAAAAGGCCTGAGTACATCATTCATTACTCTCATGAAAGTGGCAGGAGCATTAGTTAAGCCAAAAGGCATAACTAGCCATTCATACATCCCTTGCTTCATTTTGAAAGTAGTCTTCCATGCATCCTGCTCTGCTACTCTGACCTAATGGTAACCACTACGTAGGTCCAACTTGGAAAAGTAAACAACCTCTTTTAGTTGATCCAATAGATCAGCAATGCAAGGAAGGGGATAACGATTCTTGATCGTTATTTTATTCAGTGCTCAGTAATCAATGCACATCCTCCATGAACCGTCCTTATTTCTCACCAACACTATTGGGGATCCACATGGTGATGTGCTTGGTGTTACGAACCCTTTCTCAAGTAGCTCCTATACCTGCTTCTTGATTTCTACATTCTCTAAAGCAGATAACCTGTACATTCTGATGTTAGGCAATGGAGCATCTTGCTGTAAATTAATATCATGTACAATTTCATTTTTTGGTAGCGGACCTTTAGGTTCTTGAAATAAGATATCATATTTTGAAACAACTTTTTCTAAATCAGCGTGTTGTTTATCATCATAACCTTCAAATACATTGGTTTTATCAAGTTTATTTTCCTTTACAACCATCAATAAAAATTTCTTGCATGAATTTACAATCCTTTTCATCCACCCTGAATTTATGAGAGTATAATTATTTTTGAGTTTGTGAGCTCTGACAGTATATTTTATTCCATCTTTAACAAGTTGATACTTATTTTCAGCTCTATAGAAAATGGATTTTCTATCATACAAGTAAGGACTTCCTAAAACAATCCCACATATATCCAAGGGAATTACATCTAACTCAACCTCATCCACAAATGCTGACCCAAAAGAAAACCTAAGTTTACACTGTCTAGTCACTTGTAGTTTTTCTTTATCACATACCCAACCTAATGGATATGGCTTCTTGTGAGGTGTGGTTAGTAGTCCCAATTTATTTACAATTTCTTCAGAAATTAAGTTTACTTGAGAGCCACTATCAAACAAAGTATCAATCTTTTGATGCTTGGAAATAACTCTAATATGAAAAAGCTCATGTCTTTTCCTGACATTTTCTTCACTATCAATAGTTTGGGCAGAATTACTAGGAGATGCTTCAAAAATTTTCCCTTCTATAACTGTGGCTGCAATTGTTGTTTCATCACCTGAGTCCGACCCCAAATCTTTCTGTATAGCAGCAACAGTCTTCTTCTCTTGGCATCGAACTTCTTGGGCTTCAGCTCTGGATGCAAAGACTAGCAATGTTCATCATCATGTCCATCTTTCTTACAGTGAGTGCATGAAGGTTTGGCCTTTTGTACAACATTGTCCTTCCTCTCTTTCCATTTCTGCTTCCTCTTTTCCTTATTCTTTCTTGCAGTGGGTTTTGATGATCCGCCAATCTCTCAGTTCACATTCTTGCTTCTAGCCTCTAGATGGGTAGCTTGAACAAATACCTCATCTATGCTAGTAGGGTTAAACATGAGAATGGTATGGCTCAAATAACTATGTAGACCACCTATATACTTCAGCAAAGTTTCAGGTGAGTCGAAAGAAATGTCTAGAATTAAAGATTTTTTTCTAAATTCTTGAGTGTAGCATTGTACACTTTGTCCTTTTAATTGGTGAAGAGTTTGCCAACTCATCATAGCTTGCTGCATATAAGCTAGTGGATAGAATTGTTTTTTAATTACAGAAACAAATTCACTCCAGACAGAGTGAATTTTACCATGCTTCTTCAAGTTATCTTATGTTCTTCCTTCCCACCATACCAAGGCAATTCCTCCAAGGTGTAGGCTGGGCAACTGAATTTTACTTATCTCTGAATCAATGCTCTGCACCCTGCAATACACATCAATCTGTCTAATATAGTTATCTAGCTTCTCTGAATTTAACTCTTCATCATATATTGGAAAATCAAATTTAACATCTAATTTAATCAAATATGTCTTCTTCTTTGTTTTTTTAGGGCTATTAGGAGGTGTGGGTAGAGGAACCTTTTTTCCTTTCCATTTGCCTTCAAAATGCCCATCTATAAGAGATTATTATGTTCCCTTGTCTTGTTTGGAAGTGGAAGAATCTTCATTTCGACCTTCTTAAATTCTCTATACATTTCTTCTACCATGGCTCTCATGGTCATGAAACTGTCCATGAACTGAGAGTCTGATTCCAAGGGAATTTTTTCTACCATTTTCCTCTTAGGATATATTCTACCAATTTCTGGGTTAGTTTCAACCAATCCTCCTTCTCCTAATTTAAGCTTTGATCTAGTTAGCATTAACAAATAGTCCAACACAAGCCTGTCTGACCTTAGTAACCTAAAACTCTAATGCCACTTGATCTAATAATGATATCTAAGACAATAATAAGGTATTACAGACTTATGTGCATGGATCTGCCTATGTTATTTTGTGCAATGGATCGATTAGATTGTAAAATACATAGACTTTGAGCAGTTAAAGACTATAATAGACAAACACATAAAAACACAACAGATTTAATAAGGAGCTCACCCAATACTCCTGGGCTACATCTCCTGGTCCAACCTTGAGTGGTGGCCTCTCTATTAAGTCTTCAAATAGAGTTTTTACAGTATTGAGCTCAATTTGAGCTTCACACATAATAGATTCAATCACAAGAGCTTCACTTGAATCCCTCAAGCTTCCTCTGAGTACATAGACTGCCTCAAAACTCTCAATCTATGTGCTAACTCCGTCTCGCATTTTCTTGCAACACTGCTCCCTTGTTGTGCTCTCTATCTGTGGCTTTATAACCAAAAACGCGTTGCCTATTTGTTTCATGTTCTTGTCTCTCAATATCCTCAACCTCTATCCACTTCAAATCCCTGTCTTAGCATGATACAATCATTGTTTAACGCTGAGAGAGGAGGTGGCCACCCATTTTGTAATGCCATAGTGCCCGGGTCCCTTCAAATCCTTCGGATTCCCAAACGCAGCGGTTTTTTCCCATACACATGGAAATATGTTCAAAACAAAGAAACTCTGCCAAAACATGATATCTCAGACTTCAAAAGTCCTCAACTATGATTCATTCCCCTATCGGGTCTGCCCACAAGTTGCTATCGCATATCGGAAGGGCCCATTCCTTTGTGTTTTTAAAAAGTATGTTAAACTACAAAAATGCACTAAACACTGTGAAATCCCACCTTCCAAATTTGAAATATAGTTCAACATTGTTCATAAACCCTTTCAGGTCTGTGACATCATTGCTATCATTGTTATCAGCCCTGCTCCATTGCACAATTCCGATGCGATGCGGCGATGCAATATATCGCAATTGCTCATCGCAATAACACTTTAGGCCATTTGTAAGTGCTTCTACAATCCCCCGATAGTGATCCTGCTATTTAATATGAGTTGTCAATCTGCGCGCTTGATTGACGGTCCAGATTAACTTTGCCAATCGTTGTTGCATGCCTTATGTGGATCCTGCCGATTTTGCTGATCGTTGTCGCAAGTCTTATGTGGATCTCGCCGATCTTTACTGAAGGTCACTGCTGATTGCGATTGTCGGTCCAATCTGGACCGTTGATGGGCCAAATCAGATGGCTACTGTGTGTTATTGTTTCCACCTCTGTTACTCTGTTCTTTTCATTAATTGCACAGGTTTTGCCTCTCGATAATGTATTAAAAGGATGCCTTATGCTATTCTCCTTGGTTTTTGGCATGGTTTTCATAGTTTTGAAGACATAAAGAGTGTTTCTTGGATCCATTTAGATCACCCAATCACATGGATGGCGAGTTCTTTATGCGACTAGAAGGCTCTAGTCACACAGATGAGATACTGTGCAAGTGACTCCAATCAAGTTATTCCTATGTTGTGTGAGAGACTGAGGCCCAAAACCCTAAAATTGAGATGTGAGCTTCAGACCCTACAGTTTCACCTTAGAACAAACGGATTCCTCCGCGAACCTCCCTTAGACCTATGCGAGCCAAAACTAAGAAATAGAATAGAAGAATGTATCCCCATGATGTCAAAATGAGGTAGAGGTCACTTGTATTTATAGCCCTCCAAGGGTGTCTTTTGGGTGCAGCACAACTTGGTCCAAGTTTTGGTCAAAGACTTTGCATTTTGAGAAGAAAAGTGCGTGGAGCTGGCAAAGTTTTATTCATCGCGCAATTTTTAGGGCTTTGGGGTGGGTCAAAATTACCTTATCTTGTAATGAGCTTTAGGTATTAGTCCATTTTTTTGTTGGATCCATGGTATGTGGACCATGGTATTATAGTAAGGAACATGGTCTTATAGTAAGGAATCTTATATAAAGAAGATGTAATACTTTGTCAAATATAGGAAAAACTAACTAAGCATAGATTGTTCATATTCTCTGTCTTGAGTCTGTATTTTTGGGGAAGGCTCCACAACTGAGTGAGTGGATACCTTGAAGAGTCTTCATCTGAGTACTCAGTCCACCTGCAGCTGGTTGTGTAGGTTAGGGAAGTGCATGTATTGAATATCCTTATTATAAAGATTAAGTTTTGGCAAAGTATTGTGTATCTTTTTGTGTTCATTTTCAGTTGTTATTGATATCATTATGCATGATTTTTATTGAATTATGCAAAATAATACATATTATAATGTTTTTTGTTATGTCTATGCATTAAGTACCAATCTGTGAAGTTAATCATCAACACGAAGCTATTCATGTACGTGAAGTTGTAGGTAGATATAAGAGATAAGTGAATACATGGCCATCACATCGCGTATATCACTCTGGTTGGAGAACCCTGGTTCTGCAACCTCCCATAACCTCTTCAAGAGAGAGTATGATATGCTTACAAGTCATTGCTGAAAGGTCCAGTGATTGAAGGTTTTCATTGTGTACAATACACTCTGAACCTGGGTAAAGCCCCCTTAAACAAACAAATGGTTCTATTGCTAGGACTAGGATCTTCTTAAGGGATATATTTTGGCATCTGTCAATGAAAGAGATCCAGAAGTGGGTTGAATAGAAGGAAAGAGATTTATGATAAACAAGAACAGAATCCCTTGATTATCAGCTGAATACTGGTTGTAGAATTATATCTTTGAAGAGAAATACTAAATCTTCTTTGGGTCGTTCCACATTGAATTGTATGAGTGGATATCCAAGTTTATAGAGCATAAGGATTGTTTCAAGAATGATGAAACTAAGGAGTTGAATCCTGAATTTATACAACAACTAAAGAATGTTAGTAAGAGTATCTCAATGGTTGTTGATTTCTAGATCGATCGCATTTTGGGAGGATTTATCACTGACTTCATGATAGATGAGATTGTGTCCTATAGTGAAACTAAACGACTAAGGCACAGATGTCTTTAACACGTCAGGTTTACCACAAGAAGAGGACTCCTTATCATCCTCAAGAAAATGGAATAATGGAAGCTTTCAATACGATTCTAGAGAATTCATTGAACAATGTATTCAACGTGAATAGATATGACTAGGATTTAAGGATTCTAGCTGTGTTGTGGGCATATAGAACAACATGAAAGAAATTGATAGATCAGAAACCGTTTAGGTTGGTATATGGACAAGAGGCAGTTATGCCTATGGAATACATTGTGCCAAGTTTGAGAATTTCAGTTGTCATAGATATGGCAGACCCTGACATTATGAAGAAAAGAATGTCACAGATACTAGCTCTAGAAGAAGACAAGTTCATAGCAGGGTTCCATCAGAAAGTACAGAAAGCAAGGGAGAAACCCTGGCATGACAGACATATCAATAAGAATACATTCCAAGAAGCATATCTTGTATTATTATATGACAACAAATTTGTGAAGTTCCTAGGAAAATTTAAAACACATTGGTTAGACTATTAGCTCAACCACAAAGGCATTGCTCAAGGAGGTGTGCAAACAGGAGAAACAAAAGATAGAGACAATCCAACAGTATAATGCGTCTACAATGGAATTGCAACAAAAATTAATGGAACTACAACTGAGTGAATCGGGATGAGTCATGGGTTTAATGGGGCTTGACCCAGGTTCAGAGTGTGTTGCACACCCAAAAAACCTGCAACCACTAGCCCTTTCAGAAACAAACTACAAGCATATCACAATTTCACCTAAAGAGATTATCAGAAGTTGCAAAACTAGGTTTTTGCAGCTAGAGGGATATGCACGTTGTGGTGCCCATGTATTCACTTATGTATTATATCTACCTACAACTTCACGTACATGAATAGCTTCGCGTTGATGATAAACTTCACAAATTAGTACTTAATGCATAGACATAATAGAAAACATTATAACATGTATTCTTTCGCATAATTCAGTAAAAATAATGCATAATGATATCAACAAAAATAGAGAATGAACACAAAAATATACACAATACTTCACCAAAATTTCTTCTTTATTAATAAGGATCTTCAATACATGCACTTCCCTGACCTGTGCACTCAGTTGTAGGTGACTTTTGCACTCACCTATAGACGCTTCAAGCCCTCTGCACATTTATCTCCGGATACTTCCCAAAAAATACAGACTTAAGACAGAGAATATGAACAATATATGCTTAGTGAGTTTTTTTATATTCGACAAAGTATTATATCTTCTTTATATAGGATTCCTTACTACAAGACCATGTTCCACATACCATGGATTCAAAAAAACAATTCACTAATAATCGAAACCCATTACAAAATAAGGTACTTTTGACCCACCCCAAAGCCCCTAGACATTGCACGATGAATAAAACTTCACCAACTCAGTGCACTCCTCTCCTCAAAATATAGAGTATTTGACCAAAACTTGGACCATTCTATAATGGAATTGTAGCGAAAATCATGGGAACCGCAGCCGAGTGACTTGGGACGAGTCACAAGTGAGTGTTGGAAACCTGTTGGGTGCATCCCAACTTGGTCCATGATTTGGTCAAAGACTCCACATTTTGAGGAGTGTAGCGTGCAGAGCTGGAAAAGTTCTATTCATCGCGTAGTGTTTAGCGGATTCATGGTGGGTCAAAAGTCCCTTATTTTCTAATAGGTTTCAGGTATTAGTCCATTTTTTTTGTTGAAACTATGGTATGTGGACCATGCTCTTGTAGTAAGGAAGCCTATATAAGGAAGATGTAGTACTTTGTTGAAACAGAGAAGAACTAGCTAAGAATATATTGTTCATATTCTCTATCTTGACTTTGTATTTTTGGGGAAGGCTCCGCAGTTGAGTGCATAGAGGCATTGAAGAGTCTACAGCTGAGTGTGTCGACCACCTATAGCCAAGTGTGCAGGTCAGGGAAGTATATGTATTGAAGATCCTTATTAATTGTTGGCTTTATGGGGCCTGACCCAAGTTCAGCGTTAGTTAGCTAAACAAGTCCTTACACTACTAGCCCTTTTGGAATCAGCCCGTGGAGTGTAGACTAAAGTATCACCTGAAGCAGTATGGGGGGATGCTGGAACCAAGATTCCACACCCTGAGATGGTTGTGATGTCGATTTATACCCTCTGCCCCTACTTTTGCGTAGGTCGTTAAGCCTTAGGGCTTTATCAGTCTAGCCTTTATTCCGCCCTTAAGTACCTCAGTGTAGGATTGACCTTCGTGTAGCCCTAACCCATGGTCTAGGTACTTTCACACAACTATGACAATGTATTGTATAGGTTCTGAAGTTATCTTAAGTGTTTTACTTATCTTACCAATATATCATAGTTAGCTCCATGTAAACTGATATCCTTACTTGTGTTCAATTAACCGATATAATCACATATATTCGTGCATCAAATAAACATTGTAAATTAAACCTAAAATGCAATATAATCAAATGCATTAACATGAACTAAATACCAAGAATTTGTAGAATACTTCTCTTTATTGATATCTTCCAGTTTAATATAGACTCTATTCACTCTGCACACGCAGTTGCAAGGGTCTGCGCACTCAGCTGTGAACTTCCACCCTAGGCCTCTACACACTCAGCTGCAGAACCTATACCTACGCTAAGACCCAAAACACTTAGACTTCTCTACCAAAACTCCAACACTTCATGCTTTTATACTCATTACTTAGAGCTTACTTAACTCCTTTTCACAATCCCATGGTCCGTGGACCATGGGTAGATCTTTATAGCCAACTTGACACTTTACGAAGTGTGAAAAACCCTTTATGTCGCTTGACACCTTCATGCTCCATGACCACAAAATGTGTAGACTTTACAACATTATTACAAAATTGTCCCAAAACATGGGCTTTTAGCCCAAAAATTGCTCTTGGGGGAACCCATTCCCAACAGGCCCCCAACACAAACATGGTGACTCGCCCTCGAGTCACTCTATAGGCACAGAGATCTTGGTGCGAAGACCTCCCAGCTCATCCTATATGATGGAAACCTTGGCGGTGCACTGTGTGGCCACCTGATTCACTTCTTCAACCGACTACTCTGTCGCTGGTCTTGAACTGTCAGCCTGAAGCTTCTACCAAGTCAGTTGTAGATTAACAAGCTTGCCTTTAGTAGAGGTCGTGGTTGAATAAGCTTCATCCAACTAGGGCTTCAAGTGTTCCTTCAGTGGTGCCTCTTTGTGTTGCACTACATCGACTTGTTCCTTCAATGTTTTGGCCTCCCGCAACTTCGCTAGTCTCTGTGTGAGAGTGACGGTGCATGTTGTACATTTTACTTCGTCATAGCATTACTGCAGTTCTCGCACCTCTATCTCTAGCCACTGTACATTAGGATCCTCCTACAGGCTCATCAAGACCTCAAACGATTGTTCAAAAAGTTGTGTGCAGTCTACTACTGCACTATCTACCACCACTATCACCTCTGTGACAGTCGTATCACAAACTGCTTGCCCTTCTTATCCTTCACACTCTCCTTGGTCGAGGTAGGCCTTAGTCTGGGCATCCGTGGTGACTTGGGGACTTCAGCTGGTACCTCTGCAACCTCTGGAGCATCTCCCTCTACCTCCATAAAAACCTCCGGCACAGCCCCCTCAGCTGTCACTGCTTCAATCTCCATAGCTTCGAATCCTGGGATAAAATCACAGATGAAATTGTGGGTGGACTCTGGAAACCGATCAAACACTGAGTACTCAAGCAATGCTTTTAATAATCCGTGTATCATGCATGTTTCAGATCTCACCAAATCAATGTTTAAAATGCCAAGTGTTTTTTGTTGGGCCTCCACCTATAATTTATAGGCCATTTTGCATTCAAATCCAATTGTTCCCCCCACATTTGGTTCATGAATGCTTGATTGGTGGTAGATTTCAAAGGATCTTACCCATAAATGTTTTCTTAAATATTAGCCGTCCACTTCATTTGGCCACATTCTTATTGTCAAATCATGAACAATGAATTTAACGATCACTTTCCAACTGACCTATGTGATTTTTCCCTAGGTAGCACAGCTCTCTTCACGTTGTTGCAAACCCTGTGGCATTTCCTTGTTCCACACAATCCTCCAATCGTGTAGTTCCCCAACTCGGGCAGTGTATTTTAGAGTCCTGCACCTCCTTTCAACTGCCTTGAGTGCTAAGACTATTCTACCTTCATATAGTTATCTGGTTGGATAACTGGTGTATGGCTTCAATCAGATGCCATTCACCTTCCCTGGGAAGGGATCCCTGATCAATTTAACCAACTAAACTGCTCCACCGTTAGTAATCTCCTTAATGACATAGGTCCCTAGCCAGTGCATTCTGAATTACACTAGAAATTTATCAAACTTGCTGTCATATAACAAAACTAGATGATTTACCTTAAAGGTGCTTAGATTAATGTGTCGATCATCCCATGCTTTTTCGCGCTGCTTTTGGACCTGTTGTTAAAATCTAGCCATAAATCTTTCTTCCTCATGTTCACCAAGCTGGGCGAGCCTCTCTTCCATGGCTCTGTGATCCGTCATACCCATGAGTGCCGCTATGCACAAACTAGGCACAATGTATTCCATGGACATCATTGCTTCAACACGATATACAAGCCTAAAGGGTGTCTTCCCAATCAAATTTTTTCATTTCGTTCGATAGGCCCATAGTACTGCAGGTATGTGTAGGTCCCAATCACTTCATTAAGTGTTGAAAACGTTTTTCAATGCCCTCTCCAGTACCTTATTGAATGCTTCCACTGTCTCGTTAGCCTGTGGGTGATAAGGCGTGCTTTTCTAGTGATATACCTAAAATTCCTCTGTCAGCGCGCTAATCATCTCTTTCAGAAAGTGGATACCACTATCACTCATCAAAATTTTTGGACACCCAAATCATGTCAGTACATACTCAAGGAGAAACATCGCAGGGGTCGCGCCTTTGCAGTCCTTCACAAGTTGTGCCTCTGTCCATCGAGTCAAATACTCAGTCGCAGTGATAATGTACCATGCTCTCGTCTTCTTTCCTTTAGGATGAATGGGTCCCACAAAATCTATCACCCATTTCTTGAAAGGTTGTAGCATCATCTATGGTTTCAGAGGCACCTCATCTCTCTATGATGGCCTTCCAGTCCTTTGACACACATCACATGCCCCGCAGTAGGATTTGGAATCCTGATGGAGGGTTGGCCACCGTAAGCCTGCACATAGAATCTTCTGCGTGGTTGTCCTTCCACCATTGGCCTATGTTAGTACTACTCCTAGTGCTATACATGACGCATCTACATGTATATGAAACTCCTTCTTCCAATCCAGGAAGACTAAAATCAGCGTGGTGACCATTTTTCCTCTCAATACATCCAAGATTTTCTAATAGTCCTCGTTCCAACAAAACATGACATCCTTTTTCAACAGTTTCTCCATAGGCGCGGTTATCTGGGTGTAGCCCTTGATAAAATTCCTATAGTACGAGTATGTCCCAAGGTTGCACACAACTATTTCACACTCCTCGACACCTCTAAGTTAAGTATCATTGTGATCCTGGCAGGATCTACCATCAGTCCCTGTCTACAAACCACATGACCTAGCAGAGTCTATATAGGAACAAAAAACATACATTCCTTTAGATTGAGCACAATCTGGTACCTTTCACAAGTATCTAGCATTAAGCGCAAACTAGACACATGGAGTTTTAACAACCCAAACACAACCTAGTCATCAAAGTACACCTCCAGAAACTTATGAATGAAATCTTTGAACGCAACAATGACTATGCGCAAAAAAATCACAGGGGAATTCTTCAATCTGAAATGCATTATAGTGTACTGAAAAATCCCCATTCAGTCACAAAGGTCATCTTACTTCTATCTTCAGGTGTGATTTTGATCGGATGGTATGCAAATAACCCATCAGTGAAGGAGTACACTTCCTCGCCACCTACATTATCCAATACCTTATAAGTGAATGGAGTTGGGAAAGGATCATGTACACAACCATCATTCAACTTCCTGAGGTTTACGCATATCCTTATTTCATCTTTCTACTTATTTTCTTGTACCACCATTGGGCTTACCCAATTAGATTTTTCTACGGGATCAATGATGCCTGCCACGAGCATCTTTTCCAACTCCAAGCGGACCTTCTCCTTGTACTTCGGATTGAGGCAGTAAGGTCTTTGCTTAACCAGCTTCGCGTCAAGTTTTAATGTGATCTTCATAATGCCCAAGTCTCCGATTATCCCCTTTAACTCTATAAACTTGGCAAGGAACAAATCCCAGTATTCGCAGAGCAATTCACCAACCTTATCTATAGTTGCGTCATCCCAATAATCTCCAATCTTCACGAATTTGGGCTCCGCCGCCTTACCAATATTTACCTGTTTCGTTTTTAGTGGTGCTATTATATCAGGATTCTTGATGTGTGGTCCCTTGACCTCGTGGTGACCCTCAGTTTTAGGGATATTAATCTTTCGTGGGTCCTCATCTTCTTCTTTCACAGTCACGTTATAGCATTCCAGTGCGTGGCTCAATTGAGTAGTACAATCAGGTTGAACTAGATCCAAAGGATCCTGCGGTATCCTAAAGATTGATGCTTTAACTTCTTTTAGCGCTTTTTCAATACAATCAAACCCATCTTTGAAGGTGAACTCCATTATGAACCCTTTGCATAGAATATCCCATTTTCCTGTGCCATGGCGGAGCTCTATCTCTAAGTACTAGTTCATCGGGATGACATCCAAGGTGTGACAGAACAAGTGCACCCATTTAGGTTGGGTCTTTGCTCCATAGGCCTTAGCCCATTTGGCCAAGTGTGCACATGGAACATCCTTCCTGTCATACCTGTCTGTCACTCATACCTTTGGCTTCCCAAAGCGTGTTCTCATCATCCTCCTACACTCATGCCAATCATCAAAACTACCCTTGTTTGTAGCCCACCATCTCGCAGGTGTAGTGTGTAGTTCCTAGTCCAAAGCATGGAAGCACTACTTCTCTGGTACTTCCCTCTCAAATGCATCCAAAAACACATCCACATCATTCAAGCCATCGTAAGTGGGCAAATTTCTTACCTCTAACGACACACATTGTAGCGACTGGGTCATCATGTTACAACTCAGCATGGTTACTTCATGTAGGCAATTTTTGCTACTGCTCTAATTCTTCATTCGAATATAAGTTGCAGGAACTCTTGCGATCCCATGTAATTCCTCCATACGCTATTGGATTGACCCAATCTTGGTCTCACGCTATTATTTTATATATGTAGTCCAAATTGTCATCTCCTTCGTAATTGCGGACTGGTTCTGTATAGCGTGATCCTTCAGCAGGATCTACGGGTACTATTACGTGAAGTGATTTCTTTTCAAATATCATCTTTCACTTCTTTAGGTTTATTACCTCATTCATGTTAGTAGGCCAATCAATGCCAAGGAGTGTAGGGTAGGGGTTGTTGTCATCCACAATTTCTATTACTTCAAAATCAGCCAATTCGCTCGTGCCTTCAATATCTACAGTTACTCCTTGTAGCCATCCCATGGGGATGTTCTTCTACTGATTTGCAACCCTTAACTAAATCGAAGACCACTACAGCGCGAGTCTCCCCATCAGCTCCCAAGTCTGCTTCGGCAAAATGTTCGGATCTAAACCCAGATCCAGAATAACTTGATCCATTTCATATTCTCCTATCTGCGCAGTGAGTCTCATCTCACGCCCTGCCCTTGCTTTATGCTTACCAATATTTCGTACCACACGCAGTTCACATGGAGCATTTCCGGCACATCTATTTATAAGTTCCTGTAACCCCTTCATAGCCTTGCTATTGGGTAGATGCTTCATGCAGGTCTCTAGAAAGGTCGTAAGAATAGAAGGGTACACTTCATAATCAAGATTATCTTGGCTCCCTAAGGTAGAGGCCTCATCAAAGCTCTTCTTTGCTTCCATGAACGTTTTGTGTGCGTGCTCCAAATCAAATTCAGCCTCCTTCGCTAGAGCTTTGCGAACCCATGCGATGTCTTTGTGTTGTTTCCCCTTATCATTGCCTACTGCACTTCCACTTCGGAGCACTATATTCACATTCGGATTGTCTTCTAGAGGCTCTACCCTCATCATCTGGAGGTTCTGAGTCGGCTTCAGTGGTAGCACCCCTTTGTCATGGATCCTCACTATTAGTGTAGGATAGTTCTCTGTCTCATGATCCAACTAGGTACAATATTTGTATGATGGACACATTGGGTTAGTGCATTCACGGGAATAGCATCCTAGTCATCCACAATTGTAACAAATAAGCTATCCCCGACCTCTACCAAGTCCTCCTCTGCCTCGGCCTCATCCACGCCCCTGAAACCCTATTCACGCCATCCCAACACTTTGGTCAAGGAGTCATGTTTTTGCCTAAACTGTATAGGCAAGTTTTCTATCCACCATCAATTCATAACTTTTGTGGTTGCGCTCATCATGCCCTACCGACCTATAGAATTTGTAGAATAGTTGTTGCGGTGTTTGTAGAAACTTCTATAGCAAATGACAATTATCATTCATATGTTTCCCTGCTACCTGACATATAATGCACCAAAACAAAGGTCCCAAGCTTGGTCATGCTTGGGCTTCTAGTCTCAAGGGCATCGGTTGTCCTCCTGCAGTATATTTCTCAAAGACCGGGCAGTGGTCTTTTTCATGCCCCTCATCTTTAGATTTTAGGCACCATATCGCTTCGCGAACATCTGGTCGAACTGTTCTGTCCTGCTTTAAACTTTGCATTTTGAGGCAAATATTTTGCAACCGCGAATGGATCTACTAAACCCCCAGATTCGAATCTTGCATCGGTGTTTCATGCAATCTTATTGAAATCTCCAAGGCCTCTACATGAGTTGTAATCTTCTGTTGTGATAGTACAACCCTTAGGTGAGGCAGGAGCGAAGCCGCGAACAATTCGCGGTGTTGTCCATCTATTAAGTTCATATTAGCTTCACGGATTTTATACTTCAATCTCTGATCCAATTCCCAAGGTGTCTCACTTGGTTTCATCGCAATTTCCTTGAACCCCACAATCAACTGTGCTTCAGATTTAGGTCTAGTGAACTTTTTATTCGGCATGATCTAGATCTCTGCTAATCCAATGTTTGGGTTATCATTAGAGTACTTGATGTATGAAGGTAGCACATGATCCTATAAAGCACTAACCAACGTTGCCTTCTTCTTGTGATCGTCTGTGATGCCCTGAGCTTCCCATACATCTTTTACGACGAACTAGAACTGGTCTGGGTCCTCATTTCCCAATCCCTTAAACAAAGGCATCTTTACTGAATTCGCCATGTTGAACTATGGTGGAGGTGGTGGTGGTGTGGGAAAAGTCACAGGTGATGGTGGTGAAGTTGGACGTGGTGTAGGTGGAGGTGGTAGTCATAGGAATCCCTGTTTTATTAACTAAATGGCACTTCACGGAGAAGCCTGCGCTACTCCATCTTCATCACCAAATGGAGGTGAAATCAGTGGGCTATATTTAGGACCCTCTCTTCCTTCTTTCATGTAAGTCTTTCTACTTCGTGTAGCTCCAAACATAAAGGTAGCTGCATAAACCATTTTTCGCACAATAACATCTTAATTCAAGTATTTAAAGACTTCAAGTACTTACCTCGCAGACCTTTCAAAAAGCACCACTCCACCTTGTTGTAACTGACAGAGGTATCGACCACGAATTCAGTCACAAATCCCCTTATGATACGATTGAGCCAATGACCAACAACGTGGGCAATCTTATCCTTAGAAGCTTCCAGTATTTGTACCAGCTCCGGGATCCAGTCAATAGGACCATCAAGCCTCCACCTTTCTTGGCTATCCGCTAGCTTCGTGATCAGCTCGTATAACTCAACTGGAAAGGAATAGAAAAAGATCTCATGGATTTCTGTTTATAGGTCCATATCCAGCCATTGTTCCTTCATCAACCAAGGGTTTCTATTCTCTTGTGCCATGAATTCATGCATCTTCCTATCCAACCAATCTTTGACCTCTTTCTTAGTTGGATTCTAGTGATATGACATCAGAAATCCCTCATGCAGATTCTGGTCCTAGAAACAGAATCATCTGTTGGCTTTGCGGGGCCTAACCCAGGTTCAATTATAGTTAGCCAAAAAAATCCCTAAACTACTAGCCATTTCGACATCAGCTTGTGGAGCGGGGACTGAATTCTCACCCGAAGTAGTATGGGGGGATGTTGGAACCAAGTTTCCACACCTTGAGATGGTCGTGATGTTGGTTTATACCCTTTGCCCCACTTTCGCGTAGGTCGTTCAGCCTTAGGGCTTTGTCAGTCTACCCTTTATTCCACCCTTCAGTACCTCCGAGAAGGTGTAGGACTAACCTTCGTGTAGCCCTAACCCGTAATCCAGGTACTTTCACATAGCTATGACAATGTATTATATAGGTTCCCAAGTTATCTTAAGTGTTTTACATATCTTACTAATCTATCAAAATTAGTGTCGCATAAACTGATATCCTTACATGCGTTCAATTAACCAATATAATCATATATATTCATGCATCAAATAAACATTGTAAATTAAACACAAAATGCAATATAATCAGATGCATTAACAAGAACTAAATACAAAGAATTTACAGAATACTTCCCTTTATTGATATCTTCGACTTTAATACAAACTCTATTCACCCTATGCACATAGCTGCAGGGGTCCATGCACTCAGCTGCGGACTTCAACCCTAGGCCTCTGTGCACTTAGTTTCAGAGCTTCTACCTATGTTAAGACCCGAAACACTTAGACATCTCTACCAAAACTCTAATGCTTCATGCTTTTCTACTCAATACTAAGAGCTTACTTACTTAGCTCCTTTTTATACAATCCCATGGTCCACGGACCATGGGTAGATCTTTACAGCTCACTTGACACTTTACAAAATAAGGGCGGACAACCCATTATGACTCTTGACACCTTCGTGCTTCACAACCACAAAATGTGAGACTTTACAACTTTATTACAAAATTGTCCCAAAACATGGCCTTTAGCCCCAAAACTTCTCTTAGGGGAACCCGTTCCCAACATTAATGAAGAATAAGTTTTTCTGAAGAATTGTGTATCTTTCTGTGTTCATTATCTGTTGTTATTGATATCATTATGCATGTGTTTTAAAGATTTATGTGAAAGAATACATGTTATACTATTTTATGTTATGTCTATGCGATAAGTACCAATCTATGAAATTAATAATTAGCGCAAAGTTATTCATTTACATGAAGTTGTAGGTAGATATAAGACATAAGTGAATATATAGGAACCAAAGTGCGCATATCCCTCAGGCTACTAAAACTTGGTTATGCAACCTCCCATAATTACTTCAGGTGAGATTGCGATCTTCCTGTAGGTCGTTGCATAAAGGGCCAGTAGTTGACGGTTTTGTTGGTGTGCAGTTGTTGGGTAGTAGAGCCCCCGCGTAATAGGTTTTGGGGCTTGAAGCCCGCAATTTTGTGTAAGAGTATAGTAGAAGCTCCACGACGTGTGCATAGCACGAAATATAATGGGTAAAGTCTAAGGGTAGTCTGCCCTAAAATATTATAGATTAATCTAGAATGTGTCGGCTTGCCCATGGTCCGCGGACCATGGGAACGTATAAATAGAGCAAGGATCTAGGATTAGAAGACAGTTCTGGATAGTAGCTTTGTCAAAGATTCTAAAGTGTATGGGTTTATGAAAGGAGAGAAATTTGAGTTTGTAAGACTAAGTCATGGGTATTAGAGTGTAGAATAGGCTCTGCAGCTGTGTGCGCACAGGCCTGATAGAGTCCGTAGTTGTGTGCGCGAACCCCTGTAGCTGAGTGCGTAGGTTGGAATTGTATTGTACTAAGAGGAAGATTAATAAAGATAAGTGTTTCTGAAATTTCTATGTATCTGATCGGAAATCTTAATGTTTATGCTTATGTTATGATTTATGAATACTTTTAAAGATTTATAACTGCACGCACTGGGTTAAACTGTTAAATGTTTGCTTAAAGACCTAGAAGAATAAATCAGATCTATATTAACTATAATAAGACTAAGGATCTAAGAATCTCCCCTTTGCAGATCTTTGCAAAAGCCAGACTTCTGTGTGAAAGTCATAAGTGTGTAGATCGGGTTGCGAATCCACTAGACCTCATCAAGACATCCCTAGGGTGTGGAAACTTAGTTCTAGCACCCTCCCATACTGCCTCGGGTGAGACTTCAGTCCACTCTCTGCGGATTGTTGCCGAAAGGGCTAGTAGTATGGGATTTTCTTGGCTAAAATCTCTTCTAAACCTGGGTCAGGGCCCAATAAGCCAACAATGATTCTGTTGCCAGGGCCGAGATCTACCTAAGGGATGTCTAATGCCAAAATGCTAGAACTCTACAAAGAAAGAAGTTGAAGATTGATGGGATTGGAGGGTTTATCACTGAACTCGTGATAGATGCAACTGTTAGCAACAGTGAAACCACAAAGATGTTTTGTCGAAGGAATAACGAGCAGAAGAAGCTTCAAAAGGATTGAAGGGTTAATTTTACCACTACAAGTGAAGTGGAGTGCGCAAGGAGTCTAGTTTAGTATGGTGAATGAAATCAAGTTCCCTGTATTCAAAGGAGTCAGAAATGAAGATCCCAATAAATTTTGGTTCGTAGTAAAATTAGTATGGGAAGTGCATGGGGTTACAGATGGTAACATTAAAAAGGCCACATTTGTGAGCATGCTATAGGACCACGTGTTTACATGGTATATTAAGAACTCCAGCGATCATCTGAATGCCAGAATAGCAGAGATCCGGGATGTGTTGAACAAAAAGTTTAGTCGACCAAAATTGGAAACTCAGTCGATCATTGGATTTAAGGAAATTGTGATGCTTCCAGGTGAGACACAGTGGGATCTGGATCAACACCTGAAAAGTATGATCCGTGAGGAAAATATTATGTTTTCAAATGCGCAACACCATGCCTGGTTTGGGGCATCCCTGACACCGCACCTGAGGACGGTGTTGTCACAATAGAGGATCTCCACCCAGGCCAAAGAATTAGAGATAGCGATGAGGTTGCATGAAACGCCAATACAAGATCCTGGGCTGGGAGTCCAACAAATCCATGCACAACTACAAAATATATGTTTAGAGATGTAGAGTTTGAAGAAGGATAGTGTGCCATGGCCAGAAGTGTGCGAAGAGGTGTGGTGTATAAGATGTAAGGGCTAGGGTCACAATAAGGATCACTGTCCTATATTCGCGAACTATTCGACAGGAGGGATACTAATGCCATTGAGAGTAGAGGTGTCGACTGGTCTGAGTGTGTCCATCGCTCTCTAGTGTGCGATTTTTCAAGTAGGAGGAAAGCATGAGATGGATAACTATCACCTATTGCAGAAATATACCTAGACTCCACAGCAACTGTACTGTAATTTCTTTAGATCTGTAGGTCACGATGAGCGAACGTGTTGAAGTTATGAAATAATGATGGATAGAACTCCAGACTATTGAAAGTAGACAGAAATGCGAGGGCCCAATCCAGCTGCAGCAATAGTGCGAGGTGGCTTCCAAGGGCAAGGTCGAGGATGAGGAGGGATGGGACCAAGATGAGGGCACAAACAGTTAATCTGCTACAACTGTGGAGGACCCGGACACTATGCATGCGACTGTACAAATCCGACCAAAGTAATTTGTCCATGCTGCTTAGATTGCTTGATGCAAAAACGCATGAGAAGCGGGTACTACAGCCTACTCCAACTCAAAATGTCCAGATGATGAGATCAGAACCACACTAAGGAGACCCCAATGTGAACATGGTGCTTAGAAGTGGGACGAATACAAAGGAGGATAAGGAAAAGTAACCTAGGGATCATGCGTGGGTCCGCAAGACCCCTACAGAGGCATTTGAACTTTACTCGGGATGTGCAAAGGAAATAGATATGGAAGCTACAAAGAGCTTCGCAGAGGTCTCTATCTCGGGTACTAAGAGGCAATCAGAACCAGGAGTGGATTCATCTATGATTACTACCTTTCTAGAGACTTGCATGAAGCTGCTACGAGATAATGAGGCAGTTCAAGGACTCCAAGAGTTGATCACTAAGTGCGCAGGACCAGGGGAGCCACACGTAGTTAGAAAGATGGGAAAACATACTTTGTGTATAGGGAGGGAAATGCGGTTGACCGCACAAATTGGTGAATATGACATGGATCAAGTAGTCCTTGACCTAGGTTCTGACGCAAATGTTTTACCAAAACATACCTGGGAACGAATGGGTCGGCCTGTGTTACAGTGGTCTTCTATTCAATTGAGGATTACAAATCAGCAAAAGATTGTTTCCATGGGGAGACTACAAGGAGTAATAGTGGATATTGATATCACGAGCACACAGACAGATTTTGAGGTAATAGAAATCATGGATGACAATAACTGTTACCCTGCATTACTTGGAATATATTGGGCAACGAATATGAATGGAGTTATCAACTTGAAGAAGCAAAAAATGATTTTCGAAAAAAAGTCGCTACGTGAAATTGTGCTGTTGGATCCAGCTGAGGGACCATGCTACACTAAAATTGTGTACGATGAGGATATTTATGATGAACTAGATTGCATTTACCAGATAACGAAATGAGACCATAATCGAGTGAATTCAACGGCGGACAAAAGACTCTCATGGGAACGCGACAGTTCCTGCACATCAGATTCAGATGAAGAAGTAGAGCGCTGGTAGAACCGATTGCATGAGGTAACGATGCTAAATTGTAATATGATGATCAGATCATTGTAGCAAGTGACAACCGAAGTAAGGATGCTATTAGGAAATGACGGCACAACCAATGGGGAAGAATTCGTAGATCGCTGGGGAACTATGGTGCAGAAGTAAGAAGGGGTACTGCGAGGAAGATTAGGTGGAATGAGCGCGAACGTAAAAGGTGGTTGCATGTATGGGTTGGAGGCCCTTAGTGTTGAATGAGGGTTGGGCAACCAAGATGGAGTGGTTTGGGCACCAACTTCCGACAAACAATGCAGCTGTGTGCTGCGCAACCACCACCTCAAGTAAATATGCATGTACCAAGGGTTCGGTGGGCATATAGGACCATAAACAAGACAAAGCATGCGAAGATGACCGCATCCGCGCCAAGTGTTAGTGTCAGCCTTTGCAGCCTTCCTCCAGTGATCAAGCATGCCCTTACAAAGTGATTTTAAGGTGTCAAGGTCAAATTTTGTCATTTCAGCAAGTCTTCAAGCAAAATTTTGTCCCTAGGCATTAGGTATAGGGTTTGCTTTCACTCCTTCCAAAGTCGCCCAAATGTTAGTCTATGTCACTATTCAGCTGAGTGTACCATCATTCAGAAGGTTTTCATTATCATGTCAAGTTCCACTAGGTCATTTTACACCTTGTTCATGCTTCAGTCGTGCCTAGGTGAGGTCATTTCCCTCTCCTAGGGTTTTGAAGGCAATTTCTCTTGGACGGTCAAATCATTGGCAAAACTTGTATCCTGATGTTCATACACCTTCCCCTATCCTTAAAGTACCTTATCAAACACTTCCCATCACTGAGATCCCCCAAATTCATCATTTTCGCACAAACCCTAGTTTCTTGCTACAACTTGGAAATTTTCTAGGTTGGACCTGTGTTTTGCCTTTGTGGACCCCTTCCCCTCACTCAATTTCTAATATTCCACTTTCCCATACTTCCTAACATCCCTCCCTACTTCCCAAAATTTCCTCAAGAATTTAGAAGCTCCCTATCCCCATCATTTCACTTCATTTCGACAAATCCCTTGTTCCACACATCGGGTTAGGTTTCACTCAAATGAGGTTTATGATCAATAAAAGATTAATTTTGGAAAAATGAGAGATTTTTTTGTCCAAAACATGCCAAGGATGAAAAACCTCCTTCACTTTTTACACATGTGTCATGGTTTTAGAGAAATGTCAAAAATACAATTGCCTCGGGAGAATTGATGCACCTCTGAAGTGACCTTGGGAAAATCAAATTTTCTCCTATCTCCGTTTGCCAAATGACTTGCTTGATGCATCACATGATAACTAGACACAATAGCTTTTCAATGAGCTATCATGAGCTCAATTTGGAGTTGAGGAAGGCATCCAAAAGTTGACTGTAACAGCACTCTGCCTTTAGGCAGCCTCATTTGGCACATTTTGACCAGTCTTGGGAGATTTGAGTTTTGACAAGGCAAATGAACTCCAAATTGAAAAATTCTGATTGGGTTGGAAAGTAGACTCAAATAAATTTCCAACGCGCTATCCTAAACCTAATTTTGACACTAGGAAGGCCTCCAAAAGTCACCTGGAAAAGAGCGCGATGCACAGAGGGAGCGCGGCGCACTGGGAGAAAATTTCCAGTGTAAATTTACACTGGCGCGACGCACATGGAGAGCGCGGCGCACAGGGCTAAGAGGCCTGAAATTGTGCCAAATTGCCTCAAGTTGCCTATGAATCCCATCAAATTGAAAGCTAGGCTCTACACACCACTTGTGCATCATTTTTTTTATGGGTGATATAAGGGTTTTTATGCCTATACTCAAATGCAAAAAGTTTTTATAAAGAAAACAAAGGAGGACATCAAGAAAACCATGATGCTAGGGTTTTTGCTATAGTGACAGTGTTGCCAAGGTGTTTTTCCTACCCTACCCCTATTACTCATTCCCCTATGCTATTGTCCCCATAATCACTACCCTAACCCTACCAAAAATCATACTCCCTTCCCCCCTTCCTATTGTTCAAAAAACCCAAACCCTACCTTGCAAACAACACAAACCCTACCCCATCAACACTATACCCAAACTACTCCCAAGTCCCTGACAAATCTCTCCCTTTAACCCCTATTCCCATTACATCATTCCCTTCCTAATACTCCCTGTTTAATTGTCCCCTTGGTGGCAGATTGTCAAAGCAACTACCAGCTTCATTTAAATCAAAGGGCAGCCTAAAACTCAGTGTACAAACAACAGTCATGGCATCTGAGGGTTCATCAGAGTATGAGATGGAGACTCAAAGTGATACATCCCCAGAAGAACAGGCTCCCAGGAGGACAAGGACAAGAATCCCATGCATGACGAGGGGCCATCAGGTGAACAGGAGGCCGATTTCATCCTCATTCAGGATGATGATGCAAATGTGGAGAGCGCCCGACTTAGGATGACTATTCAAGAGCAGAACACGAAGATCCAAGACTTGTCACTCAATGTGGAGAGGGAAAAATGGATCATCAAGTATTTGGAGTAGATAAAGAAGCAGCTTGAGGACTAGCATGAGATCATGGAGCTGCAAAACATCTGTGAAGACCAGCAGGCTGCCGAAAGAAGCCTCATTTGAGAAAACACCTATTCAGCAGGAGATAGAGGCTGATTGAGAGATTTGGATCGAGAGGATTCATATCCACTTAGAGAATCTGTTGGAAAAAGCAAAAAAGGATAGGGACATGCTCAGGAACATGAAAAACCACTATTGGGCACGGAACAAGGTTTGCAAGGCACGAATAAGGAATTTGAAGGCAAACCTAAAGAAGGCATCAAAAAGGAAAAAGAGGCAAAAAGAGCATGATCGACTCTGGATATTGGTTGAGGCAATCCTTGGCCCACCATAACACTTAATGAAGAAGCTCCAGACCAAATTTCAAGAAATTTGGAGCACATTTTGAAATTTTGAAATTTTTTGGGCAAAAAACAGGGATTTTCTCCCTGTGTGCCACGCCACTGGCACGACGCTAAAATTCTAGAGCTCCAAATGAGGAATGGCTTGCATTTTTGGATTCAGCATGGAAAATCATGACTACTGGTGTCCGGGCAAGAAATTTTGACAAGATCTGAGTCTCCTAAAGGTCAAAAAACACCCAAAAATGGCCTCTCTGCCACTTTTTTGACACACAGAAAGCAGTCTTGGGAGAATGAATATTTGGAGGGGAAAATGAGCACCAACTTCAAAAATTCTAGTGGGGTTAGAAAGTAGACAGGACAGGATTTCCAAAAAGCCCACTTGGGCACATTTTGGACACCTGAAAGTTCCCAAAAACAGGGCCCAAAGTAGCGCGACGCACAGAGAAAATGGCGTGGTGCACAGAGGAAAAATTGCCAATTTGCTTCCGTTTCGTGAAATTTCGGTTCGCGACTTCTCCAAGTGGGCCCGCTCATCTACCCTTCAGTTTTCTGGCACCAAAGGCGGCATTTAAAGAGTTTTTTCTCCAGATTGGCTTCTATCCAAGTGGCAAAGGAAGGCAAACGGTCACCCCAAGCCAAATGTCACGTTTGTAGCGTTGCACCCGTAGCTGATGGTTGGCTCTCCATCTCCATTTTGTAATGATTCAAGTAACTCCCCAACCCTTGGGCGTTCTATCTCTTCCTTACACATTCTATATATTGTATGCAAGTTATTTGCAAAGGGTTGGTTGGCTTGTAACTTCTGGGAGACTGCGGGAAAGAAACTTTGTTTCTTCACTGTGTATTTTTGACAAAGAATTAATGAAAGGTAGTGGCTCTGTTTCATGAGATTCTTATGGTTGTGAGTGTAGCAAATGTGTTTCTTATGTTTTCATATGTATTTCGTTATGTTTCACATTTCGATTCATGTTCATTTCCAGTGAAATTTTCTGAGTGAGATTAGGTAGAATCCAATTTTATTGCTCTGCCTATGGGAAAATTTCATGTTCAGTGTTTCTCTTCTGTTGAAAAGGATTCATGTCACTATGCCCTTTTCACTTTCTTCATCAATATTTTCATGCCACGTTACCTCAAACTAAATTGTTACATTTTCCACCTACCTTGCCTCACGGAATAATCTGTGCCTTTATATTAAATTCTTTGTTCTTTGCTGAGCACCGGTCCCATAACATCCCAGAAGCTCGGTCATTCATAAAATTGTTTCCAGAATCCCTATTCACTTACTAGCCTAAGGTAAATATTGCATTGTAAGTCATCTCAGATTGTTTTCGATCATCTATTCACTGAGCGTGACTCGGAGAGAGCCCTCTCCTACTCTGGTAGGGCTAGCTACTAGACTAAGCGTGGTTTGTGGTTACCCTAATTTTTTCCTTCCTTCAGCCTGAGGCAGATTTAGGTTCTAACATAGTGGCGAATCCACTGGGGAAGAAAATGGTTTGCTTTAAGATTGTTTTGCCCCAGTACTTCTATCAAGCTCATATCTGATGGTTGATGGTGAACAACGATCATACATAAGAAGACAGCTGAAAGCATTCACCTGGCGACTCCATTCACTAAAGAATCCAACAATCGGTGCTTCATGGTGACTCCACTAAAGGTCTAACTTTTTCTCTACGAAAATGGAAGGATCTTACACAAAGTTTGGGTATCCAAAGTGGAATGGTATTCAGGACCTACTCTGCTTCCTTGTGAATTACTTCTTTGCTGCTCTTGAAGCTGCCCTGAAAGTTTTTCAGAACTTGTTATATGATAAAGGTGATCAGAATCTTCACTCGACCTATTCAAAAAGTGTAAATATTGAGTTCCCCTTAGATCCTCGCCTCCTTACTTTTCCCACATCTTATGATGCCTCTCTTCAGAGTGATGAGCCTAAAAAAAAAAACCTGATCCCATCGCTCTTGTACATATTCCTACAACTGTTATAATCCCAAATAGGTACAAACCTCTTGTTTTACCTTCTGTTCTTCATGCTTCCCCAAAAACTATGATCTATACTTGCCAAGATTCAACGGTGAATGCAAGAATGTCAATGCCGAGCAACATGTGCAGAATGCTGAGACTTTTCTAGAACTTTTTTGAAATTGATGAAGAAGATGTTAGTATAAGGCTATTTGCGCTTTCTTTGCAAGGCAAAGTCAAGAGTTGGTTCAAAGCCCTGCCGGATGTGAGCATCACAGATTTACAGCAGTTCATCAAAGTTTTTCTTGATAGGTGGAGGATCAGACAGAACCTTTTCCTTATCGTAGAAGAGTATAATCAGCTAAAAAGACTGCCAGGGGAGACAATACAACAGTTTTCAGCCAGATTTAATCAAGTTTATTATTCAATGCCGGTTGATATAAGACCCACTCCTGGATCTGCTCTCTTGCACTACCCGGGTGCCTTTGATCCGGAAATGGAGTTTTAGCTGAGAGAAAAGAATGTCGCAACACTTGAAGAGATGCAGAACAATGCAGTAAATGTAGAGGCTCATTTGCTGATCAGAAGGGCAAGGTTGAAAGAAGAAGAGATGAAAAACGTGGATCTAGAGAAAACTACACCTTCAGAGGAAAAGCTTGACATTTTGGTGAGTGCAGTAGAAGAGATGATGAGAAAAATGATGTTCATGAACAAGTGGCTGATCCAAAACATTTTGTTTCTTATCTCAGTAGTCATAAGGATTGTTTTGTAGATCATATTGGAGAAGAAAGACTTGTTGATATGACATGTATGCTTGATAACGTGTTTTATACTGACGATTTGCCTCAGTTTGATCAGTATGATGATGATGATTATGCTCTCCAAACAGAATCTAATCTTGCAGACAAATCAACAGCTAGTTTATGGGATGAGGAAGTTCGCTTACAGCAGCTCGAGTACAGTGATCAACTGAGGCATATCAGCTATGGAAACGATGAGGAAAGTGCAGCAGACTTTGAAGTAAGTGAAGGATCTTTGCCTTTGTACTTTGATTCATGTCAGTTCACCATAGATAATTTCCATGCAATCAAACATCAGCTATCGACAAATCTTGATTTGGATCCTCTTGAGGGAGATGAAAACTTTGTTTCAAACTTCTTATATTCAGAGTTCCAGCCCCCAAATGCCATTAATATTCAGGTTGCACATGAAGACATAGAAGATAGCTTATATGATCGGACAATACAAGAAGATTCCTTACCTCTCTGTTTTGAATCATTTCAGTTTTTGCGAGGTAAATTGCATAGTAAATCTTCAAATGAAAAGCTTGTAGGAAATCAACAATCTCTCAATTTTAATGTTGAAGATGAGACAGATGGCGAAATTTTTGAGCAGGTCGTTAATAAGAAATCTTCCACTAAAATGATTGATGAAATCATTTTGGATACAGAACCAGATTTGCAGCCACCAAACACAATTCAAGATCAGATTACAGATGAAGGTGAGGCAGCTGAAATACATGATTTAATGATGCAAGAGGATTCTATACCCTTGTGTTACGAAGCATTTCAGTTTATAAGGCAGAATATTCGTAATATCTCTTTTGAAAAGGATGACAATCTGGTGAACAGCTTTATAGATCAGCAGGTTGAAGAATTCCATATGGTTGAAAGTGATGAAAGAAAAAGTGTCATTTCGGATCTGTCCATAGAAGAAGATAGATTTTTGGATCCAAACGTTATCATGACATCAGAACACAGTCTTCATGAAGAAATAATCTAGTCAGCTCAGATCTTTGCTCAAGACCAGGAACATACTCTTATTGAAGTACAGTGTGAAGAAAGATCAGTATCAAAGGAGAAAGACACCTTGCTCTTTCAGCAGGAGGTCAATCTTCATGTTTTTCATGATCCAATGGAAAATCTGTTACAGTCAGCAGTGAAGGTCATTATTGTAGTATTCAGTGATGAAGGAGATCATGGTCAATTATGTTTATGGAGGCCTAGTTACCAGTATCTATTGTTGACCAGAAGATCTTATCCGGAGAATCAATCAAGGAGGCATCTACTTGATTGGTTACATTGGAAGACACATTACACATGATTGTACATATTTCATTAGTACGCAGGTGGATGTCATCATGATTTGAAACCCTCGAATCTTGATGGACTGCTGCCATTGAATAAGTTTTGTCAGTTCTTGTTTTAGTTAAGTCAGTCATGAGTCATTTCCTTTTGCATAGAGTCAAGTTTTTCAGTCATTTCAGTTCGCATTGAGTCAGCTTCAGTCAAGTTTCAGTCAATAAATTGAGTCATGTTAGTTTGTTGGAATAATGGACTCCATAGCCCAATGGACAAAGGCACTGTCTTCTCACCCAAAGATCTGCAGTTCTTGGCACCTCCAAGGAGCTGCCATCCCTATTGGAGCCATTGTTAGTGTCAGTATTTGCAGCCTTCCTCCAGTGATCAAGCATGCTCTTACAAAGTGATTTTAAGGTGTCAAGGTCAAATTTTGTCATTTCAGCGAGTCTTCAAGCAAAATTTGGTCCCTAGGCATTAGGTCTAGTGTTTGCTTTCACTCCTTCCAAAATCGCCCAAATTTCATTCTATGACACTATTCAGCTGACTGTACCATCATTCACAAGGTTTTCATTATCATGTCAAGTTCCACTAGGTCATTTTACACCTTGTTCATGCTTCAGTTGCGCCTAGGTAAGGTCATTTCCCTCTCCTAGGGTTTTGAAGGCAATTTCTCTTGGACGGTCAAATCATTGGAAAAACTTGTATCCTGATGTTCATACACCTTCCCCTATCCTTAAAGTACCTTATCAAACACTTCCCATCACTAAGATCCCCCAAATTCATCATTTTCGCACAAACCCTAGTTTCTTGCTACAACCTGGCAATTTTCTAGGTTGCACCTATGTTTTTCCTTTTTGGACCCCTTCCCCTCACTCAATTTCTGATATTCCACTTTCCCCTACTTCCTACATCGCTCCCTACTTCCCAAAATTTCTTCAAGAATTTAGAAGCTCCTTATTCCCATCATTTCGCTTCATTTCGACAAATCCCTTGTTCCACACATCGGGATAGGTTTCACTCAAATGAGGTTTCTGAGCAATAACAGATGAATTTGGGAAGCCCGAGAGAGATTTTTGTCCAAAACATGCCAAGGAAGAAAAACCTCCTTCACTTTTTACATAGGTGTCATGGTTTTATAGAAATGTCGAAAATACAATTGCCTCGGGAGAATTGATGCACCTCTGAAGTGACCTTGGGAAAATCACATTTTCTCCTAGCTCAGTTGGCCAAATGACTTGCTTGCTATCATGAGCTCAATGTGTAGTTTAGGAAGGCATTCAAAAGTTGACTGTAACAACACTCTGCCTTTAGGCAGCCTCATTTGGCACATTTTGACCAGTCTTGGGAGATTTGATTTTTGACAGGGCAAATGAAATCCAAATTAAAAAATTCCAGTTGGGTTGGAAATTAAATACAAACACCTTTCCAATGAGCTATCCTAAACCCAATTTTGACACCAGGAAGGCCTCCTAAAGTCACCTGGAAAAGAGCACGACACACAGAGGGAGTGCGGCGCACTGGGAGAAAATTTCCAGTGTAAATTTACACTGACGCGACGCACATGGAGAGCGCGGCGCACAGGGCTAAAAGGCCTGAAATTATGCCAAATTGCCTCAAGTTGCCTATGAAGCCCATCAAATTGCAAGCTAGGCTCTACACACCACTTGCGCATCAATTTTTTATGGGTGATATAAGGGTTTTTATGCCTGTAGTCAAATGCAAAATTTTTTTATAAAGCAAACAAAGGAAGACATCAAGAAAACCATGATGCTAGGGTTTGTGCTATAGCGAGAGTGATTCCAAGGTGTTTTTCCTACCCTACCCTTAATACTCATCCCCCTATGCTATTTTCCCCATAATCACTTCCCTAACCCTACCAAAAATCATACTCCCTTTCCCCCCTTCCTATTGTTAAAAAAACCCAAACCCTACCTTGCAAACAACACAAACCCTACCCCATCAACACTATACCCAAACTACTCCCAAGTACCTGAAAAATATCTCCCTTCAACCCCTATTCCCATTACATCATTCCCTTCCTAATACTCCTTATATAATTGTCCCCTTGGTGGCAGATTGTCAAAGCAACTACCAACTTCATTTAAATCAAAGGGCGGCCTAAAACTCAGTGTACAAACAACAACCATGGCATCTGAGGGTTCATCAGAGTATGAGATGGAGACTCAAAGTACCTAGAAGAACAGGATCCCAGGAGGACAAGGACAAGAAGCCCATGCATGACGAGGGGCCATCAGGTGAACAGGAGGCCGATTTCATCCTCCTTCAGGATAATGATTCAGATGTGGAGAGCGCTCGACTTAGGATGACTATTCAGGAGCAGAACACGGAGATCCAAGACTTTTCACTCAATGTGGAGACGGCCAAATGTATCATCAAGTATTTGGAGCAGAGAAAGAAGCAGCTTGAGGACCAGCACGAGTTCATGGAGCTGCAAAACATCCGTGAAGACCAGTAGGCTACCCAAAGAAGCCTAAATGAGAAAACACCTATTCAGTAGGAGGTAGAGTCTGATTGAGAGATTTGGCTCGAGAGGATCC
This sequence comes from Pinus tabuliformis, assembly GCA_031772625.1. NCBI lineage: Eukaryota > Viridiplantae > Streptophyta > Pinopsida > Pinales > Pinaceae > Pinus > Pinus tabuliformis. The sequence goes on along the minus strand of CM062809.1, from coordinate 411,758,800 downwards.
ATATCCACTTATAGAAGCTGTTGGCGAAAGCAAACAAGGACAAGGACATGCTCAGGAACATGAAAAACCAATATTGGGCACGGAACAAGGTTTGCAAGGCACGAATAAGGAATTTGAAGGCAAACCTAAAGAAGGGATCAAAAAGGAAAAAGAGGAAAAAAGAGCATGATCAATTCCAGATATTGGCCAAGGAAATCCTTGGCCCACCATAACACTTAATGAAGAAGCTCCATACCAAATTTCAAGAAATTTGGAGCACATTTTGAAATTTTGAAATTTTTGGGCAAAAAACAGGGATTTTCTCCCAGTGGTGTGGCGCTAAAATTATAGAGCTCCAAATGAGGAATGGCTTGCATTTTTAGATTCAGCACGAAAAATCATGACTACTGGTGTCCGGGAAATAAATTTTAACAAGATCTGAGTCTCCTAAAGGTCAAGAAACACCCAAAAATGGCCTCTCTGCCACTTCTTTGACACACAGAAAGAAATCTTGGGAGAATGAAGATTTGGAGGGGAAAATGAGTACCAAATTCAAAATTCCAATGGGGTTAGGAAGTAGATAGGACAGGCTTTGCAACAGGCCCACTTGGGCACACTTTGGACACCTGCAAGTGCCCCAAAACAGGCCCCAAAGTAGCGTGACACACAGAGAAATTGGCGCGGCGCACAGAAGAAAAATTGCCAATTTTCTTCTGTTTCGCGAAATTTCGGTTCGCGACTTCTCCAAATGGGCCCGCTCATCTACACTTCGGTTTTTTGGCACCAAAGGCAGCATTTAAAGAGTTTTTTTATCTAGATTGGCTTCTATCCAAGTGGCGAAGGAAGGAAAATGGTCTGCCCAAGCCAAATGTCATGTTTGTAGCATTGCACCTGTAGCTGATGGTTGGCTCTCCATCTCCATTTTGTAATGATTCGAGTAACTCCCCAACCCTTGGGCTTTCTATCTCTTCCTTACACATTCTATATATTGTATGCAAGCTATTTGCAAAGGGTTGGTTGGCTTGTAACTTCTGGGAGACTGTGGGAAAGAACTTTGTTTCTTCACTGTGTATTTTTGACAGAGAATTAATGAAAGGTAGCGGCTCTGTTTCATGAGATTCTTGTGGTTGTGAGTGTAGCAAATGTGTTTCTTATGTTTTCATATGTATTTTGTTATGTTTCACATTTCGATTCATGTTCATTTCTAGTGAAATTTTTTGAGTGAGATTAGGTAGAATTCAATTTTATTGCTCTGCTTGTGGGAAAATTTCATGTTCAGTGTTTCTCTTCTGTTGAAAAGGATTCATGTCACTATGCCCTTTTCGCTTTCTTCAGCAATCTTTTCATGCCGCGTTACCTCAAACTAAATTGTTACATTTTCCGCCTTCCTTGCCTCACGGAATAATCTGTGCCTTTGTATTAAATTCTCTGTTCTTTGCTGAGCGTCGGTCCCATAACATCCCAGAAGCTCGGTCATTCATAAAATTGTTTCCAGAATCCCTATTCACTTACTAGCCTAGGGTAAATATTGCATTGTAAGTCATCTCAGACCATTTTCGATCATCTATTCACTGAGCGTGACTCGGAGAGAAACCTCTCCTACTCTGGTAGGGCTAGCTACCAGACTGAGCATGGTTTGTGGTTACCCTAATTTTTGCCTTCCTTCAGCCTGAGGCGGATTTAGGTGCTAACACCCAGATCGGATGAAACCAGGAAGGCAGAGAAAATTTCCTAGTGCACTGCCCTAGTAGCTCGGACTAACCTAGGTGAAGGAATTAGGCAATTGCATGAAGCTATTTAGCATGGCAGATTAAGACTTCATGAACTTGATGAAGAATGGGTAAGGTTGAGGAGGAAAACCACGAGGTTGGATGAAAAATCAGCAAAATAAAAAGTGGAGTCGCAAAAACAAGCCACGTAAGGGGCCCAGACCTAGCTGGCTCTTATATAATATTAGAACGAGCTATGGCCCTGCTATCATGGTTGTGACCGCACCCTACTGAACAGGGGAGCACAGAACGTGACGCACTACTAGATGTAAAGGTACATGAAGGGTGCCCATAGCTCGAGCTAGCAGGGAAGGGAAGCTTGCACAGGGGGTTTGACCACCTGAATATCCATAGGAGGCCCATTCCCAGTGCTTCAAGTAGTTGAAAGAAGGCACTTGACTATAAACAAGTCTGCACAAGAGCTGAGCAGCACCAGTAGGTCATTTGAATCGTAGTCATGAATAAAGGGTTGCACTGCCATATGGAAAGGCTGGGAGATGACCATTGCACTATTCATGACAAGAAGTTTGATTTATGGCCAAGAGGAGCGGGTGGTGAGCCATTAAGACAAGCATTCAGAATTAGATACAAAAATATATGCCGCCAAAAATATGTTAATGACTCAGAAGTGGAGGGAAGGGTTGATTTCGAATTCACACAGTATTATAAAAACACTAACTAGCCACCCATGTAACCGAGTGAATCCAGGATAAGAATCATGTGTAGAACCAGGGTGAGTTTCACGGAAGAACCCTATCTAACCCAGGAAGAGCCAGGAGAGACAGCTGCTACCCTAGAGATTCAAAAGTCCCCACGTATGACGCAACCTCGAAAAGATAAAAAAGCTATGGGGCCAGTCCGGGCATCACTGTGATTCAGTAAATTGTCAATGGTAGAAAAGGGTAAGGCCATCACTACAGAACTCAAGGAGGACGAGGAATATCTCCAAGCTCTAATCGCTTAGATTGAAGCACAGGATGAGGAAGAGGAAAATTTTCCCCAAGTACCTTCGGCGATAATACTACCACCATATATCTCTCCGTGGAAAGGAACGGCCAAGATTCTGAAGGACCTAGAGGCCACAAAGAGCACACTCCAAACCCCGCTTCTTCCAGATGAAATAAGCTTTGATGGTCTACTGATGTGTTAGATACCAAATATTAAGTTTGAGGATTGGGATCTTGTGGACAGTGAGAAGTTTCCCCAGCTGGCCAAGGAGAAATTACTATAGCAGAAGTGGTTACGGGGTGTGGCAAAGGCAGGATTACTCAATCTAAGGTGGATACCCCACTATCACCATGCAACTATCACAATTTTTGTTATTTGACAGTTACTATGTCTCATACGTGACAGGTATCTCTGGTTGATCTTATAAACTGAATATCCCAGCTGCCTACTAAGGGAAACAATCCTGCAGATATAGCCGGAATGAGTAGCGACGTGGGCCTCACCGAAGCCATGAAGGTTAAATATAAGTTGGAAAAGCAAAAGCGAGGGTATGTAATAGCAAGCATCAAAGATCGAGGGGTGCGCCTCGCCACCCAAGTAAACTCATGAGGAAATGTTGTGTTGACGAGGTACCAACCTCTGTCATTACGCTCGCGGAGCAATGCGTAGAAGGAGTTCAGTTCAATTGGGCACAATTTCTCTATGATGAATTTTTGAAAAACTGTCGAGAAGCCCAAGAGCAAGGTAAAAGTTTCAATTATGCATGGTTGCTACTAACAATCTTATTGGTTGCAGGAGATCTGCCGAAGGGCAGCGAATTTCCTAACATTGCGAAAGACCTACCTGAAGCCGTGCGGTATAATTCACTCTGGGCTACAAAATATGCCACGAGGATTCGTGAGATCAAGGTGTTTTGGATATTCATGGAGGCAAGTCTACGGACATGGATCAATTGCAGGCTGTGTTTATCCCCGATAGTATACAACCGGTTGCAAATTATGTTCGAGTTCAAGGTAGATATGCATAACCTGTATATTTGGGCTCGAAAGGATCCTACTCGAGCATGGGTAAAGCTTCCGTTCATTGCAACCGACGTTGCAATTTTTGAGGCTATGACAGTATGGCCCCCAAAATGGTGTGCTCTAGACTTGGTTGAATTAGAAAGGATTACGGCTCAATAGTGAAAGAAAGAACTCAAGTTGCGCTTAACACAGTTGGCAGAAAGAACGCGCAACGAAAAGGAAACACCCACACAGCAGGAGGCACCTGAGGCAGCAGGAGAGACTATCACTATAGAAACTAAAGAGATTGTGGAAGAAATATCCATGGAATAGGACATACAAGGGGAAGTGGAGACACAGGAACGCGTGGACCTGACCACAGCATCAACTCAACTTAAGAGACCATGTGTCCAGGAGCAGCCACCAGCGTGCAAAATGATGAAGACAGCAAGGACCTTGGAGGGATATCTTCTTGCTAACAAGCAACCAGTACATGATCTGGAGAAGTTGATGATAGAGCAAACAACTGTGTTGGGGGTTCTCAGTGCATAGCTAAAGGCATTACAAGTGTGACCCCCATGAGTGAGGATACCGAACCTAGCCGACAATACATCCACAACAGAAGAGATGGTGTGTGCCCACTCAATGAATACTTTAGGATTACCAGCAGGTGCAATCATAGTAGAAGCCGAAGGTAATGTGAGAAGTTTGGGGTTGAATTTGTTCGCCCTTCCTAGAGAAACCCTATACCAGCTGCAGGATGGGGTACCACTGAGATTCGTGCTAGGGAAAGCTGCACACTACAAATATTGACGGAGCAAAAGGGAAATCTGGACTAGGTTAGTATCTAGTGTGATGACTTGGTTGCACGCAACCAAGAATGGGAATAGGCCATGGAAGAAGTTTGAAACAGTGTACCAGAGATGGCTATGCCAGCGGAACTCCTAGTAGCCGAAAAGATTTATCATATAGCCACAAGATTCCGTAAGACTCAGGAGGAGGTTGCCAAAATTCAATGGGAATTGAACTTGTAGATCACGGAACTAAGACTCAAAGCACAGCCCACTACACCATTGGAAGTTAAAGAGTAGTGCTTCCATGCTCTTCAATAAGGATTGGCAATAATGGAGCACGCTATACAGGATTGCACAGGATTGTTGAATTAGTCCCTTTTTACACTCACATCACTGTAGGAAGACCCAGCGCTACAGCAGGTAGAAACTGAAGCATGGGAGTTGCAGACAGCCTATGATAATGTCTAGGGGACTGTGCAGATGGTTTCCATTACTCAGCGATTGGCCAAGATGAGGGAGGCCCAGGCACTCAAGGCATAAGTCGACGCTGCTTGTCAGAAATAAGTGCTCCTTAAAGAATGCATCTAACCATGGCTTGATGAGGCATTCGTAGTCACCGCCAGCATTGAGGAAATGCTAGCCCACATTGAGGTAGGATATGAACTCAAAGAAGTAAGTGAAGCTGATAATGAGGTGTCAGAGGCTCGCGCGCAACAAATACAGCAGATGGCAAAAGAATGTGTTGCAGGAGTAAGCGAAGCATAGAAGTTGTTGAATAACCTCTCCGCAAAGATCACCATACTAGCTGAGTGACTTGGGACGGGTCACAATGATTGTGTTGGGGGCATGTTGGGCAGTAGAGCCCCTACATAATAGGTTTTGGGGCTTGAAACCTGCAATTTTAGGTCAGAGTATAGTAGAAGCTCCGTGAAGTGCGCGGAGTGTGAAATGTAATGGGTAAAGTCTAAGGGTAGTCCGCCCTAAAATATTATAGATTAATGTAGAATGTGTCGGCTTGCCCATGGTCCATGGACCATGGGAATGTATAAATAGAGCAAGGATCTAGGATTAGAAGATAGTTCTGGATAGTAGCTTTGTCGAAGAATCTAAAGTGTATGGGTTTGTGAAATGAGAGCAATCTGTGTGTGTAAGCCCGAGTCATGGGTAGTAGAGGATAGAATAGGCTCTGCAGCTATGTGCACAGAGGCATGATAGAGTCCGTAGTTGTGTGTGCGGACCCCTATAGCTGAGTGCACAGGGTGGAATTGTATTGTACTCAGAGGAAGATTAATAAAGATAAGTGTTTCTGAAATGGCTATGTATCTAATCATAGATCTGAATGTTTATGTTTATGTTATGATTTTATGAATACTTTTAAAGCTTTATGATTGCACACACTAGGTTAAACTGTTAAATGTTTGCTTAAAGACCTGGATGAATAAATCAGATCTATATTAACTGCAATAAGACTAAGGATCTAAGAAACTCCCCTTCGCAAATATTTGTGAAAGTTAGACTGTTGTGCGAAAGTCGTAAGTGTGTAGATCAGGTTGCGAGTCCACCAAACTTCATCAAGACATCCCAGGGTGTGGAAACCTAGTTCCAACACCATTCCATACTGCCTTGGGTGAGACTTCAGTCCGCGCTCCACGGATTGTTTCCGAAAGGGCCGGTAGTATCGGATTTGTTTGGCTAAAAGGTCTTCCAAACCTAGGTCAGGGCCCAATAAGCCAACAACAGTACACTCTAAACCTACATCAAACCCCCTTAAACCATCAAATTGCAAGTTTTCATCAACAAGTACAAAAAGCAGGGGAGAAAGCCTGACATGATAGGCATATCAAGAAGAATACATTCCAAGAAGGAGATCTTTTATTATTATATGAAAGCAAATTCTTGAAGTTCCTAAGAAAATTTAAAACACATTGGTTAGGCTATTGCCCTGATCAAAATCTGGGTTAGGGGAAAAATTTGCTCAAAAATCAAAGTGCTTAGAATCGATCAAAACCTAAACAACAATATCTATTTCGGTGATACAATCCCAATGCAACTCGTTTCACTCAAAATGGAGTTCGTATGAGAAACTTAGAACTTGTAGTTCATTTGGTCAAACATGCAAAATTTGGTGACTGGGATGCTGACTAGGCATCCATACAACCCAGTTAGAAAAAGGAATATTCCTTAAAATATTCCTAAAATATTCCCACAAGTGGTGACACGTAATTGGTTAAAGAATTTTTGGTGGAATAATGAGAGGGTGACATGTGGCAAGCCCAGAGGCCACCACATGCCCTCTCAAAGGTCGGTTAAAAGTTTATATGGTAGACTAGGGAGTCGAATCTGTGACCTTGCCTAAACAAGCACCATGTCTTACCGCCATACAGCAACCTTATGTCTTAACATGTAAAGGGCGTAATTTCTATTTAAGTGTAAAATGCATTGAGGTTTCGAGTTAACTGCTAGTAGTAACTGCTAGCATGTGACCAACCTCAAAACATTAAACCACTAGCATTTATGTTAACCACTAGTGGTTACATAACTGCCAGGTAACACTAACCACCATTATGTTACCAACACTGATGCTAGCTACCAAATTAATGCGCTAAATGGGATTAGTGCTAATTAATCAGTGTTTATCAGTTAATTAATTTCGGATTAGTTTGGAAAGATTTTGGCTAAATCTGAAAAACTCTAGTTAACTCTGCCAAATTTTGAGTTAGCTCCAGATTTAGTGGATATTTCCTAGGAAAAACTGAAGAGGTCATAACTTTGGCATATTTTGGCTAAGAAAGAGTCATTCCTAGATGATTTGGATGCTCTTAACACAATGGAAAAAGGTTGCAGAGGCAAAAAGGCACTTTTGTACGTGATTTTGCTACGTTGAAGTTTAAGGAAGCCTAGAGCCACCAGGAGAGGAGGTCAAGCCTAAATTTGCTAGAGTCTGATTCCAGAGATTAGAAAGTCATTTTTGGGGTTTTTGGGTCTTCTAAATCCAATGGAGAAGGTTGTAAAGCCATTGGAGCACTACAGGTGCATGTAATTAGAGAAATTAACCATTAATCGAAAGAGGGCCTAGCCATTGAAGTAGGTCTAAGGAGATGTAGCCCAGGAGGGGTTAACTCCTTTATTAGCTTTGTGTTATGAGTTTGTTCTATCTTATTTCTCTGCATTTACTTGTTGTATATGTGTTTTTAAACATATAATTAACCTCATGAACTTCTCATAAAAGACACTCAATACTTGACACACAATCCTTCACATTTCCGTTAATTTGAGACGATCCAAAACACATTTTTAATAATGATTAGGGAGCTCGCATAGAATTCACAAGTTTTCCCAACATTCAGAACATGGCCTGACCATAAAGGCATTGTTGGAGAAGGTGCACAAATAGGAGAAACAAATGGTAGAGACAGTCCAACTATATAATGCAGTCAACAATTGAATTGCAGCGAAAATCAAGGGAACATATCTGAGTGACTCGGGACGAGTCACGGGTTTAAGCGGGCTTGACCCAAGTTCAAAGTGTGTTTCACACTAACAAAACTCACAACCATTAGCCCTTTCGGCAGTGACCTGCAAGCAGATTGCAGTCTCACCCAAAGCGGTTATGGGAGGTTGCAGGATAAGGTTTCTGTAGCCAGAGGGATATACGTGTTGTGGCACCCGTGTATTCACTTATTTCTTATATCTACCTATAACTTTGCATACATGAATAGCTTCACAGTGATTATTAACTTCACAGATTAGTACTTAACACATATACATAATAGAAAATAGTATAACATATATTCTTTCGCATAATTTAGTAAAAAGCATGCATAATGATATCAATAACAACAAAGAATGAACACAGAAAGATACACAATACTTCGCCAAATCTTCTTCTTTATTAATATGGATCTTCAATACATGCACTTCCCTCACCTGCACACCTTGATGTAGGTTTTCTGCACACTCAGTTGTAGACTCCTCAAGGCCTCCGTGCACTCAACTACGGAGCCTTCCCCAAAAATACAGACTCAAGACAGAGAATACAAACAATCTATGCTCAGTTAGTTTTTTATATATTCAACAAAGTATTACATATTCTTTATATAGGCTTCCTTACTACAAGACCATGGTCAACATACCATGGATCCGAAAAAACAATGGACTAATACCCTAAAGCTCTTACAAAATAAGGGACTTTTGACCAACCCCAAAGACCATAAACACTGCACGATAAATAAAACTTCGCCAACTTTGCATGCTCCCCTCCTCAAAATGTGGAGTCTTTGACCAAAACTTGTGCAAGTTGGGTTTCACCCAACAAGCTCCCAACACTCACCCATGACTTGTCCCGAGTCACTCAGCTTCGGCTCCCTTGATTTTCGTTGTAATTCCATTGTAGACTACATTATACAACTAGAATATCTCTGCCATTTGTTTCTCCTATTTGTGTACCTCCTCTAGCAATCCCTATGTGGTTGGGTCAACAGCCTTTTGTAGCATTTTTGCCTCCCTTTTCTTCAATGTTTTGATCCTTTCATCCACTGCCTGAGAACATTTGAGGGTATCATCCTCCCACGATTGAGTCCTTTCTTGGAAAAATTTTTCCTTCCACTAAAGATCATCTATCTTCTTTTGGAAGTTCTTTCCTTTAGTAATACTGACATGTTTCTACAAGACTTGTTAGTTCTTTATAGCTGCCAAGATCTCATTACGCTACTTCTTCCTTACCTATAATTATTCCTCGATATTTTGAATGTTTTTATCCTCCTATAGTGAGGTCCAAATCTGCATCGTGTCATCCAATAATTTCCTGCAATCTTCCACTCTGTCAGAGATGCCTTTCAATGTTGCCTTTAAGTCTTTTTACCTCTACTCTCGCACTTATGGTGGCATGTCTGGATGCAACCTTATTTGCAACTCTGCTATCTACACATCATACTCAAATTTAATCTTTGCTAGTGAATTCTTTGATTCCTTGATCACAAAGGCGAGCTTCGCGACCTTCTCTGTTGGTGGTTCCTCCTCACCGACCTTCACATCCGAGACTATGCTACAGCTAACTTTTATGGTTTTGATGTTGTCACTGACATGCATCATCTCTTTCATTAGCCACCTAATCTAGCTCCTTCTTCATCGCAACCTTCTCATTTTCCACCTAGCACATCGTCAACACCAAAGTTCGTTGGTCCCACTCCTATAGCTCAGTTGTTAAAATTTGGTGGAATTTGTGCAGCAACTGAATGGGCAACGTGAAGATATTTATGTTGATGGTATTCCATGTTTTGGCTTGTTCTCTGTCCTCCATTGTGTAGAAATGTAGTGCCCCAACTGGCACCTCCAAAATTCTAACGTCGAACTCTGTCTCTATTCTTCACTCTACCTGCAGTGGATGAGTTATTCGTTCTGGTTCTTTTTCTATTTGTAGCAATGCCTTCAGATCCACGATGCCCTATTTTACCTCATCCAAGATCATTCTATAACAATCATCAATTCTATCACAGGTCTCCGTTTTGAACTCCTGGACCTTTTCCCTGATTTTGTAGATGTCCCCATCATTGAATGTTATAGGTCTATTTGGGTACATCACTCCCAACAATCAGATCAGTACAAATAAGGCTCATCAAACCCTAATTTAGCTACTACATTCCCTAGACAATTCATCATATTAAATGTTTTCATCCATGAAAGTTTCCTAGCTTGAAACCCTGCTAAAATGCCTCTTTGGGACACTAGTGCAACCTTGGTCAGGGACAACTTCTCTACATAGTAGGTAGGCCCATTCAGATCTGCAATGCAGTGCACTTAGGCCCACTTTAACCTATTTGGGAGATAATGAGCAAAATTGAAATAGTATTCTTGGAATATTCCTTGATTCTAGAGCATTCTAGAAGGACGCCCAACTCTTATCTCATCCTATGAGCTCGTTTTTGGATAGGCTATGGATCAATTAAACCTCTATCCTCTCATCCCTTTCTCCATGGAAGCTAACTATCCAATTATGGAATACAATTCAATGCCCAATTTATGACAAAACCACTTGCATTTCCCTATAAATTGACCACTCATCATAGTGATCAAGGGGCTAGAACTTGGATATTGTAGACAAATACTATTGGTTTGAGACATGAAATCATTGTCAAGTAAGGTTATGTTGCTGGATTGATGTGCTATTGGTGTGATGAGGGTTTGGAATAAGTTGGATGAGTAACATGGGATCAAACCAAATTGGTTGTAACTTCTCCTTCTATTAATCAATAAAGTTGTTTGTTCCTTTTCCAGTAATTTTATCTTTACCTATGATGAATGTATGTTCAAATGTTGTCAATTCCATTTGTTTACAGTAGATAGATCATATGCTCTGATTGTTGTCATCTTTTGTTGATGTTGATAGGTACCAATTGAGCGAATTCATTTTGAGCAGGAGCGACGGGAGCAATTCAAAGGAGATCAAAGGAAGCGAAGGATCACAAGTAGGTTCCTTTATCTTATATGTATATTGTAGGAAAAGGTTAAACATATTTACTTCTATTGTTCTAAGTGTAACTACCCACTTAGGGAAGATGTATTTATCCATAGGTATAAATTCCATATAACAAATTGGCGACCATACTGGGGAATGACCATCGTTCCTGGTAGTTTACCCTTATCATGTTACATCCTAGCAGACTTTACTTGATTTCATTGATCTCTTTTCAGTCATTTTCAAGTTTTTTTTGTCAAAAAGTCTGCTTAAATGTCTGTTAATTGGGCTCTCTAGCACCAACACAGTGTTGTTCTTGACACAATGCACTACAGAGAAACCTTAGCTTAGAGATAGTGCTCCGCAACGCACTGTCTCCCACTCAGGGCTGCACTGATCCCTATCAAGCCAAAAAAGCCATCTATTGCTTGATTTTTTCCAAATTTGCTTCTGATGTTGTTTGCTGAAAGATCAATGTTTTCATGGCTCTGAAATCAGTTTGCATTTCCTCTCCTAGCCCTAATTTTACCTTGAATGTTTAGTGTTTCTTAAGAAATTTCTTTATCATTATCAATTCCTTGTCGAAGTTATCTTACATCGATTAGTATTTTCTGAAAAATAATTGTCGTAAAGTCTTCATTTCTTTGAAAAGAAATTGTCGTAAAGTCTTTGTTTCTTGTGAAAAGCATTGATTGATCATTTGTGCATTTATTTTCCTTATGTTCATCTAAGAATTAAAGGAATGAAAAGAAAAAAATCCATAATGCATTTAGAATTTTGTGTGTGCTTGTAGGAATTGTATAGGGAAAGTTGCATTAGATTATGCTCTTTGTTTAAAGATTTTGATTTCTCTATCCATTTTAGTTACGGTTTTCATTGTTTAAATCAAATGAAAATAATTTTTTTCATTTTAGTTGCATTCTAGGAGTTTCAGAAACATAACGTGGTGAACCTGAAAGGCAAACTTTAAAACAAGATCAACTAAAATATATCTCAATTAGCCTAATGGAGCATTCTAACTTAATGAATAACATTTAGAGGTCTAGGCTAGAGATGTGTTCCGGCGTCGTTAAACATAGCAGTTGTTGCTATCAGTCTGCGATAAATTTCAAGTGTGATACCTCATTCCATGTACATAAGTATTTCGTATCTCATCCACGTAATTTCGGGTATATCGGGCGGTGTTATAGTACGAAAAGTATAAAGGAATGCTCTCACTATGTGGTTTCGCATTAGACAGTGCTAACATGGATTGGGCCTCCACGTACTTTTGATTATATATGGGAGGACTACATTAGATTGATATCCATCCATAGGTAACCGAGTCATCCACCTTGTATACTGTGATACACCAAAAACAACATTCGGGGAGATTACCTGCACGTATGTTAAATCCTTGGCTCCACATAGACAGTATATTGAAGTTCACAGTTACTTGGTAATCCTTTCGCCTAGATTATCCCTCTTTTTTTTGTTGTGTTATTTTGATTAAAATAAAATTAATTTACCATGGATAACATCCTCCATGTCACTCCTTAGTTGATATTAGGTTGAGACATATGGCAACAACTGTAGAGTCCAGTGATCAAGGAATTCGTTTTGATGGGAATCCTAGTCCTTTTCCTCCTTTCGGAAATATTAGTGCTCCTTATATGGCTACATTGTCCCTTTTGGGACTTACCATCGGCTTGCCAACATGGTTTTTCTCAACCTCCTTGGCCCTGCAACTGAATATTCCTACAAATGGACAAAATAAACCTCTAGTTGATCCTAAAGTTGACCCTATACCTTCTTTGTTGGTTGTTTCTTCCTCCCCTTCTTCATCTTCGCCTTGTGAAAGTATTGACACTAGTAACCATGTGGATAAGAAGAAGAAGAAATGGAAGAAGAAGAAGAAGAAGAAAATTCGGCAGGGGGGCAACCAGGAAACCATTGCTTTTAATGCAACTTTTAATAATAAACTGTCCGATAAGACTCAAAAACTTTGATATCCTTGCAGAATTTGTATGCGAGAACATCTTCTTCGAAATTGTTATGGTATTCCTCAGATCTTAGAAGAATGGTCTTCTTGTTCACATCATCCTGTGTCATCAACTTCTAGAAATCATGATGGTGACACACCATCAACTAGTGGTAGTAAAGTTCATGGAAAGAAGGGTAAAGTTAAGTTTCCCTGTAGGTTATGCGAAGGGAATCACCCCATTCACCTCTATCCCTATTTGGATGAAGCTCAAAAAGTGTTGGATAACTTTCTTGCTTCTCCGCAACGTCTTCCATCTAGTTATAAGAGACTCTCACTTAATCCTTCACTATTTGATGAAGTGACTAAACCAAGTCAACCATCGTTCAAACCTACTCTCTCTGAATGTAAATCCCATGAGTCTATACCTAACCAACCATAGGTCGAGGAAACAGTTGACTGAATTTCACCTTCAGTTAATCGTACCTTTCCCATAGAGAGTGAGTATGATACCACTCAAGTTCTTTTCGTTTCTTCAGATTCCAATGAGCTTGGAGGCAACGATCAAGTTCCATCAATACAGGAGGAAAATCCTCCTGTTCTCGAAACTCAAGGGGGTAATTGTCTCGTTCTTACGATACCCCCTCCAAGTATTCTGTTCACTTCCTTTGATTGGAATTGACTGGAAGGATGTCATCTTCCTTCTTATGTGCCCTTCCATATCATAATACAAGTTTATAATATGATTGTATTTGGCACTATTATAGATGAGGGTGCATCTGTGAGTATCCTTTCCTCCACTACTTGGCTGGCGCTCAGTTCACTGCCACTTGTGCCTATTACCCAGAATCTGTTGGATTTTAATAGAGGAACCAATCAACCATTAGGGATCCTTCCTCAGTTGCCTATTACTTTGGGAGGAAAAATTGTTTATCTTAATGTGATGGTAGTCCCAGGCCCTTTAGATTACAATTTACTTCTTGGACGCAACGTTTTTTATGACATGGGAGCTACTGTTTCAACACTCTTTCGAGTGATGTGTTTCCTGCATGAAGGCAGAAGTGACACCATTGACCAGCTTTCATTTCCTGACCCAAATATTGCTTTCAGTCAACCATCTTCCCTAAATGATCCTTTTGTCCCTATGGTATCTTCCCCATGGTCCTTTACATGGTATTGTCCCAATACTCTCTAAACATGAAAAGGACCGAGTTCTCATTGTCCTTAAACTCATTAAAACATCAAATAGTGACAAACTTGTCCATCATGACAAGACCCAGTTTCACCTTTGCTAGACTCGTTAAAACATCACATACAATGGATTCACCCGAAGGGTGGAATTATACTACAAGCATATGTTATCCTCCTCAAGCTTGTTAACAAATAACAAGGTACTGGTCAGTAATGACTGGGGAAAATTGGAAAAGGGATAAATCACTTTACGGTAGCAAGTCACTCTTGAACATGACACTTTCACTTTATCTTTGTGACTATTTGGGTTGGGTTATCTACTTAATGGTTATGATACCTATGGTCTATCACACCATCCAACACTTTGGTTTTGGATCAATGTTTCCAATTCATTCAGTGTTGCGAACATGTTCAAGAGAAGTCACTCAGTAAACTTCATCCTTTACAATATTCATAAACCTTCATTTTCATGACCGCCATTCCTAAACATTGTGTCATCAGTCACATTGTGACTTCAAAATCATTACACTCATTTCATTTCATTGATGGGGGATACGTCAAGGCCCTCATGTGATGAGTCACTTCTTTTCGACACCAGCACATTATCTAGGAAGTTGACTTAGAAACACCCTTCTAGTACCTTAAGGCTTCCAGTACCTTAAGGCTTACGATGAGAAGTTGACATCACAGGCCTTCGACCGAAAGACTTTGTATGGTGTTCAACATCAAAACACCTATTCACACCATGCAGAATGTATTGTAGGACCTTGAGAACCATTATCATTATCGATGATTTCTCTCGGGTCTGTTAACAACTTACATCATTTGCTGTAATCAAACGATGTCTTCTCATGTTCGACTTCAGATCACATTTTCACATGGTTAGACTCATACTTGAGTGAACGATTGGATGACATAGAAGACCCCAGATCTAGTTTCATCCATCCGAGCTGCGATTTCAGGAGAATACTAAAAATCATATGTACAATGGCTTTACACAGATGGTCATCCTGTTATGGGTCTATATCTATAGACAACTATCTGATTTATGTACATGTAATTTTTTATATGGAATTTATACCTACGGATAAGTACATATTCCTTAAGTGGGTAGTTACACTTAGAACAACAGAAGTCAATATGTTTAACCTTTTCCTACAATAGACAGATAAGATAAAGGAACCTACTTGTGATCCTTCGCTTCCTTTGATCTCCTTTGAATTGCTCTCATTGCCCCTGATCAAATTGAATTTGCTCAATTAGTACCTGCTAGCATCAACAAAAGATGACAAAATCAAAGAATATGATCTATCTAATGTAAACAAATGGAATCAAAAACATTTGAACATACACTCATCATAGGTATAGATAAAAGTATTGGAAAAGGAACAAACAACTTTATTGATTGATAGAAGGAGAAATTACACCCAATGTGGTTCGATCTCGTGTCACTCATCCAACTTAGTCCAAACCCTCATCACACCAATAGCACATCAATCCAACAACATAACCTTACTTGAAAATTATTTCAAGTCTCAAACCAACAATATTTCTCTACAATATCCAAGTTCTAACCTCCTGATCACTATGATGAGTGGTCAATTTATAAGGAAATGTAAGTGGTTTTGTCATAAATTGGGCATTAAATGGTTTTCCATAATTGGATAGTTAGTTTCCATGGAGAAAGGGATGAGAGGATAGAGGGTTAATTGATCCATAGCCTATCCAGAAATGAGCTCATAGGATGAGATAAGAGCTGGGCATCCTTCTAGAATGCTCTAGAATCAAGGAATATTCCCATAATCCTATGTCAATTTCACTTATGCTCGCCCAGCGCAGGATAAAAGTGGGCCTAAGTGCACTGCAGCGCAGGTATGAATGGGCCTACCTACTATGTAGATCAGCTTCTTCTGACCAAGGTTGCATTGGTGTTCCAATGAGGCATTTCAACAGGGTTTCAAGCTAGGAAACTCTCATGGATGAAAACATTCAATATGATGACCTATCTAGGGAATGTACCAACTGAATTAGGGTTTGATGAGCCCTATTTGTACTGATCTAATTTTCGGGAGTGATGTGCCCAAATATACCTGTAACATTGAGGACAAGCACTTCTAGGTCCTTGGACTTATCTTCTTTCTGCTTTTTCTTCTTGCCTACCACAGTTGTTGTGTCTCTCCTTCTAACAATAAAATGTGACTCCTCTAATACTCCTGCATCATTGAGGGGTTCCTTATGCTCCTGCTCTATTTCCTTTGTGTCTATCTTTGCATTCTCTCCAGTTTCATTTGCATCTTGTGGGTGTTAGCCTCCTGTTTCAATAGGTGTTCATCTTTCATGATTGACATTTTTACATGCCAAATAAGTCATACTTTGCATGCTGCAATGCTCCATACTTCCTGAAAAGAGGCCAAAGAGGAGGCCATGAAAGTGTGCCAGTCTAAATGCCACTACTGTATCCCAATTTTGATGAGTTATCTATTTTTGAAGAAGTTTCTGTTAAGGGAAGTCTAAACAGCCTAATCTTGGCTTCCCTAGGTTTCAATTTCTTGTTTTAGAATATAGAGAGTAATTATCTGTCCAAACAGTTCAATCTTGGCAGGTATATAGATAGGTAGAGAAACAAAGGAGCCCAACTACTTAATCTAGGCCCTTGGAAGAAATAAGTGTAGACTTAGATAGAGGGACAACAAAAAGAGAAAAGGATAATCTGGGTTTGCAAGTCCAAGTGCACCTATGCAAGAAGAAGAAGAAATGATAGGTAAGTAGACTGGGTAATTAGTTTTGTGGTTGCAGAATCATGCTCTGTAATCCATTTCATGTTTTCAGGTGTTATATCTTCACAGATCACAGTTATGATGCATTTTTCCATTCGGAGGAGCTCAACTGAGGCATGTCTAACTCCCCCTTATTCTCATTTCCCAAATCACTCACTAACTTCCCTGAAGGGGTCAAGATCTACTTGATACCTCTTACTTTCATCATTTTCCATATCATTTGCCTTGGTAAAGATCTACTTTGCTCAAGGCATGTTCATACTTCCTCTATGAATCATTTTTCCCCATAAATAGCCTAATATTCACATACTTAGCGCTTTATGATCACTTGTCATATTAACTACTAATTTTACTATGTAGCCCCCTATCTATCTCCCCTTCCCCTACTAAAAATATGTTAATAATTCCCCTATGTACATATTCCCACCCCTTGGCATTTTTTAGCCACATTTATCAAGTCTGGGGAAATATTGAGTCCATCTGGGACCTATATTTAACCCATCCGTGTTCATATTTTGTGATAAGGTTGGTTCGAATCACACCCATGCCGCATTAACCCATAAAAACCCACATTATTAAAGTTCCCCACCCCCCGCCATATGAAAACACACAAAAATTGTGTGCGGGCCCCGTCCCTAACTATCCACGACCTTACTCGTGCCACCAACCGTCAGATCTGGCGCACCCAAGATCTATGGTGGGTGGGACTTTTTGTGACCCAATGTTCCGAGGGTTAACGCCCAAGAGATGGGCAGTTTTCTCGTCGTATTCCTACCACACGTCACCCTCTCGGCTGTGGCGAAGCCCCCTCCTCCAATACCGCCTATGCACAAAAGCAGTGCGCCCGAAACCGGATACCACCTTTCCTCCTCCTGCATCAGTGCCACGTCATGCTGACGTCATCATCCTGCGTCGGCCTCCTGCCACCGTGTCCTTGCCATGTCACCGCCACATAACCTCCTCCACCGTACCGCCATGTCACCCACCGTACTGCTGACGTCACCCTGCCATGTCACCCGCCGTACTGGGTCCCACCGCATGATGTCATCCTGACGTCACTGCCAAAAAGCACGAGAGGCGCAAATCGCAGCCTAGGAAGCCCAAAATCAAAATTTGAGGCAGTTGTTGATGCACGATTAGCACTTAGCGCTAATCGCGCATCGCTATGGGAAATAGGCCAAAATGGAAATCCCTTTCGTGGCTCGGCCCCCAGCAGGCCTGAAAGGCGCAAAATGACATGAATTTCTCCGTGCAGCATTTAGAAAGGGAAAAACACAATTTTAAAAGCAAACAGAGGGCTGAACAGTAGCCATGAAAGGTCGATGCAACAGTTTAAAGAGTATCAGAAGTGTGAAAGGCGTGCATTCAGTGCCAAATCATATCAAGGAAGCGACAAAGGGTATCAGTCGAAAGTTTTAAATGAAAACCTTTATTCCCAATGCAGGTGAACATTGAATAACCTCCAACAAAGGCAAAGAAAGCAGTAAAAGCCAATCAAGGCTCTCCCATCACACTTAATGCACCTCAGAATCACTCAAGAGCATGGATCAAAACCCAAAGCACAATTATGACTAAGTGATCAGCATAGAGCCATAAAGACAACACATTAAACTCCTTTTGGTACAGCTGCACCCAGCGCAGCTCGAGGATATTTTCCTGCATTTTTTCAGACATGTGTTAGGTTAAAAGACACTTATTACATCAAATCTGTCTGAGATCTGATCTTTATAGATATTTTACGTATAAAAACCACCCTAATTCACTGTTTAAAGGGTTGGTTAGTTGTATAGCTCCAAGAGAGACTCGCTCTCTATACCTGATGTTTTAATTAATCAAAGACTACTGAAAAGCTTGGAGGAATGACTGTGTGTTGTGTATGAATGTTTTGAAGAATTGAATGTGGAATTCTTGTGCTACAACATGACTCAATAAGTGTTTCTTACCTTTGTTTTCCATTGATGTACCATCCAAAATAGCAGAAAGAATGAATAGTTTAGAATTGGTTTAATTGCCCTCTATGCTCAATTTCTACTGTTTCTATATGTTTTCATCTGAATTAGAAATGAATATGAATTCCCTGTGGCTCATATTTCCCCTAATTCACTCATGTTTGACAGTTATCTAGGGATTCTTCACTGCTCCTAGATAGAGCTGATTCACCTTCCCTCTGCTAAGATGAACGAGAGATTCTTAAATGCCTCTCATTCCTAGCCTTCACTCCATCCTTTAGCTTGAAAGATTGTTTCATGTGTAGCTAGCTTGCTCCATATTCCCTCTTGTGACCAAGAAAACGCACCAACAGTCCTACTCCTTGACTCCATGCCCAATGGTTCTAAAACTTTCATGCTATCCCTGCTTCTTTACTTGAAGCATCATCCATCCCACCAAAACTAAAACAAAACCCCTTGTACTCAATAAATAGCCTAAAATCATCATCAACAAAGCTAAATCCTAAAGAGAGAGCCCTCTCTGACTGCTGGTGGGCTAGCACCTGCAGTCCAAAGATTGGTTTGTGGTTACCTCGGCCGTATCCCTCAAGGAGATAAGGGACAACCTGAGTGATAACATAATGACGACTCCACTGGGGACCATCCTCGGTTAAATCTCACAAATCAAGTTGGAAAGCTCCACTGGGAAAAAAACAATGAATTTTCCAATTGCTGCATATTCCTTAAAACTACAGATGAAGCCTGAATCTCAGCCAGGAAGCCTTTGAAACTGTTCTTGCTTTGCATTTACAGGAGTAAGCAAATGCTGCTTCAGTCAAACTTCGTGCTAGTTTTAGGTTATAGATAGGCATTCCAAAATTTGATCAGTTCCTTGCTAATTCTAAAAAAGAATTCACAGAAAATACCAAAACAAGTTCAGAATCTGGCTCCCAAAAGGAATTCACGGTATACAAGGTCAAATCCAGACCCAAACCCCCCAGCTATTTTTGAAAATCCCAATTTAATCCCAAGGAACATCGGGAAGCTAGAGCAAAGAGAAGATTTTGTTAACTTTAGCCCTGAAACAGTTCAGCCAAGTTGTGTTCCAACCCCTGTCAAGGTTTTATTTCGTTCAACCCCCACTTCCCCTTGTTCATCATCCACCGCTTAAAGCACTCCTTCCACACCTCCATTTACTGCACATCCTCCCCTGACCGTTGTTGTTATAGATGTTCCAACTATTCCTATTGTTCCACTTATCCCCGTAAACATGGCTAATAGATATGCACCCCTGCAATTACCTGTTAATCTAGGGGCTATGCCTTAGGATTATCAAACTAAAATCACATACTTTGATGGAACTGGTTCTTGCACAACCCTTCAGCATACAAAGAAGATGCAAGACTATTTTGGGAACTACGAGATAGAAGACGATAGCGTCAGAATGAAGATTTTCGTCCAAAGTTTGACAGGTGATGTTAGAACTTGGTTTAGAGCACTCACAGCCAATTCCATAGCAGACCCAGAAGCCTTATATCAGTCATTTATCAACAGATGGGAGAAAAAGAATGACCCCTTGCACATATTTTCTGAATATGACACCATCAAAAGAGGCCCTCAAGAATCTGTCTTGGACTATTGTGCAAGATTTAATAATATTTATAATGCAATACCACAGAACTTAAGACCTCCACCTGATCTTTCTTTATATAAATTCCCTGATGGTTTTGACACTGACATGGCTTATCAGTTAAGGGAAAGAGCCCCTCAAACCCTTGCAGACATGCAAAATTTTGTTGTTAGCGTAGAGGCAAATCTAATTGCCAAAAGAAACAGAGCTAGAACTGAGAGAAGAACCACCTTTAAAGAGGAACCCTCAACCTTAGACCAAAAGTTGGATGCTATTATCACTGGCATGCACAGGCTGGGAGACAGAGTAGAGAGTGTTGAGAGGAAATCATCATGAGAAAGACAACAACCCAATACCATAAGGAACCCAAATTTCAAGAAAACTCAGAATACGAGTGCTGGTAGGTCTAGCCCAGACCATGATGTAAGGCCTCCTTTTCACAAAAATTACGCTGAAGCATCTACATCTAGTGAACAGACGGAAGATACTCACATGAACTTGGTGGATTTGAAGGCTAAGCAACAAATTTTCCTAACTCAACAAGACCAAGATGAACATGACCTTAATCAATTTCAGACTAAGTCTGGTGAGTCTTTTGATTTTAAACAAGGCTATGATACTGTTGTGTATGAGGTCCACAAACAATATAAGCTAAGGACAAGAACCATAGATGTGCCTGAAAAGGTTAAGGAAAATGATACCAAGCAGTTGAAGAAGATTAAAGAAAAGGTTGCTTTCATGGAAACTGCTGGTAAAACAGTCCCTAATCCAAAGGATGTCACCATAGAGGACATAACAGAAATGCAATCTTCTAATGATCAGCCTCTGCCACCTTCTTCCTCGAAAGAGAATTCGAACAGCGTTCCAAAAATCCCTCCTAAAACTGAAAAACCGCAAGCAATTACTTCCCTTAACGCTGACAAACAAGACCAAACTGCTAATACTCCAATAGAAAAAGGGAAGCTTGCCTCCCAAAATACTAAAACCCAATTTGAAAAATCATTTGACTTAGAGGCAGAAATAGGTAAACTGAAGATTTCCATCCCCTTATCTGAACTTGCCAAACATGAAGTGTATAGGCAACAAATTCAAAGATCACTTCAAATGCCAGAGGTTAAGGATGATGTGAATGTTCTTGATGATCAACCTGAACTGTTGTTCGGTCCTGAAGTTAATGTAAAATCAACATATGGATATGTTCTACCTTTTTATGTCAGTTTACACATACATGACAAAGTCTTGCACAATGCTATGTTTGACTCAGGTGCCTCACACAACCTTATGCCCAAAGCTGTAATGGAAAAACTCAAAATTGATGTCACAAGACCCTACAAAGATCTATTCTCCTTTGACTCAAGTCAAGTCAAGTGTTTAGGCCTTATCAAAGACTTGTGTGTCTCCTTAGTCCAATATCCCAACAAGACTATCCTCATGGATGTGGTGGTTGCTGACATTCCACCAAAGTATGGCATGCTATTATCAAGATCTTGGGGAGCAAAACTCCAAGGATCCCTCCAATTAGACCTATCTTATGCCACTATATCTGTCTTTGGGAAACCAAAGAGACTATATAGAGAAACACTGATGAAGTATGTGGTAACTAGTGAGGATAAGCCCCAAAATTTTCCTATTCACTCAATCCATTCTGATATGGATTCTTTTATTCTATTTAATGATGAAACAAATACTCTCACTGATGACAAGCCCTTGACTTTAGAACTGAACACACACACCGACGAAGAATTGGTTGCCCATACTGATGAAACTGTCAAAACAATCAAGGCAACCAACATACAAGAAAAACCTCCCCAAACAGAAATTTCAAATCTGCCCAATCCTAAAGTGACTGAAACTCTTCATACTAACCACAAGTAAGAAATCACATGGTATTTAGAGTTTGATGGCTCTGTTAACAAGTTAGGAGTAGGGGCAGGTGTCTGGATTCACAATACACATGACAATCATGCAGAAGGTCATGCCTACAGACTTAATTTCAAATGCACCAATAACATGGCAGAGTATGAGGCTCTCCTTTTAGGCCTTAAACTACTCAAATCTCTAGGAGCTGCAAAAGTGTCTATTCTAGGTGACTTTGATTTAATCATACAACAAATGAAAGGCAACTTTGTCACCTATGACAATAGAATGAGGGCCTATAGGACTCCTGCCACTAATATACTCAATGCCTTCACTGAATCCAAGCTTGCCAAGATTGCAAGAGATCATAACATTCATGCACACATCCTAGCCACTTTTGCTAGTACATGCAAGCTTCCCTTTGAGCCAAATCACCATTTTACTGCTGAGATAAAACTTAGGCCTGCTATCCCAAATAATGTTAAAGATTGGCAAGTGTTTGAAAGTGATGCCCAGATTAACAACTTCCTCACTCTTGAGCATGAGTTTTCAAATATTAACATTGACATGGATGCTATGACGGATGAACAACAGCAAAAAAATGAAAATCAGCAGGCTGTAACCGCTGTAACAGCTAAGAAAATCTTATACCCAACAGTTTTTGACAATGTAAACATAGAAGAGTTGAAGCAGATGCATTTGGAGGATATAGTAGAAACAGAGGCCGAGATCGTTGATCTAAAAGATAACTTTCTCCCTGCTGGCCTCACTCCATTAGAAGATATGTTTGATGCAAATGATGTTCCCAAAAAGCCAAAAATACAGCCCCTAAACACTGCTATATTAGAACACAACATTGGGACAGCAGACAAGCCCAAAATGATCAAAATATCTCAAGCTTTACCACCCGATCAAAAACCCAAATATATTGATTTGTTCAAATAATTCCAAGATGTATTTGCTTGGAGTTATGAGGACTTGAAGTCCTATGACACCTCAGTGATCCAACACACCATTCCCTTAAAACCAAACCAAAAGCCCTTCAAATAGAAACTTAGAAGAATCAATCCCATACTCCTTCCCTTAATTGAAAAGGAAGTGAAAAGGATATTTGAAGTAGGTATCATAGCACCCATCGGATTCTCTGAATGGGTATCCAATCTTGTTCCCACAAGAAAAAAGACAGGTGAGATTAGGCTATGTGTAGACCTAAGAAATTTAAACCAAGTCTCTCTAAAAGACCACTACCCCTTGCCAAAAATGGACCACATCGTACAAAGAGTAGTGGGGTCATCTAGAATCTCTTTGCTAGATGGGTTTTCAGGTTTTAATCAAATACTGGTTCACCCGGATGACCAAGGCAAGACAACCTTTACCACAGCGTGGGTAACATTTAAGTATGTGAAGATGCCTTTCGGACTTAAAAACGATGGAGCTACCTTTCAAAGGGAAATGGATATTGCATTTGCCAAGGAAATACATGATTTCCTAGTTGTCTACCTTGATGACTTAACCCCTTTCTCCAAATCCGATCAAGAGCACCTAAAACATTTGAGGCAAATATTCATGACATGTAGGAAATATGGCATTTCCTTGAACCCCAAGAAATCCCTCTTTGGCCTTGATGAAGGTAAACTCCTTGGCCATATCATATCAAAAGACGGTATTAGAATAGATCCGGAAAGGATCCAAGCCATCCTCCAAATCCCATAATCCAAGAAGCATAAAGGAATTGCAAGCATTCCTTGGAAAAATCAACTTCTTAAGAAGATTTATTCCAAACCTAGCCAAGCTAATAAGACTGTTAAGCAACATGTTAAAAAAGGATGCTAAGGTAAAATGGTCTCTTGAGACCAAGCAAGCCTTTGAGAGTATCAAAACTGCCTTAACCCAAGCCCCTGTCCTCACCAGTCCGCAATTTGACAAAGATTTCATCATATTTTCATTTGCATCTGAGCACACCATAGCTGCTGTCCTTTTGCAAAAGGATGATCATGGAGCTAAAAATCCAATTGCATTTTTCAGCCGAGCCTTAAGAGATGCCCCTTTGAAATACCAAATCATGGAGAAACAGGCCTATGCCCTTGTTAAAGCAATCAAAGATTTCCAAGTTTACTTTTTGTATTCACATGTGATTGCCTATGTCCCAAATGCTGTTGTAAAAGACATATTAACCCAATAGGGGCTAGAAGGAAAAAGAGGCAAGTGGGTTGCTAACATCCTTGAGTATGACATAGAAATTAAACCAACCAAGCTCATAAAGGGACAAGGTTTAGCCAAACTGATGTCCGAAACAAACTTTCAAGCCTTAGACATCAACCAACTAGACAATGAACAGGAGCTGGCGACTCCACAGATCAGTGAAACCTTTTTGCAATCTCCATGGTATGCTGATATATGCTTTGTATTGTTAAACCTGTTTTCTCCCCCTAGGATTGTCTAGAACCAAGAAAAGATTTTTAAAAATGAAGGCTTCAAAGTTTTGTGTCATAGATGGTGCATTATTTTGGAAAAATCATGAAGGTATATTGCTTAATTGTTTAACCATGAATGAAACTAACAATGTCATGAAAGAATTCCATGCAGGGGACTGTGGAGGACATCTATATTGGAAGTCCACATAAAATTTTCTATTGGCCCTCTCTATTTGCAGATATAAAGAAATTTGCTATCTCATGTCATAAATGCCAAATCTTTGAGGGCAAAAGAAAGTTTTTACCCTTGCCCCTTAAGCCCATCTCAACCGAGAAACCTTTTCAACAATGGGGTCTTGATTTCATTGGAGAGATCCACCCCTCTTCCTCAAGCCAGCACAAGTGGATTTTAACAGCCACCGACTATTTCACTAAATGGATTGAAGCCATCCCATGCAGACAGGCCAATGACTCCATCATTATCCAGTTCCTTGAGTGCAATATCCTTTCTAGATTTGGCTGCCCTGAGAAGATCATCACTAACAACGCCGCTGCTTTCAAATCCAAAAAGATGATCCGTTTTTGCCATAAATTTCACATTACCTTGGGCCACTCCACATCCTATTACCCCCAAGGTAATGGCTTTGCCGAGTCATCTAACAAGAGCCTGATTAATATTATCAAGAAGGTCTTAGAAGACAACAAGAAGAACTGGCATAAAAAGCTCACAAATGCCCTATGGGCAGACAAACTTTCAACAAAAAAATCCATTGGGATGAGCCCTTATGAGCTGGTGTATGGCATGGAGGCCACGTTTCCATCCTCCTTGGGCACTCCTATCATGAAAGTGTTGCAAGAGATCCAAGCAGAACTAAATGATATTCAAAGAAGAATCAATCAGACCATTAATCTTCAGCAAACTAGAGAGCAAGTTTATAATAGAGCTCAAATATTACAAGAGAAACTCAAAAAGATGTTTGATAAAAGAGCTAAGACTGAGGATTTTTGCATCGGCAACAAAGTTCTAAGGTGGGACTCACGAAGAGAAGACAAGGGCAAACATGCAAAATTTGATTCTTTATGGAAAGGGCCATTTGTTATTTCTGCTGTTCAGGGAAATAACACATATTTCCTCAAATCTATAGAGGGCAGCACTGTTGAAGAAGGCCCTGTTAATGACCGAATGCTAAAACATTACCATGATCCCTATTAAGGGGTACAATGCAGCTCTGTACATATCTCTTTGTACATTAATATTTGTATATATTAGCACTTTGTTTTATTTTTTAGCAATCTGAGTGTTAGAGGAGCAGCAACAAAGTTTGCTAAGACACAGCCAGTGCAAGTACTCCATTTTTAAGGCTCTATCTCTGCATTAGTCTCAGCAAAACAGCAGGAGTAGCGCTGTCATATCACAGCAATTCATGATAAAAGGAAACTGGTTGCAGTTTGTAGTATCCAATCAAAAAGTATCAATAAGAGAGGAGCATTGTTTAGTTTCACATCAGCAACTGTTTCTAGACCAGAAGCTAAGGGAAATACATCAGTTTTGATCCATGTTTGGTTCTATTTCAAAGGCAATGCTCAAGAAATATGGTATATAATAGCAAGCACGCAGAAGAAAGCAGGCAGTGCTATGTATTTCACAATATTTCAATGAAGGAGATGGCTGCTCCTATTTCAGAGTTTCACATTTTTAGCAGCCAGCACAAGGAAATTCTTCAGTCCACAGAAACAATATAATATCAAGGCAGTCTGACCTTCTGTTCTTGGCTTTTCACAAGGAAAAGCCATCCCCAAGTGGAGCCACTGTTAGCCTCCTGTTGCAACAGGTGTTCATCTTTCATGATTGACATTTTTACATGCCAAATATGTCATACTTTGCATGCTGCAATGCTCCATATTTCCTGAAAAGAGGCCAAAGAGGAGGCCATGAAAGTGTGCCAATCTAAAAGCCACTACTGTATCCCAATTTTGATGAGTTATCCATTTTTGAAGAAGTTTCTGTTAAGGGAAGTCCAAACAGCCTAATCTTGGCTTCCCTAGGTTTCAATTTCTTGTTTTAGAATATAGAGAGTCATTATCTGTCCAAACAGTTCAATCTTGGCAGATTTATAGATAGGTAGAGAAACAAAGGAGCCAAACTGCTTAATCTGGGCCCTTGGAAGAAATAAATGTAGACTTAGATAGAGGGACAGCAAAAAGAGAAAAGGATAATCTGGGTCTGCAAGTCCAAGTGCACCTATGCAAGAAGAAGAAAAAATGCTAGGTAAGTAGGCTGGCTAAGTAGTTTTATGGTTGCAGAATTAGGCTCTGTAATCCATTTCGTGTTTTCAGGTGTTATATCTTCACAGATCATAGTTATGATGCATTTTTCCATTCGGAGGAGCTCAAGTGAGGCATATCTAACTCCCCCTTCTTCTCATTTCCCAAATCACTCACTAACTTCCCTGAAGCGGTCAAGATCTGCTTGATACCTCTTACTTTCATCATTTTCCATATCATTTGCCTTGGTAAAGATCTTCTTTGCTCAAGGCATGTTCATACTTCCTCTATGAATCATTTTTCCCCATAAATAGCCTAATATTCACATACTTAGCGCTTTCTGATCACTTGTCATATTAACTACTAATTTTACTATGTAGCTCCCTATCTATCTCCCCTTCCCCTACTAAAAATGTGTTAATAATTCCCCTACGTACATATTCCCACCCGTTGGCATTTTTTAGACACATTTATCAAGTCTGGGGAAATATTAATTCCATCTGGGACCTATATTTAACCCATCCGCGTTCATATTTTGTGATAAAGTTGGTTCGAATCACACCCATGCCGCATTAACCCATAAAAACCCACATTATTAAAGTTCCCCCCCGCCATATGAAAACACACAAAAATTGCGCGCGGGCCCCGTCCCTAACCGTCCGCCGCCTTACTCGTGCCGTCGACCGTCAGATCTAGTGCGCCCAAGATCTACGGTGGGCGGGACTTTTTGTGACCCGATGTGCCGAGGGTTAACGCCCAGGAGATGGGCAGTTTTCCCGTCGTACTCCTGCCACGCATCACCTTCTCGGCTGTGGCGGAGCCCCCTCCTCCGATACCGCCTACGCACAAAATCGGTTCGCCTGAAACCGGATACCGCCTTTCCTCCTCCTGCATCAGCACCACGTCATGCTGACATCATCATCCTGCGTCGGCCTCCTGCCGCCGTGTCCTTGCCATGTCACCGCCACGTAACCTCCTCCACCGTACTGCCACGTCACTCGCTGTACTTCTGACGTCACCCTGCCACATCACCTGTCGTACTAGGTCCCACCGCATGACGTCATGCTGACGTCACCACCAAAAAGAGCGAGAGGCGCAAATCGCAACCTAGGAAGCCCAGAATCAAAATCTGAGGCAGTTTTTGATGCGCGATTAGCGCCTAGCGCTAATCGCGCATCGCTACGGGAAATAGGCCAAAATGGAAATCCCTTTCGTGGCTCGGCCCCTAGCAGGCCCGAAAGGCGCAGAATGACATGAATTTCTCTGCGCAGCATTCAGAAAGGGGCAAACACAATTTTAAAATCAAACAGAGGGCCGAACAGTAGCCATGAAAGGTCGATGCAACAGTTTAAAGAGTATCAGAAGTGAGAAAGGCACGCATTCAGTGCCAAAGCATATCAAGGAAGTGTCAAAGGGTATCAGTCGAAAGTTTTAAATGAAAACCTTTATTCCCAATGCAGGTGAACATTGAATAACCTCCAACAAAGTCAAAGAAAGTAGTAAAAGCCAATCAAGGCTCTCCCATCACACTTAATGCACCTCAGAACCACTCAAGAGCATGGATCAAAACCCAAAGCACAGTTATGGCTAAGTGATTAGCACAGAGCCATAAAGACAACACATTAAACTCCTTTTGGTACAGCTGCACCCAGCGCAGCTCAAGGATATTTTCCCGCAATTATTTCAGACATGTGTTAGGTTAAAAGACACTTATTACAGCAGATCTATCTAAGATCTGATCTTTATAGATATTTTACTTATAAAAACGACCCTAATTCACTGTTTAAAGGGTTGGTTGGTTGTATAGCTCCAAGAGAGACTCACTCTGTATACCTGATGTTTTACTTAATCAAAGACTGCTGAAAAGCTTGGAGGAATGACTGTGTGCTGTGTATGAATGTTTTGAAG
Source organism: Pinus tabuliformis (assembly GCA_031772625.1). Classification (NCBI taxonomy): domain Eukaryota; kingdom Viridiplantae; phylum Streptophyta; class Pinopsida; order Pinales; family Pinaceae; genus Pinus; species Pinus tabuliformis. Next base: position 411,729,925 of record CM062809.1, on the reverse strand, counting down.
AATTGAATGTGGAATTCTTGTGCTGCAACATGAATCAATAAGTGTTTCTTACCTTTGTTTTCCATTGATGTACCATCCAAAATAGCAAAAAGAATGAATAGTTTAGAATTGGTTTAATTGTCCTCATTCTCAATTTCTATTGTTTCTATATGTTTTCATCTGAATTAGAAATGAATATGAATTCCATGTGGCTCATATTTCCCCTAATTCACTCATGTTTGATAGCTATCTAGGCATTCTTCACTGCTCCTAGATAGAGCTCATTCACCTTTCCTCTGCTAAGCTGAACGAGATATTCTTAACTGCCTCTCATTCCTAGCCTTCACTCCATCCTTTAGCTTGAAAGATTGTTTCATGTGCAGCTAGCTTGCTCCATATTCCCTCTTGTGACCAATAAAACACACCAGCAGTCCTACTCCTTGACTCCACGCCCAATGGTTCTAAAACTTTCATGCTATCCATGCCTCTTTACTTGAAAGCATCATCGATCCCACCAAAACTAAAACAAAACCCCTTGTACTCAATAACTAGCCTAAAATCATCATCAACAAAGCTAAATCCTAAAGAGAGAGCCCTCTCTGACTGCTGGTGGGCTAGCACCTGCAGTCCAAAGATTGGTTTGTGGTTACCTCAGACATATCCCTCAAGGATCTAAGGGACAACCTGAGTGATAACAGTGGGTACCCTTCTCTGTTCCCTGTGACTCCTCCATTCTCCAATACTTTAGCCATAAATGGTGTAGGGAAGGGGTCATGTAGGCATGCATCATTAAATTTCCTTAAGTCAACACAAATTCTAATTTCACCTTTTGCCTTGTTTTCCAGAATCACCATGGGACCTACCCATTCAAACTCTTTGACAGGTTCGATTATCCTAGTTGCTATCATTTTGTCTACTTCTTCTTTCACCTTCTCCTTATACTTTGGATTTAGTCTATAAGGTATCTTCTTGAAAAGATTCACATCATGATTTAAAGGAATCCTCATAACTCCCAAATATCCTAATATGCCCTTCATATCTGAAAACTTAGTGGGAAGCAACTCCTGATATTCATGCAAGAGATATGATATCTTGTTGACTGTGTCTTCATCCTAGTAATCTCCTATTGTTGCGTACTTTGGTTCAACCTCTCACCCTATATTCACCTTATTCATCTTTAATGGCTTCATTATATAAGGCATATATATCTCAGTTCCATTTACTTTGCGATGACCTTCTGATTCTTTGATGTCAATATTGCGAGGATCTTCATCCTCTTCCACTGTGAGATTATAGCATTCCATTACATTACATATCTACACAGCCCAATCAGGTTGCCAGATAACTGGAACTTCATTATTAAGAATATTCTTCTTAAATCCATTCAGAGATGCATCTATTTTTGGACAGTCATCTTCAAATCTAAAGGTCAGTATAAATCCATCAACCTTTATTCCCTAACTAGAAATGCCATGTCCAAGCTTGGTTTCCAAATACCAATTCCAAGTAATTATCTCCAGGGCATGGATGAAGCCATGCACCCATTCTTCTCACAGAATTTCTCCCCATGCTGCCATAGAGAGATGTATGTGGTCTCTAGGATCATTCAGGTCATCATACTTGTCTATAGACTCTGTTTCTACTTGACCAAATCTTACCCACATAAACCTTCTACACTTTTTCCAATCTCCTATATTCTTCTTATGAGTACCTCGTCATGTAGCAAGAGTAGCCCTTAATGCTTGATCCAGAGCTAACAATCTCTAACATTTGGGTACCCATTTTTCATAATCTCTAAAGAAAGTATTTATACTACCCAAACCATCATACAAAGGTAAATCACATACCTCAATTGTCATATAGCACACTGCTTTAGTGATCCTTGCACATCGCCTTGTAGACACTTCATGCAACCTATTCTACCAATTTTTTAATTCTGAATCTAAATCTGAAGTGCAGGAACTATCTTGCTCCCAGGTTAGTTTTCCATATGCAGTAGGGTTAATACATTCTTCTTCTTTTTTTGTTATTTGATAAATGTTGTCGATGTCATCCACGTTGTTCTCTTATTTGAAAGGTTTAGTATATCTCGCTCCCCCCAATGGATCTCATGCAAAAACAACTCTCATATTGTTGCTCTCAAATATCATTTTCCTTTTCTTCAAGTTAATTATACCAATGTTAGAAAATGCCCAATCGAATCCAAGTAATGTGGGGTAGGGATTACTTTCATCCAAAATCTCAATCACTTCAAATTTAGTGGTAGTCTGCAGTCCATCAATGTCTATTGTGATACCTGACAACCTTTCTAGAGGGAAAATCGTTTGTTGATTCACCATCTTCAGCTGCATAGTTGACCATTGCAACTTTGTCTTACCCATCAATTCCTAAGTTTTCTTTGGAAAGACATTGGCATCAGATTTAGATCCAACATAACCTGATCCATTTAGTATTCCCCAATCTGCATTGGAAGCCTCATTTCCTTTCCAGTCTACTTCTTTTGTCTATGTAGATTATTCATTGCATGCATATCACTCTGTGGTATCCCCTTAGGAGAACAAGAGTCTATCAATTCCTGCAATCCCACTACGACCTTCTAATTTCTCAACAACTTCATGCAAGTCTGTACAAAAGACTTCAAAATATTTGGATCCACATTTTGTGTCGCAACCAGTACTATCTCATAGTTATCCTTCTAATTCGGTTGCATAGTAGAGGTCGAGGTCCCATCATCCATAAAGATTCACCTCACCTCCATGAATACTTTCTTTTTCTTTAGGATGCCAAATGCAAGGGATTTTTTAGTAGTTCTTCTTACCCATGTAGCTTCAGTTTCCTTTTTCCCATTGGCTTTATCAGTTCAAGTCACATCTCCACTCCTTGTTAGAATTCCAATGCGTGGTTGATCCTTGCTTGGCTCCACGGTCATCATTTGAATATTTGTTGCAAGCTGTTGGTTCCTTTTCTCCTACATATTCACAATAAGGACATGGAATTCTTCTATCATATGATCAAAATACTTATAGTAGTTGCAAGTTGTCATAGGGTTCTAACAGTCTCCTGTGAAGTGTCCTTCCTATCCATAATTATAATAGATAATTTGGCCACGACCTCGACCAGCTCCTCCTCCTCCTTCTCATCCTTGTCCTTGAAATCCTCCTCGACCAACATGTTGACTTGGCTCCTCGTGCATATGTCATTTAGCTTTTAGTCTATGAGAATCAACTGTGCACTCCATCATCAAGTCATAACTTCGACAATTTTTCTTATCATGACCTACTAATCTACAAAAGTTACAAAATAGTTCTTTCAGGGTTTGCACATACTTCTGTAATAAGTATCAATATTCAGAGTGATTTTGGGCTTCTGTTCTACAAATCTTGCACCACAGACTTTGGTTTACTAGATTAGGTTCTCCACTTAGCAAATAATCTTTGAACTTAGAGAATTGATCCTTATAATGACCCTCTCCTTTTCATTTTGTACACCATAATTATGATCTGGTCTCTTTGCCTTTCTTGAGATCCTACAATTCCAAGGTAAAATTGGCTAGCTGACTCAGAATATGTTGTACTCCTACATGAGTATCTCCAATTGGTGAACCCTCTAGTTTCATCGCAATATCCAATGCTTTAGCTTGAGTCGTGATATTCTATTGTGTCAAACGTAACCTAATATGTGGTAGTAGCGTATTTATGAACCATTCCTTATTCTATTATGAAGGTAGGATAATTCGTACTTGTCCCATTAAAACCTTGAATCGCTAATCCAACTCCCACATAGACTTAGTCACAACTTGTTTGATTTCTTTTAGCTCTGTGATGCACTATGATTCTGATTTCGGCTTCTTAAATTATGATACCAATGCTTTCTTAATTTCATCAAACAAAGCAGTCAGATTAGTCATAGAGTATTTCATATACCATGTTAGCACTCTTTCTTGCAGTGATGTGACGAGATGTGCCTTATTTACATCATCACTAGCAATCGATCTTGTTGCCCATTTGCATCAGCTACAAATTAGAACTGATTAGGATCCTATGATCCCAGTCCTTCAAAAATAGGCATCTTAATGTCATCAATTATTTTCCTTCTCGGGGTGCTAGGTGAGGGGGGGGGGGGGAAGGGGTGGGGGCGTAGGGGAAATATAGGGAGGGGGATGGGGTGTAAGTGGGGTGGATGGATGGGGAATCCCAAAGGCAACCTGATTTTTCTCAACTCCTAACTTTGACGCACCTTTAGGATCGGAGGGGGAATTCCATGGGGTTGTGGGGTTACTTCTTTCTTCCTCACCCTCAGATCCTCCTAACAAGGGGCTATAGTCAGTCTCAATAAAATTCTTCGGATCTATTCTATACCATTTTCCACATTGTTTAGGTCCTGGTTCAAGCTTATTTCCTCTTTGTCCAAAAATTAATCTGACTGCATTCGCATAATACCCTCTTCACACAATAACATCTTAATCTAGAGATTAAAATATCTTAAGAACTTACCTATAGGTCCTTTGAAAAACCTTCATTCAACTTCACTATAGGACACGATCTCATCTATCACAAGCTCAGTGATAAATCCTCCCAAAATTTTATCGATCTGGAAATCAATAACCCTTGAGATATTGTTACTGACATTCTTGAGTCGCCGTCTCAATTCAAGATTCCACTCCTTAGGTTCGTCATTCTTGAAACAAGTATTATGCTTGGTCAACTTGGATACCCGCTCATACAATTCAATGTGGAACAAACCAAAGAAGATTTTGTATTTGCCTTCGAACATATCCTTCTGCAACCAATCTTTAGCTAATAATCAAGGGCTTCTATTCTCCTTTTCTGCAAATTCTCTTTCCTTCTATTCAACCCACCCCTGGATTTCTTTCTTTGACGAATGCTAAAACATATCCCTTAAGCAGGCCTTGGTCCTAGAAATGGAACCATTTGCTGGTTTAAGGGGGCTTGACCCAGGTTCATAGTGTACTGCGCACCAACAAAACCCTCAACCATTGGCCCTTTCGATAGCGATCCCCAAGCAAATTGCAGTCTCACCTGCAGTGGTTATGGGAGGTTAAAGAACCAGGTTTCTAAATCCAGAGCTATATGCGTACTATGGTGCCTATGTATTCACTTATGTATTATATCTATCTACAACTTCACATACATGAATAACTCTTTGCTGATGATTAACTTCACATATTGGTACTTAACGCATAGACATAACAAAAAACAATATAACATGTATTATTTCACATAATTTAGTAAAAATCACGCATAATGATATTAATAACAATAGAGAATTAACACAAAAAGATACACAATACTTCACCAAAACTACTTCTTTATTAATAAGGTTCTTCAATACATGCACTTCCCTTACCTAGAAACCTAGCTGCAGTAATTTTGTGCACTTAGATGCATATTCTTCAAGGCCTCTGCACACTCAGCTGTGGAGCCTTCCCCAAAAATATAGATTCAAGATAGAGAATATGAAAAAAATATGATTAGTTAGTTTTTTCCATACTCGAAAAATTATTACATATTCTTTATATGGGCTTCCTTACTACAATACCACGGTCCACATACGATGGATCTGACAAAACAATGGACTAATACCCAAAACCTGTTACAAAATAAGGGACTTTTGACCCACCCAAATCCCCTTAACACTGCAGGATGAATAAAACTTCGCCAGCTCCACACGCTCCACTCCTCAAAATGTGGATTCTTTGACCAAAACTTGGACCAAGTTGGGTTGCACCCAATAGTGTCCACTTTGCTTTAGGCTCAACCTTGTCAAATATGCACATGTGGGATTTTCTTCATAAGTACACTTTCACTTATCCAATTTGATGGATCTTTAGGTAAATTTTGGTCCTCTTGAAAAGAGGAATTAAATGCAATCATTATCTCCATTAAATGAGCTATCAAAAGTGGAATTTGACCACAATTGCATATTTTAAGATTCCTTCTCAACTAGGGGGAATTTCACTGCATCATGTATTGAGTATCTTGTCAACAAATTATATCCATTCTCAAGTGTATCACCATCACATATCATCATTGATCATCTCAATTCATTTCTTGCTTATTCCTATTTGTCTCTTGATTGTCCCTTCTTATATGCTAAACATTCTCGAATCTAAAAGAAGAATAATTTGTTACTAGAGAGAAATTTATTTTATAGCTCTCTATTCATTGGGGAGCCACTGCTACCACCCATAATCAAATCAGCACGAAGTCAATTCTAAAACCCTCATCATCATCAAAGAGCATATCATCATGGAGCACATTTCAACATGGAAACACATCGAGGTGCACATCTCAACCCATAATCTCATGGGAGAGTTAGACATATACAACCCCATATCAATCAATAATATATCTAAACACATAAGGGACCACATATCAACGTTGGAATCATGTCGGGAAGCTAATTCTCAACCTATAACTACATAGGGGAGAAAATCTCAACCCAATCCTATTGCTTGTTGATCTTCCCATCGATGACTCTAAGCAGTTATGTGGTAGCATCATAATCAACTTGGGTTATACACCCCAAGTACACTCTTAACCCATTGGCCAGATGGGGATGAGTATTCCTAACAAGCTTGGCTTGTGGGTGTGATGGGAACTGGTTTATACTCTCCATAGATTAGATAGGGGAGCAACATATCTAGCCTTGTGAGTAACATATATGGGAGAAACATCTATGACCCTATTATCCAGAGTTCCCTCGACCCAAGGAACCTTCTATCTCAATTCCTCACCCTGGGAGCTCAACAAGGGGGAAAAGCTGGTTCAGTGTCCTCAATCAGTGATTCTCTCATCATACTGATATATGGTATCATATTGATCATCATGTTGCAATAGAAATAGTCTCCTATTCATACAGGTCATGAAATAAAATATCATACCAAAACATAAATAATCATATATATCACAAAAATGATACCATAGTCATCCTCCTTCTCAAGGAGATGCCAAAAAAATGCCTAAGCTTGTCTCCTACACTAATATTGTCTCAATATATGAAGGTATTTCAGTCCCATCTATATATGGGTTTCGAATTGGTTCCCACTATTTTTCATCATAATGCATCTAGAACTTCCTAAAACATCTCTCCAAAAATCTTTTTCATTCTACCCATAGCTAGCCATGCTAGCAAACTCGTACTCAACCTCGGTCGTGCTTAAAGCTATAGATCTCTCATCTAAAACATCATGTAAACACTCATATGTGCTCATGTCATCAATAACAATCCCAAACATCATCACTACATTCAAGTAGTCACATATCACAGGAAGAATTTCTAAGTCCAAAAATTGTCCATTCCATGAAACTCAATGTGAATGAAGTAGTTCATTTGTAAATTCATTCAAGTTATATGAACATCATGTATATATATGGAGTGGTGTTCAAGAAAGAACATCAATGCTTCAATTAATTATCGGTTTCCAAGTTGAGTTCAACAATATCTCTTCACAACTTCTTGAAATTCAATCAGATTGTCCAAGGATTTGCATTTCCACTTCTTCAATAGCTTTGAAATGTATATTTTGTTTTTTGGACTTCAAAAATTCATTCATCATGCCAGGATTAAGTATTTCAAGCTTTAGAAGCCATCTCCCTCTTACTCAGATCATCAAAGGCTCATTACCTATCAATAGTAGACCGTCAGCATATAAAACCAAAACCATAATCAAAATCATACCTTTGAACACTTTTGAATTAGAGGTATACATCAACACATTATCCTAGCTTCACTAGATAATAGTCAAGGTGGACACATCAAGATCAAGGAGATTGCTTTAGACAACATAACACTTTACCAAACCAATATGTTCAATCTTACATAAATCGATATTGTACAATCAAATCAACGAAGTCAGCTTATCAAAGTTTAGATGTCAGATAAAAACTAATATCAAACTCATTAATATCACATTATCATATTCTTTAGAAAAGGTGATAGGTAGAGCTCTCATGAAGTCATGATGTCATCTATTATCATGCCACCAAGTTGTCATTTAATTATCAAACCAAGCTTCATCAATTCATCCTCATGATCATAATATAAATCACTAGATGCAAGCACATATACTAAGAATAGGTTCCATCCATTTCTTGTGAGATTACTTCATACTGAATCACAAATATCAATACTTCAACCATTACACTAAGAATGAGTAGGAAAATAAAAAATCATTATCGAATACCAATACTAGTCACTGAAATTCACTATGCCCATATAGCATTGTTATCAAGACAAACCATTAAATGTCTAATCAGATCATTAGTCATCAAGTCAAATCCAAATTTTCTATCATAGTGAGATCTATAGCCAAAAAAATATCTCAATCATCAAGTCAAAGTTCAAAATCATCATCTTGTCAAAACTCGAAACACTGCTCATTTATATCAATTAGCCAAATCTAGTCAAACTCTAGTAGAAAAAAATTCAATGTTTAAATCATAATGACATATCTATATGGATATCAAGGTCACCTGAAAACAGAAGTTTAGTCTACATATTCATATTATTGTAAACATTCAAACTCCCTAGCTCATATAACTTTTTGTTGTTTTCTTCATGTCCGTAGGACTAACATCCTTCAAGTGAACATTGAATTTCATGCACAAAACTTCATTTTTGTGTCCTGCAAGCATAGTTGCCACCATAGACCCTCCTCTGTGTGGTTGGGAGACTACAGTCACACCCTTGACCTTACTTTCATGCAGCTAAGAGGCTACAAACACACCTATAAGCTTGTTTCCATGCAACTTAGGCTATAGATCCATAGTGTCAGAACTTTGCTATAGATCCACAGTGTCAGATATTTGTGTATTCATGTCCATAAATCTGATTTAAATAGTAATTAATATACAGATAATTCCAATGGTAATAGGAGTAATGATCTTATGGATAGATTCTCCCTCTGAATGGGAGTCTACTTCAGTTGTCTTTATTCAAGTCATCAAACTGTCTATAATATTGTCATCCATCAAAAGATCATACATATATCCATCATGGTCATAACATGTTAGCATCGGCTACTTCACCATCACATCATTACATCTATCTTTCATCAAGGGTTTGTGCGAAAAAACTAATAAGATTATATGTCATATAACTTAATCCATCAAGTCAGAGCATTCAGTGCCATGATTACTAAGCACATCAAAACATAACCATGGTCAACAGAATATCTTTAATATCAATCTCATAGTTACACTTATATCATCATGGATACCATACATTTCATAAATAATATAAATAGTACCAAGTTACCATGTATTATAATCAAGGTGTTGGCCTTCAAGATTTTAAAAATGATAAATGTTAAGAAAACATCAAGTATACCATTATATCAAAGATCAATATTTCCAAATAGCTCCATAGAGTCAAGAAATTCATTATGTATAAAAGGTAAGATACTTGTTCAATACCAAGTGCACCATTTCACCATGAATCCAAATCACTTTCATATGCATACATGAGCCATTTAAGAAGGAGACATTATCATAATACCTTAGGACTTACCTTGCCATCAATATTCCAGCTAAAACATAACTCTGAAAAAATATATCATGCATACCTTCTAGTATTCAAATACTTTTGCACCTTCTTAGTTTACACAGGCAAGTTTTAGCACTTTGTCATCTTTTCATCATATTTATCTTCCTGCACTAGCCATGATCCTCAAGAAGGATCCACTTGTCATATAAAGTTTGAAGCATCCAAATACTCAAATATATATGCAGGAAGGATAAGTAACAATCAAAACAATAATCATATCCATAATTCTAAACAAAAGTAAAGACATAAATAAGCATCATAAATAGAAAAGTATGTATCTTCAGTTAGAGGTGATCATCTTCCTCTTGAACCATCCTTCAAGAGCCATCACTGTCCATTTCCCATATAAAATGTTGCCTTAAATATTTCAACTAACTCCATAAACGACCAAGCCTAATAAACACTATCCCATCTAGGGCTTCATCAATTCTATCACAAGTTCTTGAACATCTTCACTTTGACCGTGCTAGGGTTTTTAGATTTCATATCTCAAATCTTTGCCATAAACCAGGGTTTCTCTCAAACCCTAACCTCATAATATCCATCAAACCCTAAAACACAAATTGCTTATGGTTGTCTTCAAACCCTAAGATTATTTTAGGTCTACTCCATATTCTCTTGCTTCCATCAAAGGTGTCTCCATAGGGTTGATCTCCATGATTTTCCTTCAACTTGCCTCTCATACCATGTTAATTTTTCTTTGGGCTAGATTGTTCTTTGCTTTGATAATTGTATTTCTTCATTAACACATTACATTCACCCCATAACATCATAACATTTTTCAAATTTAATAAATTATTTAGCAGCATATGCAACTATGTAGAAAGAAAAATATCATCATCATCAATGCAGTGGAACATAAAGGAACAATAGAAGAAAATTCTTCACACATAGAAACACCAAGATTAGTCGGAGACTAGGGAAAAACCCACTATGGGGAAAATCCTTTCAAATTCTTCTTCTTATTATATCATCATCAAATAATTCAGAAAAATAAAGTATAATGATTCATATCTTCATCCATACAACTATTCACCAAAAAAAAACTACACAATATCCATGAAATGAACCCAACAATGCTTATACTCAAAATCCTGATTCAAAAGCATGTAATGAATTGTCACTATCTACAGTCAACTCCAGAAAACTGCGGTCACTAGTTGAAATATTCAGCTAATTGAAATTCCATCATTTAGGTTTTGATCACATGGAGGAGGAGTCATACGAGCGACTATAGATGCCTAGTGTCTCCCTTAAGCCTAGCATGCAAGCAATTAGGGTCAGATTTGGACTGCAGAAAGTGAGCGACTGAGATTCTAAAAACCTAACTCCCAATCGCATGGATGGAAATTTTTCCATGTGACTGGAAGGCTTCATTCAAATATATGAGATTCTATGTGACCAACTATGGTTGACTTCTTCTTGTTCTATGCCAGTGATTGAGGCCCAAAACTCTAAAACTAAGATGCGAATTTTGGACCCTACAATTTCACCTCAGAGTGAACCCATTCCTCCATATACCTTCCTCATACTTGTTTGAGACAAAAACAAGAATTAGAATAGAATAATGTCTCATCATGATGTCCAAATGAGGTAGGGGTCACTTGTATTTATAGCCTGTAAGGGTGTCCACTTTTCTTTAGGGCTGGCCTTGTCAAATATGCACATGTGGGATTTTCTTCATAAGTACACTTTCCCTTATCCGATTTAAGTGATCTTTAGGTCAATTTTTGTCCGCTCAAAAATTGGAATTCAATGCAATCATTAAATCCATAAAATGAGCTATCAATGTGTAATTTTACTATAGTTTCCTATTTAAACAAAACCTGAGTGAATCTAGAGAGGTAGTGTGGAATGGTTTCATTTTTCTACATGTGGATGTTTTTGAGCTTGTCCCTTAATGCCAATTCCTTGGAATCACTACCATATTTTAATAAATTGGTGAGATTATTCCGCATAGAAAATGGAGTCTCCTTTCCATGTAAATTCGAGACTATGTGGTCTCTCACACCCTCCAAGATGATCCTCTTGGTTTTTATGATATCCTTCTTCCATTCTGTTAACTAATGTGCATTTGATATTACTAGTTTTGGAATGCTAGTCTGTGTGTATTCTAGAACTCCATTATCATAAAGTACAACTTCCATCCCATCCTTCCAATCTATGAAATTAAAGGTTTCCTCGAGGGAAAACTCCAAGCTTAATCCTTTGAAATTCATTTCCCCACATGAAAGAAAAAACTTCTTCACTAAATCTATAAATCAAAATTTCTGAAGGAGAAGATCTAGTGAATAGTTTCTATTATGTTTTATAGCTATAATGCCATGCAGAAATTAATAGAAATTTCCTAATACTGATGAATTTGAAGTGAAGACAAGAGATTAAAAATTTCCCCTATAATTCTATGGAATGGAAATCACAATTTAGAAACACATGCAATGACATGCAACCATAAAAAGCACAATAACACAATGATTCACAAGGGAACCCAACTGGGAAAAACCCCTATGTTTCATTTCATTAATAAAATGAGAATGAGAAACTATTACAATATCTTTCTTCAACTTTGAAGCACACCTTGCACTGTGAAACAATGAGAAACTATTACAACATCTTTCTTCAACTTTGAAGCACACCTTGCACTGTGAAACTATCCTCCTACTGGCTGTCCTGCAGTGGCAAACACTTAGCCAATTCAAGCCTCCAAATTTCTCCTATTTATTTGTTCAATTCATGATAAATTGAGCTCCTAAGTAAAAGGGGAATTCCTTATTTCATTGCACAATTCCCAAGGAATTGATCACCTACCTAATTACCAAGCCTGTACACTCAACTAGTATACAATTGATAACTGCAATGTAATTTTTCTTCCATTCTAGCTAGGAAATCCAAATTCCATGCATGTATGGGATATTTGTAGTTGATTGAATAGTTTAGCTAAGAGATCAATGAGTGAACAATAATTCTAATACTTAAATAAGCTTCAACTAACTCAATTAATTACTTAAGCTCAGATAACTGAGTTCAACTAAAAATAACTAAACTAGATTGCTAAATTTTAGCAATCACTACATGCACAACCATTACTCCAAGCCTATAACTCGAATTTACTGACTTAACTAGTAGACAAGGCCATGTCACTCTAGATAACTCCAATCTAATTCATCCTACTAATGTGGAAAATCGAATTACTCAATTTTACAACACAAGTAAAATTAAGCCTTTCTTGATAGAAATTCTAACAAGAGAGAGAGTGTTGTGTGGGGTTCTTTGAAGATAGTGTACAACTATAAGATATAGAGCTAGCTTTTTAGATTGAGGATTTTGATGTAATTTTATTTATTTTTTAACATAATTGAAGAGGATAATCCATTGGAATCGAACCCAAAGACATAGCCAACATTGGGTGAACTCCATTACCAATCTCATTGTGTTCTCTTTATTTATCTATAGTTATTTATTTATATTCATAGCTTTTTTAATGATTTTTATTGAGTTTGGTATTTCACATTATATTTAAGATGACAAATCATAGGTTTGCAATAAAATATCTTAATCATTTCAAGACTATCTTTCAGTGGTAGTCTGGCTTGTAATGCCAAACATTCAAACACAATACAACACTTTGTCTAGAATAGTTGGCCTCCACTATGGAGGGGCACTCTATTCAAATTTGTTGGGCCACTAAATTGTCATTATTATTACCATTTTTTTACATATATTTCATCAATTTACACTGTTCTTTTATCACGTTATTTATCATAATTTATCATTTAATTGAATTTTATAATTATTCATGCTCTTGTGGATTAGTGATGTTTATTATCTTTTATTTTTAATAAATTGAAGATTATTATGTATGATTTTCCCATTTATGGTTGGTTAATAAATTTTTTATAACATCACTCATGATTTTAGCCTCCAAGACCTCTTCCAGATTGCAAATTTGATATTCAACTCATAATCAAATATTCCAACTCAAAAATTCGCTAGGATAAAGAGTGATAGTTTTGTGTTGGACTTTGTAGAAGAAAATGTAACTAGGTTTGGTTTTAATGAAACTGTAATTATTTTTTTTGTAAAAAAAGAAAAAAAAAAATATTATTCCATATTGCATGGGTTTCATCAGCAAGAAATTTATTTTTATAGATGGCTCTCATTGAGAGCCTTAGGATTTAGATTTGAGGTCAAACAGTCAAAGTCATGAATAAGGAGATCTTCATGAGCCTATGTGTTACAGCTCCAAATCTCACTCTTGAGGTTTTTGATGTTGCACTCATGGCCTAGGGCAACCCCTCCTTCCAGACTTGGTCGAAAATTTAAAAAACAGTGTTTTATTCCCTATACGCGACATTGCCCTGAGCTAAATGTGTGTGTACGTGGGTCTTTGTATACCCAACCCACGTATATGTCTTAAAACACTTAAAAAAATTAAATCTCCTTAATTTCGGGTGGAGATCGCGGGTTTTACCTGCTGATTACCTATTAGTGCCCATGGCCCAACTGTTCCCAGCAAATTCCCAACTAAAAAACTACTTTGGGAGAAGTATAAAAAGGCTCCAATGGGAAGGCCTAAGAAGGGAGAGAAGAGGGAGAAAGGTTACTATGCTAAGATTTCCCTGACCAGGTATGAAGATCCTAGTGCCTCCTGCACTTCCCCCATTTATAGGAAACTGTTGTTTTCTTGTGTGATGATGTCTATCTACCACTTGAGATATCATGGAGTATGTCATGGAAGGAGTTTGTTGAAGGCTTGAGACTAGACGAATCCAAAGGACGGTTCCGCTTGGAGCCTGTGAAAGGATGAATCAGGTGAAATTATTCCTTTCTATACTTTATTTTTCTATAATAAAAGAAACACTTGTGTTTGTTCTTGACAGAAATCTTCTTCATGTTTATGATATCTATGTTATGATTCATATATGAATGGTTGTTTAATTGCATAATTAACTACCTTTCAATATATTATGAAGATGATTTCCTTATGATGTTTAGTCCATATATTATTGTACTTTCTTGAATTGATTGTTTTGGAGGTTGAAGGAGCAAAAGGAACTCCAAGAGGGTTTGGACCCTAGCAGGATCTTCTCAAATGAAGAAACCCCAGGTACGCCCCTTATCATATAATTTGCTTATATTAGCAATATGGCTGTATGGAATGTGTGTTTCTTTGTATAGACAACCTCTGATCTGCTAGGGTATCAACCCAAGACCCTAGGGGAATTTATCCCTTAACACTATGTAAAATATATACAAGGCTAAGACAACCCTCCAAGACAAGCACGATCTTCCAAAGACAAGCATGAAGAAGTCTAACTGCAAAATGATGAGGAGAACAGTTAAGTTGGCCTCAAAATGAATATTAATTTTATGTCGGCTCAATAAAGAGACACAAAAATTCAAGGCGACATGTTGGCTTATTTATAGAGTACAAACTACTATACATGGCTTGTTGAGGTCACCACAGAAAACAAGCATCTCAGATGTCTCTAAGATTTTGGATGAAGGTATAGGAGCTCTGAAATCTTGGGGAAAGTGTAGTAAGAGATCTTAAAGAAGTGACTTCAGATAAGGACAAATATACAAGACTTAGATGGGTAGAAGATCTCAAACATATCTATGATTTCAGTGATATCGACAGTAAATAACTACAGGTTCTCCTCCTTTGCATAAATCACGGTGCAAGGTAATTATAGTCTCCATAAGTCATAGTCTCCTCCTTGATACTGATCTAAATGAAGGATGAAATCACATTCATGAAGGTGAACTTGGATCACACTGTAGCACATACATTCTCAACATTCTAAACAGTCACAACCTCATTGAAATAATGATGAAGCAATAAATGTTGAAGGTCATGATCAAGTTCTCCATGTCGCTCACCTCATTGACATAATGATGAAGTAGGCAATGGTGAAGGTCATTATCGAGTTCTCGGTGTAGCTCACCTTATTGACATGATGATGAAGCATACAATGGTGCAACTAAGGACCTTTGTGGTATTATGATGATTATCTCGATGCAGTAATGATGATGATGATCTCAATAGTAAGAAGATGATTAGTGTCTTGGTCCTGGAGTAGCCTCGTAGGTCAAGGGTCATGGCCTTGGTATTCGTCAATTGGAATCTCTATAACAATAATTTTGTGTGAGTTTTCATCTCCAAGAGGGAGAGGTTTTGGCCTTCGCAAAATGCCAACATCTTGTGTTCTTGTCTCTATGCTTTGGAAGCTATTTGATGAACTAAAAAAGGCACACTATAAAAATAATAAGTGAATATTGGAATAAGAAGGAAAATCGAAAAAAACCTCACAAATAGTTATCATGAAAAGAAGAATCACATTAACCATATTTTCTCTATATTCTTCAACATACTTTTCGGGCAAATGAAGATGAATCTTGAAAATAAAAGACACGGGTTTTGTGCAGAATGAACGAAATTAGTTTTCCAAACTTCAGTCAAGATTGAGAGAAATGCAAGGTTCTCTAAAGGTGATTTTCTCATAATTGTTGTTGTGGCCATTTTCCAGATTCTTCTAATTGCAATATGATATTCGACTTGTTCCAAGTGAATCATGATGGAGAGATATTTCATATCTAATCTTGCTAATTAATTTGTTGTGGACAATATGCAATTTTAATGGAAATCATTTTGTAATCAATTTCGTTGTAAATTTCCCTTTATCTTTGTATATGTAAATGAAGACAAAAATAATAGAGGAGGATGGACAATTGTTGAATTTGAGGCAAATCTAAGAACTTCATTCTGGTGTAATTATTTCTTTGAGATATTTTAATGAATTAAGTTATCCATTGAGTTCTACATCTGTTATTCGTAGTCTGATGTGAATTATTTTTCAAGGAAGAACTGACGCTTGGGCAATTGGGCCCATTACCTTGGAGGAGGTGTTTCCTTGAACATATAAAGTAGTTTAGTTGTGCGCTTGTTTCTTTGAATTTCAATTGATGTTTCTTAAAGTAAATTTCCTTTTTTTTAATTAATTTCTTGGTTGTTGCATTTTCATTTGTTTTTTCTTGCAATTTCTAGATTTCATTTAATTTACTTCTTTAGATTACCATTTGAATTTTGTAGGGTGAAATAGGTTAAATTTCCAATTCAGCAAGGTGTGGTTTAATTTAGTATTGGCTCAAACCATGTGATTAGCATAATTATTTTCCTGTCATTTACTTTATGCCTTTTAAATATAGTATTTTTTTCGAGTCTTACATTTTATTTCTTGTCGAATGAGCATGATAGTGTAGAACCCCATCATGTAGTACTAGTGTTAATTGTTGGTAGTTGCTTGCATATATTTTTCAGACTGCCATGAAACAAAAATTCATTCCTAAGATTGATAATTAGTGTTGAGGTGATTAGTTTTTTTATTAAGCAATTAATTTACCAAACATTTTTGTGTCGTTGCCGGGGAGGAAGTCAAATAGCACTACCACACTAATATCTGGTTGTAGATGCATTTCTGTCTCCGAGAGGGTTGGATATTAAAGAAGGAAGGTAAGAACCGATGCATGCATCCTAGATAACTTATGTTGAGGCTTTCCCTCTATAGGTAGCTCCAGGTCATATATCATGCATGGATAAAAGTAGGCAGTTTATAGGTATACTTTTGAAAAATAATTTGTGTTTTAGGATTTCACTCAAGTAATGTTGTAAGCACTACCCATTTCACTAACCAATTGGCAGGAACATTCGAAGGATGATCCTTTAAGGAGAACATGAATAACATCTGCTATTTTGTAAGAAATGGCACACATTTCTACTTTTTAATTCCCTATGAGAGATCTAGGAGGAGTGACAAAAATGCACATCATTCCTGCATCTACTCTACCAAATTTTCATGGTTTGGAAAACGAAGACCCAAATACATTATTATTTGATTTTGAAGTACTTTGTAGAGGATATGTTTATTGTATTGATGCTTAAAACTTGAAAGTGTTTCCTCTTACTCTAAAAGGAGCATCTCTCCGATGGTTTATGAGCCTTGGTGGGAATTCCATTCAAACATGGGAAGACATGAAGAATGCATTTTTGAAGAAGTACCAAGACGACTGCAAGGCCAATGAAGATATCTTCAGAATGGCACAAGGGGAATATGAAAACTTAGAGGACTGTGTGGAGTGATTTCAATACAACCTTCAAAAATCAATGTATAAAAATTTGGAAAAAGAGGCCTTGAAAACATGCACACTCAAAGGAATCAAAGACAAATTTTTAGAAATCTTAAATCTGATAAGAAAATGTGATGTTTTTCAACTATCATATGATGATCTTTGTGATTTATGCGTAAGGTATTTAAGAGGAATCTCTAAGGCTGGTAGGAATTCTAGAGAAATTTTTTCTTTCGTTTCCAAATCTGTTATAAGAACATGAGATATAATGTTGGGTTATGTTAAATTCTTTCCACGACTAGAGTCCCTAGTTAACCGGGGGATTATAGGGGGGGTGGAGGCCCCCTTCATTGCACTGATTACACAACGGGGGGGCTCATAGGGGGGGCGGAAACACCCATTGTCCAGGGGGTTTGAGGGGGGCGAGTAGCCGCCCTCTACAAGGTCCAGGGAAGTGCCCTAGGGAAAATTTTTTTGGACCCTATATTAGGTTGGGTGGACCTACCTATGGTTTTGTGCATGGTTTTTGCACATGGTTTTGGACGTAATGGTTTTCAGTCCATGGTATTGGATGCTTCGGCATGTATAAATATGTATTGTAATATTGAAAGGAACATAATGAAAAATCAAGCTGGTAGTCTCGGTTTTGGGATCCAGGGGAAATCTTTGTGTATATGTATTTTATGTCTTATGCTCTTGCATTATTTATTTTTAGTTCTTATAATTCGTATGTAGGTAATTTATGTATGAGGTTAAAACCTACAGTTGGTATGAGAGTTATTTTGGCTTCAAGAGGATGCCTTTGTTGCTGAGGGGTTTCGCTTGGGCTTCTGTTAGACCCTGTTCAGTGGGATATTTGCGGGATCAATTCTGGTGGGGAAAGAAGATGGCGAGTAGTGGAAAGATAGAGATCGAGAAATTTAATGGTCAAATTTTTGAGTTATGGAAACTCAAGATGGAGGATCTGTTGGTAGATAAAGATCAGTGGATCGTGGTAGATCTGGGTACTAAATCAACGAGAGTGTCCGATGAAGAATGGAAGAAGTTGGATCATAAGGCAAAGAGCACAATATGCTTGTGTGTTTTAGATTCAATATTATTAAATGTATCAGGGGAAGCTATGGCTAAGGATTTGTGGGTCAAGTTAGGGACTTTGTACCAATCTAAGTCTCTGCTGAATAAATTGTTCCTATGGAAAAAGTTGTATAACTGGAGGATGAAAGATGAAGACTCGGTGACAAAGCATCTGAATGCATTTAATATTGTGCTAAGTCAATTATTGTCTGTTGATATTAACAATTTAGATGAAGATAAGTGCATCAGTTTGTTGTGTTCTCTTATAGATTCGTGGGATAGTCTGGTTATTGCAATAGGTAGCAATGCAACTTCCTTGCAGTTTGATGAAATAGTCTCATCCTTGCTGACGGAGGAGATGAGATGGAAAAATATGGAGAGCCATAATGGTGATGCCTTGTTTATAAAAGGAAGTTCCCAGAACAAAATCAAAAATAAGTCATCGAGTGGAAGATCTAAATCTCTAGGAAAACCTGTAAAGGTGGTGTGCTGGAAATGAGGAAAGGAAGGGCACTACAAAAGGGACTATAAATATAAAGCTCCTGATAATGGAAAGGGATTTGATGATGCTCCTTCTACAGAGGTGAAAACCACCTCAAATGAAGATGGAGATGTGTACTTGGCTTCTTCAAGTACACATATAGATCATGAGGCATGGTTATTGACTCAGCTGCATCATTTCACTTCACTCCCTATAAAGAATGGTTTTGCGAGTATGAGAAATATAATGGTGGTGATGTCTTCTTGGGGGATGAAAGGAAGGCTAGAATCATTGGTCGTAGAAAAGTAAAGTTGAAGTTGCAAGGTGGAAGGATTAGAACACTTCCGGGTGTTCTCCATATTCCTGCATTGGCCAAAAATCTGATTTCTGTAAGCAAGCTAGATGATGTAGGTGTAAAAATAGTGTTCGAGAAAGATACCTGCAAGATGGTTCGGGGAGCATTGATATTTATGTGGGGAGTTCATATTGGAACTCTGTACAAGCTACAAGGTAGCACTGTTGTTGATGGGTGCAACAGTTCTGTGGTTCCTGAAAATGGAGCAGAAAATTTGGTGGTCTCTACAGAGAAGACCATGTTGTGGCATCAAAGGCTCGGACATATTGGAGAGAAGGGCCTTCGAATAATTCATGGTAAAGGTATGGTAGAAGGTATGAGTAATAGCTCTCTCGATTTTGATTTCTATGAAAATTCCATATATGGGAAGAAGAATCGGGTGAGTTTCCCCTCTAGTGGTAAGAGGGCGAAACAGATATTAGAGCTTGTGCACAATGATGTGTTTGGACCTGTGAAGGTTCCATCACTAGGTAAGTCTATATACTATATATCATTTATAGATGACTTCTCAAGGAATACATGGATATATTTCCTCAAGAGGAAATTTTAAGTCTTTGACAGGTTTAAAGAATTTAAGGCTCTTGTGGAAAACCAGACAGAGAAGAAGAAAAAGGTGCCAAGGACAGATAATGGTGGGAAGTTTTACAAGAAGGAATTTGAAGAATTCTATAACAAGTGTGGTATAGCACAGCAGAAGACTACTCCATACACACCTAATAAAAATGAAGTTGCAGAAAGAATGAAGAAGACGTTAATGGAAAGGGTAAGAAGCATGCTCGATGGTGTCAGGTTAGGACAATAATTTTGGGTAGAGGCGATGGATATGGTATGTTACCTGGTCAATAGATCACCTTCATCAGCGTTGGAGGATAAGACTCCATAAGAGGTATCGACTGGTAAGAAACCATCTCTTTCACATCTTAGGATATTTGGATGTGATGCATATGTACACGTTCCAAAGGATAAAAGAACAAAGTTGGATAGTAAATCTGAAAAGTGCATATTTATTGGGCATAAGGATGGTTTAAAGGGTTATAAGATTTGGAACCCAGTAACAAGGAAGGTTGTGTACAACCGAGATGTGGTGTTTAGAGAGGTGAAAGATGTTATTAAACATGAGGTTCCATCAAAGGAACCTGAGAATATAGAGTTTGAGCTAAAGGAGGAAGAATCAGACTCTACAATAGAAGAGGAATCAGAAGATGAAGAGCCACAAACTCTAGTTGTGAGAAGATCAGTTCGAGAAAGAACGCAGCCAGAAAGGTATATTCCATCTGATTTCTGTTCAATTTTTTCTTTATCTATTACTAATGATGATCCTAGAACTATGAAGGAAGCATCAGATTTAGAGGATGGCAAACTCTCAAAAGAGGCCATGGTTGATGAAATGGCATCTTTGCACAAAAATGAGGCATGGGATCTAGTGGAGTTGCTGGATGGAAGGAAACCCATTGGCAGGAAATGGGTGTTCAAGAAGTAAATGAATGCAAAAGGAAAGGTGGAGAAATACAAAGCTCGGTTGGTAGCAAAAGGTTATTCCCAGGTGTTGGAAATTGATTTTGGTGATATTTTTTCTCTTGATGCCAAGGTAACTTCTATTAGATTACTTTTATCTATTGCTGCTGCTTTTGATTTTGAGGTAGAATAGATGGATGTGAAGACAACATTTCTTTAGGGGGATCTGGAAGAGGAGATCTACATGAAGCAACCTGAAGGCTATGTGGTGAAGGGTAAGAAAGAACTGGTATGCAAGTTAAATAAGTCTCTGTATGGGCTAAAACAGTCACCAAGGATGTGGTATTAGAAATTTGATACATTTATACAAGGACTTGGCTTCACCAGAAGCAAAGCAGATCACTATGTGTATTTTAAATTAATTGGTGAACATGTTATTTATCTAGTCTTGTATGTGGATGATATGTTGCTGGTTGGAAATGACAAAGAAATTATCCAGGATTTGAAGACCCAATTTTCCTCCAAATTCAAAATGAAAGATCTTGGTGCTGCAAACTATATTTTGGGCATGGAAATTAAAAGAGATCAGGAAAAGAGGAAGCCCTGGTTAAACTAGAGGAAGTATTTCGAGACAATACTACAGAGGTTTAGTATGCAGGATAGTAAACTGGTGAAGATTCCTATTCCCGTAGGTGTGAATTTATCTACTGAACAATGTCCCAAGACACAAGAAGAGGAAGAGGACATGTCCCGTGTTCCATATGCAAGTGTAGTTAGTAGCCTGATGTATGCAATTGTTTGTACTAGACCAGACATTCCACATGCGGTGGGAGTATTGAGAAGGATTATGTCAAAAGCAGGGAAGGAGCAATAGACAGTAGTGAAGCAGGTTTTCAGGTATTTGCGTGGCACTAGTGATTATGGTTTGTGCTACCAAGGAAGACTAAGATTCGACAGAGTGTTGGATATTCGTGGCTTTGTTGATGCAGACTGGGCTAGAGATCTGGATTAAGGAACACCTACAAGTGGGTATATGTTTAACCTATTTGGAGGTGCAGTCAGTTGGATCAGTAAGCAACAATCTGTAGTGGTACTATCAACTACAGAGGTAGAATACATGGCAGCCACTCATGCAAGCAAGGAAGCAGTTTGGTTGGAGAGATTGTGTTAAAGTATCGAGTTAGTGCAGGGAGCTATAAGGATAGACTGTGACATCCAAAGTGCAATTTTATTGACAAAGAACCCTCCTTATCATTCAAAGAAAAAGCATATTGATGTTCAATATCACTTTGTGAGGGATATTATAGAAGACAAAAGGGTGTTGCTGGTAAAGGTGGACATGTAGATGCATTAACAAAATCTGTGAGTTTTGAGAATTTCTCTTGGTGTAGAGAAACAATGGGCATTGCAGGGCTGGATAAATGACTAAGCTCTCCTGTGGCCCCCTATGGAAAGAAAACAACAAGTGGGAGAATGTTGGGTTGTATTATATACTTTCCACCAGTAGATTCCCTAGTTAACCAGGGAGTTAGAAGGGGGCCAAAGCCCCCCCATCATTGCACCAATTGCACAGCGTGGGGGTCATAGGGTGGGCAGACCTACCTATGGTTTTGCGCATGGTTTTTGCACATGGTTTTGGACGCGATGGTTTTTCATCCATGGTATTGGATGCTTCAACATGTATAAATATGTATTGTAACATTGAAAGGAACATAATGAAAAATCAAGCTGGTAGTCTCAGTTTTGGGATCCAGGGGAAAATATCTGTGTATATGTGTTTTATGTGTTATGCTCTCACATTGTTTATTTTCTGTTCTTAGAATTTGTATGTAGGTAATTTCTGTATGGGGTTAAAACCTACATATAGGAGTTGAAATCAATGATTTATTTGAACATTTTAAAATTATTAATTCATAATTGGATGTTTTATAGGTTAACAAAAATCAAGAAAAAATTGAAGAAGTTTTTTTCCCTCAATGCTGAAAGGTGCGTCCCATGGATAGTTGCTCTTTCTTACCTGGGATGAAAACAACATATCAAAGAGATCGAGAAGTTGCAACAAGATCACAACCATAGAAACTATGGCCTACATGTATGATTCAAAACACTTCCTCTCCATGTTATTACTTGGATAATCCATTATGGAATACTCTTATGTGAGGGCAACCATGACAATCTCAATATAACCCCCACCAATCTTGTCCACAAGCTTGGTAGGCCTCATTTTATGTTTACATGACTACTCTCCATCATATTGTAGCACAAACACACCATCCATATTCTTTACCATCTTTGCAACAACAAATTTCTTGTCTATCAAGATTAGCCACAAACCCCAATCAACTACATCATCAAAATCCTCCATGCCCTACACAATTTCTTGTTCAATTAATTACACATCCTCACAATAATAAACAAGTACAACATGCTTACAATGTTGAACTGAAAAATTTACCCACCCTTCTCACCCATTCTATCTCACTTGCACCATTGCACAAAACATATATTGAGATTGGGAAGGTTTCCAATCCAAAAATTGCAGAAGTTATGGAAGAAAATGAGGTTTCCTCTAGTTTTCATCAACATGTTGTCAAGATAAATAAGACATTAGAAACTCAAAAACTTCACGATATGACAACTATGGTAAATCAATAAAGTAAAGTCTATATTGAATATTGGTTTCACTCTGTTATTTTCTTGCAACATCACTTCATACTTTAGTAATTCTTGGCACTATCCTTAACAAGGAAGTTGGTCTCTCATACCTTAGTATTTATTAACATGCATGTTTTCATATTTGGGTATGTACATACTTGAGGCATTATTTCGAAAATGTCTCCACTGTAAGTACTCTTATACATAAGCATGTTTTATTTTTCAAAGTAGAGTAGGTTAGTGTAGAAAATAGAATAAATAAGGAGATAAATAAATAAATTTATTTATTTGTAAAAATAGTTGTTTTTGTTGCAACATGCTGTGAAAATTCACACTGGTGATAAATATTTTAATTTATTTATGTATGTAGATGTATTATATTGAAAATAACATTTCTACAAATACTTATATCCATTTTGATCACCAATTTGGAAAAAATTGTTTGTTTATCATATTTTATACCATG
The DNA here is from genome assembly GCA_031772625.1 of Pinus tabuliformis. Classification (NCBI taxonomy): domain Eukaryota; kingdom Viridiplantae; phylum Streptophyta; class Pinopsida; order Pinales; family Pinaceae; genus Pinus; species Pinus tabuliformis. The sequence continues at coordinate 411,705,766 of CM062809.1, read as the reverse complement.
CGACCTTGATCAAATTTCTGAAAAAATTGCCAAGATAGTGATGTTTTGAGGGACCAAATAGGAATATTTTAAAAGCATTTTTATTTCTTAATTATCCATTTATATATAATTTCTAACTCAATTTGAATCGCTCAATTTGGATTTGAAATGAAAATGTGATGACCAGAACATTGACAGCATGTATAGTAGGAAACGCAAGAACAAATTTGGGGCAGTCATCGTTTGGAGGACTAAATGACTATATTTTGAAAAAAAAAATCTATGGTATACTTCATTATGAATATAGTTTATAAGAAATTTTAATCACTCAAATTTTTTCATCATATGAGGAATTTATGGCCAAAACGTTGACTACATATCACAAATCAACATTCTTAAAACCCCAATTTTGACAGTTTTTCATTGGCATATTTGACCCATCAATTCTTCTTTCCTTAAAAACGTATTTATATTGGAGATATATACATGAATATAATTTAATATCCAATTTTAATCAGTTCAATCCGTTATAAAATCAAAAAGTTATGCTTAAAATATCAATTGTTGGTCTAAGTTGGTAAATTGAAAATGACTTTGTCATGCAGGTTGTTCTAAGTAAATTTGACACATCCTCTCATGGGATTTTTAAAACTTGTTTCTATTAGATATAAATATTTGAATTAAATTTCATTTATATATCTATATATATATCAGACAAAAAACGAAGAAGTTATGATTAAAACACTATTGGTTAGTATGGTTGGCCACCACTCTTCATAGGTAACAAATGCATTTTATTTATATTTCTATGGATTTATTTTACAGAGTAACTACTTATTAGTTTTTTCATATGTATTAGATTAATAGAGCTCTATCACCTCTCTTCTTCCATGATTTCTTTCTTTATTGGTGGTAGACACTCGTTTTCTTACAAGTCCCAGGAGAATAAATAAGATCAATTTATGAGTGAGTGATACTTGAAGGAAATGTTAATGAAATAAGGGAATTTCATTTAAGCATATATTAAGAAATTTAATATCATATGATATTGAGTCTTTCTAGGTGCCAAAATCTAAAAATATTTTGGATCCTAAGAGATTGGTGCAAAATTATTCCCACTATTGCCCACCAACATGAAGAAAACAACGTGAAGACTTTTCTTTATTACTTGATGGATTCATAACAATAGAAATGAAGAATTGATTTGAAGATCCAAGTCATTTCTACCAAAGTATTTTTCCAAAATATCTTTTGTTTACATTCATTCACCATTGGAAGATTGTTTTTCCCTTAAGAAACAACATTGTTGCAACTGAAATCACAGTTGTTATAACTTAAGATATTAATTTATTTATTATTTTTCAATAAAGTTTTGTTTCTTTTATGATTTCTCTTATGAGTTTATGTTTCAGGTGTTTTTTACTTCAAATTCGTAGCTTTTTTTCCTTCATAAAAATAAAATAAGAATGTTCTTCAATTTCATATTGTTGCTCCACATCTATCCATTTGTTCCCCAGCGTTATCAAGTATATGGTTGCCTCATATCTAATATTAAACACACTTATGGTAAGCCTTTTTAGGAATTATTTACTCTTAATTCCTCATTGTTTTGTAAAGTGTCTATGGCTGTTGTATGACTAATCATTTTCCATGTCATCTTGCTAGGATCGCACATTAAGTTAGTTTTTGGAGGGATTTCCACAGTCATGCTTGATACTTCATGTACACAAGCTTAAAATGGTATGGGTAGTTTTGATATTGTAACATGTAATAATGGTATTGTTGGATAAATAATGATCGAATCACAATTATTACTACCACAACTACATTTGATGTCTCCTAAGTCAAAATTGTTATTTTGTCAGTTATAGCTATTGTTTCTTGACTCGCAATTGTTGTTCCCTCAGTCACAGTTATTGTTCCTCAATCACAACAGTTATTCCCTCAGTCATAGTTATTGTTTCCTAAGTCACAGTTGTTATTTCCTCAGTGACAACTATTGTTTCCTGACTCACAATTGTTATTCCTTCACTCACATCTATTGTTTCCTAACTCACAGTTGCTATTCCCTTAGTCACAAATTTTGTTTCCTAAGTCACAACTATTGTTCCCTCGGTTACAACTTTTGTTTCCTAGGTCACAAGTATTGTTCCCCCTACTATAGTTGTTGTTATATAAGTCATGCTTGTTGTTACCTAAGTCACGATCATTGTTACCTTAGTCAAAACTATTGTTATTAGCCCATTTCCACACTTTTGATTCAACACTTGTAGGTATTTCTATTTTTTTTCTCCTGGGTGAATGGGAAATACATTTAATGTTCTAGGTCCTCTTTGACATAATTATTGGGTAGTCAATTTATATTTGTTTATGTATAAACATAATCTTATTTTTATGGAATAATTATGCAAATATGATTTCATCATGTAAATTTTCAACTTTCTTAATTTTTCAAGTCCCTAATCTTGTAAAATTTATGATGATTACCAAAAAACTGTAGTTAAATCTTTCTGTCACTATATAACAAGTTTTTCCTCAACCCCAATCTTAACAAAGCACAATATATTTATCAACAGTCATTTTAAGGTTATTAGTTTTCAAGAAGCAAGACTAACCAATTTGAAAATAGTTGTTACAAAACTTTTTATGCCATCCATAGCTCTTATGGAGTTGACCTACCACCCCATCTATTAAGTAATCTTTTGTTGATTTACAGTAATCATAGTTGAATTGTAAATAAAAATAGTAAATTGAAGGATAGGAGGTCTCATCACAAGTTGACCTACCATGATCATAGGTCCTAATAAAGTGACATTACCACTACTGGTCATGAAGCCAAGGTAATGGCCTTCGATTGTAAAATTGAATGATAAGAGGTCTCATCATTAGTCAGCTTGTTCACTTTTGTTAGCTCCCATGAATGGAATTGCTATTAAATAGTTACCAATCTAGAACAATGATCTTTAGTAGACATCTAAGTAAAATGAAATTCTCTTGTAACCATGTCTATATTTCTAAAAGATGAGACACTAGCATCTCAACGGGTTAAAAATGCATCCCTATCGAGGGTATGGACGCCTGCTGGCAGTAGCGACCATGCCTATAGTATAGAAGTTAGTTCAATACTATGATATGCTTGGTTACCTTGTTTTCTCAAAACTAATTGTCGATAAAGCCTATAGTTGCATATATAAGGTTTGTTGGAACTCATGGTTCATGGGGAAATATTTAATTATTTCTTAGATGATCATGGTTATGGTTTATATCTATTATTGAGTTATAAATATTCACTTTACATGTCTAGGATGAAACTTTTAGGATATTTTATATTTTACATTTTGTATCATCTAACCTATCGTTCCTTTATTCTACAAGTTTCATATCTTTAATCAAAGATAGTTTCTTTACCCAATCAGTTGCCAGTTATTTGTAGATTAACAACACTACTATTATTCTGGGGTGGAATAAAGAGGCATAATTTTGATTGTGAACATCAGGTAATTGGTCAGCTCTTGAGAAGCAAATATTGAGATAACTAATTCTCACCATTTTTGTGCCCATAGAAACCAAAGTTGATGGGTATATGAAATGCATATTTTTCTCATCATTTTTACCCTCTTTTATATTCCCTTTTTATCCATTATTATCCCATGGCTTTCATAACATGATTATGTCACTTTTGTATATAATGAGGCAATTCAGTCGATTAATTACTGATTGAGGCTACTCATGAGATGTGTTATAGAAACCTTGATGGAAGGGAAACTAATCAGTTTGGGGGAAGGAAGCCCTGCTACACTTTACGATTACTTTCTTTCAGTGTGCATGGCTTCCACCTTCCATATCACTTTCAACATCAGCTCAACCTACATCAGCTTCAACAAATATTAGTCCATTCATGTCATTCCATGCTTTCATGCATGTAAAAATTGAGGTAAAATAACATAAGTTTTTGATTTATTAAAATTTTAGGAGAACGTCATGAAAAACCATTGAGCATTATTTACTCATATTTTCAAATCATTAGTTCCACTTCTTCACCCACTAGTAGAAAATGATGAAATTAGTGACTAGGTGACTAAAAAAGTTAGTCACCACAATTATTTCAAGTGAATTACTACTAAATTTGAGCAATTTTAAGTGAACGAACTAAAAATGACCGACTTAAACGACTCATTTAGTTTAGGGATAAAATATATGACTAGATAATAAGTGAGCAAATTAAAAGCGACTAACTAAAATTACTAATTTAGTCCAGGACTAAAATATATGACTAGATAATAAGTGACAAAATTAATAATGATTAACGTAAATTATTATTATAGTCCAAGAATAAAAACATGACCAAATAATAAGTACAACAAGTATATGAGTTAGTGATTTATGTTAGTAATTTTAATTTTGTCACTCGAGAAATGGAAAATTGCAATTTTGATACTAAAGTGTTTCATTTCACTATAGGTGTCTCTGAATCCATCTGTAGTGTTAAAATTTAGAGAAAAAGGTGTCTTTGAATCCATTTACAATGTAAAAATTCTAAATACCCTTTTGTCTTTAAATTTTAAGACTGCAAATGGATTCAGATATTATCAACATTAGTTTGAACTTCCTTCACTTTTGGAGCAAGCCTCTCCTTCACCAATTCATCCAAGGAGGGCAAGGCCAATGGCACTTGAGATGAAGGACAAGCAAAAAAACACCCGGAGAAGGTCGTAAATTTTGAAACTTATAAAAACCCTAAGAAAGTCATAATACATTGCATGTCTTTCTCGGATCTCTAGGATGAAAGGGAAACCAAACTCAAAGCTAAACAACTCTAGTAAAAAAATTTCATCCCCTCACAAATGACCTCGAGCCCTGGGTTGTCCAAAACTAGAGGAACTGAACATTGCACAATTGGAGTAGGGGTTAGGGCTTCTAAATCGCTAGATGATTGACCTATCAATTTATTAACTTTTATTTCTAAAGACCTGGTAGGCCTAAAATCTAAGGCATTGTGACCTTTTGATCTAATTACCAAATTTGAATGGATAAAATCCTTGTGCTAGGCCAAATTTTGTGAAAACCCCCTCCTCCAATGCATAATCTACCAACTCCTCCTCCTTCATGTGGGTTTGATAGTAGGAAACCAACATCTCATGAGTATTTGTGTGTCTTCAAATGGTTTATCACGACAACAATATTTGTACTTAAAATATATATACCATGTGAATAAAATTCTCATGGTTATCATTTAATCTTATTTTTCATTTTGACAAGGATATTAGAGCCTGGCATTGTCCAGAGCCCATTCACTCTTCATCAAAACTACCCTTCGCTCTAGTCAGAAACTCCACACCCCTTTCTTTACCTCCAAATTTTCCATGGGTCTATAGGGTTTCTCCATAATTATAGAATTCCTATCCCATGGTAGAGATGTTTTGATGTCCTCTTTAACATTTTGACTCCGTAAAAAATAAAATAAAAATTATAATTATAACTGTAATTAATAATTAAACTGATCTATATCCATCTTAACTTTGGATCTACCAAATGCCAAGATGGAGGAATCAAATATTTCATAAGGTGCAAACATGAAAAAATAAAAACATAAAAAAACTTGTAAATTCAACAACCTTTCTTGTAGAAAAATATTAAAACATTTATAACATTGGATAACTTTTTAAAAAATTAAAATATTTATTATATTTGAAAAATATTTTTTTATATTATGGTAAAATTTTTGGGGCTTTTCATTTGGAGTTTCATTTTCCCACTCATCAAATTTAAGGTTTAAGATGGTATGGCTAAGGATCATTGGCAGGGAGATTTTAGAAGGCAAGACCAAGGAGGATTGGCGGGGAGATTTAAGAAGGCATGGCCAAGGAATATTGAGGGAAAAACCAAGCAAAAAACATTAGGTTATAGCGAAATAGATTGTACGGCAAGGAGGATTGGTGGGCAAATAGGCAGATAAACTTATGTTAACAGCAAAATAGAGAGCACAATTGCAAGAAGAGCCTTTACATAGCCAAAGCATGAGCCATTTTATACCCACGAGTCTAAAAGTCTAAAGCTTTTGATCATTTGATCCTCTTTGAGAGAGTTGAGCCTTGGCTTGATTTTTCATGTTCGCAGTACCTACGATTTTGGAAGCACAACTATTTGGAGATGGTCCCACTTATAGACAGTTAATTGATTGATACCACAAGATAAAAATTGTATATTTTGGTAATGGATTACCCTTTTATCTACCGTGAATAGTCTAGGTACTCTACAAAATGTTGCCTTTTATATTTATGGAATGTTAGAGGCCAGTTGAAGAAATTGTTTTATAACACATAAGAAAATTCTCTTATTCAGTCCTATTTATAAGTGTCTCATGGATTTTCTTGTGTGCATCCCTAGATAGAGAGTGAAACACCAACCTGCTGCAATATGCCCAACCTAGAAACTTAATTATTCAACTTCTTATATGCTTTTGTAGGATAAAAAAATCTTTAATTGCTTCCAATTCTACCACACAACCTTCAGTTCCTACAAATGTTGCCATAGAATGTTCAATTCCTCTTAAACCTTATGATAATCCTTGAAATTTAAAAATGAGATTACCTAATTCATTTTTTTCATTGTTGGGCATGGATGCAGCTTTTATTCTCAACGTAAGCAATATCATCATCTATAGACATCATAATGCATTACATGGGATTCAAATCTACCCAACTTGTTGCTTTGAGTGTTGATTGCATGCTACAACGTATCTTCCATCCCTCCCTTGCCTCTTTCTCTATGTATACAGTTCAGTGGCCAAGAAGAAAAAGCATCATGGTTCCCATTCTTCATTTGTATTATCATACATGTTGACATTACAGTCTCCTTGGTGCCTTAGAAGCAAATGCACCCTTATTGGCCCATCTTTGTTCTTATCATGCTACCAGGTTTGTTTTTTCAATTATTCTGCTAACCCATTAATTATTAATCATATATATATTGCAGACTGTTTGAAAAAATCTATTAATGGATTACACACACCCAACTGCTAAATTCTCTTATATTTCCATGTCTAGTAAAAACCCTATTTGGATCATCACTACCTACCAAAATATTTATAGTTTTTAAATTTTCAAGTAATTTTGATTTTTTTCCTCCATTGAATAACTTAACTTCCTTTTTGGTGACTATTTTCATTCTTCACATATTTTGTGAGTTATTTAATGTTTTTAGCTACCTTAAAAAATATTTCTTTGCATTCAATAATTAGTTTGAAAGCAATCTGAAGGTGGACAATTTGAATGAGTTGTTTGAGGAAGCAGGGCTTCACAAAACTGTGAACTTCTTGATCAAGATTAATGGCAAGAGGGCTTATAATAATAGAGAGAAACTTGAAAACATGATTTTTTTTGTTTGGAGTTCTAGGTCCCCTATACTGCTAGGCTTGTGAACGTCATTAAAATTCATTCAATTCAATTAACACTCTCTAGATAGTGCATTGGATAGTTGATAAAATTAAATATGAGATCAGAGAAAGGCATATTGATAGTGTTTACACAAATAAATTAATCTCTATATTTCCAAAGTAGTGGGAGTTTCCACTAATACATCGAATTTGAAACATGAATATGAAGACTTTAAAAGGGATATGGAAGATACCATATTGAGAAAAAAAATGAAACATAGGCTTTGCCAATGGAAAAAATCATTGGATTTATTAGTTGTGTAGATGTGACGTCTTCTGCCAAAGAGAGGGATAAGATATATTACAAGAAAAAACTGTTTTTTGGAAGTCATTCATTGCCTCCCTTACAATCCTTTTACTATCCAATTTTTCGAGAGGTAATGGAAGATCTTGTTGAGAGTTATTCTTGTAAAACATTTGATAGAAGTTATATTGAAATATGGTTTGCAGAGGGGAACACTACTTTTTCCATGACTAATCAGATGCTAATCAAAAAAGAGCTCTGACTGAATATCATTCTTCGAAGGTCTATAGAAAAGTGGAAGGATAGAAATACAATGGTCAAAATTGCTTCATAGAAACCTAATCTGGATTTTGATGAGGAGAAGATTGCGTTGTATGCTCTTAATGAATTACTAAGGTTAAGCAAGGAGAAAGAAAAGCACAAACAATGGATAGGATCAGAAGGTTAGATTCATATTTTGGTTGGCCTTCTGTGACGAAATAAGCCATTGATTAGGAACAAAATGCTAGCATTACTTTGTAGCCTGATAAAGGACAACAATCATACTAAGGTGAAAATAGCTAAGGTGGATCATGATATTGATTTTGTTGTTCCTTGCACATGACATTGGAGAGGGTTCGAAAGTTGTGGAATTTATTTTAGAGCTTTCAAAGAATATGTTTGTGTGTGAACAGATTGGCAAGTCACAAGGTTGTATCCTCCTCCTTGTTACAATGTCAAATAGATAGTTCGAATTAGGAAAAGATGATAAAACGATGAGATTTGGTTGGGGTAAATGAACAAGAAAGGTGATGTGAGCATCTCAAGGAGACACGAGGTGGTCCTTCTTAGACTATTATTAAGGAATGAGCTTTGTGTGTCCTCAAATAGAAAATGGCAATGGAGTTGCCAAGAAGGGAACATACAATGCCCACGGTGAAGAAGAAAGAAAGTGGTTACCATTCCAATTACAATGCCTCTAGAAATACCTAGAAATGTCTATGATGTGTGGATCTTACTCCTCATTACAAAAATATTTTTCATCATCATCCAAGTTTTTATAGTTACCCATTACCTAAATATATATCCTGCAAATGTTCAAAAAAATTTGAATTTATAGATCACAAAACATTAGATCCAATGATATCAGAAAATGTTTATTTTAGATTGAATTCTGGCCATTTGTTATAGTGTCATAGTAACCAACATTATTTCCATAACAACACCTTGATTGACAAATCTATCTCTCATTATATTAGAGCATAATGTTTGCAAGACCAATTCCTATAGACACCTTCATCATTATCTCTCAAGGTACGTACCCACCCAGGTGTTCATTGATTATGACCTTCTAAGACTATTCTTATCTTGGGTTCCTAGCCCTCAAAGAATATTATTCCTCTTTCCTACTCTTACCTTGGATGCCCTACACATCCTGAAAGAGCATTGAATGCCAGATTATTACCCAATCCTTCCATTCTTTCTTCCCAAGTGAAGAAAAGAATGTAGTTTCTATCTCTCCCTCTCAATTATGGAAGATAATCCCATTCCTATTAAGGAATGTACCCAAGCTCCCTCTTAATTAAGGACTTGTCAGAGCTCACTCTCAACTAGACACTCTCCTTTTCATCAACAACTTCTTCTTGTGGGTCCTTAAGTTGCTTAATCACTTTATTTCCTTGATTTCATGAAATTCATTCGAGCTTCTTCCTTGTAGGGCATCAACCATTGATCACTTTCCTTCTTAGTTCGTCATGTCATTCCTTTCTTAATGGAAAGTGGCCTTCTTGATACATATATAGAACCTTTGTCACATGGCTACTTCTTTCTCATCATGCTTGTTACAGTAATTTCCATCCACCACATGAGTGCTAGTTGTACTTGTACTTACAACCCTTGTTCTAGTAGCCCTACATGAACTCATCTAGATATTATTATAGAAATAAAAAATATAACATTAAATCAAATAGTACCTTATGAGATGGCTTCTCATCATGACATCTTATTGGCTTGAGTCATCAAGATCCTGCATGTTCATATCTCTAAGGCCTTTCCAGGTGTCAAGGGTCCTTTGATCTTTTTATTCCTTTGTCAGAATTCTTGTGCCTTCTTTGGGGAGATGTCTTCAACATATCATTGGATGTTGATTCCTAGTGTCCATGGTGTCCTTTTATTCCTGATCTCTTTTCCCATATGCTTCTTTATAGGTTCTCTTGTCAACCACCTCATACTTCATATGAGGATATTTCTCATGTTTACCTTTCTCAGTGTGTGAACCATGCCTTCATGTATATCTTAATGAAAGAGATCTTATCTTTTTCTTGACCATGCTTCCAGAGAAATTTCCCATGCTCATTAATACAAACGATGACATGACTTAACTAAAAAGCATAGATGCATACATACCTGATTTTAGGTATTTCCCTTATCATTTCAACTTCCTTTAATAGCTTCCTTGATTGAAATTACCTTCAATCTTCTTTGCTCTACTACATCTTCCTTTTCCTACATATCATCCTTTCTTCAATCCCCATGAGTGGAATTCCTATCACAACATTGGCTTTTCCTGAAAGTCATGAACCCTCTATTGAAGATTTCACCAGAGGATCCTTGTAGTCCTCATCCTGCAAATGCTCCTTCCTGTGGATGATAGTGGCTTTCTAAGATGATTCTTCCTAGTCATGATCATTCCTTATTCATGAGATCATTGGATGGCTACATCTTTCCTAAATGAATATATTTATCTAAGCTATCTCTACATAATTCTCCTATATTCCTAAATATTCCATTCTCATGCATTCTATTATACTTCTACATGTTCCTATGATACCCAAAACTTTAAAGAAGACTTATGTGAAGAGTTTTCTCTTAGTCATAGCAGAGATCCAATGGATCTTCCTTCTTCAAATTCTTATCCCCTTCTTTTACTTCTAGGGTAATGTGGGCTTCTTCCCATTTCCTCTTATTGTTGTCCTTCTTGAATTTAGGACAATCACTCTTATAGTTTCCATACACTTGACATCCAAAGCATTGGACTTTGGACATATCTCTTTTTCCCCTTCTCTGTGGACTAAACTAGCCAAATTTTCCTTTTCTCTTGGCCATATCAACTAATGCTTGCTACTTTTCTTTTCTCTTGGCCATAGCAGCAAATGCTTGCAGTCAGTGATTTCCTTCAATATGGACATTGTAGCTAGTGATGGATATCATACCAAACCATTTTTTAATAGTGAGGAATGTTCTCATCCTAAATTTTTCCCTTATGGAATAGGGCATGTAGTCTTTATAAACTTTCCTCTTCTTTTGCTAGCAAAAAAAATGATATAGTTGTGTTGTAGGAGCACCTTTAAATTATCAAGGGTCCAATGCTTATAAATATGCCAATGAGTTGAACAAAGGCACCAATATTGCAAAATTCACTACTAACTAACAACATATAGGATAGATTCCCAAGAAAACCACAGGAACTCTATAGATCGTGGTCCAAAAATCAGTATATGAGAGTGGGGATACCTACACACTGGAACAATTTGAGGCCAAGGTGAAGTTGTCTAGACTAAAATCATCTAGGGATGCTGCTCCTATGGTGGTCGAAATGATGTTCTGGAGGGAAGCTGTTGATAATCCTATTACTGTAGAGTATGCCAATGATATCCCTGGAACTACCTTTGGGGAACCCAATGAGAAATTTCTACCACCATCATCTGTGCCATAGGAGAAAAATATAGTACCGAAGGAAACACAGGAAAAAGAGGGCTCTTAGAATTTCACTTTCTTTTTTGGAGTCACACAACTCACTTTCTTTTTTTCTTGTATACTCATTTGACATTTCAAGAATATTTAAAGCTTGTATAGAATCCCCCATTCCAATTGTAACAAAATATTCATCGCCAAGTCTGCACTCTTTTTCTTATTGAGGTGGTCCTGAAAATGCTTCTATTACTGCATTAATCATGTCCTTCTTAGAAAAGGCACACCCATAATTCTCAGACAATTTAGGGTCTTCAGGGAAGCTATACCTCTGATCTTGAATTTCCAACCTTGGCATGTGTTTTAACAACTAGTTTGATTCTTGAGTTACCCTTTCCAATCCAACTTCAACAATCAATTCCTCATCCCTTTGACCACCCAATGAGATATTTTGCAGAGGTAAACCAACATCTTTCCCTGAATATGTCTCTAAATATCCACCTTGATGTCCAATTGTTCTACCTTTAGTTTTAGTAAAAGAATTATCTAATGTCTTGGATTTCAAACTGCATCTCTCCCCAAGAACATCAACAAATGAATGAACACTATCATCAATAGAATATTCACTAAGAACTTGAGCTTGATGCATGTTGCTATCTTCTCCAGGAGTAAAGGCAGAAAACATTTCTGAGTTCACTTTACTGGTTGATGTCTCTGTATCCACTCTTTTAATGTTTGTTTGGCTTAAAAACTAGCTTTTGAATTGGAAGAGTTTGCATTATTAGTCACTGAAATTGGAATATTTTCATCATGTCTTATATCATTCTTCAAACCATTCCAATATCCTTCAAAACAATAATCATACTAGGTAAATAATTTGATATGAAAGCCTTTACCTAAAATTCTTGTCTATTATCATTTTATTTTCTACTAGAGCACTTGAATGAATCAAGGGACCTGGAAGACAGTTCAGCCGTAAAATCTGGAAAATATTTGCCTAAGATATCACATACATTCTTAGTGCCCATAGTATGAGAGGAAGTTATCTCGTCATCACTAGTAGGATGGCTACCTTGAGAGTCATTTTTGAATTTCAATATACCTTCTTTCTGGTGAAGATCTCCAAAGATTTCCTTCTTTTCAAAGGTGTCACTAGCTGAAGTGTGATGACAGTCAGTCGAGGCCATTTTCTATCTTTGAGGATCCAAAATAGTAATCCTGCCTTCTAAGGCATCAGATACCTAGTAACCATGCTTAGGATGCCTAATGTGACCATGTTGAAAATTGTCAGACTCACTGCTGCTTATATTACTAGCCAAACTTTCTACATTCCTATTCATTGACAACTTAACATTTGTCCAGTCATTTGCATCTTTCATATTATTTTCACCAAGAAAGTTGTTATAATTATCATAACTAGCAAGTTGTTATAATTATCATACTAGTGTCACTCTCATTTAGCTTTCCATAACCAGTTACAAATTCAATATGAAAATTTCATCTGCAACTAGGATAACAACAAACAAAAGAATATTGATTTTGCACTCTAGTCTAGGTTTTTTACATGATTCTTATATTTTGAATTCTTGTTTTATTTAACATTTCCTCTTTGTGGTAGTTGCATTCAGAATGTTGGCTGATAAGACAACAATTATGTCACTAGACGTATTGATGGGTTGGAGGTGTTCCTTGTTGTAGGTGAAAAATTCTCCTTGTCATCACATATTCTATGGTTTTCTTAATTTGTGTCATTGCATTATGAGTAGTTTTGGATTGCATGTTCTCAAGTTATAGTTAAAGTTTAATGCCACAGACAGATGAAGCCTAGCCTGGATCATATGATTCCCACCTTGTCTATTTGACCAAGTATACCACCTTGTTGCAGCATGGTTCTTCTTTCTACACACTACATCAGACACACCAAGCGTAGATTTGCAATCATTCCAAATTTGCTTTTTGTCCAAGTGGAGAGGTATTTGTCATTTTTACCTAGTGTGTCACCTTGCAGAAGCATGATTCTTATATTTCCCACACTCAGTCATACACAATGAACATCCATTTTCAATCATTCCAATTTTGTTGTTCATCTAAGTGGAGAGTAATTTCACTCCTTCCCACATGGTCCCCTTCCCACTCAAACATGTTGAAGTTACCCTCTAAATATTCTCTCAGCATTAGGTAGAGATTGAGACATACATTACTAAAGGTGTTTTATACCAATGCAATCATTTTGGGGCATGCTCTTAAAAACACCTTGCACCGTGCTAGATGGTATGATGGTTGCAGTACCAAGACATGGGATATTGATCCTTATCTAGAATATAAGGAAACTATTCTAGAGCCAACTCTGCAAATAGCAGGGTCCACCCTCCCCCCCCCCCACACACACATACACATGGCCTTAATCACAAGTGGCTTCAACGTATTCACCATTCCAATCATATATCAGAAAGTGAAACTTGAAACCGAGACCTTTTACCTCTTGAAGGAAGAGCACATCTCTATGTAGGCAACAGATTGGCCATGAGGGTTCTAACTTCTAACATTGGTCTATCTATCATCACTAGTGGTTCTCCTAACATTCTATGCTAAAATATTAATCTACATGGGAAAATTTCATCAAGATAATTCTTGATTGTTATAGCACCATTTACCACTCTTGGTAGATTTGATGCTCTGGTTATGGCCTAGGGTAACCCTTGCTTTTAGGACTTGGTCCAAAACATAAAAAACAATGTTTTGATTTCCTATATGCTACTTTTCCCTGTGTTAAAAGTGTGTACGCGCGGGTCAACATATATCCAACCAGCGTATATGTGTAAAAAAACATAAAAATAATAAATATCCTTAATTTTTGGTGGATTTTATGGGTTTTACCTATTACTCACCTACTATAGCTCGTGGCCCAGCTGAAAAAAAAATAAAAAATAAAAATAAAAATAAAATAAAATAAAATAAATAAATAAATAATAATAATAATAATTTGGAGAAGTATAAATAAACCTCCATGGGAAGGCCTAAGGGGAGAAGAGATTAGATATTGATATTATATTTAATTGATCCCTGATCGATTTTGAAGAAATCCCAGTGCTTCCTACACTCAACAAGATTTAGGAGACTTTCGTTTCCTCTTTTGAGATATCCTTCATCCCTTTTGTTGGGAGTAGGATCCCACAAGGGCAGTTTTGGGGCTAAAAGGCCATGTTTGAATCAAATTTTGTAATAAAAATGTAAAGACTCTGCATTTTGTGGCTGCAGAGCACAAAGGTATTATGTGTCATAAAGGATAGTCCTCCCTTAGTTTTGTAAACTAGAGTCAGCTATAAGAGATCTACCCATGGTCCGTGGACCATGGGATTGTATAAAAAGAGCTAAGCTCTAAGTAGTTTTGGAGAGTGATATAGAATGATGACTAAGGTAAGAGAGTCGTAGCTCTAAAGTAAGAATTCTAAGTCTTAGGTAGTAGCGTAGGTAGACGCTCTACAACTGAGTGCACAGAGGCCTAGGGTAGAAGTCCGCAGCTGAGTGCGCGGACACCTGCAGCTGTGTGTGCAAGGTGGACAGGGTCTATAAACATTTGGAAGATATTAATAAAGATACATATTCCAGAATTTCTTTGTCTTTGTTCTGTTGATGCATTTGATACTTCATGTATGAATTTCCTTTCTTGTGCTTATATGATGCACGAATGACTAAAATTACATTGAATAATTCAACGAAATTACGATTATATGTTTACGGGGTAATAACTATAATTATTGGATAAGATAAGCAAGTCACTTAGAATAATTTGGGAATCTACACAGCACGCTACCATAGCAGTGCAAAAGTACCTGAGTAGTAGGCTAGGGCTGCACGAAGGTCGATCATACCCTTTCGCGGAAGTATTAAAGGACAAAATAAAGGGCTTGTCTTGCAAGCCCTAGAGCGAAGTGACTTGTGCGAAGGTAGGAATAGAGGGAATCAAATGACATCACAACCATCTCAGGGTGTGGAAACGTGGTTCCAGCATCCCCCCATACTGCTTCGGGTGAGACTTCGGTCCGCGCTCCACGGGCTGATGCCGAAAGGGCCAGTAGTGTAGGGATTTTTTTGGTTAATTAACGTTAAACCTGGGTCATGCCCCCTCAAGCCAACTAATGGTTTCATTGCCGGGACCATAATCTTCATAAGGGATGTGTGATTTTGTATCACTGGAATCCAACTAAAAAGGAGATCGGAAACTGGCTGGATAAGAAGATCCATGAATTTGCAGCACAGGAGAATAGGAACCTGAAACTAACAAAGGAACAGTGGTTGCACAAATACCTGTATACAAAGATCCTCGAGATCTTTTTCTTCTCCTTCCCTATTGAGCTATATTAGTGGATTGCGAAGCTAGCAGATAGCCAAGGAAGGTGGAAACTTGATAATCCTATTGTGTGGACCCTAGAGATAATACAGAAATTGGAAGCATCGGAGGATAAGATCGCCTGCACTGTCGATCATTGGCTTGATCACATCATAGGAGGATTTGTGATTAAATTCGTGGTCGAAACCTCAGTCAGCTACGGTGAGGCGAAGCGGTGCTTTTTCACAGGACTGCGAGGTAAGTATGTAAAATATTTGAATACCTAGATTAAAATTCTATTGTGGAAAAAATCGGTTATGCAACTACCTTGATGATCGGGACTATGCGAAGTGGAAAAACTCACATGAACGAAGGAAAAAAGGGTTTGAAGTACAGTCCATTGATTCCACCTCTGTGAGGTGACGGGGAAGAAATAGAGAAGGTTTCTCTGTGAAGTGTTATTCAGTTAATAAGAAAAGGATTCCCATGAATACCACCTCCACCCACACCACCTTCGACTTCACCACCATCGCCTCCAACTTTACCCGTACCACCTCCACCTCCACCACAGTTTAGTATGGAAAACACAGTGAAGTTTCCTTTGTTCAAAGGCTTGGGAAATGAGGACCCAAACCAATTTTGGTTCATTCTGAGGGATGTATAGGAAGCTCAAGGTGTTATAGATGATCATATAAAGAAGGCATCGCTGGTCAGTGCTTTGCAAGATCGTGTGCTAACTTGGTATATTAAGTACTCTAATGATAACCCGAATGCTGGAGTGGTAGACATCTAGACAACACTGAATAAAGAATTCAGTAGGCCTAAATCATAAGCGTAGTCGATTGTGGGATTTAAATAAATTGTGATGTAACCATGCGAGATGCCTTGGGAACAAGATCATAGCTTGAAATGTACAATCCACGAAGCCAACATGAACCTAATAGATGGGAAGCATTGTGAGTGGTTTGTAGCTTCGCTCCTGCCACACTTAAGGGTTGCGCTGTCACAGCAAAAGATAACCACTCAGGCTAAGGCCTTGGAGATTTCCATGAGACTACATGAAACTCTGATGAAAGATCCAAATCTAGGAGTTCAAAAAATCCATGCGCAGTTGAAGAATCTATGCCTTGAGATGAAAAGTTTGAAGCAACAGAGGATGGTTCAACCAGAGGTGTGTTACGAGGTATAGTGCTTGAAATGCAAGAGTCGGGGACATGACAAGGACCATTGCCTGGTCTTTGCAAACTATATCGCAGGAGGGGAAGCGATGCCTTTAAGTCCAGAAGCTCAAGAAGGACCTAGCGCGGGGCTTGCATTATGGTGCACTATCTGTTAGGTAGCTGGAAAACATGCCAGAGATAACTATCACTTGCTACAGAGGTTTGTACAGACACCACAATAGCTATTCTACAACTTTTGTTGGTCGAAAGGGCATGATGAGCATACTTGCAGGAGCTATGAATTGATGATGGATAGAACTCCCACCTATAGGGTTTAGATCAAAGTGCGGCCCTCTGACCAGAGCATAAGGATGGCACGGATGAGGATGAGGAAGAGGAGGACCTGGTAGAGGTCGAAGAAAGTTAATTTGCTACAATTGTAGAGGGCAAGGACACTATGCCTGCGATTGCACTAACCCAACACCTCCATCGTGCATGTATTGCATGTTGTTTGATCATGAAATGGAAGATTGTCCTATGCTGATAGCTAGGATATGTGACAAAGGGGCACTACCACCTCCGCCAACTCAGAACCTATAGATGATGAGGTCTGAGTCGCGCGAACGGGATCCAAATGTAAATATAGTTCTCAGAAGTGGAATCGCGACAAGAGATGACAAGGGGAAACATCCAGAAGACAATACATGGGTTTGCAAAGCTCTGGTGAAGGAGGCTGAGTTCGATTTGGAGCATGCAAGTGAAACCTGCATGGAAGCTAAGAAGAGCTTCGCTGAGGCCTCCACCTCAGGAAGCAAGGATAAGCCTGAGGAGGAGATGGATCCCTCTATGCTCACAACTTTCCTAGAAACCTGTATGGAGTTACTGCGCGATAGTAAGGTTGTGAAAGGGTTACAAGAGCTCATCAATAGATGCATTGGAACTACGCCAGGTGAGCTGCATGTAGTACGAAAGATTGGCAAGCATAAAATAAGGACAAGATGGGAGATGAGACTAGCTGCATAGATAGGAGAGTATGAGGTGGATCAGATTATTTTGGACCCGGGGTCAGACGCAAAGGTCATACCGAAGCAAACCTAGGAATGAATGGGGAGACCCGTACTGCAATGGTCTTTGATTCAGCTAAGGATGGCCAATCAGTAGAAGATCATCCCCATGGGGTGGTTGTAGGGGGTGACCATGGATATTGATGGAGCAAGCGCGTTGGCTGATTTTGAAGTAATAGAGATAGTGGATGACAACAATCCCTATCCTGCGCTCCTAGGAATTGACTGGACCACTTATATGAATGGGGTAATCAATCTGAAGAAGTGAAATATGATCTTTGAGAAGAAATTTCTACGCATAATAGTACCTCTAGATCCTGCTGAGGGATTATGCTATACAGAACCAGTTTGTGATTATGAGAGTGATGACGATTTCGACTGTATCTATAAGATAATGGCGTGAGATCAAGATTGGGTGAATCCCACCACAGATGGATGGATTACATGGGATTGCAAGAGTTCCTGCACTTCAGACTCCAATGAAGAGTTAGAGCACTGGCAGAACCGATTACATGAAGTGACTATGCTGAACTGCAACATGATTACCTGATCGTTGCACTGTGTGTCCTAAGAGGTAAGAAATCTTCCTACTTATGATGGTCTGAATGAGGTAGATATCGTTTTGGATTCATTTGAAAGGGAGGTACCAGAAAAGTAGCGCTTATAGGTGTTGGAAGCTTTGACGATTGGTGCAAATGCAAGAGAATGATGAGAACTCACTTTGGGAAGCCGAAGATGCGAATGACAGACAAATATGATGGGTAGGATGATCCGCGCATGCCTTTGGCCAAATGGACCCAGGGTTATGGAGAAAAGCCCCAACTTGAATGGGTGCGCTTGTTCTGTCACACCCTGGATACCGTCCCGATGAACTGGTATGTAGAAATCGAGTTCCGCCATGGGATAGGAAAATGGGATATCCTGTGGATGGATTCACGATGAAATTCAATTTGGAGGATGGGTTTGACAGTATCTATGAAGTGCTACAAGAAGTGAAAGCAGAAATATTTAGGATACCATAGGATCCTTTAGACCTGATTCAGCCTAAATGGGCTACTCAACTAAGTCACGCACTAGAATGTTATAATGTAACTACTGAAGAAGAGGATGAGATTCCGCGAAAGATTAACATTCCAGAAACAGAAGGTCATTTCGAGGTTCAAGGACCACATATTGAGAACCCTGATATAACTACACCATTAAAAACAAAACAATTAAACATTGGTACGGAGGCAGAACCCAAATTTGCAAAGATTGAAGACTACTGGGATGACGCGATGGTGGATAAGGTCGTTGAATTTCTCCGCGAATACCAATATTTATCGCCTACCAAGTTCATGGATCTGAAGGGGATAATTGGGGACCTAGTAATTATCAAGATTATGTTGAAGCCCTACGCAAAGCCAGTTAAGCAAAGACCTTACCATCTCAATATGAAATATAAGGAGAAGGTCCGCTTAGAACTAGACAAGATGCTCGTGGTAGGAATCATTAAGCCCATGGAAGAATTTGACTGGGTAAGTCCAATGTTGGTACAAGAAAATAAGCAGAAGGATGAAACAAGGATATGTGTGGATCTCAGAAAGTTGAATGAAGCTTGTATACATGATCATTTCCCGACTCCATTCACTGATGAAGTGTTGGACAATGTTGGTGGTCAGGAAGCATACTCCTTCACTGATGGGTTCTCTAGGTACCACTAGACCAAAATCGCGCTGGAGGACAAGAGGAAGACAACCTTCACAACTAAGTGGGGTTGTTTTCAGTACACCATAATGCCGTTCGGATTGAAGAATGCATCTACAATATTCTCGCGTGTAGTTTTTGTTGCATTCAATGAATTTATTCATAAGTTGCTGGAGGTATATTTTTATGACTGGACTAAGTTTAGGTTTGTTAAGTGCCATGTAGCAAGCTTACACCTAATGTTGGATAGCTGCTGAAGATACCAGATCACGCTCAATCTCAAGAAGTGTCTGTTTTGTGTTCCTTTTGGAAACCTGTTGGGGCATGTGGTTTGTACACAGGGACTAATGGTAGACCCTGCAAAGATCATGGTGATACTAAACTTGGAAGCACTGCGGGATGTGAATTAGTTGTGTGCTACTCTGGGGCATACAGAATATTACAGAAAGTTTACCAAAGGCTATGCTCAGATCACTACGCCTATGGAGAAATTGTTGAAGAAGGATGTCACATTTTGCTGGAACGATAACTGCAAGAATGGCTTGGATATATTGAAAGAAAAGATGGTCACCGCATCGATTCTAGTCTTCTCGGACTGAAAGAAAGAGTTCCATGTACATGTCAATGTGTCATGTATAGCATTGGGAGTAGTATTGACACAAGCTGGCAGAGAAGGCTTGGACCATCCTATTGCATTCATAAGCTGATGATTATCAAAAGCAGAGAAGAACTATTACACCACTGGGTGCGAAGGGCTAGCCATGGTGTATGTGCTACAGAATTATAGGCACTACTTGCTAGGAGGCCATTTAAGATGTATACAGATCACTCTATGCTGAAGTACCTGTTCAATAAGCCTATGTTGCAAGGGAGAATCTGTAGGTGGCTCTTATTGTTCCAGGAGTATGATTTTGAAGTTGTTGTGAAGCCTAGACGATTGAATGTGGGACCATACCATTTGTTGTGCATCGAAAAAGGGGAGGAACCCACTAATTTGGAGGAGAGATTTTCTGATGAGTAGCTATTTGTAGTGTGCATCGCAGATGGTCATTTTGAGGATATAATACACTTCCTAACGATAGGTACTGCACTGGAAGGATACACTGTCCAGTAGAAGAAGGAATTAGTGTTGCGCAAGATAGATTTCTCCATCATTTTTGTGCATCTATACAAGATGGGAAGTAATGAGATATTGTGATGGTATGTACTAGAGTTCGAAAGAAGAAGAATCCTCACGGATGCTAATGGGGGCACTACGGGAGGACATTATGCAGGGAGAGCGATCGTACAGAAGATTCTACGCACAAGGTTGTGGTGGCCAACCCTCCATCAAGACTCAAAAGCATATTGCAAGGCATGTGATGTGTGTCAAAGGACTGGTAGACCATCACAGAGGGATGAGATTCCTTTGAATCCTCAGATGATGTTGCAACCCTTTGAGAAATGGGCAGTAGATTTTGTAGGATCCATTCAGCCACAAGGAAAGACAGGAGCAAGGTACGTTATCATCATGACGGATTATTTGACTCGTTGGGTGGAGGCAGAGCCAATGAAGGTTTGCTTAGGCACGACCACTGAATAATTCCTCTTTAAGCATGTACTAAAGCAATTTGGTTGTCTCAGGATCTTAATGAGTGATCGCGGTACGCACTTCTTGAATGAGACAATCAGCGCGCTAATGGAGGAATTTTAGGTATGCCATAAGAAGAGCACACCTTATCACCCGCAGGCTATTGGGATAGTGGAAGCATTCAACAAAGTGATTGAAAATGCACTGACCAAGGTTTTTAATGCTCAGTGAAATGATTGGGACCTATGCATACCTGCAATATTATGGGCTTATCGAACAACATGCAATAAGTTGACTAGACAAACCCCCTTTAGGCTCGTCTATGGGGTTGAAGCAGTAATGCCTATGGAGTATATTATGCCTATTATGTGCATAGAAACACTCATAGGTATGACAGATCATGGAGTCCTAGAGGAGAGGCTCACACAGCTAAATGAACTGGAGGAAGAAAGATATTGTCCAAAAGTAGAGGCATGGCATGATCGATACATTAAGTTGCACTCATTTAAGGTAAATGACCTGGTTTTGTTATATGATAGTAAGTTTGAGAAATTTCCAGGGAAGCTCAAGATGCACTGGTTAGGACCTTATTTCATTGAGGCCTTATGTAATTGAGGAGATTACCAATGGAGGAGCGATACAACCAGTCAAATTGAATGGAGAACCCTTCCTAGGAAAGGTGAATGGCAGTCACTTGAAGCCATACACCGAAAATCCACCCATGTGACTAAATGAAGGTAGCACAGTCTTAGCACTCCAGGTAGCTGAAAGGAGGCACAAGAATATAAACTACACTACCCAGGTTGGGGAGATACATGATTGGTGAATGATGCGAAGCAAGGAAGTGTCACTAGGTTTGTGGCAGTGCAGAGGGAGTTGCACTACCCAGGGAGAAATCACGCAGGTCAGCTGGAAAGTGACCATTATGCTCATTTTTCATGAAAAGACAGTAGAAGTAAGGCCAAATGGAATGGTCAGCTTGCATTTCTGATGAAATTTATGACTTAGATCCTTGAAAATTTGCTGCAAATTCGGCATTAATGAACCGATTTTGTAGGAAACAATCGGATTTGTATTCGAAATGCCCTATAAATTACAAGTGGTTGTCGAACAAAAAACACTTGGCATTTTGAGAACTAAGTTGTTGTGCTCTCAGGTGCACATGAACCGTGAATTCTTTCAAGATCTGATAGTGAGTCTGGTGTTTGAAAAATTGTCAAAGGAGACATAGGAAGTAGTGAATGGTGTCATGTCAACATGCGCAAAAGCTATGGACACCAAAGAAGTGGCAACCGAGGAGAATGTGCAGGAAATTAATATGGAGGTCGAAGAAGCTACCCCAAAGGTTGCTTAAGTATTGGTAGAGGTCCCTAAGTCACTGAGAACACTGAGACCAAAGCCAACCACCACCAAGGAGACAATGAAGGACAATAAGGGCAAGCAACCTACCATACTGGTGCGTTCCTCGCCAAGGTAAAACCCACTGCAGAGGAGAAGGGCAAGGCCATAAACTTAGAGGCAGAGGATGAGGACATCGAAGACATCCCAATGGACAATGAGGATGTGAGGGTTGAAGTAGAGGAGGTTGAAACTCACGGTGCGGACACTATTATAAGGTTGCTAAAGTATGGCCCTCCACACAAGCCTTTGTCTAAGGTCCCAAAGAAAATTGATGAGAGTAAGACTCCCCTACAAAACCCTCTGCTACTGGATGAAATTACTTTTGATGGTCCACATTTGGCACAGGTGATGATACTGAAGCTTGAAGATTGGGACTTGGTGGACCACGAGAAGTTCTCGTACTTGGAAACCAAGCAGCTGATGTGTCGTGTCATAGACACAAATACATGAATGACCGCATCGAAGCTACAGAGGTGCCTCAAAGGAGTAGAGAAGGTAGGGTTGCATCTCTACATCAAACTCGGAGGATGTAATATGATTTTCATAAGTAAACCCCTACTGATTTTCATGTTGCATGTCATGGGATGTTATCCTTTCTTCTAGTTGTTGAAATGTATTGTTATGAAGAGCCTCTAAAATTTCTTCATCCATGAATTCATCATCATCATAACAATCCTCCAAATATTGAATAAAACTCACAGAATGTTTACAGCTATCTTTGACCAGCAATAAGGAGGGATGACACTCTTTATACATGTCATAGAATACATGATGGAAATCAACAAGAGAATATAATGAACCATTTTCCAAGCTTTTATACCAAGGCCATTCTTTTCCTTTTAAAGTGGTGATAAACATCTTCATGAGATAATCTTCAGGGAAATGAACCTTAAGACTATGTACATGCATATGGAACCTAACAAAATGAAGAGCAACATTGTCTTTCTTTTCATCTTTGAATATTGGAAGATCATCTAACCAATCAACCTTTGGCATAGGATTTGGAAAGCCAGGGATGTGAGACTGATTCATAGGGGCATACCTGGCATTCATTCTTGCAATGTCACTCATCTTGGAACTTCATCAAGCTACTGATCTTCTAGCAGTGGAGTCACCTTCCAATTTGTTATTTTATGTGTGGAGTTGCCAAGATAGATTACAGCCTCGAAAACTTTCTGAGCTCTTGCTACCTTTAGAAGTTCAGCTTCTTGATTTCAGGAATGAGTAATCTTCAGACTCCTAGTAGATGCACCAAAGTGTTATCACAAAATAAGACCCTGATAGGCTGTTGATCAGACTATCTCAGTGTAACTATTTCAAACCAATCTTTTAGCTAGGGCTTAGCCTCCTCAGCCTGAGAGGGCTCTCTCAAAGGGTTAATGATATTGATTAAAGATATGGATAGATGGCTAACTCTATGGTTTGTGATTTTGTATGTTTATAGGTTGAAAGATGGAGACTTGATACCATTGGGCTATGGAGTCAGTGACAGAGATAAGGATAACAAATATCTCTTCTTATAAAGCTGAGGCTTGTATATACTTCAATGAAAAAGTGACACATTCAGGAAACTCTCAATAACTTGAATTTCTTAGAAGTCAGAGCATGTGGGCATGAATTCTGAGTAATGATACATCAAGGTATTCAAAAGGAATGAATTTAAAGTGATTGATCAGAGTTTAATACCTAAAGGAAGTCAGAGCATTAGTAACCATGAATTCTGAGTAATAAGTATTAAAACATTGAAGAAAAACATCCAAAGATAGGACCCAAGAACTCAATTCACCATAGTTTAACACTTCAAGGAAGTCAGAGCATGTTCCTCCATGAATTCTGAGTAATAAGCATTAAGGATATGGAAGTAAAACATATCAAAGATAAAAGATAAAGCTCACTAAAGTAACCATGAATCTCAGCTTCAAAAAAGTCCAACTGCTTCTGTATATATCAGTCCCTGCATAGCATTTACAAAAGTAGTCTTTTTCTATAACATTTTCTAATCCCTTGTGCATTACATCTCTTGTCATATATAGAGTTTCCTTACAAGCTTGAATTCCTTCCTCCAGCAAGAGGGGAATTCAAATTTCTCTAGACCTGGCACCTATTGGACTTTAAACAATCTATTACTTACAACTGATTGTAAACTAACAATCTTAGAGACCTAATTTGACTAGGAGTGTAACTCCTTATCTATGCTGACAACAACCTTAGTTATGAAAACAAACTCATTCTTTGACATCTGTCCCTCTTCGTCTTTGGCTTGAGTGATGACTTTAAACTTAATGCTGGCCTTTGATTGCTTGTCCTTTAACTGTCCCTGGATACTAGGAAAACTGCCCCTGTTTTTTCTGCTTTGGTCTCCCAAGTGGTTCCTCAAATTTTGCTAACCATTTTATCCCTTTTAATAACATGTGATGCCTTGAATTAGACCAAAGGTCCAGCTCATATACTCGTGCCAAGACAAAACCCCTTACATGCTGGTTGAAGTATGACAACTATCTGAGCTACCAAATGATTGTTGTTTTCGTAGCGCAGAGTTTGGAGTAATTAAATGCCTCTCATTCTTTGAGTTTTCTTTTTCCTAGTATTCAAAACTTCTGAGGTGGCCCTTTTGTATCTTCTACAACAGCATTCTTTCATAATGGTTCCCCCTTTTCATTTCAAAATTGATTCAAAAAAGAAACCTGGCAGCTTCAGTAGTTTTGTAATGCACTATGGAACTGTTGTGCATTATATGTCATTTTTAGCAGTTTCGTAGCATGCTACAAAACTGTTGTGTGATTCAAGAACACAGTTTTTTTTTTCATTTTTTGGTATTTTTTGATGGCTTATCCACATGCTATGAGCCAATGTGGGACTAATGATAGTTAAAACAAGATTTTTGACCTTATTTAACAATGGGAACAAGACTCTATCCTATGTTTTAGGCTCCTTAAACAAAACAATAGAAATGACTTGACCAAGACTGACATAAAAACTTTGGAACCATACGGGCTATCCAAATTTGTTAAAACTTTGATAGTGATAATAGGGATGACTAAAGCCCAAGCTAGAGGAAGCTTACTCTATCATAGAAAATATTGAAGGAAAGCTTGTGACTCTGCAAGTGACGCAACAAAAGTTTCAGGCTGACAACGCACGAGCGGTGATTGAAAAGACAGTGGAAGATGCGAAGCAGGAAGCAGCTCAGTGCACGGCCGAGGTAGCGGTCATAGGAGTTGAGCTAGATGGGCTTTACGTAAAGATTTTTGTGCCTATCGAGTGACTCAAGGGTGAGTCACAATGTTTATGTTGGGGGACAATTGGGAGCGGGATCCCCCAAGGGCAGTTTTGGGGCTAAAATCCCATGTTTGAGTCAAATTTTCTAATAAAAATGTAAAGACTCTACATTTTGTGGTCATGGAGTGTCAAGGTATTATGTTTCATAAAAGCTAGTGGTCCCTTAGTTTTGTAAACTAAGGTCAGTTGTAAGAGATCTACCCATGGTCCGTAGACCATGGGATTGTATTAAAAGGGCTAAGCTCTAACTAGTTTTGGAGAGGGATATAGAATGATAACTAAGATAAGGGAATCGTAACTCTTAAGTAAGAAGTCTAAGTCTTGGGTAGTAGCATAGGTAAAGGCTCTGCAGCTGAGTGCACAGAGGCCTAGGGTAGAAGTCCATAGCTGAGTGCGTGGACCCCTGCAGCTGGGTGCGTAGGGTGGAAAGAGTCTGTAAACATTTGGAAGATATTAATAAAGAGAGATATTCTGCAATTTCTTTGTCTTTGTTCTATTGATGCATCTGATACTTTATGTATGAATTTCCTTTATTATGCTCATATGATGCGCAAATGACTACAATTACATTGAACAATTGAATGCAATTATGATTATCTGTTTATTTGGTGATAACTTTAATTATTGGATAAGATAAGCGAGTCACTTAGAGTAATTTGGGAATCTACACAACACACTGCCATATCAGCACAAAAGTTCCTGAGTAGCAGGCTAGGGATGCGTGAAGGTTGATTATACCGTTTTGTGGAAGTATTAAAGGACATAAAAAAGGGCTCACCTTGCAAGCCCTAGAGAAAAGTTACCTGCGCGAAGGCAGGAATAGAGGGAATCAAATGACATCACAACCATATCAGGGTGCGGAAACTTGGTTCCAACATCCCCCCATACTACTTTGGGTGAGACTTCGGTCCACGCTCTGCGGATGATGCCAAAAGGTCCAGTAGTGTAGGGATTTGTTTGGCTAATTAATGCTAAACCTGGGTCAGCCCCCTCAAGCCAACACCTCTTGTGATATCCTCGTGTATGTTAATGGAGGAAGATTGTTGAGGCCGGGATAGGATGGATCCAGAGGACGGTTCCACTTGGAGCTAGAGGAAGACTCAGGTTGTATTTTTCCACCTCTCTTGTAGCTTACATTAATAAAGAAATGTTGTTATGTTCCTGATATTAATCATTTTTATGCATTGATCCATGTTGTGATTTGTTTATAAATATTGTATTAATGAGTAGTTGTTCATTTTATTATATGATCTAATGTATATATCATGAATATGCTTTATGTTAATGTTTTTGTAGATGCTTTACTTGCATAATTTACAAGTTTCAAAGGCATTGGAGGATGCAAAGGGTTTGAACCCTATGGGATCTACCCAAACATAGGACCTTCAGGTAAGGTCACTTCTTCCCATTTCAGTAGTATAAGCATTTAAATCGTTTTCCTATCATTTCTTTCTATTGTTTTCCCTTGACTCTGTTGGGGCTTCAACCCAAGACCCTACGGTGTTCCCGTCTACAACAGAATTATCGACCCAGCTGGGGAAAGCATTCTTTTTTTTCCTAGTTTGGGTAGTTTGTTCTCAATCAGGGTTTGTTTTCTTGATTTCTTGCTTTTACAATGTATTTGACTTATTAGCTTCCCCGGCATCAAGTTTCATCTTCTAGATCAGGCCTTGATTTTCTTTTTTCTTGATTGAGTCTTTTATACACTTTTTTCTTGGAGTACAGTCACATATACAAGCTATTTTCCTCAATTACAATCGTGTATACATGATTTTCCCGTGTTTGAAACACGTTTTCATGCCTATGTGTCTTTACATAGACATGTATACATAATTTTGGATTGTTTTTTCAAAATATTTTTCTCAGTTAGGTCTGTTGTCTGGTAAATTCTGCTATTTTTTGGTCCTCCACTGTCTGTAGAATTCAGTTCTCTTGCAAGTTCTCATTTTCAAATCTCTTTCTCAGTGAAAAGCCTAGTTGTCCTGGGATTGATTTTGTAGCAAGTTTTTGGTTTGTGTCTTGGGTTCAAGGCTTCTGTCTAAAGTTCTTGGATGTTCTAGTTTTCCAGAACAAGAAATTGGTTTTGATTTCATTTATAACCCAGATTTAAAATTGTGTTGCTTTTCTTTCCTTTTTGTTTGTCCTTGTTGCTTTTCATGATTTTTGGGTGTCTCTTTGGAAATCTTGAGAGTTTTTCTTTCTTGACATTTTGTCAGTTTGCTGAAGTATTTTACTACTTTTCAGGTCATTTTGTGTGAGTTTGTGGTCCTTCCTGTTTGAAGTTTCATTTATTGATGAGTTTTATAACTTGCAAGGTATAAGGGCTCCTTGTGCTTGTTTCTTGATCTTTGGAATTTAGTAGTTATTGTTGTGACCTCAAAAGTTTCTTTAATTTCTTTAAAATAAAAAAGACAAAAGCATAGCTTTTTCCTTTCTTTTTCTTTCCAAGATTTTGGTTTTTTTCGTTTCTTTTGGTATTGTTTTCTGAATAGTTGTAATCTTTTCGTCAATTTGTTTTTCTTAGTTTGAGGGAAATTTGTTTTTAAATTTTGTTCCCCCTTCATTGTCAAGTTGGATTATTGACCTTATAAAGAAAAACTTTCACTTATGTTGTGAGTATTCATAGGATCTTGCATCGTCATTTAAATTTTCATTAGGTTAGTTTGCATCATAAGCATTCTAAGTGTTTTTAGATTTTGACTGTGTGTGGAGTGTTTATGAAAAGAAAAGAAAATTTATTTTTCTTATATAACTTTTCTGTAGAACCAAGTAGGAATCCCTCTTCACCGAAAGAAAATAACTGCATGCATATATTTAACTTTCTATTGGTTTCTTTTTCATCAAAAACATCATCAGTTTCACTCTCGTTATACCCTTGACTTAAAGAATAACCATCTAAAATCAAACAATCTAATAAAAAGAACTAGAACTTTTCTATTTTTTCATTAATGAACACCAACAAGTTTATTTTCTTTAGGGCCTTGGAAAAGGTGAGTGGAGAGTTAACTCTCCAAGACCGCTCAAATTATCAAAACATAGAAGTTGAATAACGAGTGAAATCCAATATCGTTAGAAAGACTGGGAAAGCTCTGTGACGGGGAGTTAAGCACGAGGGAGAATGAAGACAAGGAAGAGAGATACTGCCTCTCCTACTTGTTGGATCCTACCTCACGACTATTCCTCTCAGCTTTTGATACAAATTGGTGCCCACAATTTCCTTTCCCAAGGATCACATAGGTGGCTGCAGAGGGGAATCATGTGGCACCTGAGGCAGATGTTGCATCACATTCATCAGTAGATATGGAGGGTACCCCTGCAAAGCTTGGGCGCTTGCACCGGCAAAGGCTGTTGTCTGGAGGTTAGCATAATTGTTTATGTTACCTTTGCCAATAGGCCTGGGTCATCATTACCCCAGACTATTTTCAGAAGGTCCTTGAATTTCACTTTCTTGTATTTTGGTGTCTAGTCCTCATCACTAGGAGCGAAAATACTGGCAAGTAGTTTGATTGATTCTATCTTTAGGGATTTTTAGAGATTTCTCTTTGCTCCTAGTTGGCCTAGCTATGCAATTTTTTTTAGTCTTTAATAAGATTTCTTAAAAATAATTAAAAGTGGTTTATCCACCATTTCATCGGTCTAGGAGGCTTTGTGGTATTTCACCTATGAGTCTTGAGCCTTCTCCTTGAAGGCATAGGAGAAATTATTCCAGTGATTTTTAATCAGTGGCAGTAGATGCATCGGAGATTGATCCTCTGGTTGGAGTTATTGATTTACAAGATAGACCTGGTACAAGTACAGAGTTGGAGAGGAGCACTCCAGTTCTGTCAAAAGTCCTCTTCTAGTCGAAAGACATTATTGAGGTCGAGGAGCTTCAAGAGTCTCTTTTGGTCCTAATTCTCCTCTTTCTCCCAATCACCGAGATTTTTTATTATACATTAGGACTCTGACCAATAGGCCTTCAAGCCCATGTTTCTTTCAATATTTTCCTTCGATGAGCACTACTGGAAGCATGGCGTCCACCATGAGTGCTGCTAGTATGAAAACTCCTGTATCTGCACAAGGAGGAGGAATGATTTTCATACCTTCCTTCCTCGTAGCACTACTATATTTGGCTCTACTTCCATTCCATATTTGAGTGGAGCTACTCAAGCTTTTGCCTCTAGCATTGGTTTTTTCCCTTTTGGAATGCTGACCAGCGTTATTCCTTTAGTTTCGTTAAGTACTCCATCAGCTTCCTCGACATCCATGACTTCCATGGCAAGTGGGTGAGCTTATTTTTAGGGTTTCCCTTTTGGGAGTGATCATATACCACATTCCAACCCATATTTAAGATTAGTACCTTTTCCCTCTACGGGTCAAAGTTATAATCCTTTTCAAGGTTGGACGAATGTTGCATTTAGTGGACTTAAAGCCGAGAACCAATCTTACTTCGACCAACAGGGGAATATGTTGTATTCTTCTATCAATTCATTCCATAACATTTCTCCCTATGCTCATGCATGGAACCCTTACCAAGGGCTCTTTGCTCCTTTTAACACCTCTCTATGGGGCAATTTCACTGGGTACGGAAATTTTTCAGCAAGAGTTGGTCAAAATCCAATTTTTTCTAGACCACGAGGAGCTCCTTATGGTTCAGGTGGGTCTACAAATTACTTTAGGCAATCTAGTGCCTTCACAAATCCATGGAATTCTTTTTAGAATGTTGGGAATTCCACCCACAGTGAGTGGAATCCTTAAGGTCCTCCACGACTACCTTTTTTGGCAACGTTAAACTTGCTAGATATTTCTAAATTGACTAATGATCTGATTAGATATAACTCGGATTGGCCTCTGGTTTTGACCAAAATTCCCTCAGAAATACCTAAATTTGAAGGGAAGACTGGTGAAGATCCAGGTGACCATGTAACCACTTTTTACTTATGGTGTTCGTCAAACTCCCTGATAGATGATTCAATCAGCTTGAGATTATTTCAACGTACCCTAATGGGAAATGTGACTATGTAACCACTTTTTACTTATGGTGTTTGTCAAACTCCCTGATAGATGATTCAATCAGCTTGAGATTATTTCAATGTACCCTAATGGGAAATGTGACTAAGTGATACATTGAACTTCGGGGGGTACCTTTGCTTATTTCGGTGATTTGGCTAGAATATTTCTGAACCATTTTTAGTTGCCTATATGCTATGATGTCGGAACTGAGCTATTGGCTAATTTTCACCAGGATCAGGCAACCCACATTTTGCATCACATCTAGGAATGGAGGAGAAAGAAGAGGCTCATTAAAATTGATATTCCACAACAATTCCTTCTTGAATGGTTTCTTAAATATTTAGAACCCGAGATCTCTAAGGATGTGTCACTCTCCGGTGTGTTCACCGAAGAACATGCTATTTTTAGGGCCCAACAATTAGAACCTATATATTCTCAAGTTGGGGTTCTTCAAAAAATTATGCCTGATGCTCTTAGGTCCAACATTGATATAGCCAAGCGAAATCTAGGTCCCCATGCCGACGGGCTAGTCATATCGATCGATGCTAACACAGCTAACCTGCTAAATCAATTACAACAGTTGTCTTTACAAACTGCTTCTTCTATGCAGGCATCACAATCAACACCTATGCCTTCTCAACCTACGTCTATAAATGTCATCCAAACCTCAAACCCCAAAGGAAACCAACAAAAAAGAACCAGGATGGGAAGAGTAATGCAAACAAGCCTAACAATGATGTTGGAGGGACTAGGAAAGAGTCTAAGGAAAAAGTAAAACTTCCATGCAAGTTGTGCAATGGAGATAATTTGACTCATATTTTCCCTAAGATGCAAGATGCTCAGTGCTTATTAGTTCAGTAGGGGTCTTCTAGCCCCTAAGCTGTCCTCACTAACCCTTTTCTCCAAGGGAAACAATTACTTGCCGGCGTGAACTCTAGTACTGGTACCCCTGCATGGGGCAACTAGGAAGGGGATAATACATCAAATGCCTACATGATGAGTTCACATATCAACGTTGCTACGCAATCAAGTGATTATCGTGAATCATAGTCATCTAAGTCTAAGTCTGATTTCAATGCTCCAGAGGCACGCCATCTTGAGAGGCCCTCTGTTAAGTCTATACTGCGAATGCTGAAAGGCTCCACATAACACTCGACCACTAACCCTAATGCTAGGGTAGCCCAGAACTACTCGATTGTAGAAGATCTAGCTTAAATTCCTTATGCTATGTTGTTGTTAGAGGTACTCTAGTCATGCCCTGCACAAAGGAGTGCATTACTCACTATGATCGGAGAAATTGATCCAAAAAATTATCTTGTGCTTACATTCGATATATTAAACACCAAGAAAATACTCCCACATCATATGGTTGTCTAGATAAAGTCTACATATCGAAAGACCAATATCTTTTGAACTGTAATTGATGAGGGAACTTCCACATGTGTAATGTCCATGTCATGTTGGAAGGCTATTGGATCACCTCGAGTTGTTCCTTCACCAACTTTGTTGATAGCATTTGATGGTCATCCTTATAGGTCGCATGAGATTATCCTAGCCTTTCCCACCGATGTTGGGGGAAAGGCGGTGAATATTGAAGTAGATATAGTCAATTTGAATCTAGATTACAACCTCCCTTTAGGCAGGAATTGTATTTATGAGATGGATGCTATTGTATCATCATTATTTCGCATCCTTTTTTTCCTCATGAAGGGAGAATTGTAAAGGTTGATCAGATGGATTATTCTCCAGGAGACTCCCACCTTTTGACTCTACTGTTCCATTAGTGGACAATCCCAAGCAGCCTATAGAGAATTTGGGAGTGTGAATGTAATCTCCTTCATAGGTACTTTTGATCTTCCTACTCCTATAGCTATAATTAATGCAATTTCATCCTCCAAGGAACCTTCTCGAAGAGAGTTCTCTAGAACTCGTTATTTTTCGAACCCTTGGCCCTTACCTGCATCTACCACCACATTAGATGAAGGGAAAGTAGGTGGAATTACATGTCCTATATTTGCAGCTAGAATTGCTCATCAATCTATTGTTAACTCTGCAGACTCCAATCCTACTCATTTTTCACCAAAGGAGATCGATGGAGATGTAGTTATGGCTTGGACTCTAGATTCAACTTCTTCTCAGGATTTCTTACATATTATCTTGCCATCTGAAGAAGAAATTCTAGAAGCAATGATGGGTGTTGAAAGACCTTGGAATGATTTGCATCATTGTTCGTATTTCCTCCCTCGTTTGCGGGAAGTAGAGTCAAGTTTTTCTAGTCCTTCTGCTAGTGATGTTCATGTAGTTTAAAACCCTTTGCCCCAGCACTATTTTCTACCAAAGGTAACATGTCTATTATCTCACATACTATACCAGTGAACATCTCTAAGAATCCCAACGTTATTGAAAATGTGTTCATTGGAGTTGACTGTTCCCCTGAAGAAATTCAAACTTATACCGATCTCTTTAAAGAGTTTCGTGATGTATTCGCTTGGTCATATGGGGAAATGCTTGGAATAGATCCATCTATAGTCAAGCATGAGATCAAGATGTACGAGAATGTAAAACATATTCGTCAAAAACTTCGACTAGTTAACCCTAGGAAAGCAGCAACTATCAAAGCTGAGGTTGAGAAGTTTCTTAAGGTGGGTTTTATATACCCCGTTCCTTTAACTGAGTGAGTCTCTAATTCAGTCCCCGTAGACAAAAATCAAGGAACAATTCATGTATGCATTGACTTTAGGGACCTCAATAAGGCTTGCTGTAAGGACAATTACCCAACACCCTTTATTGATCAGATTATTGATGAATGTGTAGGTAATGAGATTTTTTCATTTATGGACGGATTCTCTGGTTATAATCAAATTACTATTCATTAAGAAGATCATCACAAGATGGATTTTGTTTGTCCTTGGGGTACATTTGCGTACAAAAATATGCCTTTTGGCCTCAAAAATTTTGGGGCTAGTTTTCAGCGGGCCATGTCATATGTTTTTCATGACATAAAGCACATTATCAAAGCATATCTGGATGATTTAGCTGCTCATTCTTGAAAGAGAATTCATCATCCTAAACATCTTCAATTGATTTTTGAACGATGTCGCTTTTATAAAATTTGATTGAATCCAAATAAGTGCATTTTCATGGTCACATCCACTCGGTTGTTGGGATTCATTGTGTCAACAAAGGGGATTCGTGTAGATCCCTTCAAGGTTGAGGAAATACTTCAGTTTCCCCCCTTGTCTTCTATATGTAAACTTCAGAGTCTCCAAGGAAAAGCAAATTTCTTGAGGATATTTATAGCCAATTATGTCAAGACCAAAAAAGGATTTATGTGATTTCTTAAGAAAGGCGTCCCATTTTTATGGAATGATTTCGCGCAACAATCTTTTGATGCTTTGAAAAAAGAATTAACCTCTTCTCCTTTGTTGAGTCCACCTGATTATAGCAGATATTTCCTCTTGTATCCCGCTGCAATAGAATCAACTATTGGTATGGTTGTAGTTCAAGAAGATAATGCCTTGTGTGAGCATGTAATCTACTATCTGAGTTGAGGCTTGGTTGGTCCTGAAACGCGCTATTCTCCCATTGAGAAATTAGCTTTGGAAGCTATTCATGCTATCCAGTGGCTTCAAAGTTATATTTTGCTTTGAAAAACTTTCGTCTTAGTAGCTATCAATCCATTTCAGTTTGTCCACAATAGGTGAGTGATTATGGGCAAATATAATAGATGGATTTTTACTTTACAAGAATTCGACCTTGAATTCCTGTCAGCTAAATCTAAGAAATATTTATTATTTGCAGAGTTGATCTCAAAGCTACCTTGTGAGGAAGAAATCGTTCACGAAGAAAATTTTCCTAATGAACATCTATTTCTTATTTCCTTGCAAGATCCTTGGCATGGAGATATCATTATATATCTCCAGACTTCAAAGTTTCTGCCCACTTTTTCCAAGGACGAGCACAGAAAATTGCATCACCTCACTAAAAATTATATTATTATAGGTGACACTTTATATCATCACAATATTGATTCAATCCTCAGACGTTGTTTATCCTTGGAAGAAGTCGAGTTAGTGCTTAATGATTGCCACCATGGAGCTTGTGGTGGTCATTTATTTGGGCTTGCTACAACCCAAAAAAATTTGCGAGCAGGCTACTTTTGGCCTTAGATCCAAAGATTGCATTGAAGCGGTCAAGAGATGCCATCCTTAATAGGTTTATACTCGGAAAATGCATGCACATCCAAATCCTCTTTTCTTTGTGATCACCGTCGGTCCTTTCACAAAGTGGGGCATTGATTTTACTGCTTGTAATCTGCCTTTAGCGAGAAATTACATGTATATCATCATGGCCGTAGACTACTTGACTAAGTGGGTTGAGGCTATTGCTATTTTCAAGAATGACAATGAAACAACAACCTTGTTTATCTTTGATCAAGTTCTTTCCTAGTTTAGTATTCCTAAAGATATTGTCACTGACCATGGTAGTCATCTCCAAAATCAACTAATGCCTGAATTGGCTCTTAAGTTGGGTTTTCGATAGGAGCATTCATCTCCATATTAACCTGAGGACAATGGGAAGATCGAATTCATGAACAAATCCCTTAAAATCATCCTACAAAGGATGATCAACAAAGCTAGATCCAATTGGCACATCATGTTATATTCAACACTTTGGTCATACAGAATGTCAGTTAAGACTGCCACTAGTTTTACTCTCTTTCAATTGGTTTATGGGTTAGAATTTATTATTCCTATAGAATGTGAAATTCCTTCCCTTAAACTGGTTGTTGAACTTCTTCTTGAGACTTCTAGTCTCGAAGAACACCTCGTTCATTTGGAACATCTAGATGAGCAGTGTCGAGATGCTACCACAATAAAGGAAGCTCATAAAAAGAGGGTAAAAACTCAATACGATAAAGTTCTCTGTCCTAGAAATTTTTTTGAAGGCAACCTTGTCTTGGTCTATGATCAAGACAAAGATGCCTTGGGGGCAGGCAAGTTTAAGTCTATGTGGTACAATCCCTTCATTGTCAAATGAGTTTTTAAAAAAGGGAGCCTATGAATTGATTGATTTTGAAGGAAACAAGTTGGTAGAGCCCAGAAATGGTCTCCACCTTAAGAAGTACTTTTTGTAGGCTTCATTCGAGCATTTACTTGTGTGTATATATTACATAATTGTACATATATATCTATCAGTTTTAGTGATATCGATATTTTTTGATCTGCTTCGGCAGGTATTGATGGACGATTTGATATACATAGGGTTCACCAATGGTGCCAGTGGACACACTCGAAACCTTGTCTCCATAGCTTGGGTGATTTATTATCCATTTGGCCAGTTGATGGTTTCTAGAGGAGTATGTATTAGTACTGCTTCAAATAATATTTCTGAATATATTGTTGTTATTAATTTACTATCATAGGTGATATTTCTTGATATTGATTCGTTAATAGTTTATTTGGATTCACAACTGGTGGTAACACAACTTAATAACATCTATCGGGTACAAGATCCTTATTTGTATCGCCAATTTCTGAGAGTGTACTTATTGCAAAGATCATTTATTTACATCACATTTGTTCACATTCCACGATCAGAAAATTCCTTAGCAAATTCTATTGCTAATCAAGCATTAGATTGGTACATAAATCATTCATCACATTAAAACATAAAAAATAATAGAAGTATCATTTGTATATATGATCATCATAAAACCGTCTATATATAGATAGAGTTTTGTGTCCAAAATAATATACAAAAATTGGGACAAAATGCCCTACAAATTTGGGCTTATTCCCATCATCATGTCTAATCATGAAAAGATTTGATCATTTATCTAACAATCCTTCTCACAATAAGCAGCTAGAAAGAAAATGATGACATTAGCCACCCAACGAAATAGTCGCACCCAGTCCCGTGGTACTCCTACCACGCACTATTGCATCTCCTCTGGTAAGTCCTCTATGGCGACCATGGGTACCTGGTGAGTTTCACCAATTTTCTCTAGACAGCATGGAGGACTCTCTCAATCTCATTTGTGGCCCCTTTGACATCTCTTCCAAGATGCTATGTTGAGGAAGTCCATCAGGTCTCACTGGTCCCACATCTGAAACATGATCAATAATTTTGTAAGTGTCTTGTCTCATAAAAAATATTTTTAATTCATTTATATTGAAAATCCAGAAAATCTTAAAATTCAAAAATTAAAAAATAATTTATACCTATGGCACCCCATGCTGCATCTGGTGGAAATACTAGATCGAAATCTCCTCGAAAATCCATTCTTAAATGAGGGTAGTCTTGGATTGCGATTACCTATTTTTCCCACCAAAGGAAATACTCATCATCAAAGTCGTCTAAGGGACCTCACCACCCCCTAGTCATTTCATCAAGTTAGCTCACCTGCCCATTCGTGGATCTCTCCGGCTATTGTTGATAGATAATACCTTGTGTTTCAGGGAAAGCTAGTGTTGATTCGAACTTCTAGTCCCACTAAGATGGGTAGCTATCTTAGAAACAAAAAATGAAAGCTTTTCAAGAGTTCCTTTAAGTGTGATAGAATAGAGGGAAGAAAAGAGGACCAACCTGGATCTTTCGCTTTGATCCTAGCTTGATTTCTCCTTTCCTTGATAGAACTTGTCACTCCTCTCCTACTTTTCCTCTTCAAAGAGTACCTATAGAGTCAAAGTAACAAAAAACCATCAAATCATCTCCATCTAAAACATCATAAACAATGCACAATCAGAAACACATTGACCATACAATTGCATTCATAAACAATAAGATTCACAAATACACAATTATATGGAGGAAAACTAAGAACTTTATTAATAGTAATGTAAGAGAGGATTACAACCTAACTGTCTGATCCAACATCATCCTCCCAATTGTAGAAGCCCTCTTCACCTCATGAACAAGCAAATCACCCAACAATGCAAAGTCTCTTCTCACCAACAAACCAACAACACTTGCTTAGAAATACAAAATTCTAGCCTCTAGATCTCTCAGATGAGGGATCCATTTATAGATGTCTTGCAAGGGTGTCAGTTAGCTCTGGGTTTTTTATTACTGTGATCCCATTGATAGTTCTTGGTTCCACTTGGAGATTTCATTGATCTCTTACTCATCCCTGAGCAAATTCAAAGAGGCAAGTGTCAAATGAGAAGTTTCTGGAAGATTCCATGATCATCCACTTCGTAAACTATCTCTGCCATTTGTCTATTCTCACTCATCACACCCTACAGAAGGCCTTTTCAGTATGCATCGCACCCCCCATGTGTAGAAAGTGAGATGCATTGCACCCTGACCATGGAGCGATCAGTATGGTCCAAATTTGGCTAGTTCTGAGTAGTTTTTCAGGTGGAACTTCTGGGAAATGATGTAATCAGTTGACTATGATCCTTTAGGGTACGAAACAAAACTTTTAGGGACTAAAGAGCCCTTGGTTTATGGACATATGAGTTTGGGTTTACAGTGCCCAAATATGTCTATAACACCTTGGGATGAAGCCCAAACACTCTCTCAAAAAAGAAGGAACATAAGATAGTTTCGTATCCAAAATTCTTCATCCAACCCTTCTAAATGGAAGTGAGATGTTTCTTCATGTTGATTAGTAGAGGTGTACAAAAATCAAGGACCATAGTGAGGAAATCCACTGTGATGTTCATGGAAACACGTGAACCTTGATGTAGAATAGCAGAACTGTTTACCCTGGCTATGGTAAATAATAGGATTCTCAATGATAAACTCTCTACATACTTAATTGGAATCTAACTTCCAACCTTTTTAGGGTTTCCAAGACAGTATATATGGACATAATCTTCTACACTGAGACTACCTCTCATCCTACCAGTTGAGTGCACTCTCTCCCCCCTTCAGGAAAGACCTGTAATGAAACAAATGTCTTCTATCTCGATCCTTGGCGCATATGATCAATCAAGAATGCATCTTCTTCTGCACTTCAGTAGTGAATCAACAGCTCAAGAAATTGAGTATTCACCTTTATTTTTGGCATTTTGAAGAATTTTAACAAACCACATCCTATCTCAAACCATCTAATATGTTTTGATCCTCCATCACTTAGTTATCAATGGCACTATGCTCTCTTTCATGCCAGGTAATTGTCATCCTGCAAAAAAATATGTTTCATATTATTAAATCCATGATTAAAATTTTAAACTTGTGCACACGCGGGTTCGTTTTTTATAGAGTCGCCTATAGGGCCTTCGTATACATAGGTTACCTGTATCCAACCCGCATGTGTGCAGAGTTGAAATTTTAAGAATAATTTCCTACGGTCAAATTTATGAAAAAAAGTCTAAAAAGCATCAAAAATTATAACAAGTATGATTAGACGGTTACCTGGAAGATTTGAAGTGATTTGAACAGTTGAATTTGACAGAGGGAGCTTGCTTGAGCTTTTCTCCATAGTTCCTTGCTCAAAACACAAATGAGAAAATTGTGAGTCCAAAAGTCCTTATATAGGTTGAAAAATGAAATTTATTTTTTCTAAAGTTGATTTTTATCTTATGGACTTTTTGACCTTTTGGCTTGGAGTGTTAGGAATGGGTTGTTTTTAAATGATATTTTGGATACTTTTTTTAGAAATTGCTTCGGTCCCATGACTGCAAACCCATCATGGAAGGTATCGCTTTCTTACTGGAATATATGTTAGGGAATATCACTCTCCACTACATTTCCCATGCTAGCCTCCATACTGTGATATTTTTTACTGCAAGGTCAACCCCATCATGTCTTGATTCACAAACCATTTTCATTCATCGACTTATAAATCATGATGTGATGGTAGAGCCAATCTTTACATGAGAATCTTAGTTAGATCCTTGCTGAAATTTGTATCACATGCTGTTATATTGAGTAGGCTCAAGAGTCCTTTATATTCTCGCCATGACTTATGCATTGGAGACTCATTCTCTCTCTACTTCACTTTTTTCTAGCTTTATACCCTAGAGGCTCCTTTGTGTTGAGTTGTAATGTTGCATTGCATGTTCACCATTTGCACCTTTTGGCCTTGAGCTGGTTTCACTTGGACTTGTGTTTAAGCCATCTATTGACCATGTCTTTTGTTAAATCAACCTTGCAATCACTTAGCCTCTGCAACTTGACATCACCTTTTACTCGTGGAAAGAACATTCCTTTGAGTTTCATTGACCAGTTTCGCCACCTTGCATTGAGCATAGGAATGTTCCCCTTCCAGGAACTAGAGAATCTGCTTGTTCGAAACTCGTTCTTTCCACTGTACTATAACATTATTTTATTCTTTTTCAGGCTTCATAAATATGAAAAAGACAAAAAAATTATATATCCCTAAAAAGAGTGGGAATGGGACATTATTTCCATATTTGATGGCAGCTCGAGTCAATTACACCGCCCTTAAAAAAAACACTCAAAAAATAAGTCTTTGCTCCATTGGATGGGCCTTAGTTTGACTTAAGAGAGTCTTAACCTTGTTATTGAGTCAGTACTCCTCTAATTGGTTATCTCTTCTAATTATATGGAGAGTTTTCTTATGCCTCCTGCATGAGAAACTTGTAGAAAAGTTATCATATCCTTCCATTTAGTCACAGTTAAGTCATGCTTTTGTTCAAAGGAAGTAAACTTGAGTCAGCCTCTCTGCAGT
The DNA here is from genome assembly GCA_031772625.1 of Pinus tabuliformis. Lineage (NCBI taxonomy): Eukaryota > Viridiplantae > Streptophyta > Pinopsida > Pinales > Pinaceae > Pinus > Pinus tabuliformis. Next base: position 411,665,314 of record CM062809.1, on the reverse strand, counting down.
GTCTCTTGACCTATTTTTCACGCGGACATCCCTAGTTGTTAGAGTCATGTTCGTTTTCACATCAGCTATTTGGTCCTTTGCTCATGCTGGTTTGAGACATTCTCCATTGACTTCTTACCGGTGGGTCTTGATCTTATCGACTACAACAAATTTCTCTGAGAGCAGATATAGAACTACACCCTGGCCCTATTTTCATTATTGATAGGTCACCTTGTGCTCAACATCGATCAGTATCATGGGTCTTTAACTAAGTGGTTTCCCTTGTGTTCGACATCAGCTTTCATTATCACACATTGGGACTTGTGCAATACCTTGGTTTACATTTAGCCCTATTGGTGGATTCCTCGCCTCTATGTCAGCTTTCATTACTGGTTGGTTTAGACAGTTTCTATCATGTGCTAACTACATCTTGTGTACATCAGAAATGTGCTTCGATTGGGTTACTACATATTTATTCGTTTGATTCCTTCCACATTATTGGCCTACGGGTTACACTCACGCTAGATTGATGAAGGATGCCTTAATGCTTCCTTCTAGCAGATCTTTTCCCATAGACTTCAGCTCATTGCTTTGGGAATGAGATCTAGATTCCATTTGGCAGTACCTTAGGATTTACGGTGATTACTGGAAGACTCCTTTGCTATCGATAATGGGAAAACATCATTGTCTCCCGATTGATAGATTCTTCCATGTTTTCGACTACAACTCATTGATTCGCACTTATTAGATTGTATTGGATACCTTGGCTGTCATCATCATTATCAGTTAGTAGTCTCATGTTTGTTAATAGTATACATCAATGACCAGTAATCAAATGATTTCTCACATGGTCAACTTTAGGTCATTTATTCCCATTATGTAGAAATGTACCACGGTGGTCGGTGAAGACCCCGAGTTTGCATCATCATTTCTTGGTTCACTTGTCAGTTGCTCCTATTACTGCTAGTTGACACCATCCACCTTATATGTTGGAGTTCCATACGGCGACATCCTATATGTTGGCACCTGGGATGCAATGTAGTACCATTTATTCCACCATTTGACTAGGTACTTTTTGGATCAGCTTTATGACTTCAATGATAAGCTTCATACTTTAGAATCATTGATCAGTTCTTTGTATGTGACATTCAGACATGTACTTGCTTGGATATGATCAGATGATCCATTATGTATTATCAGTTCCTTTATACTTATATGCATATTGGATCCACTTTTGTACTTGACATGCAGACATGCTTTACTATCTTTGAGCATGGGTATCCCCACCTCAGACAATAGTTTCTTTCTGATCTCTTTCATTGGCATGACAGGCTAAATTCTAGTGAACTCCTCCTCAGTCTCAGCATGATTCCTTCTATACACTTAATACATTTCGGCCATCATGTACCCCTTCTAACCTCATATATTAGGGGGAATTTGTTATAACACCATTTACCACTCTTTCTAGATTTGATGCTTTGGTTATGGCCTAAGGCAACCCTTCCTTTCTAGACTTGGTACAAAATATAAAAAATAGTGTTTTATTTCCTATATGCTACTTTTCCCTGTGTTAAAAGCATGTACATGTGGGTTAGCATATATCCAACCTGTGTATATGTGTTAAAACACTTAAAAATAATAAATCTCCTTAATTTCAAGTGGGGTTTATGAGTTTTACCTGTTAGACACATACTATAGCCTTTGGCCAAAATGTTTCTAAACTAAAGAAACTAATTTGGAGAAGTATAAATAAACCTTCATGGGAAGGCCTAAGGGGAGAAGAGATGAGATATTCATATTATAGTTAATTGATCCCTCATCCAGTCTAAAGAAATCCCTATGCCTCCTGCACTCCCCAATCTTTAGGAAACTCTTATTTCCTCTTTTGAGATATCCTTCATCCCTCTTGTGATATCCTTGTGTATGTTGATGGAGGAATATTGCTAAGTTCAAGACAAGATGGATCTGAAGGATGGTTTCACTTGGAGCTAGAGGAAGACTCAGGTTGTAGTTTTCCACCTTTCTTATAGCCTACATCAATAAAGAAATTTTGTTTTGTTCCTGACATTTATCATGTTTATGCATTGATCCATGTTGTGATTTGTTTATAAATATTGTATTAATGTGTAATTGTTCATTTTCTTCTATGATGTAACGTATATATCACAAATATGATTTATGTTACTCCTGTTGTATATGCTTTTCTTGGATAATTTATAGGTTTCAAAGGCATTGGAGGAAGAAGAGGGTTTGAACCTTGTGGGATCTACCCAAATGTAGGACCTTTGGGTAAGGTCACTTCTTTCTAGCTCAGTAGTATAAGCATTTAAATCATTTGTTCATGCATTTATTGGTGTTGATTGCCCTCCACTCTATTGGGGTTTTCAACCCAAGACCCTAGGGTGTTCCCACCCACAACATTGATGACTACAAATGTGCATCTAATTGTAACATCTATAGCTAGGGTTGTCTAATGGAGCATGAAAAATTGTTTATTGAGTAGGAGGGAAGCTATCAGGGGCATATCTATTTCTACCTACTAAATTCTTATGGCAGTCTATTGGCATTCCCTATGATTGGTCCTATGATTTCCACCTTGTCTATTTGACCAAGTGTACCACCTTGTTGCAGCATGGTTCTTCTTTCTACACACTATGTCAGACACACCAAGAATACATTTGCAATCATTCCAAGTTTTTTGTTTGTCCAAGTGGAGAGGAATTTGTATTTTTGACCTAGTGTGCCACCTTGCAGAAGCATGATTCTTATTTTCCCCACACTCAGTCAGACACACTAAGCATCCATTTGCAATCATTCCAATTTTGTTGTTCATCTGAGTGGAGAGTCATTTCACTCCTTCCCACATGGTCCCCTTCCCACTCAAACATGTTGAATGTCCCCTCCAAAGATCCTCTCAGCATTAGGCAAAGATTGGGCCATCCATTGCTAAAGGTGTTTTATACCAATGGGATCATTTGGGGCATGCTCTTAAAAAATCCTTGCACCGTGCCAGCTAGTATGATGGTTGCAATACGAAGACATGGGATCTTGCTCCTTATCTATAATATAAGGAACTAGTCTAGAGCTAACTATGAAAATAGAAATTCCCACCCACACACACAGAGACTTCCTTACAAGTAGCAGCAACATATTCACCATTCCAATCACATATCTTCAAGGGAAACTTGAAGCCAGGACCTTTTACCTCTTGAACGAAGAGAAAATCTTTATGCAAGCAACAAATTGGCCATGAGGGTTCTAACTTCTAACATTGGTCTATCTATCATCACCAGTGGTTCTCCTAACATTCTATGTTGAAATATTAATCTGCATGGGCAACTTTCATCAAGATCCTTCTTGATGACTACAAATGTGCTTCTAACTGTAACATCTATAGCTAGGGTTGTCTAATGGAGCATGAAAAACTGTTTATTGAGTAGGAGGGGGCTATCATGGCCATGTATGCTACTACCTACTGAATTCTTATGGCAGTCTGTTGGCACTCCCTATGATTGGTCATCTGTTTTACTCCATTACAAATATCATTCCCAACTGTAAAGAAATTATTGATTCCAGTAGAATATATCCTAGAAATGATGAAACCTTTTTAAACAATTTCTTTCCTTGTTTGAGACAGTTCATGAGTCTCATGACCAAATAGGTGCTTCTTTGAATAGAATTTACTCTTCTTTGAAAAGGTACAATTCCCCAAGTAAATTTCTTTCATGATAATTATAAATGGAACCTAGATATGCTTCTTAAGAAATTATTTCCTTATCTGTGAATTGTTGACTTTGATTCAACATTTTCATTTATTTTTATTAAATTCAGGGGGTTAAATGAAGTAACTTTTGGATCTTTTGGAAACACGTAGGAGCTTACTTTGTGTTATTGAGAGATATATGTTCTTGACTCAGAAAATATTGAATGCTAGATTTGGATTCCTTTTATAGATCTTGCTGACTATGTTTAGTTCACAGGGAACTGGAAAAGGACTTTGTTGTGGATGGTACTACTGCAAAGTCACTTTATGGTGCATGTGAGTCTATGTACAAGCTAGACATGGTTTGTATTTTTCATGAATACTTATTCTTGTGATCTGTCAAACTGATTTTTGGTTTGGATTCTAAGGCTACAAATTGGTATACTTTTTTTTTCTCATTGCAAAATAGCATGACTAAAAAGAAAATAATTGGAAGTTACAATGGTCTAACAACATTTTAAGCAGTGAAAGGTAAACACAAACTAAGGCATACCTTGAAAAACATGAGTCTGTTGGGCATTGTCACATTCTGGAAGAAGATGTAAATTATCTGTATCATTACTCTTCCACCCTTTTGATGTTTCACAAAGCTCTGTGTCTGTCCCCAAACTGTTTGGACTGGCACTGAATGGCACATACTCAATTTTGGAATTAATTTCACTTTCTTTTTTGGAGTCACACAACTCACTTTCTTTTATGCTTGTATTCTCATTTTACATTTCAATAATATCTGAAGCTTGTACAAAATCCCTCATTCCAATTGTAACAAAATATTCATGACCAAGTCTGCACTCTTTTTCCTGTTGAGGTGGTCCTAACAATGCTTTTATTACTGCATTAACCATGTCCTCAGAAAATTGACACCCATAATTCTCAAACAATTCAGGGTCTTCAAGGAAGTTATACCTCTGATCCCAAATTTCCAACCTTTGCATGTGTTTTAATATCTAGTTTGATTCTTGAGTTACCCTTTCTGATCCAACTTCAACAATCAGTTCCTCATCTGTTTGAACACCCAATGAGATACCTTGTAGAGGTAAACCAAATATTTCCCTGAATATGTCTCTAACTATTCACCTTGATGTCCAATTGTTCTACCTTTAGTTTCAGTAAAAGAATTATCTAATGTCTTGGATTTTATACTACATGTCTCCCCAACAAAATCAGCAAATGAATGAACACTATCATCAACGATATCTTCACTAAAATCCTAAGCTTGACGCATGTTGTTATCTTCTCTAGGATTCAAGAAAGAAAACATTTCTAAGTTCACTTTACTGGTTAAATTATCTGTATCCACTCTTTAAATGTTTATTTGGCTTAAAAACCAATTTCTGAAGAATGACATAAGATAATTTGCACTTGCAGAAATTTGATTGAGGCTATCATTCACCTATGATTTGATTTGACTCCTGAACTTGAAAGGGTTTTTTTGAATCCATTCTTCTCTGCACCCTAATTTGTCTCTTTTAGTTGTAGTTTGGAATAGAGTTGATTGTAAGGGGGTAGACTCAAGAATGCATTCGATTACCTAGTCAGATACTTCATTACCAAAACTCAAAAACAAACACTCAGTGATGTTTGCAATTCAAGGGAGATTCTTCTCACTGTATCTCTATATGGTAGAGAGAATTACAACATATTTCTTCATCAAGAGTCTGGGTTGACTAGATATGTTAATGCAGAAAGCCTTAGCACAAGGGAATCAACAAAACTAATGGAAACATTGGCAATAATTTCCAACATTTCACTGTCCTCCTTTTGATTTGGAGCATCAGAAGAAGCATCATCTGTACAAGAAGATAAAATGAATACCCCATCCCTCACAGGCAGTTTCTTTGCAATGTTCATGAACAAAAATATAGAAACTACCAACAAAATTACAGAAATTACCAAGAAAACTACCGAAACTACCAACCAAATTGAAAGTGTTGAGTCAGAATTGTCAGAAAATTACCATGATTGTGAAGATAATTCAAAGGAAGAGTAGTCAGATGGGTTTTTTGAAGAAGGCTTTGATAGCACAGATTCAGGTGAACAGGAAATTCCTAGCCCTCTACCAGGAGGAATTCTTTTAGACCAAACCTATGCTACTAGTCCTAGAAATCTAAATGCCATTCTCTTTGGGCCCAACAATGATTTCAAGCATGAGCTAGCACAACTAGAGGGGACAACTGACCTTGTTGAAGGACCTTGGAGAAAAGCAGTGGGGGAACCCATGAAAAGAGTGGTCACATACACCAAAGTTGCAACTAAACTAGTGAAGGCCATCAAAGCTACAAAAGGACAAACTTATCTCATAGGAGATGGGAGTGTCTTTTCAGTATTAGCAAGTATAACAACACCAGATGTGGATTACTTTTCTGCATCACACCAGGGCCAAAAGTACCAACCAAAGAGGAATCCTCCCATCTTTCTATTTCCTGGAGAATGAATTTTATTCAAAGTACAATGATGAAAATCATGATTGAAGGTGGGGTGAGACAAGGACTGAAGGACAACTACCAACATTTTTCCAAGTTTCTTTCTTAGTATGTTACACCACTGGATGTTTCATCCTTGGCCTCTGAGCAAGAACAACCAAGGTTATATTTGCAAATGGATCCCCAATTAGAATGAAAGCTTATTTTTAGTTATGTTGGGGTTTTTACCTTGGTATGTACATTATTTTCTTTGGCATATCTCCTTTTTCACATCTTCCTGGCTAATCCCAGTGTGATACAGGGCTTGGAATTTGGTGGGCTGGATTTACTCGATTTTGAGAGAAGTTATTACATCTGGGTTGTTCTCCAAGTGGAGCATATATTCAAGATGATTTCACATTTCATGCATGCACAGTTCCAAAAGGATACGACAATATGCCATTCATCCTCCGAGTCACTTTAGTTCCTAGAGCTCTTATTTAGTTAAAATTAAGACTTACAATTGTTAAAAAATATTTTGGTTTCTCAAACTTATTCATGGCTTGATTACAAATGGTGATCATGGAATTAAAGCATAGGTAGATGGATGGCTATTGACATTTGCCCTAGTTGAAGGAGATAATTTCTCTGTTGTAGATGTTACTGGTTATTCAGATCCATATTGTTATTTACTTGTAATTGGAAACCCCGAGCAAGTTAAATCAAACTATAGACACTTGATCCTCAATGGCATGCTAAAATGTCATAAAACTATCCAGATATTTTGTGCTTGAGATTATATGCTTCTCCATGCTTCTGTTTCATGATTTTAATTCTAACTTTCATTCTCCAAATAATTTTGTAGAAATATTTGAATATGATGTGACACAACAACCTCCTTCTGTGATGGATGTATAAGTATTTGAATTTGATGGGCATTTTGCTAAGGCTACATCTCTAGGCTATGTTGAGATCAATTTTCTGAAATTTACTTCATAGGAGTTGGCTGATTTGTACATCCCACTTTAGGGAAGACTGCCACAAACTTGCCAATCGAAGTTGCACCTTAGGATATTCCTAACAGATACAAAGGGTCTTGATGTTGTTACTCAGTACATAACAAAGATTGAAAAGGAAGTTGGAAAAATTTATTCATATTTCGATATCAAATCTCAAGTAGATACTTTTTTTTTCCTTGACATACATATAGTTCAATGGATTTCCCTATTTTCATAGACATCATGAGAATGAGAAATAATTCTATGAAGATTGTCAGATGCTCACCTCAAGAAAATTCAACGTAAAATGGTTAATGATTTTTCTTGCTACTTGAAATGTAAAATGACCCTTTGGGTATCTATGCCTCACCTAGATACATTTTCATGAGTTGTTTCAAATAACAGAACAAAACATGGGTCTCAAGTGAATTTATGTTTTGTAGGGTCGCTTATTCTTATCTGCAAGGATGTTAGGTTTCTATGCAAATCTCTTTGGACATAAAACCAAATTTTCCTTCCTGTGGGAAGATATAGAGGAAATAATGGAGTTTCCTCCTTCCTTAGCATCAATGGGTAGCCCATCTCTAGTCATATTCCTTCACAGAGTCAAAGGCCTTTATTCTAGCCACGATGCAAAGTACACAAATGACAGAGGAAGACTCCAGTTCCATTTTCAATCCTTTGTTTCCTACAATGTTGCATGAAGGTACACATTGAGTTATTTTCTCATCGTAGAAACCATACATTGTCCTCTGTCACTTGTAAAAATGGCAGAAGTAATATTGGATCAATGAAAGAGGATTGATTTGCATGAATTCCAATAAAGAAAATTGAAAATAAAGAGTGGATGTGCATGAATTTGAGACAAGCTAGTTTGGAATTTTGAACAAAGCTTGAAATATATTTCTTGTCTGATTCCTAAGAAACTACAATTTATATGTCAAATAGGACAATCATGGCACTATGGAGGAATAGGGCACTGAGTCTTGAGAAAAATATGAAAATAGTAGAGGATGAAGAACCGACAGATTCAAGGGATCTCCAAAATGAAGATTTTGGATATTTTTTGGGTGTCGAGGAAGCAAGCATGACCAAGGTCCATTCACAAACATTACCATTTAGTGTAAGTATCTCAATTCATGAGGCATTACCCTATTCTACATTCTTGTGAAGTTATCGTTCTGATATTTAGGTTGTTTCGGACAAAGTTCAAATTGTTGTGTTGATGGTTTGTTTTGGTAAGATCATGCTACATCATTGATATAATAAACAATGAAACTCAACAACCTACAGAAAGTGGCTCTTACTAATTCAGTATTACTTATTGATCAGAAAGACATCCCTACTAATTTTTTTTTGCAATTCCTAATGATAGGTTGAGTCACTCATGGAGTTATATGATGAGGGTCACTTAGACAAAGAGATAATGGAGAAATCTGGTTGTCTGAACTACAAAACCACAACATGGGAAATTTACAAACAAAAATTATACCAAAGGCAGATCTAGTACAAGTTCAATAGAAATTTTTCTGGGTTTAGTGTAGAGATCACAAGTATCCATCAAAAAGTCAAATCTTTTACCTAGGAATGGCTGGATTATTGACGAAGTTCTTACCCTTCATGGTGTGCCTTTTGGAGACCATTTCAGGTGCTTCCTCATGTCTTATATTGCACCCATTCCAAGATCCTTAAAGACAATAATCATTACCATTTAAATAATTGGATTTGAAACTATTTTCCAACAAGTCTTGCAAATTATCATTTGATTTTCTACTAGAGCTCCTGAATGAATCAAGGGACCTAGAAGATAGTTCAGCCTTACAATCAGGAAAAGAAATCTCGAGATATCACATACATTCTTAGTGCCCATAGTATGATAGGGTGTAGCCTCTTCATCATCAATAGGATGGATGCCTTTAGAGTCATTGTTGAATTTCAATGTACCTTCCTTTTGGTGAAGATCTCCAGAGATATCTCTCTTTGCAAAGGTTTCACTAGCTGAAGTGTAATCTGTTAGAAAATTTTATATTACAAAGCAATGGAACACAGAAAATATATTGCAGAAATATAAAAATAGAAAACACATAAAGCAAGAGAGATACAGATATATGTGGTTCACCCAATTTGAGTTACATCCATGGAGAAACAACCAATCCTTCCTTTCATATTATCCAGCAAAATGAAGACATACAACCTACAACAGATTCGCTTTAATTCCCTCTTCACTCTCTAACAATCTCCTATCTCTTTCTCACTCAGAATATAAATCTACATGGATGCAATAAAATTTCCTCATATATAGCGAGGGGTTTCCTTCTAGGGAAAAATACCCTAAATTAAACATAATTTCTACCGTTAGATCTTTGCCTAATGAACGGCCCAGATTGACTACGAAATTACAACATTTTACAAGGCAATTTTACATCTATTTTTATCTTCGAGGGTGCTTCCCTTGATCACCCGCTGGGGGGGGGCTCCAAATAATCATTGTGGCCCCCCTTGGTGGTGCACATTTTACAAGAGACGTTGCCACCACATTACAAACTGGGGTCCAATGTGGCGATACCTTTGAATACAAAAGATAATCAGGCTCCACACCAAACAATCTCTGACTTAGAGACTGATTATAGTAACTCAACCATTGCTTCATTTTCTAGACAATGACTCCACTTTGGACCTAGCTATTTCTCCTCTTCTTCAGCATACTTGAAGACAAATTGAAACTGAGAAGAATCTCAGTTTCTCCCCGATTACAACTTTTGTTAAAATATCTGCATGATTCTGGCTAGTGTGTATCTTTTCCAGCTTCAACTGTCCATCTTCCAATGCTAATCATATGAAATGGTACTAGAGTTGTATATGTTTAGTCTTGGAATGAAATGCATAGTTCTTTGAAAGATGTATGGCACTCTAGCTGTCATTGTATAACTTGCCCAACTCCTACTTCTTACCCAATTCATCCAAAAATATTTGTAACCAAATCATTTCTTTTCTAGCCTCTATAGCAGCAACATACTCTGCTTCTATTATTGAGAGCACAACAAAAAATTCCATTTTTGAAACCCAACTAATAGTTGTTCCACCTATAGTAAACACATAGCCTGTTGTGCTCCTCTTATTATCTCTATCACCCACCATATTTGCATTAAGATATTCCTGTAGAGAAACGTTTGAACGACCAAAGCATAACGCTTGATTTGTAGTACCTCTCAAATACCTAAGAATCCACTTCACTGCCATCCAATGTTCTTTTCCTAGATTGTTGATGTACTTGCTTACAACTCCCAATGCATGTGCAATATCAAGCCTTGTGCAAACCATTTCATACATTAAGCTTCCAACTGCTAATGCATGTGGAACTTTAGACATATAAGCCATTTATTCCTGAGTTTTGGGACACACGTCCTTACTTAGTTTGAAATGGCTAGCCAAATCTATAGTAACTAGTTTTTTATTCTGCATATTAAATCTTTTCAACACCTTTTCTATGTACTCACTCCGAGACAATGTTAGTTTTCAATTCTTCCTGTCTCTATTTATTCTCATACCAAGGATTTGTTTTGCAACACCCAAATCCTTCATTGCAAATGAGTTTGCCAATTTTCTTTGGATCACATTTACTTCCTACATGTTAGAACCTACAACAAGCATGTCATCTACACACAATAACAATATAATATAGCTGCCATAATTTTTCCTTTTAAGATAAACACGTTGATCAGAGTGACATATAATATAACCTTATTCAGACATAAACCTGCCAAATTTTAGATATCGCTACCTTGGAGCCTGTTTTAAGTCATACAATCTCTTCTTCAACCTACACATTAGTTTCTCCTTCCCTTTTACCTCATATCCTTGTCGATGTTGCATATATATCTCTTCCTCCAAATCCCAATGAAGAAAGGTTGTCTTTACATCTAATTTCTGAAAATGCAAATCTTTAGTTGCTACTATACTTAAAATAGTTCTGATTGAAGTCATTTTAACAACAGGAGATAATATCTCATCAAAGTCTATACCCTTTTTTGTGAAAATTTCTTCACCACAAGTCTAGCTTTATACCTTTTTCTACCTCCATCTTCTTCCTTCAACCTGTAAACCCATTTATTCTGTAATGTTGTTTTACTTACAGGAAACCTGACTAAGTCCCAAGTCTGGTTATGTGCTAAGGAGTCCATCTCTTCTTTCATGGATTTCTTCCACTTCTTTCTAGTTTCTGCTTGCACTGCTTCTTCATAACATTTTGGTTTCACCAAAATCAATCAAAAATACATAATATAATGAAGGAGAGTATCATTTAGGGGGTCCACATATCCTAGTAGATATTCTAACACCAGTTTCTAGTGTTTGAGGTGCTTATTGTTGTTGTTGTTCTGGTCATTGGTCATTATGATTTCTAGGCACCTTCACTTTTTCTGTGATCTCATCAAGCACTCTGTATTCTCTGTTTTATTTTTCTTATTTCTTTTCCTGCATCTAATCCTTACATAAAACCTTTTCATTGAATATGACATATCTGCTCCTAATGATTTTGTGTTTTTCATAATGATAAAAGCGATAACCAAAATCATTAACACCATATCCAATAAAGATAAATTTCTTTGATTTTGCCTCAAGCTTTGTTCTATTCTCTTTATCAATGTGGACAAAGGCTTCACAACCAATTTTTTTTAAAATTAGTTTACCTTTTTACATGTCCATGCCTCCTCTGGAATGCCACCATCCAAGGAACTTGAAGGCCCTCTATTTATTATATAAACAATAGTATCTACATCATCTACCCAAAAGTGTGAAGTCAATCATGCATGCAATCTCATGCACCTTGCACACTCCATGATTGTCTTGTTCATCCTTTCTGACATACCATTATCTTGTAGTGTTCCTGGAACTATCTTCTCTCTGTGAATTCCATTCTCTGAACAGTACCTATTAAACTCTTTGCTTCAATATTCACCTCGATTGTCTGATCTGAGGCACTTCAACCTTTTTCCTATCTTATTTTCAACCAATGCTTTCCATTTCTTGAATGTATCAAATACATCAGATTTATTTTGAATACAATAAATCCAGGTTTTTCTAGTTTCATCATCAATAAAAGTAACATAATAACAAGAGCAGCCAAGAGATGATACCTAAGCAGGTCCCCATACATTTGTCTGCACAAGATCTAATTGTTCGCTCTTCTTTTCTTTCCCAACTCTGAGGAATCTGTCTCTCTTCCATTTTCCATAAACACAATTCTCACATAATTTTAAATCAACATGCTTCAAACCTGGCAACAAATTTCTTGAGTGAAGAATCTGCATCCCCTTCTCACTCATGTGCCCAAACGTCTGATGCCAAAATGTTGTATCTTCTCCTATAGAGGATAAATCAATTATAGAATTAGAAATACCATTGCATAAATACAATGTACCAACCTTTTCTCTTTTTTTCTATTGCCAAGGCTCCTTTAGTGACCTTCCAGGTTTTATCTGTAAAAGTAGTTACACAACATTCACCTCCCAACTGCCTTATTGAAATCAGATTTTTCTTTAGATATGGAACTTTCATTACCTCCTTCAATAGCCATTGATTTCCATTCTTCTATTTTATGGAAATTGTACCCATTCCAATGATTTTACAAGGTTTATCATCACCTAATCGAACCTGTCCAAAATCTCCTTGAACAAAATCATGAAAATGTTTCCTATCAAGTGTGGAATGGAATGAGGCCCCTAACTCTACCACCCAGGCATCAATAATATTTTCTAATGAAAGAATCAAAGCATCTTGCAACACATCACTTATCAAATTCACTTCATGATTGTTTTCTTGTTGCATGTCTCCTTCTTTCCACTTTCGAGACTTGCAATCTTTCTTTAGGTGTCCTTTCTTCCTGCATTTCCAACACACTATCCCTGAACTAGACTTGGATCTACCTTTACTTGGCTTACTATGATATCATGGGCTCCTTCCTCTTTCCATTTTTCTTCCCCTAGTCTCTATACTCAAAGCATTGCTTGATGTCTCACCGGAGCTTTTCTGTCGCATTTCCTCGCTAAGGATTGCACCGGCAACATCATCAAACTTTAAACTACTAGATCGAGAGATAGAGTTACTAATGGCCATAACTAAACCCTTCCAACTTTCTGGCAATGAGCATAGAAATAGCAAAGGCCTAACTTCATCATCAAAAGTTACCCCTACAGAACTTCACTGCTGGTAACGGTATTAAATTCATTTAAATGATTAGCAAGAGATCGACCTTCTGACATCTTCATATTAAATAAATGCTTCATAAGAAATACCTTATTTGAGGCTGAGGGTTTTTCATATAATTTTTCCAATGCCAACATTAAACCCTCTGTTGTCATTTCCTTTGAAATATTAAAGGCTACCGGCACCGCCAGGCACAACTGTATTGTTCCAAGTGCCTTTCTGTCGATAGTATCCCATTTTTTGTCTGTCATACTCATCGTCTTCTTTTTCTTTCTGCTTAATGGTAGGTACAGATCTTTCTGATACAGATAATCTTCCATCTACATCTTCCACAGTTGGTAGTTTTGTCCATTAAATGTTTTTAAACTAAATCTACCATATTCCGCCATTGCTCCCACTCGAGCCAGGAACCCTTCTCTCTTGTGATTTTATTAACAAAATAGTCCTTCATCTCTGATACTAGTTGTTAGAAAATTATATATTACAGAGCAATGGAACACATAAAATATATTTCAGAAATATAAAAACATAAAACAATAGATACACAGATATACATGGTTCACCCAATTTGGGCTACGTCCACGAAGAATCAACCAGTCATTCCTTTTATATTATCCATCAAAATGAAGAGATACAACCTACAACAGATCCGTTGTAATTCCCTCTTTGATCTCACACAATATGCTCTCTCTTTCTCACTCAGAATATAGATCTACATGGATGCAATACAATTTCCTCATATATAGCGAGGGGTTACCTTCTAGGGAAAAATACCCTAAATTAAACATAACTTCTACCGTCAGATCTCTGCTTAATGAACGAGCCACATTGACTACGAAATTACAACATTTTACAAGGAAATTTTACATCTATTTTTAGCTTTGGGGTAGTGCCCCTAGTCCACCGCCGAGGGGGCTCCAAATAATCATCGTCGCCCCCCCTGGACCCCCCTAGCAGTACACATTTTATGGGTGGTGTTGCTACCACATTAGGAACTAGGGTCCAATGCGGTGCTACCTTTGAATACAAAATATAATCAGGCTCCACACCCAACAATCTCCCACTTAGAGATTTATTATAGCAACTCCACCGCTGCTTCATTTGCTGGACAAGGACACTACTTTGGACCTGGTTGTTTCTCATCTTCTTCATCATACTTGAATACCAACTGAAACTGAGTAGAATCTCAGTTTCTCCCTGGTTACAACTTTTGTTAACATATCTGTAGGATTTTAGCTAGTGTGTATCCTTTCCAGCTTCAACTGTCCATCTTCCAACGCTAACCGTATGAAATGGTACTTGATTAGACTTGGAACGAAATGCAGATTTCTTTGCAAGATGTATGGCACTCTGGCTATCACTGTATAACGTGCCCAACTACTGCTTCTTATCCAATTCATCTAGAAACCTTTGTAACCAAATCATTTCTTTACTAGCCTCTAAAGCAACAACATACTCTACTTTTGATGTTGAGAGAGAAACAACACTTTGCATTTTCGAAACCCAACTAAAAATTGTTCCACCTACAATAAACACATACCCTATTGTGCTCCTCCTGTTATCTATATCACCCGCCATATCTAAATCAACATATCCCTATAGAGCAATGTTTGAACCACCAAAGCATAATTTTTTATTTGTGGAACCTCTCAAATACCTGAGAATCCACTTCACTACCATCCAATGTTTTCCTGGATTATTCATGTACCTACTTACAACTCCCACTGCATGTACAATATCAGGCCTTGTGCAGACCATGTTGGGCATGGAATCCCCCCTGAGGCATGTTTTGGGGCTCAAAGCCCATGTTGTGACCAGATAATGTTATAAAGCCCTATGAATTGTGGGCACGGAAGTATGTTAGAGTCATAGGATTGTCCGCCCTAGTTTGTAATGTAATGTCGGCCTACCCATGGTCCACAGACCATGGGATTGTATAAATAGAGCGATGCTCTAAGTGTAAAGAGATAACATGTCTAAGGGATTGAGTAGTAAGTGTCTAAGTCTGTCTTTGAGTCGTAGTGTAGGAGAAGGCTCTGCAGCTGAGTGTACAGAGGCCTAATTTTCCACAGCTAAGTGTACAGACCCCTACAACTGAGTGAGCAGGGCAGAGTCGAGTCTGTAACTGAAGAAGAGAATAATAAAGAGAAGTTTTATGCAAATTCTGTGTATTTGTTCTTGAGTTATTACATGTTTGATATCAATTGCAAATATATTGTTTATTTACTGTACACACTTGTATGAATGATTTATATTGATAAGTATACTTCACACATGCAAGGAAGCTAAGTCAATCAACTAACGGTGGAATACTAGTAAGGACTTGAGTAATAATAGTGTTCACCCCCGAGTAGGGCTGTGCAAAGGCAACATCTCAGGCTGCGATGTATAGGTAAGTGTGCATAACAATGTGCACACAGGGTTAAATCGTGAACCACTTGAACCCATCAGACATCTCCAGGGTGCCGGAAACCTAGTTCTAGCACCCTCACTTACTACTTTGGGTGAGACCTCAGTGTGCGCTCCATGGACTGTTTCCAAAAGGGCTAGTAGTATTGGGATTTGTTTGGCTAAATCACCTCTGAACCTGGGTCATGCCCCAACAAGCCAAAAAATGGTTACATTGTCGAGACACGGATCTGGATAAGAGATGTCTGATGTCGTGTCACTGGAATCTGACAAAGAAAGAAATTGAAGGGTGGTTGTACAGAAAGATTCACGAGTTCGGGGCACAAGAAAATAGGAATCCATGAGTATCGAAGTAACAATGGTTAGAGTGCTACTTATATATACGGAAACCCACAAAATTTTCTTTGCATCCTTCCCCTTTGAGTTGTTTGAGTGGATCGCGAAGCTAGCAGACAATTAGGGAAGGTGTAGGCTCGACAAACTGATTGTGTGGACTCCAGAGTTGGTGCGCATACTAGAAGCCTCTGAAGATAAGGTCATGCACGCTATGGACCATTCGCTTGATCAAATTATAGGATGGTTTATCATCGAGTTCGGGGTAGATACTTCAGTCAGCTACATCGAGGTGGAACGATGCTTCCTCAAAGGACTGCGAGGTAATTACGTTAAATATTTGAACACTTGGATTAAAATGTTGTTGTGTGAAAAGCAGGTTATGAGAATAAATTGATGTTTGGGACCACGCAAAGTGGGAGGATCTATAGAAACAAAGGTAGCGCAGAGATAGAGAATATCCCCTTGATTTCACCTCGACGAGAAAGTGAGGAAGAGCTCACGAAAGTTTCACCAAGAAGTGTGATCAGTTTGATAAGGCAGTGAGTTCTACATATACCACTTCCACCTACACCACCACCAGTTTCACCATCTTCACCCCCATCTCTGCCCACACCACCTTCGCCACCACTACAGTTCAAAATGGCGAGTGAAATAAAGTTGCTAGTGTTCAAAGGAGTAGGGAACAAAGATCCAAACCAATTTTGGTTAGTGGTATGGAAGCGCAAGTAATCACATATGACAACATTAAGAAGGAAACACAGGTAAGCGTGTTGTAGGATCACACACTGACATGGTACATTAAGCATTCCAACAATAATCAAAACACAGGGATCATGGATATCCAAGCAGCGTTGAATAGGGAATTTAGCAGGTGAAAATTGAAGACACAGTCGATTATCGAGTTTAAGGAAATCATGATGCTTCCAGGCAAGACCCCCTAAGAAATGGATTAGAGACTAAAGGGCACGATTCGTGAAGCTAACATGACCTTGACGGATGGGAAACATTGCACATGGTTTGTAGCATCACTAATGCTGCATCTAAGGACGACACTATCGCAGCAGAAGTTATCCACCCAGGCTGAAGCTTTGGAGATTGCAATGAGACCACACGAGACCCCAATATAGATCCTGGCCTGGGAGTACAACAAATCCACGAGCAATTGAAAAACTTGTGTCTTGAGATGCAAAGTTTGAAACAAGACAGGACAACTGACCCAGAGGCACATGAGGAGATATGGTGCATAAAATGCAAAGTCCAGGGACATGACAAGAACCATTGTCCAATCTTCATGAACTACTTGGCGGGAGGAGGGCCAATGCCATTGAGACCATAGGCACAAGCAAGAATGAGCATGGTTCTACATTATGGTGCGTGATTTGTCCAATAGGAGGGAAGCACACTACAGATAACTTACATATATTACAGAAATATACACAGATGTCCCAGTAGTTATTATGTAATTTCTGCAGGTTAATAGGCCATGATGAGCGTACTTGTAGAAGTTATGAACTGATGATGGATCGAACTACTACCTACAGAGTTCAGATCGAAATGTGAGCCCTCGATCAAATCCAGGGATGTCGATCTCAGGGGCACAGATGAGGTCGAGGTGGAATGGGACCAGGAAGGGGTCACGACAGCTGATTTGTTACAATTGCAGAGGGCTAGGGCATTATGCCCACGATTGTACAAATCCGACGAGAGAATCATGTTTATATTGTACCTAGTTTGATCATGAGATGGAGGACTTCCCTACACTAATAGTGAGGTTGCGCGATAAAGGAATACTCCAACCTCCCCTAACTCAAAACCTACAAATGATGAGGTCTGAGCCATGCGAAGAGGACCTAAATGTAAACATCGTGCTCCGAAGAGGTATCATGACAGGAGGTGACAAGGGCAAGCAACCCGAAGAGAGTTCTTGGGTTCACAAGGCTCCTACAAAGGAACCAGAGTTCGATCTGGAGTGTGCAAAGAAGACATTCATGGAAGCTAAGAAGAGCTTCACGGAGGCCTCCACTTTAGGTACTAAAGACAAACTAGAACTGGAGATGGACCCATCAATGCTTACTAGCTTTCTGGAGACATGCATGAAGCTACCGCGCAACAGCAAGGTTGTGAAGGGACTGCAAGAACTCATCACTAGGTGCACTGGGTCAGGAGAACTGCACGTAGTCCGGAATCTTGGGAAGCACACCACGCAAACAGGAACGGAGATGAGATTGACTATGCAAATTAGGGAAAATGAAATGGATAAAGTGATTTTGGATCTAGGATCGGACGCGAACGTTCTACTAAAACAAACATGGGAGCGCATGGGTAGGCCCGCACTGCAATGTTCTCCTATTCAATTGAGAATGGCAAACCAGCAAAAGATCCTACCGATGGGGAGATTGCAGGGAATAATGGTCGATATCGAAGGTGCGAGTGCACTTGCGGATTTTGAATTAATAGAGATTATCGATGACAACAATCCCTATCCCGCACTACTGGGAATAGATCGGGCCACTAATATGAACAGGGTGATAAATATGAAGAAGCGCAAAATCATTTTTGAGAAAAAGTCACTGCATGTAGTGGTACCTTTAGACCCTCCAGAAGCATCGTGCTACATAGAGCCAGTGCGTGATAACGAGAGCGATGACAATATAGACTATATCTACAAGATAACTGCTCAGGAATAGGATTGGGTGAATCTAATAGCGGATGGCAGGATTTCGTGGGAGCACAAAAGCTCCTGCACCTCAGATTTAGATGAGGAAATAGAACGATGGCAAAACTGGTTACACGAGGTAACCACGCTCAATTTCAACATGATGGTAATATCACTACACTGCGTGACAACAGAGGTAATGGATCTGCCTATGTATGATGGGTTGACTGAGGTGGATGATTTCCTGAAAAAGTTTGAAAGAGAAGTACTTGAACAACAACGTTTCAGTGCTCTGAAATGGGCACTGTTCGTTACATCCACAAGGTGGTGGGGTACGCGACAACAACATTTTAACGAATGAAGCAAATGCAGAAGCGTGATGCTTATACAATTTGGAACGCCTCAGCTACAGATGGAAGTAGGGCATGATGGACGAAACAGCCTGTGCGCCCACCTCTCCAGATGGGTACAGGCGTATGGTACGCAGCTTGCACAAATGCACACCATCCTCATGATAGTAAACAAGAACAAGTAGGATTGGGTAAGACGAGGGCACGAATGACGAATTATGCTAAGACTAAGCGCGCCAAAGATTATCCATAGGTAAGCATCTGACAAGGTGTGCGAAGTGCTAAACACGGTCCACCATGTGAGATGCACTAGCTCGGACCTGCGCGTACCAGTGGTTCTATGGGCTTATAGGACCATGTGCAAAATCCTGACTGCTCGAGCACTTCCGAAGCTGAAGTATGAATCAGGGGCAGTAATTCCTAGGGAGCATGCAAAGCTTAGTCCATGCATAGCAACACCCTTAGATACAACGGTCCGCGAAGCTCGAAACGAAGGAATCACATAGACGTAAGAAACATAACACATTAGACTTGAGGAAGAAATCTGATGGGGAAACTTTAGACTCTACGAGCTTGTAAAATAAATGGTATGATTAAGGAAGAAAAGCGTTATGATGAACGCAGAGGTCAAAAACCTAGAAGATGAAATATAGGAAGCATTTCTCATTGAAAAACCTAGGATGGTAAGGCAAGGTGCATGCGATCATATTGACAAGTTTGAGCACTTTCACCATGGATTGGTTAGTCTGCTACCTTGGCTTGGACCGCATATCGCCAAATGTAGTGGCCAGGGTAGTGCGTTGCAAGTAGTAAAGTGCGTGAGGCCGACCACAACAATGGAAGGTGGGGATTCTCTGTGAACCGTCATGGAGGATGGGATGGAGCCCCACATGGGTGGTGCGACCACCTGAATAGCTACGGGAAGGATAGTCTTAGCACTCCAGGAAATTGAAAGGGAGCGTGGGACTATAAACTATTCTACCCAGGAGCTGCGCAATATTGGGAATGCATGCAGAAGCAAAGCGTCACAGGGTCCATGTCCATGCATGAAGAGTTGCGCTGCCACAAGGATTGGCCAGAAAGTAACCATTGAGGTCACTATTCACGATGGGATGTGCGACTTGAGGCCAAATGGAGTAGGTAGAGGGAATTTAAGACGTGATTTATGGGCAAGATTTGGGAAACTCTGCTACCAAGAAAGAATTAAAGGACCAAAATTGGGGGGAATGGTCGAATTCAAATTCAAAAGGCGCTATAAAACACAAATGGCTACCCAGAAAACAACACTTGGTCAATTGAGAATTGAGCGATTGGGTAGACCACTAAGCATTGAGAGTCGATAAATAATTGAGCCCCTAAGTTCGCGAATAACAGAATACAGCCTATATAGGATGACAACAACTAAGGATTGGTTGGGAATTGAAGAGGTAACCGTCGGCGAGGCCGCGCGACCCCAATGGTGGAGGATGTTCCAGAAGGTGCCAGGGTTGTGGCAGAAATCCTGAAATCACTGCGAATGCCGAGGCCCAAGAAAGATAAACAAGCAATGGACCTTGTACGTGTGTCCCCAAGGAACCCACTAGGTAGCAATCTATCAATGGCAAAAAAAGGGAAAGATGTCACGATCGATGCAAATGAGGAAGAAGAAGATTTGGAGGCCCTGACCATTGTAGAGGAAGAAGAAGAAGGCATGGAAGAAGATATTCTACCTACACGCTCTACAACAAAACTTCCCGCATATGTCCCTCCGTGAAAAGGGAAGACCTAAGCGCCAAAGGACCTAGACAAAACCAAGAGCTCACTACAGACCCCGCTCCTCTCGGATGGCATAGTGTTTGAAGGCATGCACCTGGGCCACGTGCCAACCATTAAGTTTGAAGATTGGGACCTCACTAACCGTGAAAAGTTCCCTCACCTAGAGACCAAGAACCTCATGAAGCAGAACACTGAGGGGGTGGTGACAATGTTAGAGCCGCAGAAGTGGCTGCGCAGTGTGGAAAAGGCTGGGTTGTTGCACTTACTATGGGTACCGCATTTCCACCATGCACCCATAACCATTTTCATCATCAGGCCGCTGCTTTGCCTAGTGCATGATGGGTATCTATGGCTAGAAGAGCCTATCCCCATCACGGTAGACCTAATCCACTGCATTTCTCAACTCCCTGGGAAAGGAAAGGACCCCGCAACCATAGCCGAAGGAAATGGCAGTGATTTGGCCCTTGCAAAAGCCATGAAGACAAAATAGAAGCTAGAGAAGAAGAAGAGGGGCTACGTCATCTCCAACATCAAGGAAAAAGGGGTACGCGTAGCAACCCAAATCCTGGTTGGTAAAGTTATGAGGAATTGTTGCACTGATGAGGTATTGGTGTTGGTGGTCACACTAGCCGAGCAGTGTGCGAAAGGGGTCCAGTTCAACTGGTCTAAATTCCTTTGCGAAGAATTTTTGAAGAACTGTAGTGAAGCCCAGGAGAAAGGTAAAACCTTACACTATGCGTGGTTATTGTTATCCATAATGCTTGTAGCAGGGGAATCGCCAGAGAACAGTTAATTCCCCAACATTGATAGAGAATTACCGAAGGCCACAAAGTATGCTTCACTCTGGGCCACAAAGGACGTGAAACGATACGCAACACAAAAATATTCTAGGTGATCATGGAGATGAGCATCTGGATGTGGATCAATCAGAAGCTACGCTTGTTGCCCATGGTGTACAATAATCTGCAGAGTTTTGCAGACTTTAAAGTTGATATGCACAACATTTTTATCAGGGTGTTTAAGGATCCGGCGAAGCATTGGAAGAAGCTACCTTTTGTAGCCACTGATGATGCTATTTTTACTATCTTGAAGACATGGCCTTCGGAATGGCGCACCCTAGATCTAACAGAACTTGAGAATGTGGCAACACAAAATAAGAAGGACGATGCCAAGCTATGTGTCACACAATTGGTAGAGAAAAGGTGGAAGGAAATAGCAGTATCTAAGGAAAGGGCAACATGGGAAGGGACACAAAAAGCCTCCAAGTAGAAAAAGGCTGCAGAAGCAGCAACAACATCACAGGCGGAAAAAGAAGCAACAACGAAGGTAGATGAGGACCAAGCAACGTCCTCACAAGGGCAGGAGGCAGAGGAAGCAGAAACAACAGAATGGAGTGCGGACCCAGGGACCACATCCATGCAGCTGAAGCGCCCACACATGATAGAGAGAGCAGGACCGAGGAAGAAGGTCAAGGCCTCGAAGTTGCCCATTGGGGTCCTTCAGGGTGCAGCTACAAGAGTTACAGGTGTGGCCCCCTCATGTGGCTACCCTTTCGACCCACCTCACAGTAGGATCCTCAGCAATAGAGTATATGCTCTACGCACGGATGGAAAACACAATAGTGTTACTGAAAGGGGCCCTAGAAGCAGCAACTGAGACCGACAGATTTGCGGTTAACATGATCAAAGGCCTTGGCCTTAATTTGGTTGCCCTTCTACAAGAGACACTGTATCTACTACAGGATGGGATAACGGCTGAACTGCGTGCTAGGGAGAGCCGCACGATCCAAGTTCTCAGCGAACAAAAGATAAACATGGAACAACTCAGTCTGCAACGTGATGAATTGGTGTTGCATAACCAACAATTGGTGCAGGTGGTAGACGACACTTGTTGATGCATCCCGGAGTTGTCCATCCTAGCAGATCTACCAGTAGAGGTGAAGATCCACAGGTTTACAACTAGAATTTGCAAGGCTAAAGAAGAAATGACAAAGGTTTAGTTGGAGTTGAATCTTCAGATCGCCGAGCTGCGGTTAATGGCACAGCCTTCCACTCCTCTGAAGGCATGAGAATAGCGTGATAGCACTATCGCAACGAGATTGGAAGAAATTGGAGGTGTAGTGCAAGACTGTACCACTTTGTTGGAGCAAGAACTTGAGGTCCACACAACTCTGCAAGAGGACCCCAACATCCAGTGCTTGGAGACAGAGTGCGAGAACTTCAACAACAATATGACAGTGTCATAGGAACTACGTAGATAGTAGTCCTCACTTAGTGGCTTGCAAGGATGCAGCAAGCAGAGGCATTGAAGGAGCAGGTGGACACAACGTGACATAAGGAGGTAGTTATCAAAGTGCACGTCTAGCCATGGATTGACGAGGCTTTCACTATCATAGAAAAAATCGAAGGAAAGCTCATGCACATACAAGGGATGCACATGTTAATGTGGAGAAGCTCCTTAGACTTGGAGGTCTCAAAATAAAGGATGCAACAGATTCAGCAAGCAGTGGCGTAATGCGTTGCCGACATCAGTACAGTTCGAGGATAGTTGGAGGAACTCCATGCCAAGATCACCGCGCTGATAGAGTGACTCGAGGGCAAGTCACGATATTTGTGTTGGGGGCTTTTTGGGCATGGAATCCCCCCAACACATGTTTTGGGGTTCAAAGCCCATGTTTTGATTGAATAATGTTGTAAAGCCCCGCAAATTGCAGGCGCGGAAGTATGTTAGAGTCATAGGGTTATCTGCCCTAGGTTGTAATGTAATATCGACCTACCCATGGTCTACAGACCATGGGATTGTATAAATAGAGTGAGGCTCTAAGTGTAAAGAGGTAACAAGTCTAAGGGATTGAGTCGTAAGTGTCTAAGTGTGTCGTTAGGTCATAGAGTAGCAGAAGGCTCTATAGCTGAGTGCACAGAGGCCTAGTTATCCGTAGTTGAGTGCGTAGACCCCTGTAGCTGAGTGCACAGGGTAGAGTCAAGTTTGTAATCGAATAAGAGAATAATAAAAAGAAGTTTTATCCAAATTTTGTGTATCTATTCTTGAGTTATTACATGTTTCATATCAATTGCAAATATACTATTTATTTACTATGCGCACTTGTATGAATGATTTATATTGCTAAGTATACTTTACACATGCAAGTAAGCTAATTTAATCAACTAATGGTGGAATAGTAGTAAGGACTTGGGTAATAACAGTGTTCGGCCCCCGAGTAGGGCTACACGAATGTAACATCTCAGGCTGCGAGGTATGGGTAAGTGCGCATAGCGACATGCACATAGGGTCAAACCACAAACCACTTGAACCCATTAGACATCTCCATGGTGTGGAAACATGGTTCTAGAACCCTCCCACACTACTTCACTTGAAACCTCATTCTGTGCTTCACGGACTATTGCCGAAAAGGCTAGTAGTACCAAGATTTGTTTGGCTAAATCACCTCTAAACCTGGGTCAGGCCCCAACAAGCCAACAAACCATTCCATACATTAAACTTCAAACTGCTAATGCATATGGAACTTTAGACATATAATCCATTTCTTCTTGAGTCTTGGGACACACCTCCTTACTTAGTTTGAAATGGCTATCCAAAGGTATACTAGCTAGTTTTGCATTCTGCATATTCAATCTTTTCAACACCTTTTCTATGTACTCACTCTGAGACAATGTTAATTTTTTATTCTTCCTATCTCTAGTTATTCTCATACCAGGGATTTGTTTTGCATCACCCAAATCCTTCATTGAAAATGAGTTTTCCAATTTTCTTTTGAGCACATTTATTTCCTACATGTTAGAAACTGCAACAAGCATGTCATCTACACACAATAACAATATAATATAGCTGCCATAATTTTTCCTTTTGAGATAAACATAATGATCAGAGTGACATATATTATAACCTTGTTCAGACATAAACCTATCAAATTTTAGATACCACTGCCTTGGAGCCTATTTTAAGCCATGCAAGCTCTTCTTCAACCTACACACTAGTTTCTCCTTCCCTTTTACCTCATATCCTTGTGGATGATGCATATATATCTCTTCCTCCAAATCCCCATGGAGAAAGGTTTTCTTTACATCTAATTTCTCAAGATGCAAATATTCAGTTACTACTAGACTTAAAATAGTTCTGATTGAAGTCATTTTAACAGCAGGAGAAAACATTTCATCAAAGTCTATGCCCTTTTTCTATGCAAACCCCTTCACCACAAGTCTAGCTTTATACCTTTTTCTACCTCCATCTTCTTCCTTCAACCTGTAAACTAATTTATTCTGCAATGTTGTTTTACCTGCAAGAAACCTGACTAAGTCCTGAGTCTGGTTATGTGCTAAGGAGTCCATCTCTTCTTTCATGGCTTTCTCTCACTTTGTCCTAGTTTATACTTGCACTGCTTCTTCATAACATTCTGGTTTCACCAAAATCAGTCAACAATACATAATATAATGAAGGAGACTATCGTTTAGGGGGTCTACTTATCCTGGTAGATCTTCTAATACCACTTTCAAGTGTTTGAGGTGCTTCTTGTTGTTGTTTTTGTTCTGTCCATTGGTCATTATGATTTCTAGGCACCTTCACTTTTTCTGTGATATCATCAAGCACTATGTATTCTATGTTTTCTTTTTCCTATTTATTTTCCTGCATCTAATCCTTATACAATACCTTTTCATTGAATATGACATCTATGCTCCTAATGATTTTTTTTTTCATAATCATAAAAGAAACAACCAAAATCATTAACACCATATCCAATAAAAGTACATTTCTTTTATTTTGCCTCAAGCTTTATTCTATTTTCTTTATTAATGTGGAGAAAGGCTTCACAGTCAAATGTGTTTAAAAATGAGTAGTTTACCTTTCTACTTGTCCATACCTCCTCTAGAATACCACCATCCAAGGAACTTGAAGACCCTCTATTTATTAGATAAATAATAGTATCTACAACATCTACCCAAAATTGTAAAGGCAATCCTGCATGCAATCTCATGCACCTTGCACACTCCATGATTGTCCTGTTCATCCTTTCTAACACACCATTTTCTTGTGTTGTTCCTGGAACTGTCTCCTCTTTGTGAATTCCATTCTCTAAATAATACCTATCAAACTCTTCACTGCAATATTCACCTCCATGTTCTGATCTAACACACTTCAACCTTTTTCCTGTCTCATGTTTCACCAAAGCTTTCCATTTCCTGAAAGTATCAAATACATCATATTTATTTCGAATACAATAAATCTAGGTTTTTCTTGTTGCATCATCAATAAAAGTAACAAAATATCAAGAGCCACCGAGAGATGATACCTGAGCAGGTCCCCATACATCTGTATGCACCAGATCTAATTTTTCACTCTTCTTTTCTTTCCCAACTCTGAGGAATCTAACTCTCTTCTTTTTTCCATAAACACAATTCTCACAGAATTTTAAATCAAGATGCTTCAAACTTGGCAATGAATTCCTTGAGTGAATAATCTACATCCCCTTCTCACTCATGTGCCTGAGCCTATGATTCCACAATGTCATATCTTCTCCTATAGAGGATAAAGCATTAACAAAATTAGATATACCATTGCATAAATATAATGTACCAACCTTTTCTGCTTTTGCTATTACCATGGCTCCTTTAGTGACCTTCCAAGTTTTATTTGTAAAAGTAGTTACACAACCTTCACCTCCCAACTGCCCTATTGAAATCAGATTTTTCTTCAGATATGGAACATTCCTTACCTCCTTCAATATTCATTGATTTCCATTTTGCCGTTTTATGAAAATTGTGTCCATTCCAATGATTTTACAGGGTTTATCATCACCTAATCGAACCTATTTGAAAATATTTCCTATTAGGTGTGGCATGGAATGAGGCCCCTGAATCTACCACCCAGGCATTAATAATATTTTCTAATGAGAGAATCAAATCATCTTGCAGCACATCACCTGTCACATTCGCTTCATGATTGTTTTCTTGTTGTGTGTCTCCTTCTTTTCCCTTTCGAGACTTGTAGTCTTTCTTCAGGTGTTCTTTCTTCGTGCATTTCCAGCACGCTATCCTCGATTTGGAATTGGATCTACCTTTCCTTGACTTACTATGATATCATGGGCTCTTTCCTCTTTCCATTTTTCTTCCCCTAGTCTCTATTGTCAAAGCATTACTCGATGTCTCATCAGAGCTTTTCTGTCACATTTTCTTGCTAAGGATTGCACCTACAAAATCATCAAACTTTAAAGTACAAGATGGAGAGAGAGAGTTACTAATTTCCGTAACTAAACCATTCCAACTTTTTGGCAATGATCATAGAAATAACAAAGGCCTGACTTCATCATCAAAAGTTACCCCTACAAAACTTAACTGACTGGTAATTGTATTAAATTCATTTAAATGATCAGGTAGATATCCACCTTCTGACATCTTCATATTAAATAAATGCTTCATAAGAATTACCTTATTTGAGGTAGAGGGTTTTTCATATAATTTTTCCAATGCTGACATTAAACCCTATGTTTCCATTTCCTTCGAAATATTAAAGGCTACCGATGCCACTGGTCATAGCCATATTGTTCCAAGTTCCTTTCTATCAAGAATATCCCATTCTGTGTCTGTTATACTCGTCAACTTCTTTGTCTTTGCACTTAATGGTAAGTGTTGGCTTGAGGGGGCCTGACCCAAGTTCAGCTATAATTAGCCAAATAAATCCTTACACTACTGGACCTTTTGGCATCAGCCCATGGAGCGCAAACCGAAATCTCACCCGATGCAGTATAGAGGGATGTTGGAACCAAGTTTCCACAACCTGAGATGGTTTTGATGTCGTTTCATTCCCTCTACCCCTTCCTTCACGTAGGTTGCTTCGTTCTAGGGCCTACGAGATGAGCCCTCTATTCCAGCCTTCAGTACCCCCGCAAAAGGGTACGATCGGCCTTTGAGCAGCCTTAGCCTACTGCTCAGGTACTTTTGAGCTGCTATGGAAGCGTGCCCTACAAATTCCCTAATTAATCTAAGTGATTTTCTTATCTTATCAGACAATTATAGTTAACACAATTTAAACAGATATTCGTATATGCATTCAATTATTCAATGTAATTGTGGTCATTCGCACATCATATAAGAAAAATAAGGGAAATTGATACATAAAGTATCAAATGCACCAACAGAACAAAGACAAAGAAATTTCAAAATATCTCTCTTTATTAATATCTTCCAAATGTTTACAGACTCTATCCACCCTACACACATAGTTGTAGGGGTCCGCGCACTTAGCTGTAGAGCCTTTACCTATGTTACAACCCAAGACTTAGACTTCTTACTTTAGAACTATGACTCTCTTACATTATTCATCATTCCATGTCTCCAAAACTACTTAGAGCTTAGCTCTAGATCTCTTACAGCTGACTTTACTTTTCAAAACTAAGGGCGGACTAGCGCTTATAACACCTAACACCTTCGCACACCGTGACTACAAAATGTGGATACTTTACCATTTTATTCCAAAATTTAACTCAAACATGGGCTTTTAGCCCCAAAACTACCCTTGGGGTATCTCACTCCCAACAGACCCCCAACACAAACATCATGACACACACTCGAGTCACTCCGTAGGTGTGAAGATCTTTGCGCGAAGCCCATCCAACTCAACCCATATGACTGCTACCTCTGTCGTGCACTAAGCTATCGCCTGCTTCGCATCTTCCACTGTCTTCTCATTCATTGCTCCTGCGCTATCAGGCTAAAGACTTTTTTGTGTCACTTGGAAAGTCACAAGCTTTCCTTCAATATTTCCTATGACTTAGAAAGCTTCCTCCAGCCAGGGCTTTAGTTGCGCCTTCAGCACTGCTTCCTTGTGCAGTGGTGCATCCACCTGTTCCTTCAGTTGCTTGGCCTTCTGTAGCTTAGCTAGCCTCTGTGTTAGTGCGTCGATAGCATTGTGCCCTTAAATTCATCATAGTGCTATTGTAGCTTGTGTGCTTCCATCTCTAGCCTCTATATATTTGGGTCCTCCTGTAAGCTTGTCAGGACCTCAAATGATTGCTCAAACAACTACGTGTAGTTTGCTATTGCACTTTCCACCATCACAACTGCCTATGTGACATCAGTTGCCCATTTTTCCTTTAGTTCTGATGGTGTTGAAGGCTGGTCCCTCAACTACAGCTCTGTAATCTAGAGGTTTAACTCCAGCTAAACCCACGCCATCTCAGTCCGAGTGTTGCGCACCCGTGTGGCCAATTTGCGCATGCGGACCTCGAATGGATCCTCCTCCAGAATGGCCAACTCTACAACCATTCTACATGCCTCCTCAGTGACTTGCATGATCTTCTTGCTCTGGTTGGTCGCCTTAGTCTCAGCCGCAATGGAAGCATTTCTTTGTAGGGTCATTTGTTCATTGTTGATCCACTATTCGTTGATCACCTGAAGGGCATGGTGCTCTCACACCCTCATTTCTGCAATTACTCCATCCTACAAGAGGTGGAGTGATTCACATGGAAGTGCTACCAGGTTTAGCCCAACTCCCTTCAAGGCACTAACAGTGGGCCTGTCAGCCTCATTTTTCATGGTCAGTGCTCCATCCGGTAGCACTATTGCACTAGAAGTCTTCGTGCACAGCATATCGGCAGCCTCTGAAGTGTCGATGGCCGAGTTGGTAGACACTGTACCAGCCTATGACGCATGGGTCTGCAACTCCTACAACCTAGTCTAGATAGCCCCTAGTATGATCTATTGTTATTGTTCAAATTGCTGCAGGGCCTCCGCGGTGACATCTCTAACTGTGTCATTGATATCATGTAAGTCACCCTCCATCAATGTGATAGGGTCCAACAAGGTCTTGGTTTCCTTGGATTTCTTTCTAGACCCTCCCTTTTCCAGCTCTCTCGAGCACTTAATGTGGGCAGATGTCTCCTGAGGGTCCTCACCATGTTGTTCTATGTCTTCCTCTTTGGTCCCAAGTGAAGGCGACCACGCACCTTTGTCAGAGCCATGCTCTATGCCACTTGTATGTTTTCCTACCTCCTTTCCTACTTGCTTTGCCTGGGCCTTCTCAGCGGCCTCATTTTTCCTCTTTTTGACCAGCTACGCCATCTTCAGATTGACCTCCCCCTTCTTCTTCTATGCAACAAACTTGCTTCCACCCACCACCAAGTCGATGGTAGTGTGCCACTCCACTAGCCATTGATCAAGCACTGCATCGATGGCATCATCTGTGGCCAGATACGGCAAGTCATACCACTTTTGCACAGGTTCCTTCCATGCACTAATTGATATTCAATGGAAATCAGCTTTAAACTTGGCATAGCCCTGCAGGTTGGCATACACTATGGGTAACAATTTCGGCTTACGATTGATGGCCATCTTGATATTCATTTCCATCAAGATCTAGAAGATCTTGTTGTCCTGAACTCGCTATGCATCCTTGGTCGCCCACAGCTAAGTGTACTTCACTGCTTCAGGAAGGTCTAGCATGACCGAAGGGAATTGGCTCTCCTCTAGTAGCTTCCATGCTTCCAGCACAATCGACAGCAAGAGCCACACGTAGTGGAATGTCTTTCTTTTCTCTTATGCTTCATGATAGTTTGCCAGGAACTCTCCATGAAGGTAGTTCAACCAATTAAACTGGACTCCTTTTGCGCACTATTATGAGAGCACGATGACAGGTGCTGACACCTCATCAGCGCGGTACTTCCACATCACCTTCCCTGCAAGGATCTACATTGCTACCTTCACAGCGGGGTCTCACATGCTGGAGATAGCATACCCACGCAGCTTCTTCACTAGCTTGAATTTATCCTTCATTTAATCTGTGAGAGCATGCTCTTTGCCCTTGTTCTCGAAGATCATCGCTAGATTCTCACCTGTATATAGCACGCACGTTATTCGGTGAATTAACATATATATGATGGATATTGGCTCCTCCATCCATAGAAACCCATCATGCACCAAGCACAACAACTGCTTGATGACCAAAACTGTCACTGGGGTGCGATTATAGTGTGGCACCTAGAGCAGGGTGAGAAATCTTGCCTTCTCTACTCCCCTAAGCCACTTCCATGGCTCCAATGCAGTCATCCCCGTATTCATGTCTATGATGTGGTGCATCAAGTGCTTGGTTTCCAGGTGTGGGAACTTCTCATCGTTTGCCAAGTCCCAGTGTTCAAGCTTTAGTATCGGCACTCTGGCCAAGCACAGACCGTCGAAAGCAATTTTGTCCAGTAGCATAAAGATTTGTAGGGAAGTCTTATTCTCATCAATTTCCTTTGGGACATTGGACTTAGGCTTGCACAGAGGGACATACTCCGGCAACTGTGTAATAGGGTCTGCACCCTGGGCTTCAACCTCCTCTACTTCCATTCCCACATCCTCATCATCCAGTGGGATGTCTTTGATATCTTCCTCCTCGGCTTCTAGGTCTATAGCCTTGTCTTTCTCTTATGTAGTGGGCTTTGGTGGGTTTCACCTTGGTGAGGCATGCACCAGTATGATAGGTTGCTTGCCCTTCTTGTCCTTCACGGTTTCCTTGGTTGGGGTTGGCTTCAGCCTTGGTGTTCTCGAGGATTTAGGGACCTCCTCCCATACTTCAGCTACTTCTGGAGTAGCTACGTTGGGAGCAGCTACTTCTTCCTATTTTTTCATTTCTTGTGTTGGCTCTTCTACTACTTGCTCTGTATGTATAACTTCTGGGGGTGCTGACGTAACACTCTCCATCAGTGCTCGCAATGTCTTAGGCAAGTTCACAAATGCAAGAGTCTATTTGAGATCCTCGAAGAACTCTGGGTCCATAGGTTTCTGAGAGCTCAACAACTGAATAATCAAAATGCCAAGTGTTTCTTTCTAGACAACCACTTGT
The DNA here is from genome assembly GCA_031772625.1 of Pinus tabuliformis. NCBI lineage: Eukaryota > Viridiplantae > Streptophyta > Pinopsida > Pinales > Pinaceae > Pinus > Pinus tabuliformis. The sequence goes on along the minus strand of CM062809.1, from coordinate 411,633,629 downwards.
AGCTTATAGGGCATTTTGAATTCAAATCCGACCGTTCCCCCCAAAATCAGTTCATTAAAGCCAGATTGGCAGAAGATTTTCAAGGATCTAAGCCATAAATTTCATCTTAAATGCTAGTCGCCCACTCCATTTGGCTTTATTTCTTTCGTATTTTCATGAACAGTGACCGTAATAGTCACTTTCCGACCAACCTGAGCAATTTATCCCTAGGTAGCGCAACTCCCTCTACGCTGTCGTGGACCTAGTGACAATCCCTTGCTTCGCACCATCTTCCAATCGTGCAACTCCCCAACTCGGGCAGTGTAGTTTATAGTCCCATGCCTCCTTTCAGTTGCTAGAGCGCTAAGACTATTCTACCTTCATTTAGTAACATGGTTGGTCTGCTAGTGTATGGCTCCAAGCGGCTTCCATTCACTTTTCCGCGGAAGGGTTCTCCAATCAACTTGACCAGTTGTACCACTCCTCCGTCAGTAATATCCTTAATAACATAGGGCTCTAACCAGTGCATCCTGAACTTCCCTGGAAATTTATCAAACTTACTATCATATAACAAAACTAGTTCATTTACCTTAAATGAGTGCAACTTAATGTGTCAACCATGCCATGCCTATTCACGCTGCTTTTGGACCTACTGGTGAAATCCAACCAAAAATCTCTCTTCTTGGAGCTCATCCATCTATGCAAGCCTCTCCTCGAGGGCTGCGTGAACCGTCATACCTATGAGTGCTGCTATGTGCAGACTAGGCACAATGTATTCCATAGGCATTACTGCTTCAATGCCATAAGCAAGCTTAAAAGGGTTTTGTCCAGTCAACTTCTTGCATATCGTTCGATAAGCCCACAATACTATAGGTAGGCATCGGTCCCAATCACTTCATTGAGCATTGAAAACCTTGGTTAACACATTTTTGAGCACTATGTTGAACGCTTCCACCGTCCCATTAGCCTATAGGTGATAAGGCATGCTCTTCTGGTGGTATACCTGAAATTCCTCTGTCAGCGTACTGATCATCTCATTCAAGAAGCGCATACCATGATCACTCATCAAGATCTTTGGACAGCCATATTGCATTAGTACATGCTCAAATAGGAACTTCGTGGAAGTCACACCCATGCAATCCTTCACCGGCTGCGCCTCTTCCCAACGAGCCAAATACTCCATCGCGGTGATAATGTACCTTCCTCCCATATTTCCTTGGGGCTGAATGTGTCCCACAAAATATATCGCCCACTTCTCGAAGGGTTGCAACGTCATTTGTGGATTCAAAGGCATCTCATCCCTCTACAATGGTCTGCCAGTCCTTTAACACACATCACACGCCTTGCAGTATTATTTTGAGTCATGATGGAGGGTTGGCCACCACAACCCTGCACGCAGAATCTTCTGCACGGTCACTCTCCCTACATAATTTCCTCCCGCATAACCCCCATGAGTGGCCATGAGGATGCTACTTCTTTCGAGCTCACGTACATACTATCACAATATCACATTAGTCCCCATCTTGTACAGATGCCCAACAATGACAAAGAAATCTACTGCGCGAACCACTAATTCCCTTTTCTGTTGGACAGTGTATCCTTCCAGTGCAGCACCTGCCATTAGGAAATGTACTATATCCTCAAAATTACCATCCACGAGGTGCACTGCAAATAGTTGTGCGTCAGGCAATCCTTCTTCCAAGCTAGTGGGTTCCTTTCCTATTTCGATATGTGACAGATGGTCTGGGCTGGCATTCAGTCATCTAAGCTTCACGACAACTTCAAAATCATACTCTTGGAACAATAAGAGCCACCTATAGATTCTCCCCCCCAACACAGGATTTTTGACCAAGTACTTCAATGCGGAGTGATTGTTATACATCTTAAAATGGCCTCCCAGCAAGTAGTTCCTATACTTCTAGAGCACATGCACCATGGCTAGCCCCTTGCACTCGCTAGTGGAATAGTTCTTCTCCACTTTGGATAATCTTCCACTTGCAAACGTGATAGGATGGTCCAAGCCTTCTCCACTAGCTTGTGTTAGTATTGCTCCTAGCGCTATACATGACACATTGACATGTACATGAAACTCTTTCTTCCAATCCGGGAAGACTAGAATTGGCACGGTGACCATCTTTTCTTTCAGTATATCTAAGATCTTCTTACAGTCATCATTCCAACAGAATGTGACATCCCTCTTGAAATTTTTTTCCATAGGCACATTTATCTAGGCATAGCCTTTAATAAGGTTTTTGTAGTATCTCGTATGTCCCAAGGCAACATGCAGCTATTTCACAACTCCTCGGCGCTTCCAATTTTAGTATCACTGCGATCTTTGTAGGGCATACCATCAGTGCCTGTCTGCAAACCACATGCCCGAACAAGTTCCCAAAAGGAACACAAAATAGAGACTTCTTGAGATTGAGTGTGATCTAGTATCTTCGACAGGTATCTAGCATTAGGCACAAGCTTGCTACATGGCATTTAACCAGCCCAAACATAGTCTAATCATCAAAATTATACCTCCAAGAACTTCTGAATAAATTCCTTGAATGCAGCAACAACTACGTGTGAGAAGATCGCAGGCGCATTTTTTAATCCAAATGGCATTACAGTGTACTAAAAACGACCCCACTTGGTCGTGAAGGTTATCTTACTCCTATCCTCTAGTGCGATTTTGATCTGGTGGTACCTAGAGAGCCCATCAGTGAAGGAATATGCTTCATGGCCACCTACATTTTCGAACACTTCATCGGTGAACGGAGTCGAGAAAGGGTAATGTACACAGGCATCATTCAACTTTCTAAGATCCATGCATATCCTTATTTCATCCTTCTACTTATTTTCCTGTACCACCATTGGTCTTACCTAGTCAGATTCTTCCACAAGCTCAATGATGCCTACTGCAAGTGTCTTGTCCAGCTCTAAGCAGACCTTTTCCTTATATTTTGGATTGAGATGGTAAGGCCTTTGCTTAACCGGCTTCGCATCGGGATTCAACATAATCTTCATCATTCCTAGGTCCCCGATTATCTCTTTTAGATCTGTAAACTTGGTAGGGAATAAATCCTAGTATTCACGGAGAAATTCAGTGACCTTCTCCATCGTCGTGTCATCCCAGTAGTCTCCAATATTCACGAATTTGGGTTCTGCCTCCATACCAATGTTTACTTGTTTTGTTTTCAGTGGCGTGGTTATATCAGGGTTCTCAATCTACGGTCCTTGAACCTCACAGTGAACTTCTGTTTCTGGAATGTTAATCTTCAGCAGATCCTCATTCTCTTCTTTAGTAGTTACATGATAAAATTCTAGCTCACGAATTAACTGAGTATCCCATTCAGGATGAATTAGGTCTAAAGGATCCTATGGTATCCTAAAGATTGCTACTTTCACTTCTTGTAGCGCTTCATCAATACTGTCAAACCCTTCCTCAAAACTGAATGTCATCATGAATCCCTTGCGAAGGATATCCCATTCGCCTATCCCATGGTGGAGCTCAATTTCTACATACTAGTTCATCAGGACAATATCTAGGGTGTGACAGAACAAATGCACCGATTCAGGTTGAGGCTTTTCTCCATAAGCCTCAGTCCTTTTTCCAAATGAGGTCACGGATCATCTTTCCCATCATACTTGTCTATCATTCACATATTTAGCTTCCCAAAGCGAGTTCTCATCATTCTCTTGCATTCGCCCCAGTCATCAAATCTTCCCTTATGTGTACCCCACCATCTTGCGGGCATAGTGCGATGGACCTAGTCCAATGCCTGGAAGCACTGCTTTTCTAGTACCTCCCTTTCAAATGCATCCAAAAAGATATCTACCTCATTCAGACCATCACAAGTAGAAATATTTCTTACCTCCAAGGACACACAACGCAGCAATCGGGTCATCATGTTGCAGTTCAATGTATTCACTTCATGTAACCAGTTCTGCCAGCGCTCTAACTCTTCATTGGAGTCTGATGTGCTAGAACTCTCATGATCGCATGTAATTTGTCCATTCATGGTGGGATTCACCCAATATTGATCTCGCGCCATTATCTTATACATACAATTCAAATCGTCATCGCTCTCATAATCGTGGAATGGTTCCATATAGCACAATCCCTCAGCAGGATCTACAGGTACTATTATGCACAGTGATTTCTTCTCAAAGATCAGCTTCTAATTCTTCAAATTGATTACCCCATTCATATCGGTGGGCCAGTCAATTCCTAAGAGCACAAGATAGGGATTACTGTCATCCACTATCTTTATTACTTCAAAATCAGCTAGCGTGTTTTCTCCCTCAATATCCACGGTCACCCCCTACAACCACCCCATGGGGATGATCTTTTGTTGATTGACCATTCTTAGTTGAATCTGAGACCATTGCAAAGTGGGTATCCCCATTCATTCCAAAATCTGCTTCGGCAGGACGTTCGTGTCTGACCCTAGGTCCAAAATAACCTAATCCATCTCATACTCTCCTATCTGCACTGTTAGTCTCATCTCCCATCCTATCCTTGTTTTATGCTTTCCAATCTTTCGTACTACATGTGGTTCACCCGATGCAGTTCCAATGCATCTATTGATAAGCTCTTGTAACCCTTTCACATCCTTACTATCGCGTAGTAACTTCATATAGGTCTCCAGGAAAGTTGTGAGCATAGAGGGGTCCATCTCCTGCTCGGCCATATCCTTGCATCCTGAGGTGGAGGCCTCAGTGAAGCTCTTCTTAGCTCCCATGATGGTTTCACATGCGTGCTCCAAATCAAACTCAGCCTCCTTTGCAAGATATTTGCGAATCCATGTACTATCTTCTAGTTGTTTCCCCTTGTAATCTCCTATTGTGATTCCACTTCTGAGCACTATATTTACATTTGGATCCTCTTCGCGTGGCACAGACCTCATCATCTGCAGGTTCTGAGTCGACGGAGGTGGTAGTGCCCCTTTGTCACGTATCCTAGCTATCAGCGTAGGATAGTCTTTCGTTTCATGATCAAACAATGTGTAATACTTGCACGACGAATGCATTGGATTAGTGAAATCATGGGCATAGTGTCCTTGTCCTCCGCAATTGTAGAAAATAAACTATCCTTGACCTCTTCTAGGTCTTCCTCTGCCTCAGCCTCTTCCATGCCCCTGAAATCCTATCCACACCATCCCTGCACTCTGGTCAGGGGGTCGTGTTTCGGTCTGAACCCTATAGGTGGGAGTTCTATCCATCATCAATTCATATCTCCTTCAAGTATGCTCATCATGCCTTATCGACCTACAAAAGCTGCAGAACAGTTGTTGCGGTGTCTATACAAACCTCTGTAGCAAGTGAAAGTTATCCATGGCATGTTTTCCAGCTACCTGATAGATAGCACACCATAATGCAGGCCCCACTCTAGGTCCTGCTTGAGCTTCTAGCCTTAAAGGCATCAGTCTGCCTCCTGCAATATAGTTCGCAATGGTCCTTTTCATGCCCCTGACTCTTACATTTCAAGCACCATACCTCCTCGTGCACCTCTGGTTGAACAGTCTTGTCCTGCTTTAGACTGTGCATCTCAAGGCATAGATTCTTCAACTGTGCATGGATCTGCTAAACTCGTAGATTTGGATCTTGCATTGGAGTTTCATGTAGTCTCATGGCAATATCCAAGGCCTCCGCCTAAGTGGTTATCTTCTGCTATGATAGTGCAGCACTTAAGTGTGGTAGGAGCGAAGCAACAATCCACTCACGATGTTGTCCATCTGTTAGGTTCATGTTGGCTTCACATATTGTATATTTCAACCTCTAATCTAGTTCCCAAGGCATCTCGCCTATTTGCATCGTGATTTCTTTGAATAGCACAATTGACTGTGCCTCATATTTAGGCATCCTGAATTCTCTATTCAATGATATCTTGATGTTTGCCACTCCAGCATTCAGGATATTGTTAGAGTACTTAATATACTAAGTTAGTGCGCAATCTTGTAGAGCACTAGCAAGTGTCACCTTCTTTGTATGATCATCTTTAACACCTTGAGCTTCCCATACAGCCCTTACAATGAACCAGAATTTGTCTCGGTCCTCATTTTCCAAGCCTTTGAACAAAGGCAGCTTCACTTTATTTGCCATAATGACCTGTGGTGGAGGTGGAGGTGGTACAGGTGAAGTTGGAGTCAATGGTGGTGAATTTGGAGGTGGTGTGGGTGGAGGTGGTATTCGTGGGAATCATTGTCTTATTAACTGAATAGCACTTCGCGAAGAAGCCTTCACTATTTCTTCCTTGTCACCTCATGGAGGTGAAACTAATGGATTGTACTTCAGACCCTTTTTTCCTTTGTTCGTGTAAGTTTTTTCAATTCTTGTAGTCCCGAACATCAAGGTAGCTGCATAACCCATTTTTTGCACAATAGAATTTTAATCCAGGCATTCAAAGATTTTACGTACTTACCTCGCAATCCTTTGAGAAAGTGTCGCAAAGCCTCACTGTAGCTGACTGAGGTGTCAACTACGAATCCTGTCACAAATCCTCTTGTGACGCTATTGAGCCAATGATCGATAGCGTGGATGACATTATCTTCTGATACTTCCAATTTTTGTATTAGCTCCGGGCTCCACACAATAGGACTGTCAAGTTTCCACCTTCCTTAGCTATCTGCTAGCTTCGTGATCCACTCGTATAGCTCAATAGGGAAGGAGAAGAAAAAGATCTCGTGGATCTCTGTATACAGGTATCTGCCTCCGATCCCCCACTACAGGGGGGGCTCCAAATAATCGTCATCATCCCCCCTGGACACCCCTGGCGGCACACATTTTATAGGTGGAGTTGCCGCCACGTTACGAACTGGGGTCCAATGTGGTGATACCTTTGAATGCAGAAGATAATTAGGCTCCACACTCAACATGATCATAGTCAGTCAAGGCCATTTTCTATCTTTGAGGATCCAAAATAGTAATCCTACCTTCTAAGGCATCAAATACCTGGTAACTATGCTTAGTATGTATTATTTGGGCCAATCCAAAAGTCCTTTCTTTCAAATGTTTAAAAGAAATAAGAAGTCATCGGGCTTTGAGTAAAGCATTCTTAAGCTTGTTAGGACCATACCCAAAGTCCTGAAGTATTTTCCAAGGAACAAGGCTCAAGATGATAGAGCCTGTATCATGAGTTTGCAGTTTTTGATAGGTGGATCCCTAGAGAATATTAAAACTTCTTTAAGATGATAGTTGGGTAGTGTGTGACCGCTCTCAATAAAACACAACTAGATTTTTTTGATCTAATTGTCTATTTGGACACAAGAATATGGCACCCTCTACCTCCTTGCATGTATGATGATGTTAAAGAGTATTAGAATTTGTATGACACTAGAAATTATGAAAATAAGAAACTCAAAAACCTAAATGCACCAGTCAGTGGTATCACCTTGCAATGAAGCCGCATTATTATTGGTGATGATAGTCACTATGTTATTGTTGTGATGGAATTGGAAGTTAGGGGTGCAAAGGTTTTGCCAATATTCTTAGGTGGATTAGATTTTTCCACCCCTGTGGAGAATTTATTGTATGATTCAATAACAAGGAAATCTCTTGTAGATGTTTTGGTTTCCTAGATAGGATCATCTTCGCTCTATACAAGCTTTGTCCAATCTTGATGTTCCCTACATTGTGGCCTTGCCACTAGTGTTCCAGACTACAAAGGAATGGCTTATAAACAATTTGGGATTGCATCCAATTCAGGTTGCATGGAAGATTTCTCTTCCTGAGCTTGATGGTGTTTTGGAGTCGATTGTTTTCTCAGGTTGCAATGCAAGAATGGGTAGGTTTCATTGTTTTTCTCAACATTATTTCTGCAAGTTCATCAATTAGATAATTTTTTAACAATATAATCTATCTAAAATTGTTGAACTTGTTGTGAAACTCAAATTATCATTACATCAATGTCAGAATACCAAAATAGGGGTCATGGTACCATACACATATGTAGGATCAAAGTTTCTCTTGAGCCATTGCAGGGTTCTTTTGAAGTGGCCATAAAAATTTGTTTCTAACTTCTTTATATTGATGTGTAGGCAAGTCCCATGCACTTCATAAGTGTTTTGAACAATTTTGTACAAGGGATATCAAGTGGGCTCAGCTAAATAAAATAACAAAGGTGATCATGTCAAAATTTCATTTCAATTTGTTTTGCATGTTACAACCTAATTGAGATAATTGAAGTTAGGTATAACAACAGTTTTCTTTGATGCAATATATTATTACTTGCATGTTTGTAGGAGAACAAGAAAATAGTTGTATATGTATTTAACTTCCCACCTAATAAATCCAATGTTGGCACTGCAACCTACCTCAATGTATTCTCTTCAATTTTCAGTGTATTACATGAACTAAAGATAGATGGATATAATGTAGAAGGTTTGCTAGATACTTTTGAAGCACTGATTGAAGACACAATTCATGGCAAAGAAGTTAATTTCAACAACCCAAATCTTAATATTTCTTACAAAATTAATGCGAGAGAGTGCTAACAACTCACACCTTATGCTAAGGCTTTGGAAGAAAATAGGGGCAAACCTCTAGGGAACCTTAATTACTATGGGGAGAACCTACTTGTATATGGAAAAAAAATTGGCAATATTTTCATTGGAGTGCAACCAACTTTCATATATGAAGGCGATCCAATGAGCCTTATTTTTGCAAAATCAGCAAGTCCACACCATGGATTTGCTGCTTATTACTCATTTTTGGAGAAAATATTTAAGGTTGATCATGTATTTAATTTTGAAACTCATGGATCCCTGGAATTTATGTCTAGCAAGAAAATGCGTATGAGTGATGTATGTTACCCAGACAATTTTGTTACCTATATGGATCTAAAGGGAGTTCTTTGCCATTTTTTCTTGTGCACTATATTCAGAATATTAAAGGAATTCGGTGGTGGAGTATTTTCACTTGCAGCTACAGTCATGAGTGATCTTATTAACAAAGATCCAACTTTCTATTTTGTTCTAGATGTTGTTGGTCTTCCTAATGTCTTTTTGGACGCCATCATGGTTGGTGTCCTCCCTTCTGCAAATGCAGTAGCTTGTATACCACAATGTTTGGATGATTTGTGTCTTAATAAACTTGGTATTCAAGCTATGAGGGTTGATCCTGGGTCTTCCTTAGATTAGGCCTCACAGTTACCGATTCACCACATTGTTAAAAAAAAATGATTGTGTTTCTCTAAGATGTTTTGTGAATTTTTTTACATCAAATACCTACTTACTGGATTTGGAAAGTGACACTCTTGGGTCCTTATCATCTGCCTTGGATGAGCTTATGTGAAATTATGCTTCTTTGAGGGATCTTGGGTTGGATGTATTGATAGAAATTTTAAATTCTATTGCAAAACTTGGATCTAGTGATGAAGTGTCTTCCCCGCTGCAAGAATATGCCATCTATTTTGCTCTTGTCATGGAAATGAATTTAGAAAATAAAAGAGTTAGTTCAGTGGATGTAGATGAATCATCGAGGGAAAAATCTGAGTTGGGTGGTTGATACTTTTGCTGAAAATTTGTCTTCAAACATTGAATCCTTTTTCGAGATTGTATAAGAAATAATGCACGTCTCTTAGAGAATAATTTGCATAACATAGATACATATGGGGGTTTTTGCTAAGAAAACGGTTATAGAGGTCATGTTATAAATATTTGGTTTACCCCTCTAACCATTATCATTTTTAAGTGTCCAACATATTGTTGTTGCATTTAAGAATTTTTCATTGTAGCACTCATCTCCTCTCACAAGGATTGTTTGTACTACTCTGAGAGGATACATGAAACCTAGAATTGAATTCATGGATTTGCTGGTTGGAACAAAGCTGACATGATATTGAGGTAGCACAACACATGATAATTTTGAGATGCCTTTCAAGTCTAGATGGTGTTTATCCTTTTCAACACATCTACTAAAAAACACAACAACAATGATGCCTAAAATTGGTTCTGGGGATGCAAATATTGAAGGATGTAGGAAGGGTGTACAAAGAAATAGTTTTGCATATATCTCTTGTTAGTGATTCAAACGTAGATGTAAAGAAAGAGTTTGAACAAGAACCCGCAGCTAGAAATTTGGCACCAAATTCAGTAAGTACAAAAGCTGATAGTGATACTAACATAGTTTAAGTTTCTCAGTAAATGAACCCAGTGTCTATGAGGAATGGACTTGTTTCTCATTAGTCCATTGAACCTAAATATCTTTCTATTATACAAACAAGAGTTCATTGCCATAGAAGAAGTGACCATGGTATCAAAGGGATTTCAAGAATGCGCCTTGGTCAGCTTGGGATACATGCAGATGCATCCATGGTTGACATCTCAAGGAAAAATGTTAAAAGGAAGTCTCCTGATCTCCTAGAATTAGAAAATATGAATAAGGTTGAGTCTGTAATGCATCGTTCTATGTGAATCTTCTGAAGGTTTTGGTAGTACTCAATCAACATTGTGATGATAGAGGACTTCTTAGTGCAGTAGCCAAGAGTTTGGTGGTTTTTCTTGCCAAATATTTTCATGACAATCTTCATGTCGATGAGAATTATAGCTCGTCTAAGTTTGAGTCATCACTTTCTTCAAAGTTTCTCTACTCAGGGAAGGTTGTGGATGACATGAAAACAATTATATATGTTAACTGAAAGGAAATGTGCAATATAACAACGGTGAATTGTTTCTATGATCATGGTACAATTAAAAGTATTTTGAATATTTTTGAAGCAACAGGTCATTTATCATGGACAGTACCATTATGTCACAATGAGGAGTGGAAACAAGAAATGACTAAGGTATTGAAAATGACAAGCTAGAGCATGCAACTCTGTTATTAGAGACATTATGAAGCTATTTCAGGATTTTGGAGTACCTTGTGAATTCTTATTTCCTATTAATTTTTCCCTCTGCATAATAGTTTTTAGTGAAACTAGTTGTTGGAGGCTCTATCAATGTTCTAAGGGATCCATATATTTTTGTTCGCACCCTACAGGATCAAGTTCTCAATGTCGTTCTATCTATCTAGTGCAATTCAATGCTTTATCACTATAGTCCATGTTTGATTACCTATGTTGTTTCCATTATTGCACATGAATACATTGCCATAGCTGATGTTAAAGGAAGAAGAATTGATATTCCTAGAAGCACAGGTCAACATTTTAGAGGTCATCAACTTGATGAGGCTACCATTTCTATGATGGTTGACATGGGATTTCCAAGGTCTAGGGAAGAGGATAATTAGTTACTAAAAAAGTGACTAAAAAGTTGCATATAAATGTCTTGTCTTGCATTCCTAAAACATTTTGATATAGATCTGACCTGAAAATATATGAGAAATATAAATATACCCAAGAAATAACAAGATCTGAATATAGATAGAAATTCTTCTTTATTGATATCAAAACCCTTAAGGTAGGGCAACACCATACATTCACTCCTTAAGGAAGGAGAACACTCCACAAGCCATATGCTTGTTCATACAATAATCCTTGACATCTCTCAATGGGGAGTCTCTAGCCTCTATATAGGCCTCATACATACAATACCATGGATCATTACCATGGTTCCCTCAATACCATCTATCTAATACCATGGGCTTATTACATTATTGCTAACTACTTGTGGTCCATTACATGATACGGGTTAACCGCCTTATTTATTACTATGGCCCATCCCATTATTACATTATTCCCTTAGGTACCTCCCTCTGTACCCCATATTATCACCCGTAGGTATACTACATTCCACCCCCCTTAAACATGTTCCATCCCCAAAACATAAGAAGAACACAAATAATAAGATCTCAAAAGAGTAGTCCATTGGTACCATGCGCATGCATCTAGCCGTCCCAGAGAAAGGTGAACTCTCGATCTAGCTGGTGCGTCACTCACCTGAGATGGAAGTTGACCCCGGTGGCTCTTCTATGTTGATGTGTAGTAGGTAGATCATTTCCCTTCTCTATCTATCATGCGGGGGTTGTTTTCATTGTGGCTAATTGGTTGTCATCTTATTGGTTGTTTTCTTGCGGGGTGATGTGGGTGGTCATATGCTGAAGTGTTAACCAATGGTATATCTTTCTTTAATTCACCACCTAATGGAGGCTGATTGGTATCCAGTGCATGTTGTTGTGTGCCTGTTGTTGTTTCTTATCTTCAAATATTACTTCAACCATTGAGTCCTCTATCTAATGTATCAGTACCTATAACATTTTCTGTTTCAACCTCCTTAGACACTACCTATTTTTCTGGTACTTGGTTTGATGTTTGTGTTTGATTGTCGACCATCACAGGCTCATCATATAATGTGTCAGTGTCATTAGATCTTTGTGCTTCTACCTCCATAGTCTCTGCTTGGGTCTTAATGGAAATATCCTGCAATGTAATTTTCTTCTTTTTATACCAGAGCTTCAGGAATTTCTTTTGCACATTAATATTGACAGTACCCATAGATTCCATCCAAGGATATCCCAAAACAACATCCATGTTATCCATATCTAAATTATAAATCACAATGCAACACATACTTATCCATAGAAAGCTTCAAATCTTTGTAAACTTGAACATCCTTATTATCAACTTGTGTGTTTTCAATGTGTTTTGCTGGAACTTGCAATTTTTTGCTAAATTAACATTGATAAAATTATGCTTGCAACTAGGATTTACAGACACAATGATCTTCTCCTTCTGAATCAATCCATGAACCTGTAGTAAGGGGATACCAGCAGAAAATAACCCTTTAGGTTTCTTGGTTTCTTTCTTTCTTGTAAAATAAAATCTTTGCCAGTTGTGTGCCTGTCTGTCTGAGCTTAGTAAGAGGGCCCAAAAAATAGATTTACGGTCAAAGTGGGCACAAATGGATTTTGTGAACATCTGCCAAGTAATTGTCCTTGGATAGCATTTAGAATGTGATTGCCACCATTGCCATCTTTCTTGGTCCAAGTAAAGGTCTCCCACACACAGTTTAGTTTCATCATCTACGATGTGATTCAGAGAGAAATATTGTTGCATTTGTGCTACCCATATTTCTGGATCAGAGCCATCCAATTTGTACATCTTCATCAAATTCCGATCTACACACTAGAATTTCAGGTTCGCTCCTTAGCTTTCTCGTCGTCACAAAAATTTCTTAAAAAGGAGTTGATTTTAAATTAGAGAGATTTCCCTCATCTGGGCTCTGATTTGACTATTTTTTTTTTTGAAATTGGGTACTTTTTTGCAAATAACCCAGATCTACAATTATATTCTGCAAATGTTGCTATAGAATGTACAGATCTGATCTGCAATCTTGCCACCCCAAAAAATATTTGCAACATAGCTAATTTTTAAATCAGCAATATCTCCCTCATCCGGACTCTGATTCAGCTGATTTTTTTTTTCAAATTTGGTATTTTTTCGCCAAAAAAAAAATATGCAATTATATTATATATATTTTGCACCCAAACATACAAAACTGATCTAAAAACTCATCGCCCCAAAAAATTTCTGCAACACAGTTGATTTTTAAATCAACGATATCTCCCTCATCCGGACTCTGATTCGACTAATTTTTTTTCAATTGGGTATATTTTCACAAAGAACCAAGATCTGCAATTAGATTCTACAAATTTTGCCCCAAAATCTACATATATGATCTGCAAACTCGCTGCCCCAAAAAATGTCTGCGCACAACTAATTTTTAAATCAGGGATATCTCCCTCATCCGGACTCTGATTCGGCTGATTTTTTTCTCGAATTGGGTATTTTTTTTGCAAGTAACCTAGATATACAATGAGATTCTACAAATTTTTCTCCAAAATGTATAGAACTGATCTACAAACTCGCCGCCCCAAAAAGTTCCTACAAGAAATAAAAATAAAAAATCTTTGCTTTGCCCAAGAAAGTGCTTTGATACCACTTGTTATAGATCTAATATGAAAATATATGATAATAAAAATATGCTAAGAAATAATAAGATAGAAATAGATAGAAATGTTTCACTTTATTAATCAAACCCTTAAGATAGGGCAGCACCATATATTCACTCCTTAAGGAAGGAGAACACTCCACAAGCCATATCCTTGTTCATACAATAATCCTTGACATCTCAATGGGGAGTCTCTAGCCTCTATACAGGCCTCATACATATGATACCATGGGTCATTACCATGGTTCCCTCAGTACCATCTATCTAATACCATGGGCTTATTACATTATTGTTAACTATTTTTGGTCCCTTACATGATACGGGTTAACCACCTTATTTATTACTATGGCCCATCCCATTATTACATTATTCCCTTGGGTACCTCCTTCTGTACCCCATATTATCCCCCCTAGGTATACTACACATTTTCTTGCTCAAAATAACCATGAGGTGAAAGAATCATTGTAGTTTGTACCTTACCTAGATAGTTAATAAGACATTCAACAAAATGTGACTTAAAATGAGCATTGGGATCAGGTTTTAGAATCTCCTCCCAACCACTGTCATACTATTCAAATATACAATTTTCACCCCCTAGTAAAAGAAGCATGTCCCAATGACTAGATCACCAAATATTCGAGGGATTCCAAAGATCTTTTCCCAACTCCACCCTTATGGATTAGGATATTTAACTACATGCTTACCTAGGAATTCCATTAGAACCTATAAGGGTATTGCTTATGGTTAAAATAACATCACTTATGTCCCTTTACATGGATAGCATGATTCAACATAAAATTACACGTCATATTAAATGAAGAATTCTAGCATTAATGACAAACATGTTAGGGAAGTGGAAAGTAAGCAAAAGAAACTTCCATAGATTAATTTCTCTTTAAAGTGAATGGAAACATTGAAATGACCTGCAAATAACAGATTATGAGTGCTTCTATTAGGTTTATTTGTGTACAGGAAATATATACATTATACAACAATGAGGTCATAAAGAAGTTACTTTATTGCATTATAATTACAAGAATTTTTTGTATTATTTTTGCATTTGGCATCCCACACATGTTGGCTTTGAAGTTTTGGCTTGGTCTTTCAACACTTTGTAGTCTCACTTAATTATGAAGATGTTTCTCTCCCCACTACCTTGCAATCATGCTATTTTTCTGAATTATGCTTGAATTTCTGATAATAACTTGGATTTATATATTTGTTTTAACACCAAATTGAAATCACTGTAAACATACGCATATCCCATTAAATATGACATAAAGGTCATTCAAAGAATCTCACCTTTAGCCTAAGCACATGGTAGAGTAATTTATGAGGTGTGAAATTATATTAGAGGCATTGTTTGTCTATTTATTTTTGTTAGAAAAGGGTTTTCTCTTAGTTTTATGTGACTTTCAATTTATCATATGTAGCATGTTGAGAAATGGGAAAGAATAATGTGTGACATTTATCTTGCAGAAAATGATGCTAAATGAAAGGATATAGAGTTTAACAAAGTTACTATCTACTTTGGTAAAGGCAAAGGAACATTTTGAAAAGATGCCTAAGAATACACCATATACAGAGTTTGAAAATAAGTAATATATGCATTTTTATTTTATAGATATGTTATTTTTCTACCCAAGATATCACAAAATAAAAATATTGATATTGTAGAAATTGTTTGAGCACCTCATTGAGGTCAATTTTTCTGATGTCCTACTTGATTGATACCTTCTCGTGACAGGGAAGGCTTTAAATATGAATTAATATGTTCTTGAAACAAATCAAATTCACGGTTTATAGATATAAAATATAAAAACAAATGTCAATGCCTTCATTTGATTATTACTGTACTTTGGTATGGGTAGGTTACATGAAATGTGATAGGAAAAAGGATGGGGAGACAATGTCGAGCATGTCTTGGATATGATTCTTTCACCTCATGGTTATTTTGAGCAAGAAAATGTTTTAGTAATTCCAAACAAGACATCAATGGATAGGTAAACAATCTTTTATAATTGCAATGTCTATTCCATGATATCTTGTCTTTATTGTTTGATTGTATTTTGAACATTTTTTTATTTTGTTGTCTTTAAACTATGAAAGTCCATTTAAACAACAACGAAAGCTTGAAGATGAAATTATTATTACACGATATTGATTGAAATCCTTTTAACTATTTTGTGTTAAAAAAAATCATGACTATTAGAAAAAATCACTTTCATTTTATTTGAGCACATGTTGTTTATATATTTGACCAAGTTCATGTGTTATAGAATTAAATGTTGTTGCAAATAAAATGACAAGGATTAGACATCACACCTCTGATTATTTGTTTTCACAAGTTATCTACACCTTTATCTTTCTAACATGTAACTTAGTTGGCATGATTGTGCCTAAGCTTTCCCCAGAGGTTGAATATTAAGCTACTAAGACATTATTTTCTATAGTGACATTTTATTTTCTTTGTTTATATAGGTCATATGGCCATGTAGTGACCACTATCACCCAACTAAAGAAAACTTATTCGTTTTTCTTTCTTTTATGGGGAAAAATGGCTTTGACATTGCTGATGTTGAGGTATATGTTGTATAAATATATTATTGTCTACTTTAGTTTATATTCTAGTATTCATCGTCTTTCATGTCTTACGCTCTATACTATATCTTCTTTTGTTTTCAGAAAACGAACTCAGTATTGATGGTAAGAAGCAATAATTGAAGAAAAAGGAGAACAATAACATTGGAGTGACAAATGGAAAAAGAGAGAGATAAAATAACTGGTCTAGTGATACCCTTAGATCCAATATCCCACATAAGACAAACATATAGAGGTTGATGGTCAAGTCTTTCGAGTTGGTGAATTCACCCACAATGCATTGGTAACACAATGATAATGTTTTGAAGCGATGAAACAACATTTCGTGTGTAAATTGTAGTCCAACTAATATTAAGTTCGAAACTCATATTGTAATACTTGAAATTTCATATAATATAATTTATGTGGTTAAAATTATTTATAGTTGCACTTGATATTGTTTAGTATTGTAATTAGTAATTAACATATCTAACTTTGCGTTTTCATATTAAATGAACATGCACATTGTATGACATTTTTTTATTTAATCACAAAATCATACTAATTAATTTATGTTGATTAATAATGAACAAATAAAATGAATGTATAAGTACTAAATGATTAGTTTACACTGATTAATGATGAACATAAATAAAAATAATATTTGACTAAATTAGTCATTTATAATCATTATTAATGAAAGTAATTGAAATAAATATAAACTACTAAAGTAATCATTTATATAATGAATATGAAACCACTAAAAAGAGATAAATGATAACTGCAAATGATAAATTTGTGATTACAAATGACAAATAGATTTTGCATATATACGACTATTAGTAGCTAACTTATAATATCTTATAACAAGACCAAATTCAGTCATATTTGTTTGGTCATTAATTGGTTTCAAACGATGACTAAAATTTGCATATATATGACTATTAGTAGGTAATTTACAATATCTTATAACATGAAGAACATTTTGGTGATATTTCTTTGGTCATTAATTGATTTTCACGGGTTATCATATAGTAGTATATTTTGTTGTATATTTGGTCATTAATTGTGGCAATTAATGACTAAATAAATGATTAAATTAATGACCAAACTTATGACTAAATATACTACTAGGTGATAAAATTGAGACAAGCAATTAATAACTAAGCTAAAAACAACTAAAAGTTGGTCTCGTTATAAGATACTATAAATTAGCTACTATTGCTCACCGACTGAAAAATGGTCATTTATATAAAAATTTTAGTCATTTTTTTAGTAACTAATTAGTCATTTTGTAATAGTGACTACTTCCCTTTTTTTAAAGACACAAAAGATTTCAGTTTGGGGGAGTTTATCTTTTTATTAATTTATTTATCATGACCATGCCATTAATACTCTTTATCATCCATCGATATCAGTATTCATTTGCAAAACCTCCCTTATTCCATGTTGTTTTACACCAAGTAGAGATTTCATCACATTTCTAGCAACAACCTCATATTGTTTTCTATTATAGCATGAGGGCATGTAAATTTGCTAGTTGGGGGAGGATTTTCTATGCATGATGGATGTTTTCTCTTTTATTTCTCATTTAAGGTATACAATTTCATTTTCATACTGTACAGAAATTTATTTGCATATATCGTTAAAACTATGAACTGGATTCTTGTGATTTTTGGACATCAAAGAGGTATCATTAAAATACACAAACCCAGAAACTTTCAAGCTAAACCGGTTTGTAAGACTCCATAAATCATTCGCTGTCACCTACAACAATTTTTCTTATATCTTGTGATCTGTGGATCAGATGACTTTCAATTTTAGAGTGGAGAATCATTAATATAGTATAAATATTCTTACAAAATTTTAGCAAGATTTGGTTTATACTTTTCGAGAAAATAGTTAATGAAGTTTGATGTTACTTGTATCATATTTTGTTGCAACTTCATACACATATTATTGAAAGTTAATGTGAAATTACTATATGTTCTCCAGTGTTGCTAGAATTGAATAACCATTTTTTTGAAGAAGCCTTTGGGAAGAATTCTTATGTTCCATCAATATCATGTGTTTGGGTGAGCATTTTGATTAATGGTGAATATAGAGACATTGGGCTGCATGAGGACATGCAATATGTTCAATTTGGGAGAGATGTTGGGCCGCTAAATTGTCATTATTATTACCATTTCTTCACATATATTTCATCCATTTCCACCATCCTTTTATCACGTTATTTATCATAATTTATCATTTGATTCTATTTTATAATTATTCATGCTCTTGTGGTGATGTTTATTCTCCTTTATGGTTTATTAACGAATTTTTTATAACTTTACTCACGATTTTAACCTCCACGATCTCTTCCAAATTACAAAATTGATCTTCAACTCAATCATATATTCCAACTCAGAAGTTCACTGGGAAAAAAGGTGACAATTTTGCGTTGGAATTTTCAGGCAACTGAAGATAAATCTTGGAAATTTAAGACGGGTTTTGTGCATAATGGACCAAATTAGTTTTCTATGAGTATTTTTCCAAAATTTTGTCTACATTGAGAGAAATGCAATGTTCTCTAAAGGCGATTTTCTCATATTTGTTGTTGTGGTTGTTTTCCAAATTCTCCCAATTGCAATACCAAATTCGACTTATTCTAGCTAAATCATGATGGAGAGATATTTCAGATATGATCTTGTTGATCAATTTGTTGTGGAAAATCTACAATTGTAATGGAAATCATTTTTTAATCAATTTAGTTATAATTTTCCCTTGCTCTCTATATATTTAAATGAAGACAAAAATTAGAGAGGAGGATGGAAAATTGTTGAATTTGAGGCAAACCTAAGAACTTCATTCTGGTGTAATTATTTCTCTGAGATATTTTAATGAAAGAAGTTATCCATTGACTTCCACCTCTCCTATTCGTAATCTGATTTGAGTTATTTTTCAAGGTAGAAATAACTCTTGGGCAGTTCAACCCATTACCATGGATCAGGTGTTTCCTTGAACATCTAATGTAGTTTAGTTGTGTGCTTGTTTCTTTGAATTTTATTTTATGTTCCTTAAAGTAAATTTCTTTTTTTTCAAGTAATTTGTTTGTTGCTACATTTTCCTGATTTGTTGTTTCTTGCAATTTCTAGATTTCATTTAATTTGCTACTCTAGATTAGTATTTAAATTTTGTAGGATGCAATTGGTTAAATTTCCAACTCAGCAAGGTGTGGTATTTTTTAGTATTCATTCAAACTGTTTGATTAGCACAATTATTTTCCTCACATTTACTTTTCATTTTTTTTTTTTAATTTAGAATTATTTTTCAAGTCTTACATTTTATTTTTGATCGAATGAGCTTGATAGTGTAAACCCCAATCATGTAGAACTAGTGTTAGTTGTTGGTAGCTACTTGGATATATTTTGGAGACTTCCTTGAAACAAAAATTCGTTCCTCGGATTGATAATTAGTGTTCAGGTGATTAGTTGTTTTTTATTAAGAAATTAATTTCCACAACAGGATTGTAATATAAAAACCAATTTAGGTATATGAATATCAACTTGTTGATGAAGCTACCACCTCAGCATAATATTTTCTACATTGACTAATTGTTCTCTATATACGGGTTCATCAGAATTCTTACATCTACATTTGATAATTTCAATCTTTGCCAAATCAATTTGTAAATGGCTCAATTCAAATTTTAATTCCATTATATGCAACATGGAGCCTTAATTCCATTAGAAAAAACATGGAGTGTATGTTATATCCACAACTAAAAATGATAACAACATTCACCCATCATTAAAATGTAGAAATCACTACCTCCCTTGACTTTGCACATAGCCTGAAAACTGCCATTGCCTTGCTTGGCTAAATTCTTTACAATAACTATTGAAGTGATAGAATTTCTTGTCCTAGGAGAGCCTTGAAAAGATCATACTTTAAAAAAATATTTTACACCACTAACCTCTAAAGATTGCATCGATGATTGATCAAAAAACACTAGTGGCTTAGATACTAATTCAAATCTTGAGAGCATGGACATTTGAATAGGGTTTTATGAATTTTGAATAGGAATAAAGATCAGTACTCACCCACAAGTTGACTAGTCCATGTGCCAGTGCATCCCTTCAGTATATAGAAGCTAATGATGGTAGAAGAAAAAGTAGGTCCTTGCCACATCACTTCCAATTCCAATGCAAGAGAATGCACCCTTGCAACTAGTCATGTAATCTCATGGAGGGAGGGATGCCTACTATATATATCCTATGCATGTTGGTTCCTAGCTTGAAATATGACACCCCCCTCCTTTATGACAAAATACAATGAATCCATACCTTTTGGGTTGGCCTTGAACTATGGAAATCACAACCATCTCATCACCCTTACTTATATTCTCACTTATATTACAATGAAAAAATAATTTAAAATTATGCAAACACCTCAGTTGTGAACCGCTACATGGAAAAAGGTGATGTGAGGAGGATTGATCATAAGGAGATTCGTTTTCTTGAAATATGTATTTTGATTGTATTCATTTAAACTCTCTCAATCTTCCACATAAGGAAGATTAGATTGATTGTCACACCATCTTCCATTAGTTTTTTTCCAATGCTCTTTGCATGGGTTTTATCAACCCAAAACTTTAGTCATAAAATATGGATTATGTGTCATGCACACTTTCATCTACACTTCGCAACATTGAACCTACTATGATTACTATTTTTTAGTGGGCTACATCTATCCAACACCTCCCATTATAAGGAAACGAATTTGTTTGATTTGACCATAGTTTGTGTAAGTCAAGGGCCCTCATAATGTTCCTACTACTATTGAATATTGTAGTTGCATAAGGTGTGTTGTAACCACTATTAATAACACTATGAGAGTGATGGAAAATTGAACTACCTCTAATAGTGATAATGTCTTGGTTAGGGATAAGCTTCCACCAACGAAAATAACCTCTTTATGTTGGCAGAAGAATGCACCACAGTTTCAATAACACAAACCACTTCAATGAGTGCTGACAGATTCATGGGTTCACTCAAAATGCTTAAGGGACAACATTGAGTAAATTGTTTCTCATGCTCTACTGATGCTCTGGATATTATTGTATTGAATAATTCATAGAGCGTGAAACTAAGAGAAGCACTCAGGCCAACATAAACATTATTGGTAACTAAGATAAGAAACACTAATTCAAGAATAGTAAACCTTACATGCAGTGAGAGAGAGAGAGAGAGAGAGAGAGAGAGAGAGAGAGAGAGAGAGAGAGAGAGAGAGAGAGCATTACAACTCATGGAGAGAAACCGAAGCACTCAACACATTGCAGAGGTAGATGAATCTTTAGTAGAATGGTACACAGTGAAAAGAAATGGTTTGTGAAACAAGCACTTAGGTCAAGAAAAGAAAATATATCTCTAGAATTGATAGGCTAAACAAGGAAATGGTATATGTAGAACTAATGGGCCCTGGAAAAGATGCTGAGTTGAAAGGCTCTAGAAAATTTCTAGCCTAGCCTTCTCTGATACCATTTTTATGATTAGAAAATGAAGTGGCCTATGTTCTTGTATATGGAACTAGCTCGAAATCCTAAATAGGTATCCATTTCAAGGAAATATATATACAAAATAAAATTGTGAATGATAGTTCCATTGTAGGGAATGTCTTTCATAGTTGTATGTGGCAGGGGAATAGAAACTTTACAAACATGGTAGGTCTAACTAGGAAGCAAAGATGGTAGGCAAATCCAGTTGGTAATTTGGTCTTATGAGCTTAGAATTTATCGCACATAGAGAAACATTTGATACCAAGAGGATTATGTTTCCAATAATATTATTGGTGAATGTTTTGGCTTTATATTTGGCTTCTACAGGGAAAATATGGGTTATGCTTTCCAGGCTCAAGGGAAAACAAGGGACTTTGAAACTAAAGGTGAGGATTTTCAAATTTGGAATATGGTGAATGGGATTAGGGTTTGGCCCCTATGACCTCTAGCTAAGGGAAATCAAAATAAAATTTTCCATGATAGGGTGGCCATGAGAAAATGGAGAAGAGATGAAGTGTCAATGAATAGGAGCATAATTGAGGATTTATATTAGAGAAATTCACAATTAAGTAGTATAGAGATCATGCTAAAGAGCATCAAGGGTGAGATGAAAGATAGTAAGATAGGTACGTATTCATGAAACTCTATTTAAGATTTAAATTTTAGTTAAGATAGTAAAATAGATTCATCATTCAAAATCGATCTACATTTGTTTTTTTTTTTTGGACAGTAACGGTTAGATTTAAATGGGCGGTAAACCAGCTACCGCGTGCTATTACAATTCTTGAGCTTCCAAGACAGAGAACAGGGGAATTCTTACAGGGCAGAGAATGATCGCTTCTAATCCGGAGATTTGCTGATCAAATCGGTGTTCTGAATTAGAGAAGTAATCTACTTCGGCACTATGAGCATTGGTTAATTTTTGTAAGTGAATTGTTGGGAATAATTACTAGAGTGGCATTGAACATCACAACTATGGGTGTTGGAAGATGTTGCCACTTGAAGTAGTACTATTTTATGGCTAGGGTTGATTCAATTTCTTTTTACCTAGCCTTTTTTAGAGCCATCTTTTGATCCAATTGATGAAATAAAGGTGCCCTCCTCTTACACCTTTTATGGTAGGGGAAAATAGATGTTTACAACCATTAAAAAGAGAATGTTACAATTAACATTCCATCCAAGTTTCCATGGATTCATCATGTGATAAATATTGATCGATCATTTGTTATGTGAATTATCATATCCATTATGGAGAAGAGTGGTAAAATAGTGATAAGGTGATGAGACTCAGTTATGGTGGAGAGGTGATGAGGACTCAAATGCAATGAACATACACAAATGCCTTTGAGCTTCATAACCCTTGGTTGTAGCAGTATTGTGGGGGATAACACAATCAAAAATCTTGGGTCCCTATGCCTTCCTTCAAGAATTGTCAAATTGTAGAGCATGGTACCCTAAACCTTCCTGTCAACCATTGTCAGATTACATAGAGATTCAAAGCATTCATTAGAAAATGTCAAATCCTATGCATGGACTAATAACATAATTCCTTTTTCCATATTTCAAAACAATTTTTAATCTCTAAAAATGATCAAATTAAGTTGTTCTTAGTAGGGACATTATGTCACATCAAAGTTCACTAAAATAATCGAAAAATAAAAATAAAAATACAAATTTAAACATTTAAAAATATAATTTGTAATTGAGCCAAGAGGCTCATATTACATCCCAATATGAGGGTGATGTGTAATTTCGTCTGTGCTCGATGTGGAGTTTACACATACCCCTTTTAAAATTTAATATATATATATATATATATATATATATATATATCTTTAAATTAAAAAATAATGTTAGTTATAATCAAAATAGAAAACAAATATACATATTTGGTTAGTTTTACTTAAAAGTATTGTAAAATGTAGCCCCACTCTAATTGTTCTTTCTTTATTGGTTGTTGATATTGCAACCCAATACAAAGGAGATATGATCAAAGTATTACACTCTCACTCTTAGTTATAAATAAAATATTTCCATGTCCATATGAAATAGGATAATTTTATATCGACTTCAGAATTCTTTTAACGTAATTAAAATAAAAAGTAAATAAAGTTGATATTATTTATATTTTCATATTTCAATTAGATACATAAATAAACTATTTTAATATCCATGTTAACTAATTTGTTTTAATACCAGCTTTCGAACACACACACACACACATATCTTTGTGTGTGTATGTATGTATGTATGTAGATATGTATGTATGAAACGTCATAAAATATTTCAATGTGCAAAGTAATCCAAAGTAAAAAGTTTCAATTCCTTCCTCACAACAATTATAAGAGGGAGATATATAATTAATTCAATTCTTGATATAAAAATAATATGTGACATTTAAAAAAATATTAATAGTAATTAAAAAATTCAACATACAACATAAATAAAATATTTCAATATATAGAATTAAGTAATATTATAGTGCATTTGAAAATAGAAAGAAAAAAAAGTTTTAATGTGGAAAATGTAATCCATAAATAAAATATCTTCTTACTCATGTTAATTAAATTATTTTAATGTCAATAATTAACATGTGGTATATGGTTTAAAATAATAATAACAATAATAAAATGTCTACATACTATATAAAGTAATTGAAAAAATAAATTTCTATTGTTATAGAATTTCAAATAGCATTATTTTATATTTTGACCATTTTATTAAGGGTTAATATCGAATAGGGCAAATATTTGTTGGAATTGCATGTTTAAGCTATCTTATTCCATTTATTCAAGAGATTTGCAATGGGTTCAATCCATTTATTAAAAATGCAATTTGAAAGATGAAAAATTATAGAGAGAAAGATTCATCATGTATCAAGTTCTTAGAGGGATGCAATCTTTGGAAGTGCAATTTTTTTAAGTTTTGCACTATAAAAAGATTTGCATATCAAGAAATTTGATCCATCTCGACTATTGCTAGATTCGTGGTTAGGATAAATCTTTATAACAAAAATAAAATTAATAGCCCTTTCTAAAAACATAAAAATTTAATTAACTAATACATAGTAAAGAGACCTTGACCACTAGCTAAAAACTATAGTCCCGGTCATAGGGACTAATTAAAGCACCCATGAAGTGAAATTTCACAAAAATTCCAGGACTTAATAGCTTATGATAGACGAAAGATGGGAAAAGATTCACGGTGTTGTTCCTCAATCTAATTGATATTGTTTGTTATCAGACTTATTAAATTTTTTTATTGTTATATGATGTATCAGTTACTTTAGCCCAGTTTATCTTTTTATTAACAATGCATCCAATTATTAGCAATATAATCAATTATAAACATAAGTGAAGAAAGAACAATATATGCAGTGATAGATAAGACAATAGCACAACCATAAGAGACAACATATTGGTCCAAGACCAAGCAAAAACCCCACAAGGGGGAACCCTTTCAAATCTTCTTCTTTAGTAGGTTGTCATAAAAATATTTCAGTAGTGAGTACAATGAGCCCAATACATATGATTTGTGGTGAATAATAATAATTTAGATATACATATCTCCAAATATGTTATAACAACAAAGAGAAACCCAAATCTACAACATAATTGAAGTCAATTGAATCCAATATGTCAAATTTTAGATCTAAACTTTAGTTTCCCTCATCACGACTGGCTGTGTGCGACTGAAACTCCTTGGTCTCTCTCTTTGTCACTGTATAGGAGAAACTATGACTACAGCATGGCTCTTGGGAGGTCTTGATGAGAGCGACTGTGGCACTAAACAACTAAAACCGAAAGCTGCTCTCTTATCATTTTTGTGTGAGCAATAGAGATGGGAGGGTCTCTCCCTTACTGAATTTGTGCGAGTGACTCAGATGGCAGGGTCACTCCCAGGGCTACCTTGTGCGAGCAACTGGGGACTAGAACCTTTTGATCTACCTCTAAACCTAGATTCGCTCCCACTAAACTATCTCTGAGCAACCTGAGAGCAAGAATAGCTCTCTTACCTACTCTATTCCTATGACTAGGGACGAAAAAATATTATTTTGTGCCAGTGACTGAGATCCAAAAATCCCTAACCTATGCGAGCCAAAAAAAAATAGAAGAATAGAAACATATCTTGATAAGGTGTGTTAAAATGAACTTGAGGCCACTTCCTTTTATAGAATTTCTTGAGGGTTTACTTGGGATTGAGATTGACCCAAGCAGTTACCCAAGTGGTTAGGGCCAACCTGTTCCATAATGAATGAATGAATAAAATAATTCAAAACGTATCCTCCGCTTAACCAAATTAGGTGATATTTGAGTTGATTTTGGTCCTCTCGAAAAGAGGAATTTAATAAAAGAATCATCTTGCTCATCTTAGTTGTTCAATGTGCAATTTTACCCTAGTTTCAAAAATTAACACTCCCTCTCAACTAGGAAGAATTCCACCTTTCAATTTATGTTATTTGATCTCCACATCATCCTATAATGATTTGATTGTCTCTGCTCAACTCTATTTTTTGAAACTTTCCCGGATCTAGAAGAAGACGAATCAAGGAGAAATATCTTCCACCCATACCTAGAAATAGGATTATATATGATACAGGGGAGCACATCTCCAGCTCAATCATATTGCCTACTAATCTTCCCAACAATGACCCTGAGTAGTCATGTGGTAGAACACATGCATCGTAATCAACTTGGGTTTTACACCCCAATTACACTCTCAACTCGTTGGCGAAAATGAGGAGAGATATTCGTATCAATCTAGCTTGCTTGAGGGTATGATGCCAACTAGGTTATACTCTGCAAAGACCAAGAGGGGAACAACATTCTCCAACCCTATGAAGATAAGGGAGAATAATTCTTCTACCCTGGGTAACATATAGGGTAGCACCATATTTTCCAATGTTCCCTCAACCCCAGGAGCCCTCTATCTCAACTTCTCAACCTGGGAGCTCAAGCAGGGTGGTAAGAGTATGCTTAGTGTCCTCGATCAATGTTGCCTCTTATCTGGAGGAGATACATCCATCAGTCCAGGATGTTCTCTAAAAATCAAGAATTTTTTCTTTGGTAATGCTTTGGTGAGAATATTTGCAATTTGTTCTCTTGTTGATATATGATGGAGCTTGACAGCTCCTTTCTACACCATGTCTCGAATGAAGTGATATCGAATCTCAATATGCTTGTAATTTTCATGAAACACAGGATTTTATACCAAACAGATTCCACTCTTGTTTTCACAATATATCACTATTGTATAAAGGACCTACTCAAATAACTCTCCAAAGACATTTCTTAACCATATTGCCTTGCATCTAGCCATGATAGCAGCAATATATTATGCTTCGGTTGTTCTCAATGTACAGACTTTTGTTTTGTTCTCATCCAGGATATCATGGCAAATCCAAGGCTAAAACAACATCTAGATGTACATTTCCTATCGATAACATTTCTGACCCAATCATCATCAGAGTATCCATGAAGTTGAACATTTCCTGCATAATATCTCAGGCCAAGTGTGATCAACCCATGCAAATATCTCAATATGTGTTTGGTAGCTATCCAATGTGAGTGGCAGGGCTTGGTCATGAATTGACTCAATGTGTTTACTACATAGCATATGTCTAGATGGGTGTTCACAAGAAACATCAAAGCCCCAATCAGTTGTCTATAATGGGATGGTTTTTCTAAGTATGGTTCTGCAACATCTCCATATAACTTCTTTAAGTTCATTTCCATTGGTGTAACCACAGATTTACATTCATTCATTCCAAATATTTCCAACAAATTTACAATGTATGTAGAATCTCACCAAGATTTTGCCATACTTCAAGGCCCAAAACGTAGTGCATGATACCAAGGTCTTTCATCTCAAACTCAGAGGCTAGCTTCCTCTTACATTCGATCATCAGGGACTCACTAACTATTAAAAATATATCATCAAAATATAAAACCAAAATCAGTGGCATACATTGGGCTACCTTGAAGCAGAGGTTGGGATCGGCATTGCTTCTTGTGAATCCCAGCTTCACTAACTAACTTTCAATACGTGCATACCAAGCTCAGGGAGCTTTCTTCAATCCATACAATACAGTATTCAACCTGCAAACATGTGTTCTTCGATCTTCCACTTCAAATCCTTTTAGTTGTTCAACATATACCTCTTCCTATAACATGCCATGAAGGAATGTGGTATTTACATCCATCTGATGAGGATTCCATCCCTAACTCGCAGCAAGGGAAACTATAGAATGGATGGTTGTATATCGAGCTACAGGAGAAAATATGTCAACATAATATTCTCCCTCTTTCTAAGAGAAGCCTCAAGCTATGAACCTTGCTTTATATTTCTGAATGTTTCCATCAATTCCATGTTTGATTTTAAATAGCCATTTTGAAGTCACAATAGACTTCTCTTTCGGTCTAGGTACAATATCCCATAAATCATTTTTCATAATTGATTCATATGCTTCGACCATAGCATCCTAAAAACCTTGTTCTTTTACTTCTTCTTCAAATGTGGATGGTTAAGTGTGAATCATAGTACTCATACAAGCAACATATCCCTGATAATTGTGTGGTTGTTTTCTTTATCTAAATGATCTATGAATGGGGACATTTCTTTCATAATCCTCTAAATTATAGTGAAGCCAAAGTGGTTTATTCTTAGAGGGAGGATCACTTGGAGGAGGATCTAACAGATCCATAGGTTCTATGGGATCATCAACCATGTTAGACTCACGTACAGATGAACCATCCAAAATATCCTAGTCATCATTCTCTTCCTTGGGAGGAGGAGGTGGAGGAATATCTCTTGCTTTCTCAAGAGTTTCCCATTCATCATATGTTACATCCCTAATAATTTTGACCTTCCTCTGGCCAAGAATATAAATTCTATATGCTTTATAATTTTCACAATAACCCACAAAAATATATTTTGTGCCACTAGCTTCCAATTTGTTCATTTTGCCTTTTAGCATATGAAAATAAACTGGCATCCAAATACAAAAATATTGCTGATATCAGGGTTAATTCCTGTGAATATTTCTTAAAGAGCCTTGTTTTTTAATGCTTGATGAGGCACCCGGTTCTGAATGTATACAACAATTGATGTAGCTTAGGCCCAAAGAAACTTTGACACCTTTTGATCATTGAGCATAGCATAGGAACCTTCTAATATATATTTTCTCTTTCTTTCGGCTAGACCATTATGTTGAGGAGTATATGGAACAATCATTTCCTTCTAGATTCTATATTTCTTGCAAAATGATGTGAATTCTATTGACATGTATTCTCCTCCATTGTCAGACCTGAAGACTCTAATTCTCTTTCTTGATTGATTTTCTATCAAGGCTTTGAATTCCTTGAAATCTTTAAAGGCTTCATCCTTGTGCTTAAGATAGTATATACATGTATTTCTTGAGAAGTAGTCAATAAAGGTAATGTAGTATAGATGACCACCAACAAAATGTACAAGCATTGGACCACATATATCAGAATGAATGAGATGGAGGATGTCAAGGGTTTTGTTCTTACTAGAGGGAAATGGTCCCCTTGTTTTCTTTCCACTTTCATAACTTGGACAAACTCCATCATGATGAGCCGGAACGTCGGGAATACCAGAGACCAATTTCTTTAATTTCAGAAGCGCATCATAGTGAATATGTGCCAGCCTTCAGTGCCATAATTCTCTCAAATGATTGGTATTATGGACTAGTGCTAGGAGAGATATTCTAGTAACCCTATAGAATCCTTCAAATCACAATTCTAGTGTGAAGGCATCCCTCATAGGTGAATAGGAAAGCCAAGTTAGAACTTTACCCTTGATGAAGGCAAGCCTCATCCCTTTATCTTCTAATGTGAATATAGATACTAGATTCTTCATTATTCTTGGTACATACATAACATCATGCACCAGAACTAATTTCCTAGAATTTAACTAAAATTAGACAGACCCAAAGCCTTTCACAGGATTAGTAGAGTTGTCTCTTTTAGTTTCAGTTAGTTCAGCATGTCACCAGTGATCAAATATGCTCTTACAAGGTGTTGTTAGGGTGTTAAGTCAATTTTTTGTCATTTCAATGAATCTTCAAATAAAAATTTGATCACTGGCTATTGATGTCTTGGTCATTGTTGCTCCCTTCACTTAGTCATGGTATTCATCACTCATCATGGTCGTTTTCTTCTTCGAGGTATCATATCTTCATTTAAGTCTCTTGGGTCATGAAATGGTTAAATTCCTCATTTTAGGTCATGGTCTAGGGTTTCACTCCATGTATCATCATGATACCATATGTCAAAACAAAACCATGTCCATCATGTAATTCAGTGGGTAAAGGGAGTTAGCAGCTTAGGGAAATAAAAATAAAGGTAAAGGTAATGTTTTATTTCAAATAAGACAATGTTGCAATACACTATCTCGTCTCATCATTTCTCATAGGTCCATTTTTGCTTCAAAATATGTTTCTGCACAAATGAAGAAGAATTTTACAAAGTTGAAAGAGGTTTATGTCAATGATAGGCCAAGGAACAAAAACCTCATTCAATTTATGCACAGGTATTATGATTTGAGAGAAATCCCCAAACTACACTTGCAACAGGATAGTTGTTACACTTCTGGAAAGTTTGACTTCTATTGGGTGTGGGATCCCCCCAAGGCAAGTTTTGGGGCTTAAAGCCCAAGTTTTGACTAAGTCCATTGTAAAGACTCCGTGAGTTGCGGGCGCAAAGCACAAAGTTGTAATAGAGTCATAGGGTTGTCCAACCTTACTTTTGTAAATGTAGTGTTAGGTTGAGAGATCTACCCATGGTCTGCGAACCATGGGATCGTATAAATAGAGTGAGGCTCTAAGTGTAAAGAGAGGAATAAGATCATATAAGTATAGAAAGAAATCAATGAAGCAGTAAGTTGAAGTGTAGAGTTGTGTCTTTCGGTCGTAGAGTAGGAGAAGGCTCTGCAGCTGAGTGTGTAGAGGCCTAGTAGTCCGTAGTTGACTGAGCGGACCCCTACAGCTAAGTGCGCAGGGCAGGTCGAGTTCATAACTGTTGCAAGCATTAATAAAGAGAAGTTTTACCATATTTCTATGTATCTTTTCCTGTTCTATGTATTATTGGGTATGAATTGCAAGTTTAGTGTTTATTTACTGCATGAACGTATATAAATGTGTTGAGTAAGTGAATATAATACAAGATATATGTTTATGCGAAGATAACTAACTGTTACAAGGATATAAGTAAGATCCATAATGTGATTTGGGGAATGAGTGCAAATCGCTGCTCCAGCAGCACGAAAGCCCCACAGCCCCTGGTTAGGGCTACGCAAAGGCGAATATAATAGGGCACAAAGACATTGCATGGCAAGGAAGTGCGTGAAGTAACCTGTGTGAAGGTATTCATTGTTAGACTAAACCAACCCCTCAGACATATGAAGGGTGTAGAAACCTAGTTCCAACATCACCCCCATACTGCTTCGGGTGGGACCTCAATCCGTGCTCCACGGAATGTTGCTAAAAGAGCCAGTAGTATAAGGATTTGTTTGGCTAATTAACTCTAAACCTAGGTCAAGCCCCAACAAGCCAACAAATGGTTCCATTGCCAGGACCAGAATCGGCATAGAGATGTCTGATGTTGTATCATTGGAATCCAACTAAGAAAGAAATTGAAGGTTGGTTGGACAGGAGAATTCACGTGTTCACGGTGTAGGAGAATAGGAATCTGCTGCTATCAAAATAAGAGTGGTTAGACTGCTACTTGTACACATAGATCCATGAAATCTTCTTCGCATATTTCCTTACTAAGCTATAGGAGTGGATCACGAAGCTAACATATAGCCAAGGAAGGTGCAAGCTCGACAGTCCTATTGTGTGGACCCCAAAGTTGGTGCACACATTGGAAGCATTAGAGGATAAGATCGCACTTGCTGTTGATCACTGGCTCGACCGAATTATAGGAGGATTCATTACTAAGTTCGCGGTAGATACTTCAATCAGCTATAGCGAGGCAAAGTGACGCTTCCTCAAAGGACCGTGAGGTAAGTACGTTAAGTCTCTGAACACTTGGATTAAAATGCTACTGTGTGAAAAGTGGATTATGTGAATACATTGATGTTTGGGGCTACGCGAAGTGGGAGAATTTACATAAACGAACGTAGTGCATAACTAGAAACTAGCCCCTTGATTTCGCCTCCATGAGGGGATGAGGAAGAGCTCGTGAAGGTCTCACCAAAAGGTGTGATC
The DNA here is from genome assembly GCA_031772625.1 of Pinus tabuliformis. Lineage (NCBI taxonomy): Eukaryota > Viridiplantae > Streptophyta > Pinopsida > Pinales > Pinaceae > Pinus > Pinus tabuliformis. The sequence continues at coordinate 411,601,423 of CM062809.1, read as the reverse complement.
AATTTGATAAGGCAGAGGATTCTGCACATACCACCCCCACCCACAACACCACTAACTTCACTACCTTCACCCCCATATTCGCTTGTACCACCTCCACCACCACCGCGAGTCAATAACGCAAGTGCGATAAAGTTGTTGGTGTTCAAGGGAGTAGTAAATGAAGATTTGGACCAGTTTTGGTTCGTGATATACATTGTATGGGAAGCGCAGGGAGTTACAAATGACAATATAAAGAAGGCGACATTGGTCAGCGCTCTGCAGGATCACGTGCTGACCTGGTATATTAAGCATTCTAATGACAATCTGAATCCAGGGATCACGGATATCCAAATTGTGTTGAACGGAGAATTTAGCAGCCTGAAGTCAAAGGCCCAGTTGATCATTGGGTTCAAGGAGATCACGATGTTACCAGGCAAAAATCCCTGGGAATTAGATCAGAGACTGAAGTGCATGATTCGCGAAGCTAACATGACTTTGACGGATGGAAAATACTGCGAATGGTTTGTAGCATCACTAACACCGCATTTAAGGAACACGCTATCACAACAAAGGTTAAAAACTTAGGCAGAGGCCTTAGAGATCGTGATGAGGCTGCATGAGACCCCGATACAGGATCCTAACCTGGTATTTCAGCAGATCCACACATACTTGAAAAACTTGTGCCTTGAGATGCAGAGTTTGAAAGAGGACAGGTGATCTGAAATGGGGCACTAAAGGCTTCTTGTCAGCTTATACTAACCTCTCCCACTTTGAAAGATTAAATATTTCCCAAATCATATGATTAACCAATTGTGGAATTAAAAAGTTCTTGAAAATAGGTGTATGTCTTGTGTTTGTTTTTAACTGTTTATGTGTTGTAGGTCCATTTGCTTATGCGGAAATAAAACTCACAATAATAAACAATGTAGCAAATAAGCATCATACAGACAATAGCAACAAGATGCAGCATATAAACAAACCAAAGGAGACAGCAATATTAATATGGAGTTCACCATGATATCTTGGGCTACGTCTCCTTGAGCTCTAATCAACTCGATTAGGCTCTTTGGGATTATGGCTGAAATCTTTTACAAGCTCCATCCTCAACTCCATTGGTTTACGCTGAACCTATGGGTTTAGAATGCCATCTTACCCCTAGTTTTCCTGACTCTGTAGACAGATCTAGGCTTCTCTAGACTTGAATTCTTCAATTAGTGCTCTGAGCTTCTTGAGCTTCTAGCTTCTCTGATTCCCTCAGAATTCTCTTAACTATCTCTGGAACTCCTTCTTATGTCCTTAGCACACTCTAGACACTAGCAATAGCTTGATAATTTCAACCCTTTGATATTCTAAATGGCTCTTGGCTCTTACGAGCTTCTAGGTTCGCTCAACCTCCAAGCAACCCTCTGTCAATTCTGCTCTCCGTGTTATCTCTCAACCTCTGTGAATCGCAGCAACCTTCAATAGCCCTCGGTCAATTGTGCTCTCTGTGTTTTTGTAACACATTAGTTATAGTCCTCCATCATTGAGGAACCACGCGTTTCTACAAAAGAATCAGTTTCCCATTGCAATGAACCGGTGGGCACAGGAAACCCAACTATTCGGCCTTCCTCCCACAGAAAGCCCGCGTTCGAACACATAACGCGATACACAGGGAAACTAGCAAAAACGGATGATTGGAGCATTTAATTGGAACTAAAATATATCAAATCGCATCTATAAACCCATCGGGTCTGCCATTCTATCACAAATCACAATCACATAGGCAGGAGGTCAAAAAACCCAATACACAGGAAATACAAAGAAATATTGCATTTCCATATTTCAAATATTATGAAATCACATCCATAATTCCCATCGAGTCCACCTTCTATCAGCCTATCACAGTCGCAAGTCACAATGTGCATTGGCCCTGTGTATTGAGGATTCGTTGATCTCCTGATCGCCGATCAATCTTATCAGATCCTCACCGTTGATTCTGCTCCTCGATCCAACAGTCAATATTACACATCGCATATCGCTATCACAACAGCCCGTGGGTTCTTTCCATATACCATGGACTATTCCAACCCGATATATATCTCCAATGTTGATTCGCCGATCCGATCATCACATATCGCAATCAGCTCATTGCTTTAATTACAATCGGCTTATCTCATTAATCACATATCGCATATTACTCTACCTGGGGTCTCGATATCAGGTGAAGGCCTACCTTCGATGCGATAAGTTGGAGATCACTAATCGGGGGTCCTTCCACCTTTGCTTTAATTCCTCCTTTTAACATCTCCGATGTGATTTTTGCATATAAGGCCTTAAGCTCATTTTTATAAGAATTTGCCTCCTTTTCAAAGGAAAATGGCAATCTTCCTTTTGCAATAACTTCTTTATCCGACGTCCGTTTTAGCCCATTCAAATTGCATTAGATTTAGATTGAAAAGATCTATGTAATGGGACTATTTTCAAAAGCATCCTTTGACTTTCATGTTTGAGTGAAAAGTCATCTAGGATCATTTTCTGATCATTCCTTCCCACTAAAAAGCTTTTGGTCTCAAAAAGACTGACATATTGATCTAAGCAGTACCCTCTTCTTTCAACCTCCATACACTTGCCTCACATAGTGCCTCTAAACCAAAGCCTTTAACCACTCTCCTTCTTGGATGTGCCAGTCCTCTTGGGAAGAACTGTTTTCCTTGTTGACTTTGACATGCATAACTCCTACTGAGAAGGTTACAGAAGGTAGTTTGAACTTCTCTTCCTTGATCATCGATCCAAGGAGGCTCAAACCAATGTGAAGTTACATCTACTTCACAAAATTTTCATTTGTACCTGTTTGATATACTGTCAACAACAACTATTAACAATAACAAAAATACAGATAACCACTGGATGGCCCCCGCTTCATTAAAAGAAATAGATTTTCACATCTTGTGAACACCTACATGTCTTACATCTGCATACAAATTATGGACTAGATAACAAGCCCCCAAAACATGCCTTTAAAACAAATGACCCTTCAAGTCAAGTATGTAGAAAGTATCTCAAGGATTCTTTTCAAAAGATGAAACAGTTCATCTTTATCTCCATCTTGGAGACCACATCAACATTTCTCAAGTCAATATTACATGCATGTTTACAACAAAGCAATCAACCCTGCAAGTTAATTACACATACATGTTCAAATACAAGGAAATCATCAACATCCCTGTGTTCAAGCACATCATTCTCATGCATGCATTTCATCCTTCAAATTTCGCTTAAGCACGTTGTACTTTCGAAGCTAAAATGAATATAATGTTGCAGAAATAAAGTGAGTCTCCTACTCAAATTGTTCATTCACCTTCTTGGTAAAATCCTGCAACTTGCATCCCATTAACAAAGAAATGCAAATAGATGCAGAAAGACATGCAATCTTAATTGGATAAGAACTATAACCATTTCTTACCAATCCATTTGAAAGGTGCTACCTTTGTCTGCACATCAGAATCAACATGTGAATCATCTTGAAACACATCAATCATGGAATCTTTCTTTCCATTCCTGCCATTTTCTCTTTCCACCTTCTTCAAGTTTCATGGAAGCGTTGTTGGATTCAGAGTCCAACAGTTTGCAGCAATATGTCCTTTCTTATGACAGTAATTCCAACACATGTTCATCCTCTTAACAACATGATTTGCCTTGTCCAATGGACCTTTGGCTTCTTGCTTCCTTTCCTTCCAAAGTTTCATGTATGTGGCCATTATCTTCCAACATCTAGAAACAATATGGTTACCCAAACCACAAAAGGAACATGCAACTCTTTTCCAATGTTTACATGGAAATTTATCATGGTTATTATAATCAAAAGGAATATGGTTAGAACCAGATTTACACCTTTCTCTTTCACCTTTATTGCCTTCCTGAGGAGGTGAATTGTATGAAGAAGTGGCTCCCTTTGGAACATCAACAATCTCTTCAAGGCTTTCAGAGTTTCCACAACTCTCTGGTTCAAGTGCATGCTTATGAACATCTACATCCTGCCAATGATCTTTCAAGCTATTGCATTCCACCTGAATGAAATCTTTTGCAACAAACGTCTTGTGCTTCAAGGATTGCCTTGAGGTCTTTGGGATAAGAAGAATACCTTCAGCCCTTCTTCCTTTTTGTCCTCTCCTAGACTAAGCTATCAATAGCTTTCCCTTCACCTCTGAAAAATCAAACAATAGTTAGTCTGCAAACAAGAATACAATCAACCTCTGACTATTTAAACACCTTTTAGACAAGAAATCTTTTCTCTGTCAATCAAGCATTCTGATCTGATACCACTTGCTCTGGTATAACCAGCTTTGATATCACCTTCTTTGAAGGTGGGGCTAATCAAGCTTAAGCTATGATACCACCTGATCTGAAATGGGGCACTAAAAGGCTTCTTTTCAGCTTACAAGAACCTATCCCACTTCGAAAGTTTAAATATTTCCCAGATATTATGATTAACCAATTGCGGAATTAAAAAGTGCTTGAAAATAGGTGTATGTATTGTGTTTGTTTTTAACTATTTATGTGTTGTAGGTTCATTTGCTTATGCCGGAAATAAAACTTACAATAGTAAACAATGCAGCAAATAAGCATCATACACAGAATAACAATAAGATGCAGCAGATTAAAAAACCACAGGAGACAACAATATTAATATGGAGTTCACCCTGATATCTTGGGCTATGTCTCCTTGAGCTCTAATCAACTCGATTAGGCTCTTTAGGATTATGGCTGAAATCTTTTACAAGCTCCACACTCAACTCCGTTGGTTTACACTGACCCTATGGGTTTAGAATGCCATCTTACGCCTGGTTGTCCTCACTCCGCAAATAGATTAAGGCTTCTCTAGACTTGACTCCTTTAGTCAGTGCTCTGAGCTTCTTGAGCTTCTAGCTTCTCTTACTCCCTCAGAATTCTCTTAACCATCTCTGGAACTCCTTCTTCTGTCTTTAGCACAATCTGGACACTAGCAACAACTTGATCATTTTGACCCTTTGTTGTTCTGAATGGCTCTAGCTCTGGCTCTAGCTCTCGACTCTTGGCTCTTACGAGCTTATGGGTTTGCTCGACCTCCAAGCGACCCTCTGTCAACTCTACTCTCTGTGTTATCTCTCAGCCTCTGTGAATCACAGTAACCTTCAGCAGCCCTCGGTCAATTGTGCTCTTTTTGTTTTTGTAACACATCAGTTAGAGTCCTCCATCATTGAGGAACCACACATTTCCACAAAAGAATCAGCTTCCCATTGTAATGAATCGGGGGGCACAGGAAACCCAATTGTTCGGCATTCCTCCCATAGAAAGCCCGCATTCGAACACGTAACACAATACGCAAGGAAACTGGAAAAAACACATCATTGGAGCATTTAACCAGAACTCAAATATATGAAATCGCATCTATAAACCCATCGGGTCCGCCATTCTATCACAAATCGCAATCGCATAGGCAGAAGGTCAAAAACCCAATACACAAGAAATACAAAGAAATCCCGCATTTCCAAATTTCAAATATTATGAATTCACATCCATAATTCCCATCGGGTCCACCTTCTATTGGCATATCGTAGTCACAAATTGCAATGTGCATTGGCCCTTTGTGTCGGGGATTTGCCAATCTCCTGACTGCCGATCACTCTAATCAGATCTTGACCATTGATTCTGCTCCTCAATCTGGCGATCGATATTGTACATCAAATATCGCTATCGCAACAGCTCGGGGGTTCTTTCCATATACCATGGACTGTGCCAACCAGATATATATCACCGATGCTAATTCACCAATCTGATCATCGCATATTGCAATCATCTCTTTGCTTTAATCGCAATCGGCTTATCGCTTTAATCGCATATCGCATATTGCTCTACCTGGGGTACCGATATCGGGCAAAGGCCTACCTCCGATGCTATAAGTTGGAGATGGCTAATCGAAGGTCCTTCCACCTTTGCTTTAAGTCCTCCTTTTAACATCTCCTATGTGATTTTTTCATATAAGGCCTTAAGCTCATTTTTATAATAATTTTCCTCCTTTTCAAAGGACGATGGCAATCTTCTTTCTGTGATAACTTCTTCATCCGAAGTTCATTTTATCCCATTCAAATTACATTAGATTCAGATTGAAAAGATCTATGTAATGGGACTATTTTCATAAGCATCCTTTGACTTTCATTTTTGAGTGAAAAGTCACCTAGGATCATTTTCTGATCAATAGGATAACTCGCCCGGAGGTGTGCGAAGAGGTATGGTGTGTTAAATGTAAGGGTTAGGGTCATCACAAGGGCCACTGCCCAGTGTTCACAAATTACCTTGCAGGAGGAGGACCAATACAATTAAGATCGGAGGCCCAAGCAGGACCTAGCATGGCGCTTGCTTTTTGGTGTGCGATTTGTCAAATAGGAGGAAAGCATGCTACAGACAACTGCCATTTGTTGTAGAAGTACATGCAGAATTTGCAACAGTTGTTCTGTAATTTCTGTAGGTCAGTGGGACATGATGAGTGCACCTGTAGAAGCTATGAGCTGATGATGGATAGGACTCCCACCTACAGAGTTCAGGCTGAAACGCGACCCCTTGACCAGAACACAGGAGTGGCGTGAATCAGATTTCAAGGGCGCAGACGAGGCTGAGGTGGAGGAGGACCTAGAAGAGGTCGCATACAACTAATATGTTACAATTGTGAGGGGTTAGGACAATATGCCCATGATTGTATGAATCCAACATGCCCATCATGCTTGTATTGTACTTTGTTTGATCATGAGACGAAGGATTGTCCCACACTGATAGCACGATTGTGCAACGAGGGAGCATTCCAACCTCCCCCTGCTCAGAACCTGCAAATGATGATGTCTGAGCCATGCGAAGAAGACCCTAAAATGAACATTGTGCTCCAAAGAGGAATTACGATAGGGGATGATAAAGGCAAGCAGCCTGAAGATAGTACTTGGGTTCACAAGGCTCCGACGAAAGAACCAGAGTTTGATTTGGAGTGCACCAAGGAAACCTTCATGGAATCTACGGAGAGCTTCATTGATGCCTCCACTTCAGAAAGAAAAGACAGACCGGATCTAGAAATGGACCCATCAATGCTCAGGACGTTCCTAGAAAGATGCATGAAGCTACTACGTGAAAGCAAGGCTATAAAGGGATTGCAGGAACTCATAATCCGAAAGATTGGAAAGAATGCGACAAGGACGAGAAGAGAAATGAGATTGACCGCATAGATTAGAGAATATGAGATGGACCAAGTGATTCTAGATTTAGGATCGGACGCGAACATTCTACCGAAATAGACATGGGAGCACATGGGAAGGCCTACATTGCAATGGTCTCCTATCCAACTGTGAATGGTGAACCAACAAAAGATCCTACCTGTGGGAAGATTGCAGGGAATCACCGTAGATATTGAAGGATAAAGCACACTGGTAGATTTTTAAGTGATAGAGATTGATGATGAAAGCAATCCATACCCTACACTATTAGGAATAGATTGGGCCATTGACATGAATGGGGTGATAAATCTAAAGAAGCGCAAGATAATTTTTGAGAAAAAGTATCTACGCATAATCATACCTTTGGACCCTGCAGAAGGATCACGTCACACAGAGCCAATGCGCGACTATGAAAGCAACAATGACTTAGAGTGCATCTACAAGATAACTGTGTGAGAGCAAGACTGGGTAAATCCCACCGCAGATGGATGAATCTCACGGGAGCGAAAAATCTCTTGTACGTCGGATTCAGATGAAGAGATAGAGCGATGGAAGAACTGGTTACACAAGGTAAAGACGCTTAACTACAACATGATGACAAGATCGTTGCACTGCGTATCAAAAAAAGTAAGGGATCTCCCTACGTATGATGGGTTAAGTGAGCTCGATGCCTTCATGAATAGATTTGAAAGACAGGTGTCGAAACAACAACCTTTCGAGAATTTGAAATGGGTACTACACTACTCTTGCGAGGTGGTGGGGTACGCACCAAGGAAGCTTTGAGGACTGGCACAAATGCAGGAGAATGATGCGCATGCATTTTGGGAAGCCTCAGATGCATCTAAAAGACAAGTATGACGGATGGGATGATCCACACAAACATTTGTCCAAGTGGGTACATGTATATGGTAAACAACCTGCATGGATGCACATGGACTTCACATTCAAAAACATGGTCAATAAGTAGGTATTGGCAAGGCAATTGCGTGAACGATCCCTCTAGTTGGGATTACGAAGTCTGGAAAGAACGCATGTGTAGAAGGTTACCCATGCAGAAGCCTTTAACAGAGTGTGCAAAGTAATGAACAGGGTATATAATGAGTAGCAGAGTGATTGGTACCTGTGCGTACCAATAGTTCTATGGGCTTATAGGACAACGTGAAAGAAACTGACAGGGAAGATGCCTTCTACGTTGGCCTTTGAAGCAAACATTGTAGTTCCAATAGCACACAGTAAGCCTAGACCGCGAATAGCAACACCAGTAGATATGATGGTTCCCAAAGCCTTGGAAGAAGGGATCACACAACTTAACAAAGCAGAACAATTGGGACCTGAGGAAGAAATCTGACAGGGTGATCTTAGGCTCCAAGAGCTTATGAAAGAAAGGGTGTTATTAAGGGAGAAAAGCGCTCTGGTGGAAATGAAAGTCAAGAAGCTTCAGGAAGAAATAAAGAAGGATTTTCTTGATAAGAAAATTAATACAATAAAATAGGGTGCACATGATTACAATGACGAATTTGGGGACTACTACCAAGAGTTGATCAGCCTGATGCCCTGGATTAGACCACATATTATTAAAGGGATCACCCATGGTGGAATGCTACAGATGGTAAAGTGCGTGAGAGTAAAAATAAAAAATGGATTTTTTCCAGGGAAAGCAATGGATGACCGGTTGAAACCCTATACCAGTGGCGTGGCCACCTAACTAACCCTGGGAAGTACAGTCTTAGTGCTCCCAACAATTGAAAGGAGGCGTGGGACTATAAACTACTTTTCCTGAGAGCTGCGTGATGTCGAGGGTGCATGCAGAAGCAAAGTGTCACAAGGTCCGCGACCGTGCAAGGGGGACTGAACTGTCAAGCGGGTTGGCTAGAAAGTGACCGTTTTAGTCACTATTCACAATGTGATGGTTGACTTGAGACCAAATGGAGTGGGTGGCAGGCATTTAAGATGAGCTTTATGGGCAACATTTGGGAAAATCTGCCGCCAAGGGAGCATTAATGGACTAGATTTGGGGGGAATGCTCGAATTCAAATTCAAGAGGTTCTATAAAATACAAAGGGTTTCCTAGCAAACAACACTTGGTCATTTGTGAATTGAGTTGTCGTGCGCCTCGCGTATTCCGAACCGAGAACTGTTTACCCTATGGAGAGCATTGGTTGAGCACCCGAGTGAAGGGTTGAGAGATTTCAGGATGAACAAGATGACAAAATCTGAGGAAGCTAGGGAAATTTCAGAGATGACCGACGAAGAAGCTATGCAGGCCATGACCATAGAAGATACCCCTGAGAGCGCTAGGATTGTTGCAAAAATCCCTAAATCTCTGCTCATGCCGAGACCGAAGAAAGACAAACAACCAATGATTCCTATGCGTGTGTCCACTCGAAACCCGCTACAAACCAAATTAACAATGGAAGGAAAAGGGAAAGAAGCTGACGTGGAAACCGATGAGGAGGAATAAGACCTTGAGGATCTCATAATTGAAGAAGATGAGGATGAGGACATGGAGGAAGAAACCGAGGCTGCGCACCCTCCAACAAAGTTGCCCACGTATGTACCCCCGCAGAAAAGGAAGGCAAAGGTTCCCAAGGACCTCGATGAGAGCAAGAGATCTCTGCAGACTCCTCTCCTCTCGGATGATATCATTTTTGAAGGCACGCACCTGGGACGGGTTCCCATTTTGAAGTTCAAAGACTGGAATCTCACCGACCATGAGAAATTCCCTCACTTAGAAACCATGCAGCTCATGAAGCAAAAGTAGAACACTACGGTGGGAATTATAGAATTGAAGTTGTGCAAGTGGTTACGCGAAGTTGAAAAGGCAGGGTTTTTGATCCTACTTTAGGTGTTGCATTACCATAACGCCCTAGTGACTATCTTCGTCATCAGGCAATTTCTCTACCTGGTGCTCCACCTAATTCATCGAATTACCCAGCTCTTATGTATAGGAGAGGACCCAACAGACATTTCAGAGGGGAAGAGCAGTGATTTTGCCATTGCAGAGGCCATGAAAATGAAATAAAAACTGGAAAAGAAGAAGAGGGCTACAAAATCTCCAATATCAACAACAAATCAGTCAGAGTGGTGACTCAGGAAATGGCAGGTAAGGTCATGTGAAAGTGCCACGTGAACGAGTTACCGGCACTGGGGGTGGCACTTGCTGAAAGGTGTGCACAAGGAGTCCAGTTTAACTAGTTTGAATTCTTGTCAAAGGATTTCCTAGAAAATTTCCGCGAGGCACAGGAACAAGGAAAAACTTTCCACTATGCATGGCTTCTACTGTCCATAGTACTGGTGGCTAGAGAATTACCGGAGGATAGCTAGTTCCCCACAATTGCAAGGGATCTCCCAGAGGTCGCGAAGCATGCCTTGTTGTGGGCCACTAAGGATGCGAACCGGATCCGCGACAGTAAAATATTATGGGTGTTCATGGAGATCAACATCAGAATGGGGATTAACCGCAAGCCATAGTTATAACCCACTATCTAAAACAAACTGCAAAGTTTTGCAGAATTTAAAGTAGAATTTCATCACATCTAACTCAGGGCACACAAGTACCCTGCAAAGAAGTGGAACAAACTGCAATATATAGCCACAGATGATGTGATCTTCAACATGCTTGAGATGTGGCTGTCAGAGTGGCACGCTGCGAACATCTCTACACTGGAAAAATATACTACGCAGAAGAAGAAGGAGGAGGAAAAACTATGTGTGGCACAGTTGGTGGAAAAAAGAAGGAAGGAAGTAGCAGCAACAAAAGATCTAGAAGTGCGGGACGCTGTGTAAATAGCAGAAAAACAAAAAAAGGCCACAACAACAGTAGCACAGAAGGCAGCAGAGAAGGTGCGCGAGGGCCAGAAGTCACCTTCGCCTGAGTAGGAGAAAGAGATGGAAACAGAGGAAGAGGTGGGTGGCGCAGACCCACAAACAACGTCAATAGAATTGAAGCACCAGCGCCCAAGTGAGCGGATGGGACCGCGCAAGAACGTAAAAGCGTCCAAGTTTTCTATCGACCCGATCACCCTTACTGAGGGGGATCTACACAATATAGGAGAGATGATGCTTGACATCACCACATAGGCCCTCCATAACTTCATGGAGGAAATTCAAATTGTGTTGGGGGCCCTCCGAGCACAAATTCAAGAGTTGCAGGTGTGCGCTTCTTAGGCTAGTACCCTCTCGACAGCCTAGCAGTAGGAACAGCCACAACTGAAGAAATGTTGTGCGCTCACACAACTAACACAATAGTGCTGCCAGAAGGGGCACTAGCTACAGAAAATGAGGCTGACTGGCTTATGGTTAGTACACTGAAGGGGATAGGGATCAACATGGTTGTGCTGCGCCTGCCACGAGAGACACTCTATGTTCTACAGGATGGGATTACTACAGAACTGCAGGCTCGGGAGAGCTATGCATTGAAGGTGTTGAGTGAGAAGAAGATCAACATGGAGTAGCTGAGCTTGCAGCACGATGAGGTGGTGTCTTAGAACAGGTAGATGGTGCAGATACTCGACGAAGCCTGCCAGATGGTCCTTGAACTAACCATCCTAGCAAAAGCACCACCAGAGGTGCGCACCCAAATATTAGTAGCAAGGATGCACGAGGAACGAGAAGAAATGGTGTTGTTGGGAAAAGTATCTATTCAGAATGCCCCTATCCCACTCTAAGGTGTGATAGTGCCTTAGCAACAAACAAGGAAAACTAATTGAGTATTCTTCTTTATGAAATGTAAATGAGGAGGAAGGATGTAACTAACCTGTGTCTTTCGCTAGTTTGTTGATCCAATCACTCCTCTCTTCAGTAGCTCCCAGCTCCCAGCTCCCTTACCGGCCCAGCTTCGTCGAATTCCTGCAATATCACAAAAGAGAGAAAAAACACGAAGATATAGATATACATTCATAAAAAGCTCAAGATCAGATTAAGCTAAACATGCAAATATAACAAAACATCATTGATACACAGCATGTAGGAGAAAATCAAATAGTTTATTGATAGAATAAGAAAGTCCAAGAGGAGATACAACCAAGTGAGTTCCGATCCAGCATCTACCTCCTAGCAAAGGAATCCCTTCCTCTCCTCCAACAAAGCATAAATCACCCAATGTACTAATCTCAATCTCAAACCAACAGCAATTCTCTGCAAAGTACAAAATTCCAGCCCTAGGATCTCTAGGATGAGGGATCCATATATAGATGTAAGCAGAGAGGATGAGTCAGCTTATGTTTTGACTTGTGGCTTCTCTCTATCAGTTCTTTCTTCCACTTGGAGACTGAGAGCCTCTTACTCATCACTTGGTCGAATTCAGTGAGGCAAGTGTCATTGGAGAAGATTCTGGAAGCTTCCATGGTCTCTCCACCTCGTTGAATGACTCTGCCACTTATCATTTCCCGCTCAGCGCACCTGGGTAGTGTATCCAAGTGCGTTGCAATGCACCTAGCCAGTGCATTTGGGTGCTTTACAACGCAGGCAGCTAGTGGAGCTTCTGAATTGATCCTGAATTGACTGTTTCTGAGTGGGTTTTGGTGGAGAACTTTTGGGAGAAGCTGTCATTGGTTGACCTTGTTCCTTTAGGAGCTGTAACAACATCTTTAGGGACTTTGGATCCCTTGGATTATGGACATTTCATGCTTATAGCTGTAAGGCACAAAAATGTCTATAACAGTTGCCCCCTAAAGTATGAGGTCATTTATCGGGTGAAATGCTTTATTAGGAGGATCTGAAGTTCATTCAATGCTGGGAGGAGACCTGTAATAAGATATAATACAATACATTATTTTTCATTTTGTTTTCATGATCTAGCTGAGGCGGGCATTCCCATGCTCAGCTTTATAAATTCATTTTCATGTACATAGGATAGACAATCGTCTGATGGTAGACTGATGATTCTGATGAAATCATCATCCTTTTGGTAGGATGATTATCTGTTCTGTAGTGCTGTACATGTCAATTTCTTTATTTTTCCTGAATATATATCGCAGCCCGGATGGATGAAACTAGATCCGGGGTCTTCAATCTCGTCTGATCTTCACTCGAAGTACAAGTCGATCCATGTGAGAAATGTTTTGAAGTCGAACATGGAAAGACATCGCTTGATTACCAGTCAATGATGTAAACTGTTAACAAGCACGAGAGGAATCACCGATAAGGATGATGACCCTCAAGGTACTGCAGTACAATTCACGTGGTGTGAATAAAGGACTTGGCGTCGAACACCACGCAAAATCTTTCGGTCGAAGGTCATTGATGTATACCTGTCGCCGGAAGTGAGAAACTTGCCATTGAGGCATGCAAGCTTCAAAGTACTGAAGGGGGTGTTCCTAGATCAACTTCTTGGATAATGAGCTGATGTCGACAAAAGCGATCCGTTAAAGGAGGGCCTTAAGGTATCCCACATCAGTGACATGCAACGGAGCAAATGATTTTGATGGAGGTGAAAATGATCTGATGATATATGGTTCAGGGTGGCGGTCATGAAAGAATGAAGGATAATGTATGGTAGTGGATGGGACACGGTTGACTTCTCTGGATGACTTCTTTTGAACATATCGGCGACACTTATGTGATGGATTGGTAGCATTTACCCCAAAGGTGGATGGTATGGCGAGACCATGGTGATGTGACCGGTGAATGAAACAACCCAACCCGACTCAGGCACGGAGCGGAAGTGTCATGTTCAAGAGCGACTTGCTACCAATAAAAGTTCTTTGAGTTTCTTCCCAATTTTTCCCCAGTCATTGCTGACCAGTACCTCTTTATTTTTGTCAAGCTTGAGGAGGATAACATATGCTTGTTCTATAATTTTCCCTTCGGGCAAACCCATCGCTATGTTTTAACGAGCCTAGCGATAGTGAAACTCGTTCTCGTCTAACGACAAGTTTGTCGCTATTAATCTTTTTAACGAGTCTAACGACAAAGATAACTCGGTCCTTTTCATTTTTAGAGAGTCTGAAAAGGTACGTAAAGTTAACTCCGAAAGTCCTTTTTCGTCATCTAATCCCTTAAGTCCGAAAAAGTATAAAACAATACAGAAGGGATGAATTTTCGATAGTTTTAACGAGCCGAACAAAACAAGCGCTCGATCTTTTTGTGCAATAATCCCTCAGGTCCAAAAAGATTAAAATCTAGAGGAGGGATAGCTCTTCCGGTCGCTTTAACAAGCTGGAAGGCCAAAACTCGGCAATCTTTTCATATTTTACAAGTCAGATGAAAAGAGCTTAAAGAAGACTCGTCTTTTGAGGAACGAGTGATAAAATGGGTAGCAGCTGATTCCAGGTAAGGGTTGGAATTTTCCAAGCACGGCAGTGTCACAAGGATGGCTAGTGAAATCACTCTTCGCAGCTGTTCCTCAAAATGGGTAAACAATCAAATGGAGGTGAATGATCGGCCAATGGAAAAGTGGAGGTGACGGTGCAAACACGACCAAGGCTTTAATGGATGATAATGTTACATTCACGGTGGTTATTTACCGGAGGATAGTTCATTTTTTAACGAGCTTAAACGCGGGTTGAAACACTTGCTCGATCTTATGTTTATTTTTTAACGAGCATGAACTATGCACTAAAACTGCTCAATAATCCAGTCATATGATAAGAATGTCTCATGTAAGATGCCATTTTTTATGGAGCTTGCGCCTTACAAAGCTATGCCCCGCATCCTTTCGTTATGCAAGTTCGGAAACGACTAATCCTACGAGTTTAAAGGGTTAGACCTACAGGTTTAAAGGGAGGACCTAAAAATTTAAAAAATAAATAGCCGCCCCTTGCTTGCATTCCAAAAGGTTTGCATGCCCCCAGGTATAAAGTACGATTTCAAGATTACCCCTCAATTTGCAGATAAAACATTTGTTCTACCAGGAAAGGCCTACCTCTTTCAGGTTACCAAAGATTGTCTCATTTGTGCAGCAAACAAAACACTTCTTCGGCGATGTCTACCGAGATAGACAAAGGTGAGTGACAACGAGCGCCAAACACATAACTTTGACAAGAGAATCTTATTTTAGAATAACCCCTCTTCCAAGACGGACGGGGTACAGACTAGTCATATTCTCCCTCGGAAACCTACCCTATACCCAAAGTTTTCCTGCTGAAGCAGACCAGGATGCATGCCCCCTGGGTTCCAGTCATATCCCTCCAAATTACTCGCGCTCATCGGGAGGACGGACCGTGGGTTGAGACATTTCTTGTGTGAAGAGACCATTTAGGGACGGTATATGACTATTTGCGATGCGTGATCCGGGAAATGAAAGCTGGTCCACGAGCTTGACCACTCTTCCTTCGTGCGGAAAACACATTACTCTAAAGAGTGAGGAGACGATGGCTCCCATGCAATATATATAGTCTCGTCCAAGGAGTAGGTTATAATCCAAGGGTCCTTGAACGACCATCACGTTCATTTGAACGGTCTTCCCTTTCAATGTTATGGGCACATTGGGGAGGATCCCTAAAGGTCGACTGGTTCCTTTATCAAAGCCTGTCAGATTTCTCATTTCAGGCAAAAGCGATGGCGAACCAAGCGCTTTCCAAGCAGTAGAGCAAAGGATACTCACAGATGCCCCCTCATCAATGATGGTGCTAGCCATAACCATTTTGTATATTTGGACGATAATTCTGAATGGTATGCTTGCTAGCAAACGGGGTCTGCCTAGTTGGTTCCAGTCGAAGGATACAACTAGGTTGCTTGGTATCGCTCTGACGAACTTCCTTCCTACGATAAAGGAATGGGTGGATTGCCCCCGTGTTCATCGGAGTCTGTGTTGATGAAGAGAATTTGGATGGTGTCATCCTTATTCTCCTTAGTGACTGTGTCATTCAAAGATAAATCCTCTGAAGGCAAGACCGGGTCAACTACCGCCTCGACCTTTTGACTTTCGTCGGGTATGGATTCAGCTGGTTCATCTTCAATGACCGGCGCTTCAGCTGACCACTTGAGTGGGCCAGCTGGATTTTCAACTAACGAAGGACTCGGCAAGAGTTTTTTATATCCAGGAGGAAGTCGTAACGGTGAAACCGGACGATCATCCAAAACTCTTTTCGCTTTGTCTAAGAAGGGACAACGGTGGATGGCATGATTGCCTTCGCACAGTCTACAGGGAGATCTAGCTCTCCCTTTTTGGCCTGGGACTTCACTTTCGCTAGTTGACGGTGTGCTTTCAACATGGCTATCAGAGGTTGACGCCACCGGATTGTGCAAACAGGGAGACCAGTCCCTTAGTATCCGAGGGATGCAGGGACAATCTCTGTGAAAGTGGTCTCCCTTGCATATGACACATGGCGATTTAGGCCTAGTCAGTGCTGTGTGTGGATCTTCGTTAGATGACACTCGTTTGCCCCCAGTCGCTTTTGGCTCCTTCTTCTTCTTCTCTTTCTTCTTCTTTTCCTTCTTCTCCTTAGGAACTTGGTTTTTAGTTTTACCAGTTCCGTCAAGCGAAGAGGAAGGGAGAGAGGAAGAATTAGAGGAAGTAGAAGGCTGGTGGGTAACTCTGGACTGGTCTAACTGTTGATTCGACTGTTCAGGAATAGTGGTGTTCTGAACGACATTGGTTGAGAAGAGCCAGATCAGCAAGCCAATTGTCAGTCCTGGAAGCGACAATGTGGCCATATGGGGCGCACCAACATCTCCCCAAGAGGAGAAGTGACTAGGATTTCCACCAAGGGGAATTCCTTGGTTGGTAGGCTCCATTTTCTCAACCTAAAGATCAACGCAGGAAAAAGGGTATGAATATTCCGTTTAAAATAAATTTTAACGACGCTTGGACACAACTTGCTTTTTCAATTTTAAAGAGTCGAGAAAAAGAAAAAGATGACTCTAGTCTCCTTCGATGTTTTAACGAGCCCGAAGTGACAAATGCTCGGATGGAATTTTTCCGTTATAGAGTCTGAAAAAGGCCAAAAGGAACTGCTCTGGAGTTCTAGGTAGAGGGTGTGCCAAACTTTTCGCAAAACCGCAGAATACTTTTTAAGGTACGGGCGGTCAATCTTCCCGAATGCTGTGTTCAGTGCATTGCGATCAGTAGGGCGGCCGACACGGCTTCCTATGGATAAAGGTTTTATGCCTATAGGGGTCTCCCAATATATACTCGACGGTACGTGGGAGCACAATCCGTACTGGCGCTTATCGTCTCTCAGGAGGAAACACCCAACCATCAGCGAGATCGACAGTCACCAAGTTTTACGACGCCGGAACACGTCTCTAGCCTAGACCTCTATGTTGTGCGTTAAGTTACAAAGCGTTGTTAAGTTCATTCAATTTATTTTAGGTTGATCTTTCTTAGAAGTTTGCCTTTTTGGATCACCACGAGATGTATATATACAATTCCTAAATGCAGTCTAAAGATGTGTTACACTAAAATTTGTCACCATGACTATTTGCAGTTAGTATGGCTCCATCAACCGTCATACTATCCTCCTTGGCAAGCCTCATACCTCTGCTCTCCATGTCAAACTCCAAGAAAGAGAGAAAGTCATTAAAAATCTATATATCTCTGGGTACGCAGTTTCTCTTAGCCTTACCTGCGTGTACGCATCCCAAGTTCACAATACCTGTGTACTTGTACGCTCTGTCTATAAAGCAATGGGTGTGTACTCCTGTAAAGGTCAACAGGCGCAAGTTTCACTCCCAAAAAGTTACTTGTGGTCATTTCTAGAGCATTCTAGAAGCTTGTTTGAGGTGTATGAAGCGCCTCCAGATGGTTCATGTATCCCTACCAAAGAGGAACTTATCCCATCAAGAGGGGAGCTATCCCATCCAAAGAGGGGTTTATCCCATTGATGGTGGACCTGAATAACTTCCTCTATAGCACTATAAATACAGGCATTGGGCCAGAGGGAGGGGAGGTTGAAAGCTGAACATTCCTAACAGTAGATGCTGCTGGAATTAGGACTCCCTTGTAAAGCTTGAGAGGATAGATTCCCATCCTTTCCTAGCCTTATTTGAGAGTGGGTGAGCTGGTCAAAGTATAGGAAAACTCTTGCTGGACCCTAGGAGGGACTTGCACAACACCAAGGCTCAGGGTGTAATGGTTCCTTTTGTTACCTCTTAATACAAATGAACTTATTTTTCTCAACAGATTTTTATTCATGGTTTGTTTCATATACTCCTTGGTCTATATGATAGATATGTATTGTTTTATGAGTTTATCAGGTGCTATTTAATCTTTTGGCTTGTTCGTGAATGCAGGTTTCGAAGAGAAGGAGGAGCTCATCCGGATCGACGAGGCTGGACTACTACAAAGCGTTGGACTAAAGGTATGTTAAAGATCCCCTGATTACTTGTATTTGCAATGCATGTTTTGAGAAAGGTAGGGTTTATTTGTTTTGTTTGTCACTAGAAAGCTTTTGCTTCTAGGGAGGTCGGTTGTGTCCGCACTGTCGACTCTTTCCGCATGACAAGATGATAAGCAAGCTTTTATATCTTTTCAACAATGAAAATCCTAGATACAAGGGGAAAAGAAAGACACAATCTTTTCTCAAAGAGCATAGAGCACACTGTAAATTCACTTTTCCTAAATAAAACCATACAAACGATCAATATGCAAATGCACAAATGCATGTATTTGTTTTCGCTTTCTTAATATTGATGCCTAAAAAGAAAGCTGTTGTACAAAATTTGAATTCGATCTCAAGTGAAAACACAAACAAGTTTCTTTTTGAAATCAAAAAGACGATTACGACACTTTATGATTTTGAAGTAAACACTTGTTTCGACACTAGAAATTCACAAATTCAAACCAAAAGACAAAAGTAAAAGCGCAATCAACTGTCAACAACAAACAAACTTACTCCTAAGATCAAAACGACACTTACGACAAGTCTAGATCTAAGGGCGACAGTATGACTAGTTTACTTTTGTAATGGGAAACTGTAAATGATGTAACAAATACACAAAAACAAATACAGTTTCTTTTATACAACTGAGGCAGAATTAAGGCAGAGAAAAGGGGTTTTCAGATAGGTACACACACTGATAACAGGCTGCAAAAAACAGAGATAAAACTAAACACAAGGATGCAAAGAACCACAGTTGCACAAGGCAAAGGCTGATCAGCGCACCTGCAGCACAGAGAAACTGAATTGAAGCGCAGGTAGCCCTCTCGGGACCTGCGTTGAAATGGAGAGTCTCTTCACAGAGCCTGCGCTGAAGCAGAAACGAGAATTGTCTCTGGGTTCTGGGTCACGGTTTGCAGTTTGATCTGAGGTTTTTGGCCGGATAAAAGCTATCAATAAGGTACAATTAGAAGGATGATTTAAAGGAGGACTAAGAGCTATCACAAGGGGCAGTTAGAGAATTTGTGGATCAGCTTGTTCAGATCATAAACAGGTCTAGTGAGTGGACTAGACTGGCAGATCTTTACTTTGCATTTGTAAATGGCAAATGCAGTTCGATTCTCCACTCCTAAGTTTATTAGAAGAACAACAATAGAAACACAAATAAACTAACTAGATACGGTCCCCAGTGGAGTCGCCAATTTGTTGTTGGGAAAAGTATCTATTCAGAACGCCCCTATCCCACTCTAAGGTGTGATAGTGCCTTAGCAACAAACAAGGAAAACTAATTGAGTATTCTTCTTTATGAAATGTAAATGAGGAGGAAGGATGTAACTAACCTGTGTCTTTCGCTAGTTTGTTGATCCAATCACTCCTCTCTTCAGTAGCTCCCAGCTCCCAGCTCCCTTACCAGCCCAGCTTCGCTGAATTCCTGCAAGATCACAAAAGAGAGAAACTACACGAAGATATAGATATACATTCATAAAAAGCTGAAGATCAGATTAAGCTAAACATGCAAATATAACAAAACATCATTGATACACAACATGTAGGAGAAACTCAAATAGTTTATTGATAGAATAAGAAAGTCCAAGAGGAGATACAACCAACTGAGTTCCGATCCAGCATATACCTCCCAGCAAAGGAATCCCTTCCTCTCCTCCAACAAAGCATAAATCACCCAATGTACTAATCTCAATCTCAAACCAACAGCAATTCTCTGCAAAGTACAAAATTCCAGCCCTAGGATCTCTGGGATGAGGGATCCATATATAGATGTAAGTAGAGAGGATGAGTCAGCTTATGTTTTGACTTTTGGCTTCTCTCTGTCAGTTCTTGCTTCCACTTGGAGACTGAGAGCCTCTTACTCATCACTTGGTCGAATTCAGTGAGGCAAGTGTAATTGGAGAAGATTCTGGAAGCTTCCATGGTCTCTCCACCTCGTTGAATGACTCTGCCACTTGTCATTTCCCGCTCAGCGCACCTGGGTAGTGTATCCAAGTGCGTTGCAACGCACCTAGCCAGTTCATTTGGGTGCTTTGCAACGCAGGCAGCTAGTGGAGCTTCTGAATTGATCCTGAATTGACTGTTTCTGAGTGGTTTTTGGTGGAGAACTTCTGGGAGAAGCTGTCATTGGTTGACCATGTTCCTTTAGGAGCTGTAACAACATCTTTAGGGACTTTGGATCCCTTGGATTATGGACATTTCATGCTTATAGCTGTAAGGCACAAAAATGTCTATAACAAATGGCTAAGATTCAGTTGGAGATGAACCTTCAGACTGCAGAGCTACGGTTGAAGGCACATCCTTCAACTCCTCTAGAGGTAAGGGAACAGCGCACCAGTGCCATTACATCAGGGCTGGAGGAGATCACCAGTGTAGTAAGGGACTGCACAAGAATGTTAGAAGAATCATTCAAGGTCCTCACAAATATGCAGGAGGTGCCGAACATACAGTTCTTGGAAACAGAAGCGCGTGTGCTACAACAACAGTACGACAACATCAAAGGGACGACGCAGATGGTGGCCCTCACTCAGAGGCTCGTGAAAATGCAACAGGACAAAGCACTTAAAGAGGCAATGGACACAACACGATACAAAGAAGAAGTTTTGAAGATGCTTGTTCATCCTTGGATCGATGAGGCCTTCGTAATCACAAGAACAATTGAAGGCAAGATCGCGTAGATGTAGAGGACATAGGAACAGATGTAGGGGAGCTATTCCAACACCACGGTTTCAGAACAACAAGTACAGGAGATTCAGCAAGTAGTCGCTCAGTAAACTACCAACCTTGCAGTCATCTGAGTAGAGTTGGGAGGTCTCCGTGCGAATATCTCCATACCGATAGAGTGGCTTGAGGGCAAGTCATGATGTTTGTGTTGGGGGCTTGTTGGGCCTGGGATCCCCCCAAGGCAAGTTTTGGGGCTTAAAGCCCAAGTTTTGACTAATTCCATTGTAAAGACTCTGCGAATTGCGAGCGCAAAGCATGAAGTTGTAATAGAGTCATAGGGTTGTCTGCCCTTACTTTTGTAAATGTAGTGTCGGTTTGAGAGATATACCCATGGTCCACGGACCATGGGATTGTATAAATAGAGCAAGGCTCTAAGTGTAAAGAGAGGAATAAGATCATCTAAGTATATAAAGAAATCGATGAAGAAGTAATTTGAAGTCTAGAGTTGTGCCTTTGGGTTGTAGAGTAGAAGAAGGCTTTGCAGCTCAATGTGTAGAGGCCTAGTAGTCTGCAGCTAAGTGCGCGGACCCCTATTGCTGACTGCGCAGGGAAGGTCGAGTCTGTAACCATTGGAAGCATTAATAAAGATAAGCTTTACCATATTTTTGTGTATATTTTCCTGTTTTATGTATTATTGGGTATGAACTACAAGTTTACTGTTTATTTACTACGCGAACTTATATAAATGTGTTGAGTAAGTGAATATAATACAAGGTATCTGTTTATGCGAAGATAACTAACAGTTATAAGAATATAAGTAAGATCCACAGTGTGACCTAGAGAAAGAGTGGAAATCGCTGCTCCAGCAGTGTGAAAGCCCCACAACCCCTGGTTAGGGTTGCGTGAAGGCCAATATAACAAGGCGCAAAGACCTCACAGGCCAGGGAAGTGTGTGAAGTAACCTGCGTGAAGGTATTCATAGCTGGACTAAATCAACCCCTCAAACATCTTAAGGGTGTGGAAACCTAGTTCTAGCATCCCCCCATACTACTTCGAGTGAGACCTCAATCCACACTTTGCGAACTATTTCCAAAAGGGCCAGTAGTATAGGGATTTGTTTGGCTAATTAACTTTGAACCTGGGTCAGGCCCCAACAAGCCAACAACTTAAGAAAAGTTGTTCAGGGATTTGCAACAAGGGTTGGTAGTTCTTAAGGACTCTATTGTGTATTACACATCATAAGATTTCCAATGGTACCTTCATATCATGATTTGGATTAGTGGAAGGCACCCAAAAGTTCTCTACAAGTTGGTGTTGCGCTTTTGTCAAAGACACCCTGGATTTTTGGAGTGACCTTGGGAAAATCAATGTTTCTCCCTACTAGATTGCCCAAATTACATTCTTGATGATTCCATCTTGTAGAAGACTTCAAGACCTTTCCAATGACCTGTCAAGCTCACAATTTGGAGCATTTTAAGACCTCCACAATCTGGCTTGAAAATAGCATTGTGCTTTTGGAGACTGCATTGTGCTTCAGGACACTACGCTATGCTTTGACACTGCGCTTCCATGAACTGCGCTGCGCTTGTGCTAGAGTAGCCCAAAAATCACCGAAACTCACCCAAATTTCGATTTTTTTCTTGCATTCCTACTTCTTGCAATTCTAAGATTGTTCACAAGTGAGTATCATCCTTTTTCTCACTTTTTTCCTTTGACAAGATAAATGCTAATGCAAGTTTTCTTCATCTAGGGATTAGGTGAAATTTTCATGCTGCAAGCACTAGTGTAAATGATGGTTTTGTTGGATAGGACATTTAAAATTTTAATAATTTCCATTTCATACCTCTATGTATATATAAATCATCATATCGTCCACCAAGTAACTCATTTACTTTTAGTTTACCTCACCTTTTCACAAACCCTAGCTCATACCTATCATTTTGGTCAATTTCCTAGTAGGATTGTTTTTAAATTATCCTACTCATTTCTCTCTCTCATTTCACTCCATTCAAACTTAATAAGTTTTCTACTACCCCTATCCATTTCCAAAAATTCCCCTATTATCATCTCCCATCCCTAACTCCCTCATTTTATCATTTCCTTCCTTGAACAAGAAAACAGTCAACTTAAGGCTAGACAGCTCATCATGGAGAAAGAGAAATCTAAGATGTTGCAGCAAGGTAGCAAAGGAAAAGCAGTGTTGGAGACTAGTGAACATGAGGAAACTAAAAAACAAGTTAGGGAAAAGAGGCCAGGGACCAAGCAACTCAAAAAGGCATTGAAGGAGGAGAAAGGACACAATTTTCTAGATGAAAACCTAGACATGGAGGACATAATTGCCTTGGAGATCAATGAGGATAGAGAGTATTGGCTAAATAAGGTCAATGACCACTTAGAAAATATTCCTGACAAATCCAACCAGTATAATTAGCTATTGAGACATATGGCCCATTATTATCAAACCAGAAACATGATATCTAATCTCAAGTTCAAGCAGTTGAAAAATAAGCTAAAGGAAACCCTAAAGGGCAAAAATGAGAGAGATAACTTGAAGATGCTTGCTGAAGCATCCATGAGGGCATGAAATACCTCATTTTTCATTTCATGGACAATTTTGAAGGTTTTATGAGCATTTTTGGTTTTTTGAAAATTTTGGTGCCAAATTCAGAAAATTGGGCTACTCACAGAAGCACAGCACCTTGGCACTGTGCTTTTTCCTCAAACCTCCAAATGAAAAATGGCTTACATTTTTGGAAATATTATGGCCTCCTCTCAAAACCCATTTCATAATTTTTCTCAGAGAGAGCTCAAATTTTGAGAAAAAGGAGAAAAGGGAGTAAAAATCATCATTCTGCCACTCTTTTTGATAAGCGTTGTGCTTCTAGAGATACCTTGGGAGAATGAGTTTTTGAAGGCCTTCCCATGGGTCGTTTTCAAAAATTGAAGGTGTTCAAAAAACTAGATAGGGAATACTAGTTGGAATTTCTCTCGGATCTCAATTTGGACTTCAGTAGGGCACCTTAAAGTGGGCTCAAAGTTGGCGCTACACTTCTACAAATTTTTGAGTTTTTATTTTAAATTTCCATGTGTAATTTCCTAGTTTTCAATTTGACTTGGTCAAAGTCAAAACTCTTGATGTAATTGAAGTAGTTCGAGGTTATATGATGTAATCATGAAATAAATAGACATTATATGTTGTTTTTATGGTTTAATAGGCCTAATTAAGGAAGCAATATCTAAAACAAAGTCTAAAACAAGTGTTTGTATTTGACCTTCTCACTGTCACCTGTTGGTAGAGAGAATCTTGGAAACAATTCCACCACCTACGAATTTAACTCCTGAAGGTGGGGAAGTGGTTAAATTGATTTTATATGTATCATTTCAAATTCAGAGAGAAGGGTTGGACTTTTGTGGAGAAGGCTTGTATCTTATGTTATCTTCAGCTAATATAGGAGCAGTTGCAGCAATATTTCAAGAACTCTAGTTCAGTGAGTCTATGGTGTTGATTTCTTTTCCTATCAGTTTCTAATGGATAAAGCATCTGTCTTTACATGCTTTATCTTCTTCCTATGAATTTCCTTGTAGTTATATAGATAGAAATATTGAATTTAAGCTCTGTTTATGTGGAAATCATACTTGTGTTTCTTTTCTTTTAAAAGCTAATGAAATCATTCTTTCACATGCTCATTAGGTTCTCTTAAACTCAAAAATATGTACTACATTGAGAAACACTCTAAGTGCACCATAACACAAAGATACCTACCTCCTCTTTATACTTGTTATTGTATACTTGAAGCCTATACCTAATTACCTGCTCTAAACCCTAGTCCAACAAACTTAAAACCCTAAATTCATAAATACTCAAAACAAACTTGCATATCTAGCCTAAAACCTTATTCTTTATAGTTATTCATTTAAAAATCCTTTGAGATATCCCTCTATGGTTCAGTAGGGCTAGCTACTAAGCTGAAAGTGGTTCAAGGTTACCTCTTTTGATCTCCTCCACAACCTAGGATATTGTAGAGGATAACAGTCTCCAAGAAATATTTCGCTTAATCTCCCTCTCTACCAGATTAGAGAGGATTTCCTTATAACCAGAGAAATGATGAGTGGCCCCACTATCAACCATCCAACTATACCACAAATCTAGTGGAGAAGAACTAGTAAGAGCAGAAATGAGAATGAATTCAGATTTATTTGCAGCATTACTTTCATACCTGGGAGCCCTTGACTTCTTTTGAGGATGATGATCTTCTCCATGATCACTTGAGGAGTCTCCCTTTATTCTATCATATTTTCTATTATAGTTATCCCTTGATAATATTTAATTATTGTGTTATTGTAGTTGCCTCTAGTGTTGTAGTGTGGCCTCTTTCCTGTCTCAGGACAGTCTTGTGCATATGACCCCTTTTTGTGGAATTTGAAGCATTCAACATGAGATGTTGAGCTATCATTCCTTCTTGTTGTATTCTAAGATGAAGGTTTCCTTGATGAACCTCTTATTGTCTTCTTCATTTTACCATGAGTGATGTATGCAGTGAGCTCTCCCTCTTAATTCGTTTGAATCCTTCCTCATACTATCATCATAGATTCTTCTTGAGTGAGTTTTCCAACAATCTCATCATATGACAGAAGGAAATTACTGTTTTTGATGGTAGTAATGAATGTTTTCCAAATAGGAGGGAGACCTCTAAGAGTCACAATTACTAGCTCCATGTTACGTACATTTTCTCCAACCTTCTGCAATTGATCTCTAATACGAGAGATCCTCATAATCTAGGATTGGACAACATCTCCTTTGTTAATCTTAACTTCCTTGAGTTCATATTTCAAGGTGATGATCTCATTTAGGTTATTGACTTTATACATGTCAGTTATATTGTCATACATATCTTTAGACTTTCTTAAATTCCCAACATAAGAAAGTAAATGATCTTGTAAACCATCAGCGATAATTTGATTTTCTTTAGATTCACCTTTCTTGTACCTATTCTTGAGAGAAGCGGAAGCATTTTCAAGAGGCTTAGGCATCCTTCCTTGAATTTATTCTACCACATCATTGTTGTCTGCTATGATTTCCAATCATACTTTCCATGTAGCAAAATTTGATGCATCACCCAACTTTTCATGCTCCTTGAAGGTAAAGGACAACATCTTGACCTTGAATAGGGAATCTTCTTTCCAAAGAAGAGGGCTTCAAAGCTTGTCTTCTCCTAGGCTTGTCTTTCACCTTAGTTCTGATACCATGTTAAATTTTTTGATTGTTCTATGTTGTATCAATTACTTTAGCCCAATTTATATTTTCTTTAACAAGCATCCAATTATTAGCAGTATAATCCATCATAAAGTGAACATAAGAAAGAAAAATATATGTAGTGATAGAGAAGACAACAACACAACCTTAAGAGACAGTAGATTGGTCCAAGAGCAGCTAAAAACCCCATAAGGGGGAACCCTTTCAAATATTCTTCTTTAGTAGATCATCATAAAAATACTTTAGCAGTGAGTATAATGAGCCCAATAATATGATTTGCAGTGGATAACAATAAATCAAATCTACATATCTGTTATAACAGTAGAGAGAAAACCAAATCTACGATATCACTAAAGTCAACTCAATCCAAGATGTCAAATATTAGATCTAAACTCTTATCACCCTCGTCATGATTGGTTGTGTGTGACTAAAACTCCTTGGTCAATCTAACTATCATTGTACGAAAATGATTGTGAGTGTAGAGTCACTCTCAGGAGGTCTTGATGTGAGAAATTATGTCACTAAATAGCTAAAACCCAAAGTCACTCCCTTACATTTGTTGTGCGAGTGACAGAGATGGCCAGGTCACTCCCTTACTGATGTTGTGCGAGTGACTGAGATTGTAGGGTTGCTTCCAAGGCTACCCTATGCCAGCGACGGAGGATTGAAACCTTTTGATCTACCTCTAAACCCAAATTCGCTCTCACTGAACTGTCTCTGAGTGACCAGAGTTCCAAAGTCGCTCTCTTGCCTACTCTGTTCCTGTGACTAGTGAAGAAAATTTATGTTTTTTGCTAGCAACCAAGATCTATAAAACCCTAACCGAGAGTGAACCTTTCTCCTATAATTTCAGACCCTGTGCAAACTCCTTCTAATGAACCTATGCAAGCCAAAACAAAATAGAAGAATAGAAAAACATCTTGATCAAGTATGTCAAAATGAACTTGAGTTCACTTCCTTTTATATGCTTTCTTAAGGGTTTACATGGGGTTGAGATTGACCCTAGAAGTTACCCAAGTGGTTAGGGCCGACTTGTTCCATAATGAGTGAATGAATACAATAATTCAAAATGTAACTTCCACTTAACCAAATCAGGTGATCTTTGGGTTGATTTTGGTCCTCTCGAAAAGAGGAATTTAATGCAAGAATCGTCTTATTGATCTAATTTGTTCAATATGGAATTTGACCCTAGTTGCAAAAATTAACACTACCTCTCAACTAGGAAGAATTCCACCTCTTAATTTCTTTCAATTGATCTTTAAATCATCTTCTAATGATTTGATTGTCTCTACTCATATCTATCTTTGGAAACTTTGTCGGATAAAGAAGAAGAAGAATCCAGGAGAAATGGCTTCATCCCATATTGAGAAATATGATTATATATCATACAGGGGAGCACATCTCCAACCCAATCCTATTGCCTACTAATATTCCCCACAATGACACTCAATAGCCATGTGGTAGAACACCTACATTATAATCGACTTGGGTTGTACACCCCAACTACACTCTCAACTCATTAGCCAAAACAAGGAGTGGTATTCCCATTAAGATGGCCTACTTGAGGGAATGATGCCAACTGGGGTATACTGTAAAAAGACCAAGAGGGGAGCAGCATTCTCCAACCCTATGAAGATAGGGGAGCATCATTATTCTACCTTTGGTAACATATAGGGTAGCAACCTACTGTCCAGAGTTCCCTCAACCCCAGGAGCCCTCTATATCAATTCATCACCCCGGGAGCTCAAGAAACATGGGAAGAGTATGCTCAATGTCCTCAATTAGTGTTGCCCCTTATATGGAGGGGCTACATCCGTCAATCGAAGATGTTCTCTAAAAATCGAGAACTTTTTCTTTGGTAATTCCTTCGTGAGATATGTGATGGAGCTCAAGCGAACTAGTGACATTACCACTACTAGTCACCAAGCCAGGATAGTGGAGCTAGCTTGGCTCCACTCAGATAAAAGGACTGGAATGATAACTGCTACTAATAGAAAAGAAAAAATGCTTTTCCACTACTGGAAGAAGCAACAATTACTCATAAAACAACTAGTATAGAAAATACATGTTGGTACACAGCTAGATAAAAAAGGAATGAATTTCTTTCTATGTGCATACAAAAAGTACATGCAAGTTCACCTCTCTTTAGAAACCAAGAAAAGATCTTCATGCTCATTACTGACTACCTACGCTCCAAAAGACTGGAAGTGAGAACCCACTATTGTACTGCCCCTATGAGTCTCTCTTCTACAACTCGATGGTTGCATGCAACTTGAATTCCACTACTAATTTTTTTCTCATCCATGTACTTTACTATAACCATGAACATTACGTAAATTCTATGGGAGACATATAACAATAGATTCATTAAATAATAGGATGTATTAGTTCTAGAGATAGGATATAAATGATAAGATAATTTTCTACATCGTGGCCTATGGTTGGCTTGGTTTCTTGTCCAAAACCAATGAGAATTAGAATAAAATTGTTGAGTGGAGTGGACCAAGATGTTTTCATAATTGTTTGAGCACTCTTCACTACATCTTGACAAACTTGGGTAGAACATAAGATTAGAGGTCGAATTTGGAAAGTCCTTTGCTTAGTGTATGTTTGTCAATTTAATTGTCTTAAATTGATTACATAAGTTATCGACTAGAGTTGGTAAACTTATGAAGTGAAAGTGCACAATATATGCTAGAAGCCTATTTATTAAGTTGTATTTATTAATTGATTGAGTTATTAGAAATGTGTTTTTAATTTTTGTATTCCTAACTCAAAATATTTCTATCTAATGAAAATAAAATTATTATGAATTTAAATCTATATTTCTTACTTGAAAAATGAAACCATAAATAACTAACACTTGAAAAATGAAAACTGTATTAACTCACACTTTCAGAATGAAAACTAAATTAACTCACACTTGCAAAATGAAAACTAAATTAACTGAAACTTGCTAAATTAAAATTAAATTAACTCTTACTTGTTGAATGGAAACCATATTAACTCGCTCTTGCTTCAAAATAGAAAGTTCAAGAAAGTAACTTGCAAACAAACCACTCTTCTTCTGAATTTAAACTAAGAAACAAATTTGAATACAAATGCTCTGAACAAAAAGCTGAAAGAAATCTCTATACCTAAATCTATAAAGAGAAACATCCTATGATATGAAGTTGAAATGTTTTTAATGAAATTCCAAAGACATCACAAGGAAGTCATTAGTATTTTGATGATTTAAATCAACTTCAGAAACTATAAAAGAGAACTATAAAACTACCATAAGAAGATCAAAATTATAAATGGATATGATTAATATTTATATTTGATCATCCAAAAAAAACTAATAGAGAACTTTGTTACTACTTTTCTAATCAAAATAAATATCATTGTTGTTATCCAATCTAAAATCAGACTAAGAATTATGAAATGAACATATGCAAAAATACTACATCAAATAATAATAGAAAGGGAAATCTATAAGTTAAAGACCCTCACTGTTTGCAAGGGCCCTCCACAAATAGGCAGCCTCAAGCTCCAACGAACAATTAACTATGCATCAAGTCTTCAAATGCACTTCCATTAAATAAAACCACATAGTTTTAAAACAATTACAGTCACCAAATATTCATTCAGGTCATCCCCTATTTTTTCTTGCCTTATGGTATTTATAAAATCCATTTAATAAATGTTTGAGGCTTTCATGCCTACTTTTGGCTAACAGGTTTCTAATTCAACTATCAAATTGAAAAATGGATAAGATTCACTCATGATTTTCTATTCGGCAAAGCAAACCGTGGGGCGTTTTCATCTCGAACTCTCGCTCGCTTGCTCCAGCTACATGTTGACTTTTTCCTTTGACCATGTGATTCAGACTTTCTCCCGACTATTTGGTGCAAATTAATATGAGGAGATCGTTGATGGGATCAAACCTCTTTCTGTCCATATCTCTCTTTCCTTGAATGGCACCTCAGACCCTATTCAATAATGGATTTGCTTGCAGAAATGGATGTTAGCTATAGAATTGCATGAATCCAGTAGACAATGCAAATTTTTACCTTAATAATAAGGAACATTTAGGAAATATGAAAAATAGGATAATTACTACCTTACCTATGCCAAAAACCTACAATTTTGTGCCTATAAAGTTAAAATAAATGGTCAAGGAGAAGGAAAATGAGTGAAGAAGAGTGTCAAGATGAAGCATTCATGAGGCTCTACGTTCCCCCACACGAAGTTCATTGCATGTCCCCATACAAAAATGCAAAAATTAGTGCCCTTGTCAACTACTTCATCTCCTTTGAAACTCGAGTTAGCACATCCAAATTTTCCTTTTTCACCTTTTTCCTTGCCATTTCCATCCTTCACTTCTTCATCAAAATTTTGTATTTCAGATTTATCACTTTTCATTTAAGGACCTTATTCTTTTGTTTCAGCTTCTTATTTTTCTTATACCACAAGCTCAAATGTAAGAGAATATTTTTGTTTCGGGTCCTTTGGATTTCATTCTGCATCTTTAAGTCTTCATGTTCCCTTTGTATGTGTCTATGTAGCATCTCCATTTCAAATATTTCTTGTTTTAAAATATTTATGACTGGAGGTTCTTGTGGGCTACTAGACTAACTTTTTTTTCATGCACTGTTGAGCCAGATGTCTTTTCTGCAACTTTATCTTCCAGAGATTTGATATAATCGTATATCTCTTGTTGTATGAGATATATCTCTAGTTTCTTACAGCCTGGGCTTTGAATGGGTGAAATGACAGTGGGTGAGGGAGTTCTTTGTTTCTCTGTTTCCTATGAATCATATTCCATGTCTTTTAAAGATAACTCCTTCAATGCTAGATTAAGCCTGGCACTTATTTCACAATTGATGGACGAGATTTTTTAATTTGAATTCTTTTCTTTTCTATTTTGACCTCATCTATCTCCTTGGATGTGTTTTCTTCTTCTTTGTTGACTTTCTTTATTCTAACAGTTTTCGTTTTTATGCTTCCTAAAATTTTTGCAATAGGAATTTCATCCTTTGATTGTTCCTGGGATTATTGTTGAGGTAACTTTTGAATAGGGCTTTCAGATACTCTTTTGCTCCCTATTTTTCCTTTACTACTACTAGCTTGTTCTTCTTCTTCTTCCTTAAAATGGTTTCTAAGTAAGAACTTTTCCCAGTCATCTCCTAAACCCTTAAGGTGGAATTTAATAAGCATTTTGATGAGGCCATGATGATACATAGTGATTTCTACAAATTGAATATTTTTATGTAAATTTACTGACATTTTTCTTAAGTTATTCAACAAAAATTATGGGATATTGATCTCATTCCCTTCCAAAAAATGCATCATTAGGCGAATGTGATAAAATAACATGCAACCAAACCTTCCTTCACAAGAGATAAGTTTTTGAATAACCAGTAATAGATTTATCCATTCACTTGTAAGTGCATTTCTTGGAATTCCTCTCTTGAAAATGGATATGTCCATACCTGGATTCTTTAAGAAAAATCTCCATTCTTCACTTGCTATGCCTTTGTCTTTAGACCATCATTCTCATCCTCTAGAAAATCTGGTATCTTTAGAAATAAGGGACTCCGTCACTATGAATTTGATATCTCCAATCTCAACTTCTACTCCATCAAAAGCTCTAGCAAAGGATTTGGTCACCTCTTTGTTGAAACTGATGAGCCTCATAAATGGGTAATTATATAGGCTCATTTTACCACCTAGCCTAGTCAAATCAACCATTCTCTTAGCTTATTGTATTATTTTATTATTATATTTATTCTTCTAGGGTGAGATGAGTTAGTTATTATGCCATGTGGTCTAACATGTATTTAACGTAGATTATTGATGGATTTCGAGGTCAAAGTCAAGGATCTAGTGGTCAAAATGCAGCGTTAACTCAAAATAGATAAAGGAGAGGACTTATAGGAGGGAATCCGCCTCATTTATTTCTCCTCACTTCGAATTCCTCTTCATTCAGCTCGGAGTACAAGCATCTGAATCATGCACTAGAAGGTAGCTGAGCAAGTGGAAGATGACTGATAGTTATCTCAAGTTTTGGGAGCCAAGCCTCCCTGATTTTAAGAAAGCTATTGGTAGCTTTATATGTATAATTAAAGAGGCCTAGGGCCTCACTAGGGTCGACTTTTCTTTTTCTTATGTAAACTTTGCTCAAATTTCGAGCTTACTATTTTATGACAATTATATGTAATCTTTCTATTTTTTGATAATGAAGATGGAATCCTTTTTGAGGTAGCACTAAGTTACTTCAGAGGGCTGAAGCTCTTGGCTTATGGCCCAATCCAATCACTCAATATTCCCTTTACTTATATTTGTATGCTTTACTTCAGTTTGTAGATTAGTTTGTTGTTAGATGTATTTCTCTTATGGTTAAGAATAGGTTTCTTTTGATGATTTAGTAGCTTGCTTCCATTTGTGATTTCTATAGTAGGTTAAGAAGTGATCAAAGAAGATTCAAAAGGCTAGAAACAGTGCCTTGGCCTCTATTCCTCCCACTGGGACCATGATTTGAGGCAAAGACTCTCTTGCTGCCCCAAAAGCAAGATTTTCCTCATTCCTAAGACTTCTAGTGTTTGCAGCTCTCTAGTATGTTGATACTCCAGTTTTTCTTTGCTTTAGATCTTCTTTATCATGTTCACTTCCTGATTTGCAATATTCCTTTTGCATGTTTTCCTTTCTTATAGCATTTCCTTCTATACATCATAGTTTAGGCCATTTTAATGCAAAACTATGTTTTTCCTAGGATGCACTCATTTCATTGGTTGCCTGATTTTCTTAGTTGACTGTCAGTTTCTATGTAGAAGATCTCTTCTAGTAGTAGGCTAGCTCACCAGTAATCACATCCTCCATATAATCCATGCCCTATAGGTCTCCCAAACCTCACCTCAATTCTGCCCTAGTTTCCTTCATTTTTCATAGAACTTCTTCCTCTCTCCTTGAGCAAACCTAATCATATTTCTCTCTCCTGGTGATTCATGGTAGACCTTAGGAACCCTAACACCTCACGCCAACCTTCATCCACCTTTTCCACCCACTTTCACACCCTCAAAACAACAAAAATTGCTCTCAGCCTCCTCCTGTAGGCCTCTTGTAGTTTCCTTCTTTTCCTCCTGTAGTTTTTCCGGTAAGCCTTCTTTTAAAGGCCTAGTGTGGAAAAAGCCTCCAGAAGGCCACCTAAACCTCCTAGGACCCATCCACACCATCCCACATCCTCCCAAGCTCCAAAACCTCCCTCTAACGCCACCTGTTCACTTCCACACTCACACACAATAAATTAGATGCATGTTAAATTCACATAAAAATCCAAAAATGTGTTTTTTTGCTTATTTACTTTCAGAAATAGCATGGTTGGATGTGGTTCACTTCCTCGAGTAGGTAATGGCATTTCTTTCATGGTTTTCATATTTTTTTTGGCAAAAGTAGAATTAGCTTGTTAATTAGGGTTTACTAGATTTTGCTTTACATTCCAGTATTTCTTCTTCTGCAGTTAGAATAGCATCTGTAGAGTAATATTTCTTTCCTTTCATCACACATAGATATTTCTTTCCTTTCATCACACATAGAGCTTCTTCTAAAATCTATAGAAGTTGGCTTGAGCTCCTAGTGATCTCACGCCGGCTGACCAAGTTACAACCTGTAGTAAGAATTAGTACTTGTGCATATAGCACCGACGCTTCCATGTTTGTTACAAACTACTAGGTTGATAAAACTAAAGTTGGTAGCCCATGAGTTGCAACATTCTTGCTGCAATACTGGCTCTCACCAAAAACCATCAAATTTCTCCACAAAATGTAGCCACTATGATTTCTACAACATCTCCTTCACTTGTGGGTAATGTTCCATGAAATATCTTCCATTCAGCTCAAACCTCACAATGATCCCCATGATCAGAAAGTTTTTCCTCTGACTTGCTTCTTGACATAAAATGGATCAGGGTTTCAGAATGAGGGGTTTCGGTAAGGGTACAAACGAAAAAATAAGGGCAAGAGAGGAATGAATGAAGTGACCATTGTGGAGGATTTAATGAATGTAAGTTGGCGATTTTCTCTTCAATGAATTCAAATTTGAGTTGCAAGTGTTGTGAAATGATTGTTTAATATGGCAGTGTTATGGTGATATGACCAAAATATCTTTCAACATTAGGCAATGATGGTTTTTAACCGGTGGTACAATCATCATAAAATTCAAATACTAAATTTTTTTATCCTTATTACTAAATTAAATGTTTCCATACCTTTGAATACCTTTACATTGATATTTCTACCCTTCGTTTTCTCCTTTCTTCATTATCTTCAAGTGCTTTCAAGAATGAATTTGATCACTACATCAATTCCCCAATTGGTGGCTCTTGTCAAAGATCAGTCGCAGAATTCTATAAAAGCTGCAGATTTCTTGCTATTCTATAGCTATTTTATTTTTGAAAAGAAAAGATTGGGATATAAATAAAATGGGTTTAGAACATGTATGAGGAAAATTTATGGTGTCAAAAATTGATCTTCATCTTAGATTTTATGTATAAACGTGCCAACCATTGTTGGTTTTCAAGTTTATACATTTATTATTATTATTATTATTATTATTATTATTATTATTATTATGATGATGATAGTATATATATATTATTTCCTAGAAAGAAAAAGACTTTTGGAGATCATGTTGGGGAAGAAGGAAAATCCTTCTTCACTAACTTTAAATCAGTTTTATCTTTCAAATATTTGATAAATTGTTCCTTTGTCAATGGCTTATGATAGAATTTCAGTCGATGACCATTCACAAGAAAATTGGTACTTTCTTCATCAATAGTTCTAATCCTAATTGCACCATTATCAAAGATCATTTCAATCTCATAAGGCCCAAGCCAATGAGTTAGAAATTTCCCTTGGAAATATTTGAAATTTGAATCAAATAGTAATGCCCAATCTCTTGGCTAGAAATTTATCTCCTTTATATATTTTTTATGGAATCTAGATCTCTGTTGTTGAACTAGATTGATTCTTTGGATTGCATCTTATCTTATCTCATCAAGTTCATTTAGTTGCTCCCTTCTTTGTTTTTGTGCCTCTGAAAGATCAAGACCCAATTTGAATGTTGTCTTGAAAGTTTTGACTTGAAACTCAATAAGAAACAGGACTTGTTTCCTATAAACAAGCTCATAGGAAGTATGACTTGTAGTATTTCTCCAAGTGGTATAGTATTCCCATAAAGCATTTGGAAGCTTTTTTGCCCAATCTATTACATGCAGATGCACAATTTTGGTGAGAAATACCTCAATCACTTTATTGGTGGACTCCACCTATCCATTTTATTGAGGATGATATGGATTAGACTTCCCATGTTTGATTTTGTACTCCATTATCTTCTGTACCAACTTGGATGTGAATTGAGTACCTTGATCTGTTACAATTTCTCTTGGGACACCAAAATGAGTAAAGATACCCTCAAAAAGAAATGAAACTACAACATTTTTAGTAGCAAAAGGAAGTGTTGTAGCTTCTACCCATTTTGTAACATAATCAGTGCAAACAATAATGTACCTTTTTGTCTCAATGGTGGATTGATTGGACCAACAAAATCCAGGGCCCATTTTTCAAAAGGCTCAATAAGTACCTGAGGTTGTAGAGGCATCTCATCAGAAGGAACAGGTTTCCCCATCCTTTGACAACTATCACATCTCTTAACATAATCCTTGACATCCCTAAAAATGGAAGGCCAATAGTATCCTAAGAGAAGGACTTTGTAAGAAGTTATTTTTTCAGAAAAGTGTCCTCCACATGGCTCATGATGATAGACTTTCAGTATCTCTTAATCTGGGGCCCATTTTTCAAAAGGCTCAGTAAGTACTTGGGGTTGTAGAGGCATATCATCAGAAGGAACAAGTTTCCCCATCCTTTGAAAACTATCACATCTCTTAACATAATCTTTGACATCCCTAAAAATGGAAGGCCAATAGTATCCTACGAGAAGGACTTTGTAAGAAGCTATGATTTCAACAAAGTGTCCTCCACATGGCTCATCATGACAGACTTTCAATATCTCTAGTACTTCATCTTCTCTAACATGCCTTCGGATGATTAGATCTAGCCCTGTTTCATACAATTCTTCATTCATCCATGAATAAGATGCACTAATTTTAATTACCTTCCTTTTTTCTCGAGGAGACAAATATGATGGTAATTTCCATGTAGTCAAATAGTTAGCAATATCTACAAACCATGGAGACTTCGTAGATACTGCAAAAAGATATTCATCAGGAAAATTATCTTCTACAGGCATGTCATTGTTATCATTTTGAATCCTTGATAAAAAGATAGTAACTGTATTTCGTTTTCCAGGTTGATCCAAAATAGTAATGTTAAACTCTTGCAACAAAAATAACCATCTAGTTGTTAGCTTGAGGGGGCCTGACCTAGGTTCGGATTTAATTAGCCAAACAAATCCCTACACTACTGGCTATTTTAGTAACAGCCTATGGAGTGCGGATTGAGGTCTCACCCGAAGCAGTATGGGGCAATGATGGAACCAAGTTTCCGCACCCTTGAGATGTCTAAGGGCTCGATTTAGTCCAACTGTGAGTAGCTTTGCACAGGTCACTTCGTGTACTGACCTGACATGCGAGACCTTCATGATTTGTTACAAGCTCCTTTGCACAGCCCGCACCAGGGACTGAGGTGATTTCGCACTGCCCTAGTAGTGATCTGCGCTAATTCCCCAAGTTACACCATGTATCTTTCTTATCTTCCTATAAAAGTTAGTTATCTTTGCGTAAATAGATACTTTATCTTATATTCACTTTATCAACACATTCATATAAGTTCACGCATCATATAAACAATAGAAATTCTATTTATATCTAATACATTCAATGCACAAAACAGGAAAAAGATACACAAAAATGGTGTAAAACTTCTCTTTATTACTTCTCCAAAGGTTACAGACTTGACTCACCTTGCGCACTTAGCTACAATGGTTTGCACACTCAGTTGCATACTACTAGGCATCTGCACACTCAACTACAGAGCCTTGTCCTACTCTACAACCCAAAGACTCAACTCTACACTTAGATAAGACTCAATTCTTCATCCTTCATTCATGACTATCATTCTCTGATTTACAACTTAGAGCCTCGCTCTATTTATACAATCCCATGGTTCGTGAACCATGGGTAGATTTCTAAAGTTGACGTTACATTACAAAAATGAGGGCGAACAACCCTATGACTCATTTACAATCTTCCCGCTTCGCACCCACAAAATGCAGAGTATTTACATCGGATTTGGTCAAAATCTGGGCTTTAATCCCCAAAACTTGCCTTGGGGGATCCTGCACCCAACAGGCCCCCAACACAAACATCGTGACTCACCCTTGAGTCACTATGTCGATGCAGAGATCATTGAACAGAGACCTCCGAACTCTGCCTGGACCACTACAAGGTCAGCAGCGCACTGAGAATCTACCTGTTGTACTTTATGGGCACACTGTTCAGAGACTACTATAGTTGAACTACTGCCCTGCACCTATTTATAGTCTCGCACCTCCTTTCAACTACCAAGAGCGCTAAGACTGTTCTTTTGTCAACTAGTCAGATAGTCAGGCCACTCGTGTATGGCTTCAACTGATTGCCATTCACTTTTCCTGGGAAAGGTTCTCCATTTAACTTTACCAACTGCACCGCGTCTCTATCTGTGACCTCCTTAATAACATACGGTCTTGGCCAATGCATTCTAAACTTTCCTAGGAATTTAACAAACTTACTATCATGCAGTAACACCAAATCATTCACCTGGAAGGTGTGACACTTAATATCTCGATCGTGCCAGGCCTTTTCGCACTACTTATGTACCTGTTGGTGAAAGCCAGCCAGAAATCATTCTTCCTTGAGTTCCTTTAATTGTACAAATCTTTCCTCCACAGCTTTGTGGTCAATCATACCTATGAGTGCTACTATGCACAGACTAGGCATGATGTATTCCATCGACATTACAGCTTCCACTCCATAGACCAGCCAGAAAGGTGTCTTTCCCGTCATTTTCTTGCATGTTGTCCTATAAGCCCATAATACTGCAGGTACGCGTGGGTCACAATCACTTCGCTAGGCATTGCATACTTTGGTCAGCGTAGTTTCCAATACTTTGTTAAATGCTTCTATTGTCTCGTTGGCTTGTGGGTGATATGGTGTGCATTTCTGATGATACACCTGAAACTCTTCTATCAGTGTGTTGATCGTCTCGTTCAAAAAATGTGTGCCGCAGTCGCTCATCAAGATCTTCAAACAACCAAATCGTGTCAATACATGTTCAAACAGAAACTTCGATGTCGTGGCGGCCATGCAATAATTTACTGACTACACTTCTACCCAACGAGTCAAGTACTCTGTCGCAGTGATAATATATCTCGCGTCGGTTTTTCCTTGAGGTTTGATAGGTCCTACGAAGTTGATCGCTCACATTTCAAAGGGCTGCAGCGTCATTTGAAAATTCAAAGGCATCTCGTCCCTCTGTGATGGTTTACCTGT
Organism: Pinus tabuliformis; assembly: GCA_031772625.1. Classification (NCBI taxonomy): domain Eukaryota; kingdom Viridiplantae; phylum Streptophyta; class Pinopsida; order Pinales; family Pinaceae; genus Pinus; species Pinus tabuliformis. Next base: position 411,562,516 of record CM062809.1, on the reverse strand, counting down.
TCTTTGACTTACATCAGAGGCCTTGCAATGTGCTTTTGAATCCTAATGAAGGGTCGGCCACCATAACCCTATGCAGAGAATATTCTGCGTGGTCGCTCTCCCTGCATAATGTCCTCCCGCAGTGCCCCCATCCATGTCTGGTAGGATATGGCTTCTTTCAAATTCAGGTACATGCCTTCGCAGTATCTCATCATTGCCCATCTTATATAGGTGCCCCGAAATGGTATAGAAATCTGTTGCGCGCACCACTAGTTCCTTCTTCTACTAGAAAGATTACTCTTTTGGCGTAGTTCCAGTCATAAGAAAGTGGATTATATCTTCAAAATAATCACCGCAATCTTCACAGGATCTACTATCAGTCCCTGTCTACAAACCACATGTCCCAACATGTTCCTGAAAGGAACGAGGAACGTACACTTCTTGAGGTTAAGTGTGATTTGGTATCTTCAGTAGGTATCTATCATCAAGCGTAAGATCACTACATGGTGCTTAACCAGCCCAAATATAGTCCAATCATCAAAATAAACTTCCAAGAACGTATGAATATATTCCTTAAATGTTGCAACAACCACACACGAAAAGATGGCTGGTGTGTTCTTTAACCCAAATGGCATGATAGTGTATTGAAAGCAGCCCCACTCAGTCGCAAAGGTTTTCTTTCTCCTATCTTCCAGCACGATTTTGATCTGGTGGTACCCTAAGAACCTGTTAGTGAAAGAATATGATTCCTGCCCAATGACATTGTCCAACACCTCATCTGTGAACGAAGTTGGGAATGGATCATGCACACAAAAGTGACTCAATTTTCTCAGATCCACACATATTCTTATCTTGTCCTTCTATTTCTTTTCCTGCACCACCATTGGACTTACCTAATCGGATTCTTCCACCGTCTCAATGATTACTGTTGCGAGCATTTTGTATAGTTCTACGCGGAACTTCTCCTTGTTGGCATTATGATGTATGTATTGTACTTGATGGCAACCCACTTGGAGCATAACAACTCTCTTGTATATGGTAACTAGATGAATCTACAGAAGAGATATCAGATGTGACAGAATGCATGACAGGAGTGTTTACAAATTTGATGAAATGCAGGGCAGCTTCAAGGAATCAATTCAGAAAGAAACTCACTCAGATGACAGATCATAGTATTGCAGGTTAACAGCACAGAGTTATAGATCAGACTACACAGAATGAGGAAAGAGAGGTATACTTAAGTTCACCATTGACCAAGCCACGTATACACACGGGTTCACTCTATGCAAGTTGCGTATATGTACACACGCACTTTCGCAAAATGAAAAGCATGTGTACCTTGGAAAACTAAATGTTTGGTCCGAAGTATTTGGTCCATGGTATTTTGATCCATGGTATTGGTCCATGGTATTGGGTCCAAGGTATTGACCCCAAGTATTTGGTCCAAGGTATTGATCCTAAGTGGTTTTGGTCCATGGTATTGAGAAAGGCCTAAAACTATAAAAGGAGGAGAAAATCATTAGGCCAGGTGTGCAAGTATCAAATATCTGATATAGTGTGATATCTAATATGCAGGTTATTGGCTTATGGTGTCGTGCTTGATCTGAACTGAGCAAGAACCTTAGCACTTGATGAAGGATAAGATCTAATGATGTATTAAGATCTTAAGGCTTGAAGTGAATTATCCTTATGTGGTTTGATCATATATCTGAATAACTAGCGCATGTTGTAGTCTATAAATATGATGATCTGGGTATGACTGAAGTCTGGAATAATTGTTATGTTTAAATCATCTTTTACAGATCTAAATGCAGGTTCACTTTAGAAAAGAAGTGTATACACAGTGGTTCTGTATATCAAAAAAGCGTATACATCATAAATTTGATTTGCAGATCTATACGCTGGTTTGCTTTGAGGAAAGTGTGTATGTACACAGGTTCAACACATGGAAATAGTGTATACCTTACAAAATATGTTTTAGTTTCTTCTATTTGCTGTTGCAATGTTCTGTGTTATTGCTCAGGTTCTGGTTACGGTATTCTGGTGACAGCATTCTGAATGATCAGATTGATGGAATGATTGATTGATTCATTTGTGGTTGGTTCAAAACGAGATTGGTTGATGCAGATATATTTGATGATTGAATGATGTTGTTGATGGATCCAGTCTGAAAATTTATGAAACGTGGTCCCTAGAAGAAAAGAGAAGGTTATAGCCTTCTATAGGCCAGCACCTATGTACTAGTAAACATATCAGCTAGTACAAGAGCTAGGGGGTTGTAGCTCCCTTCCAATCGACACTAGAGAATGAGAGAAGGTTGTAGCCTTCTGCAAGTAGAAGCTTGCATACCGGTATAAGTCTGCACCAGTTAAAAAAAATTAAACAAAATATTCTTATTATTAAAAGAAGATAGAGACGATTGCAACAGGTGGTTTTCACCCACATTGGGTTTCCACCTTATATCTTGGTGTTCATGTGTGTTTCTTATGTGTGATGATCTGTTCTATTTTTATTGCACGTGGAAAATATTAATATGGTTAATGAAGTTCAGATGCACTAATTAAAGATCCACATATCATGAATTAACTGAATCATAAGTTTGTTGGATATACGCTAGTTGCATTAAACACAGTTGCGTGTACACACTAGTTCCCTTAACTAAAGTAGCATATATGAATCTGATTATGGAAATGAAAATTTATTGATTTGCTAATACTAATTCACTCCCCCTCTCAATATTATTTCCAACAATTGGTATCAGAGCAGGTCCTTAAGAAGAAGCTTGATCGCTTGAAGGAAGATCCATCATCATGAGTAATCAAGAAAGCAGGGGATCCATCAGACCGCCAATCTTTGATGGGAGAAACTTTGTTTATTGGAAGGTAAGAACCACAGCCTATCTTCAATCTCTTGGAACAGATGTCTGGGAAATCGTGGAAGGAGGATATACATTTCCATCAGCAATTCCTACAGATACAGCAGGTAAAAAGCAATATGAAACCAATTCCAAGGTTGTCAATACATTATTGGGAAGTCTATCACAATTAGAGTTTGTCAAAGTTATGCAGCTCAAATCAGCCAAAGAAATATGGGACAAAATTTTTCTAAGCTACAAAGGAGACTCTCAAGTAAAATGTGCTAAAATACAAACTCTTAGAATTCAATATGAAACTCTCAAGATGCACAATGATGAAAGTATAGCTAGTTACTTCTTACATATAGATGAGATTGTTAATTGCATGAAGAATCTGGGTGAAGAGATAAAGGAAGTTACCTTAGTTGAAAAAGTTTTAAGATTCTTATCTACTAAATTTGAATCAAAAGTATCTGCCATAGAAGAAAAGAAGTATCTACAAACTATTACTATGACACAGCTTCACAGAATCTTAACTGCCTTTGAGATGAGAAAAGGAGGTCAATCAGATATGAGTGAAGCCACATTTAAAGCTTTAGCAAAAGGAAAAGAAGAACTCAATGAATCAGGAAATATTTCAGAAGAGGAAGAGGAAGCAAACTTTGTCAAGAAGCTTCAACGGGGTTCCGAAAGATTCAGAGGTAAACTACCCTTCAAATGTTTTGCATTTGGTAGAGTCAGACATTATGCTACCAAATTTCCTCATAAAGATAAATATGATAAAGGGAAGGAATCTGCAAAATCGAATAGAAAACAAAGTGTAAGTAAAAAGAGCTACTATACTCATGAAGATAGCAATGGTTTATCAAATAGTGATGAAGATGAAAATAGTAATGACTATAGACTTCTAATGGCTTACGAAGATGATGATTTTTTGGATGCTTTAGATGAAGATGACCTTTATTAAGAAATCTCTAAACTCAAATTCTATTTAGAAGAAAAGAATATGATTATAGATACCTTGACATACCAACTTTTTGAAAGAGAAAAACACAATGAAAAGCTAGAATGTGAAATTGTGGGTCTAAGAAAGGATCTTGAGAAAACAAAAGCTCTCAATCTTAGATTTTCTAAAGGATTAGAAACCTTAAATGAAATTATCAAAGTGAAGAGCTCTCCTCTGATAAAGATAGGTCTTAGATATACTGAAGAAACATCTCAATCATAGAAACCATCAACCTCTACTAAAAGCTATCTTGATGCAGCAAAGAGCAGTGAACAGTTTGACAATCGTCAACAAAGGCATAAAGCAGATCACCAGGTGAATCAGGCTAAATTTACTTCAAGGATGAACAAAAGCCACAATCAACCTCAGGTAAATCATACTCAATTTGCTTCAAACAATATCAATAGAAACTAAAATCAACAGGTTAGTAGATTCGATAATCGCAGGAACTTCCTTAATGGTCTATATTTGTAATGTCATAATTTTGGACACAAAGCTGCTCAACGTGTTGCTTACAAAACTATCATGACTAGAGAAGCATGAAATCAAAGGAATGTGATGGGGATCAAGAAAAGTTCCTATAATAACTTTTCTCTTCTTGAAAATGAAATAGAATGCTCAATCTGTAACAACTTTGGCCATGAAGAATCTGAATGCAGGAGTAAATTTCAGCAAATAGCTCAAAAGGAGCAAACCCCATTAAATCCCAAAGTATGGAGAAAGAAAGAACCGCAAATAGAAATATGTATAGTCTTGTATGCAAAAGGACAAGAAAACCAGTGGTACATCGACAGTGGATGCTCAAAACACATGACAGATGACAGAGAAAAACTACATTCACATAATGCCTTAGAAAAGGAAAATAGTGTCTCATTTGGAAACGACACTCCTGCTATCATAAAAGGTAAAATCTCTATTTTCTTGAAAGAAAAAGTTAAAGCTGGTAATGTTATGTATGTTGATGGCTTAAAGCATAATCTGTTGAGTGTGAGTCAAATGTGTGATCAAGGAAATGAAGTAGTGTTTCGATCAAATGGATGTGTTGTTCGTGAGCTTGATACAAGAGAAAATATGATTAAAGGGACAAAAACTCCGAACAATCTATACATACTGAAGGGAGGACAACAATAGTGCCATCTAAGCAAAAATGATGAAAATTGGCTATGGCACAGAAGATTGGGACATCTAAGCTTTTCTCAAATAAGAAAAGCATGCAGATTCCAGGCCGTTCGTGATCTTCCAGATATCAACATTCCTGAAAATACTATATGCAAATCATGTCAATTCAGTAAGCAAACCAGATCTCAATTCATAGAAAAGGAAGGGTCAGCTAGTAAGCCTCTTAAACTTGTTCATACTAATTTATGTGGTACATCAAGGAAAAAGTCACCTCGTGGAGAAGAATACTTTATATTGTTCATTGATGAGTTTTCCAAAATGTGTTGGATAGGTCTTCTAAAGCGTAAAGATGAAACATTTGAAAAGTTCAAAGCCTTCAAGGCTTTGGTGGAAAATGAATCAAATTACAAAATCAAATGCCTCGGATCTGATCGAGGAGGGGAATTTACCTCGGATGAATTCTTTGACTTTTTTGAACAACATAGAAAAAAAGGTAGTTCTCCATTGCAAGGACTCCTCAACAAAATGGAGTGGTGGAAAGGATGAACATAACTATTCAACAAATGGCTCGTGCTATGCTAGATGAATCTGGAACTCCTACAACCTTCTAGGGTGAAGCTACATTCGTTGTCGTCACTATTCTCAACCAAGCAAATGTTTGGGTAAACAGCACTCAAACTCCACATGAACTTTGGTATGGTAAGATTCCTATTGTAAAATACTTCAAAGTTTTTGGAAGCAAATGCTACATCAAAAGGACTGATGAAAAACTTGGTAAGTTTGAACCCGGAGCAGATGAAGGTATTCTTCTTGGCTACTCTTCCCGAAGTAAAGGATATAAATGTTACAATAAAAGACTTGGGAAAATTATTGAAAGTATTGATGTTGTGGTTGATGAAGCATGAAAAAATCCAAAACAGATAAAAACCAAATATTATGAAAATGAAGAAGATGAGAATAATTTTCCCACATTAAATCACATTGATTCTAAAGAAGAAACCAATGAAGCACCAGAAGAAGAGATAACGATAGAAGAAAAGACTCCGTCTAGGTTTGTTTAGGAAAATCATCCAGAAGCTCAAATTTTAGGGGAAAAGGGGGCAAGTGTGCAGACTAAAAGAACCATTGCCAAAGCTTCAAGCTATCTAGCATTACTATCTTCCACGGAACCTCAAAATGTAGATGAAGCATGTAGAGATGAATGTTGGGTCAAGGCCATGAATGAAGAACTTGAGAAAATTGAAAAGAATAATACTTGGGAATTAGCTCCTAGACCTCATGATAAGAATATCATAGGAACTAAATGGATATTAAAAAACAAGCTGAATGAAAATCGAGAAGTTATTAGAAGCAAGGCCAGACTTGTTTGTAAAGCATACGATCAACAAGAAGGTATAGATTTTCAAGAAACTTTTCCACCTGTTGCTAGACTTGAAGCCATCAGAATGTTTCTTGCTCTTTCTATTTTTCAGAAATTCAAAGTATACCAAATGGATGTAAAATCTGCCTTTCTTAATGGAGACTTAGAAGAAGAAGTATATATTGAACAACCAGAAGGATTCATTCTTGGAAATGATGGAAAAGTTGTATGAAAACTCAGGAAAGCTCTCTATGGTCTAAAACAGGCTCCAAGGGCATGGTATTACCATCTTGAAAAATATCTCCACCAACAAGGTTTTTCAAATGGGTCAGCAAATAGCAATCTATATGCAAATATGGACATTGATAAATTGCAAATAATTGTCATGTATGTTGATGATATCATTTTTGGTAGCAATGAAGAATCCATGAGTTAGAATTTTGCTTCAGTAATGCAGCAAGAATTTGAAATGTCCTTGGTTGGTGAGCTTACCTACTTTCTTGGTCTACAAAGTTCAACAAAATAAAGATGGTATTTTTCTCTCACAAACCAAATATCTCAAATAGATCCTGAAAAGGTACAGCATGGAAGATTCTAAACCAGTATGTACTCCAATGGTAACAGGATTTAGTCTCAGCTCAAATGATGAATCAGCAGCGGTACATGAACCAAATTACAGATCCATGATTGGCATTTTTGCTTTATCTAACAGGTACCTAACTGGAAATCATGCATGCAGTGGGAATAGTTGGAAGATTCCAAGCAAATACAAAGGAATCTCACCTACAGGCAGTCAAAAGTATCTTCAAATATCTTCAAGGAACATATAACTTTGGTTTATGGTATCCTAGAGATATAGATCTTACACTTCATGCATATACAGATGCAGATTGGGTAGGAAGTGTTGATGACAAAAAAAGCACTAGTGGTGGTGCATTCTATATGGGTTCCAGGTTGGTGTCTTGGTTCAGCAAGAAACAAAGTTCAACTGCATTATCTACAGCTGAAGTAAAATACGTGGCTATTGCATCTTGCTACACACAATTACTTTTCATGATGCAAACCTTGCAAGATATTCAGATCACATGTACTCCACCCATCTCCATTCTATGTGATAATACAAGTGCCATCAGTATTTCAAAGAATCCAGTCATGCAGTCCAAGACAAAGCACATACCCATCAAATATCATTTCCTACGTGAACAAGTGCTTGAACAAAAAGTCACATTGGAGTATGTTCCCTCCAAAGAATAGGTTGTTGATATATTCACTAAACCACTGCCCAGAGAGACATTTGAATATCTCAGACAAGTTGGGAGTAGTTTCTGCATCAACCTGCTGTTAAATCCTATTTTTTAGAGAAAGGTGGTTATACGCGAGTTTCATGAAGTGTAGTAGCATACATACGTGAGTTTTTGTGGACACAGTCACGTATATGTTGGTTTGAAGAACAACAGTGGGCCAGAATCAAAAAAAGGGGTATGTTGTGGTTCTGTTAATTATCTACTCTATTTGATGATGATTTCAATCTGTTGATATATTGGTCCTCATAGTGTTGTTGATCACTTGATGTATATCTGATTGATGATGATGCTTTGATATCTCTTACTGACATATGCAATGATCAGATCTGATAGTTATCAAGTGGAACAGGTTCAGGGGGAGAACGTGGTTGATGATATTTTGGGAACTATTGATGGACATATACAGGTTGCTGGTCTGGATGCTATTGACAAATGCTGCTGATGATGGTTGTTGATGACTATCATGGTCTTTTCTAATACATTTGGCCTCTGTTGTATATGTCATGTATATCTTTTAATGTAATGGTCATGAAAAGACCTAATTTTTAACCCCACTATGCATGGGATGAATGATGTAATGTTTCTTGTTTTTTACTTGTATAAACAATTGATATATCCCCACTTGGTTGGGTGGATGAGTCAAATTTGGTATATCCCTACTTGGTTGGGAGATGGATGCATGTATGAGTCATCAGTGATAGGAAGGTCATTTGTGATGTATGTATAGAGTCATGTTCTTCTTTTAGAACATATTTTTGTAGACTTTTCTTATGCTCAGGGGGAGCATGGACTCGATCATGGTAGCTCAATCAACACTTCAGCATATCAGAGAATTCAGCATGCACTTAGGGGGAGCATGACCCTTTTCCCTTGATGTCAAAGGGGGAGAGTGACTTGGTGTGGTTGTGGCCATCAAGTCCAAAGGGGGAGATTGTTGGCATTATGATGTATGTATTGTACTTGATGGACAGCCACTAGGAGCAGAACAACTCTCTTGTATATGGTAACTAGATGAATCTATAGAAGAGATATCAGATGTGACAGAATGCATGACATGATTGTTTACAAATGTGATGAAATGTAGGGAAACTTCAAGAAATCAGTTTAGAAAGCAACTCACTCAGATGACAGATCATAGTACTGTAGGTTAATAGCACAGAGTTATAGATCAGAAAACACATAATGAAGAAAGGGAGGTATAGTCAGGTTCACCATTGACCAAGCCACATATACACATGGATTCACTATATAAAAGTCACGTATACATACACATGAAATTTCACAAAAGGAAAAGTGTGTATACCTTGGAAAACTAAATGTTTGGTCTGAAGTATTTGGTCCATGGTATTTTGATCCATGGTATTGGTCCAAGGTATCGGGTCCGAGGTATTGACCCCAGGTATTTGGTCCAAGGTATTGGTACTAAGTGGTTTTTGTCTATGTTATTGAGAAAGGCCTGAAACTATAAAAGGAAGAGAAGATCATTAGGTCAGGTGTGCAAGTATCGAATATCTGATATAGTGTGAGATCTAATATGCAGGTTATTGGCTTATGGTGTTGTGCTTGATCTGAACTGAGGAAGAACCTTAGCGCTTGATGAAGGATAACATTTAATGATGTATCTGGATCTTAAGGCTTGAAGTGAATTATCTTTATGTGGTTTGATCATGTATCTGAATAACTAGCACATGTTGTAGTCTATAAATATGATGATCTAGGTATGATTGAAGTCTAGAATAGTTGTTATGTTTAAATCATCTTTTACATATCTGCACGCAGGTTCACTTTAGAAAAGAAGCATATACACGCTAGTTCTGCATATCAAAACAACGTATACATCATAAATTTGATTTGCATATCTGTATGTCGGTTCGCTTTGAGGAAAGTGTATATGCACACAGGTTCGACACATGGAAGTATCATATACCTTACAAAATATGTTTTAGTTGCTTCTATTTGTTGTTGCAGTGTTCTGGGTTATTGCTTGGGTTCTGTTTACTGTATTCTGGTGATAGCATTCTGAATGATCAGATTGATGGAATGATCGATTGATTCGTTTGTGGTTGGTTCAAAAGGAGATTGGTTGATGCAGATATATTTGATGATTGAATGATGTTGTTGATGGATCTAGTCTGAAAATTTATGAAACGTGGTCCCTGGAAGAAAAGAGAAGGTTGTAACCTTCTCTAGGCTGGCACCTACATACTAGTAAACATACCGGCTAGTACAAGAGCTAGGGGGTTGTAGCTCCCTTCCAGTAGAATCTGGAGAACGAGAGAAGGTTGTAGCCTTCTGCAGGTAGAAGCCTGTGTACTAGTATAAGTATGCACTAGTACAAAAATTGTAAACAGAATATTATTATTATTAAAAGAAGACAGAGATGATTACAGCAGGTGGTTTTCACCCACATTAGGTTTCCACCTTATATCTTGGTGTTCATGTATGTTTCTTATGTGTGATAATCTGTTCTACTTTTACTGCACCTAGTTAATGTTTATATGGTTAATGAAGTTCTGATGCAATTATTAAAGATTTAGATATGATGAATTAACTGAATCATAAGTTTGTTGGATATACACTAGTTGCATTAAACATAGTTGCCTGTACACGCGATTTCCCTTAACTAAAGCAACGTATATGAATCTAATTATGGAAATGAAAAATTATTGATTTTCTAATACTAATTCACTCCCCCTCGCCATCATCCACCATCTCGTCGTCCCACTAATCACCAAGAATTGCAAACTTAGGTTCAGCCTCCATACCAATGTTCACCCGCTTCGTTTTTTTGGGCGCGATGATGTCAGGGTTCTCAATCTATGGCCCTTGAACCTCGTGACGGCCTTCTATTTTTGTAATGTTAATTTTCCACAGATCTTGATCTTCTTCTTTAGCACTTACATTATAACATTCCAGTGCGTAGCCCAATTCAGTAGCCGATTTTGGCTAAATCAATTCTACTGGCTCCTGTGGTATCCTAAAGATAGCTTCCTTTACCTCTTATAGTACTTCATCAACGTTGTCCCACCATCTATCCTCAAAACTGAAGGTCATCATGAACCCTTCATGTAGGATAACCCGTTCACTTGTCCCATGGTATAACATCTAAGGTATGACAGAACAGGTGCACCCACTCAAGTTGTGGCTTTTCTCCATAGACATTCGTCCATTTGGCCAGGTGTGCACGTGGATCATCCTGTCCATCATACTTATCTGCTAGTTGCATCTTAGGCTTCCTAAACCGTTTGGGCATCATTCTCCTGCATTGCACCAGTCCTCAAAGCTCCCTTTTGTTATAGACATTTTTGGGCACTGCAACCCAAATCAAACATGTCCATAAACCAAGGGCTCCTAAGTCCCTAAAAGTATTGTTCCAACCCCTAAAAGAACAAGGTCAGCTGATTACATCATCTCCCAGAAGTTCTCCATGAAAAACTACTCAGAACTGGTCAAAACTAGACCATCTCACCTACTCCATGGTCAAAGTGCGCTGCATCCCACCTAAATGCACACGGGAGGTGCGATGCATACTAAAAAGTCCTTCTATGGGGTGTGATGGGCGAGAATGGACAAATGGAAGAGTCAATTTGTGAGGTGGAGGATTATGGAATCTTCCAGAAACTTCTCCTGTGACACTTGCCTCTCTGCATTCACCCAGGGATGAGTAAGACATCATCAATCTCCAAGTGGAATCAAGAATTACCAGAGAGAGGACACTAATCAATCTCAGAAGCTGACTCACCTCCCTCTAATCATCTATATATGGATCCCTCATCCCAGAGATACAAAGGCTGGAATTTTGTATCTTGTAAGGAAGTGCTGCTGGTTTCTTGGTGTAACATCATAGTGTTGGGTGATCTGAGATTTTCATGAGGTGAAGAAGGGCTTTCTTGCTAAGAGGATGACGCTGGGTCAGAACAGTTGGTTGTAATCCTCTTTGCTATTCTTGATATTAATAAAGCTATTCAAGTTTTCCTCCACATTCTGGTATGATTGATGATATATGCATTTGTGTGGTTAATATATATCTGGTCCTATATTGTTTATGATAGTAGATCTCTGTTCTTGGATAGTGTTATGCTTCCTTGATTCCACAGGTGCTCTTTGAAGCTAGGTAAACAAGGAAGCGAGTGGAAAAGATCTATTGGAAGGGAGAGGAATCAAGCAAAGAACCAACTGCAAGATAGAGGTTGGTCTCCTTAGTTCCCCTCTTATCTACTTCTCATAAAGGAAAACGAAAGTAGTTTTAGTTTGTTTGTTTCTAAGATAGCTACCAGTCTTAGTGGGACTAGCATCTCTACATAGACAATATATTTCCTGATAACAAAATGGCGACTCCACTGGGGAGCGAAACTTACAGACGGAGCCTGAAGTCAAGCCAGCTAGCCTTCGAACTGCATTTGCTATGCAAGTGCAAAGTAGATCAATGTTGTTTCAGTCTATCTCCAGGTTTTGTTTATGAACTGAACACTCGATTTACAAACTCTCTAATTTCCCTTGTGGTGGCTCTAGTAACCTCCTTAGTTCTACCCCTGTGATTTATTTACTGATTATCACTTACTCGGCCTAAATCCTTGAACTGTGCTGCAAACAGTGATTAAGAACTGGATCAAAAGTCTCGCATTGTACCATCGCACCCTCTCTTCAAGGATATCAGTATGCATCGCACTTCCCATGTGTTGTAGGTGGGATGCATACTGGAATCCTTGTGTAACAGGTGCGCTGATCAGAGAAGGCTAATTTTGCCTCCAGACTTTGGTTTTTCTTCACTCTTTTCAGCTCTATTCAAGAGTTTTGTTGTCTGTAGTCAGTATACCTCTATTGGAAACCCCCTTCCTTGCCATTATTCCGCCTCCATTGCGCAAAGAACTGTAAATGTTTTTATGTATTGTGAGCCATTTTCAGTTCTCTTTTACAAAGAAGTAGTGTACTTGAACTATCGTTTCTTGATTTGGAAGTGTCGCAAGTGTTGTTTTTAGTCATAGAAGAGAATCTGATTGTTCTTGATAATATATTACACTGTTACTCTTGTATTTGATTTGAATTAGTAATTTTTCAAGTGTCGAAAGCAAGTTTCCCATTCCAAATCGCAAAGTGTCGTCATTGTCTTCTTTTTGTCTTGAAAAGAAGCTTGTTAGTAATGTCACTTTGAAAAATAATTTAGATTTGTGCTTAGCTTTCTTTTTATCATTCACACATTAAGAAGGCTGAAAACAAATACATGCATGTGCATTTGCATTCAGACTGTTTGTTGGTTTGATTTAGGACAGTGCATATAGTGTGTGCTCTCTGCTCTATGTTGAAATAATATCATCTCGCTTTCTTTAGTAGCTAGGATTTTCATTGCAAAAAGAAGATTAAACGATTGTTTATCATCTTAGATTGCATTTTAGGAATTGTATATCTACATCACGCGGTGAACCTGAAAGGAAAATTTCTTAAACAAGATCAACTGTAAAATAAATTTAATGAATCTAAAAATGCCTTGGAACCTAACGCACAACATTTAGAAGTCTAGGCTAGAGACGTATTCCTCAAATGCGATGTTAGCGATGCTACAAACCATTCGCGGTGATGTCCATCCATCAAAGTCATATTATATTCGTGAATCATACACTTTAGTCTTTAATCCATCTCCCAAGGGGTCTCACCTGGTAGCATTGTGATCTCTTTGAATCCAATGATCAACTACACTTCTGACTTCGGCCTGCTAAATTCTCTATTTAGTGCAATTTGGATATCCGCAATTCCCGCATTCGGATTTTCATTAGAATTCTTAATATACCAGGTCAGCGCGCAATCCTGCAGAGCGCTGACCAGCATCACTTTCTTTTTATTATCATCTGTAACTCCCCGGGCTTCCCATACAGCTCTTATCACAAACCAAAACTGGTCCGAATCTTCATTTCCTACTCCCGTGAAAACATGAAACTTTATCGTGCTTACCATATTGACTCAGTGGTGGTGGAGGTGGTACGGGTGAAGATGGAGGTGAAGGTGGTGAAACTAGTGGTTGTGTGGGTGGGGGTCATATGCGCAGAATCCTCGGCCTTATAAAATTGATCACACTTCATGGAGAGACCTTTGCGATCTCTACCTCGTCCCCTCGTAGTGGTGAAATCAAAGGGCTATTCTCTCATCCCTTACTTCCTTCGTTTCTGTAGGTTTTTTTGCTTCGCGTAGCTCCGGACATCATGGTAATTGCATAACCCTCTTTTCACACAATAGCATATTAATCCAAGTATTCAGATACTTTACATACTTACCTCGCAGTCCTTTGAGAAAGCGTCGCTCTACCTCGCTATAGCTAAATTGTAGTATCTACCATGAACTCGGTAATGAATCCTCCTATAATTCAATCAAGCCAGTGATCAACAGTGCGCGTGATCTTATCCTCCGATGCTTCCAATCTGCGCACCAACTCTAGGGTCCACACAATAGGATTTTTGAGTTTCCACCCTCCTTGGCTATCTACTAGCTTCGCGATCCACTCATATAGTTCATTATGGAAAGATACAAAAATGATTTCGTTGATCTATGTATACAAGTAGCAGTCTTATAACTCTTCTTTTGTCAGTCACAGATTCTTGTTCTCCTACATCGCAAACTCATCAATTCTTCTGTCCAACCAACCTTCAATTTCCTTCTTAGTTGGAATTCTTCTTAGTGGTTGGTTTATTCATTAAGTATCTAATTGCAGAATGATCAGTATGTAGAATAGAATTATAACCAGTAATATAATGTATGAATTTATTGATGGCATGAATAACAACTAAAAACTCCTTCTCTTTGACAGTATAATTTAACTCTGCAAGAGTCAAAGTTTTACTGGTGTGATATATGGCATATGGAGTTAAGTATTTTTTCCGTAGTACAACTCCTAAAGTTGTGTTTGAAGCATCAGTTGAAATGTGGAAATGTAATTTTCAATTTGGTCCTCTAAGAATGGGTGCTTCAGAGATTTTCTCTTTTAATGACTCAAAGGCCTTTTGGCAATCAAAATTCCAATTGAATTCATAGTCTTTTGTGAGAAGTTTGAATAGTGGAGATGCAATTTTTGTAAATTTTTCTATGAATCTTCTATAATAACCAATGAAACCAAGAAAACTTATAACATCTCATTAATAGGTTGGAATTGATAATTTAGAAATAACTTCTACTTTAGATGTGTCCACTCTAATTCCATTTCCTGAAATATGGTATCCTAAAACAATTCCCTTAGTAATCATAAAAAAAAAATCATGGTTTAATAAGAGATTTTCCTCGTTACATCTAATGAGAACTTTTTCCAAATTTTTAAGACTTTCTTCAAAATAATTTCCATAAATTGTAAAATCATCCATATAGACTTCCACACAATCATGAATTAGATCAAAAAAAATCCCTAATACTACTCTTTCGAATTTTGCAAGTGCATTACATAATCCAAAAGGAAGTACTCAGTAAGCATAAGTTCCACATGGGTAGGTAAATGTAGTTTTATCTTAGTCTTCTCGGACTACTTGGATTTTATTATACCTGCTAAAACCATCCAAGAATGAAAAATATTTCTTTCCTGCCAATGTATCTAAAACTTGATCTATGAAAGGAAGTGGAAAGTGATATTTCAAAGTGGATTTATTCAATTCCCTATAGTCAATACACACTCTCCATTTTCCATTATTTTTAGGAACAATTACTTAGGGTGAAACCCACTAACTGTCTGATATTGGATAGATGAAATTGACATTCAACATCTTTTGTAGTTCTTCCTTAACAATTTTAGTTAGATTTGGATTCATTCTTCTTTGAGGTTGTCAAATTGGTTTGGAATTTTCTTCAATGTAGATATGATGTATACAAGTATTAGGATCAATTCCCTACATGTTAGTATATTCCCATGCATAAGTAGATGAATGTTCTTGTAACATATTTATTAATTATTTCTTCTCAAATTCTTCCAAATTATTGTTGATATTAAAAGTTTTTCCTTGAAATATTTTAATTGTAGAATTGCCAATTTTTTCTATAGAATGCAAGGATAGTTGATGGATGATAAATATTCAATATTGCAATGTTATTGAAAACTCCAACTAGATTCACAATATGGGGAAGATTCATTATTTTCCATTATGTTGAAAATTTGATCTTCTTCATCTATGTGTGAAGTATCAAAGATTTTTCTTATATCAATGTCATCATCTATCCATTCTTCATTTACAACCTCTACTGTTGTTTTTGTTGGTGGATACAGTGTGAATTTCTTTGTTGAGTTCCCATCAGAAATGAACAAGTCACTAGGTCTATAACTTATAAAATCATCGGTTGTAGCTAGCCATGGTATTGCTAGAATCAATGGATGTCCTCCTAAGTTATTCTTGGGTGTTAAAATCATAAAATTGACAGGGCATTCCCAAGAATCTAAGGATACATATATATCTTCTAATACACCATTAGGTTTGATTACATATCTATCTGCCAATTATAACAGTGTAGGTGTATATTCAAGATTAGAAAGGTTTAATTGATTCATAGTTTGTGTACTCATGATATTTATGAATTCTCCTAGATCAATCAATGTATTTGGGATCTCTATACCATTAATGTGTCTTTTCACAGTGGACTTCCTGCATCAAGATATTTCTAAATTGTTGTCTTACCCATCATGATATGTGCAATTTTTCCAACTAGTTGGATTCTTTTGACTTCTTTTCTTTTTCTTCATGGTTTTTTTATGCTCGAGTCCCTAATTGTCTTTGTGAAAATTGGTATTTCCTTAATGGATTATTAAAAAGGAATCTTTATGCAAACATTCTTCAGTTCATCTAACATGTCGTAATCAGGAAATAAAATCTATTATTCTACCCCTTCATTAATTTTTAATCTCTTAGGAAAATGTGGTTTTGAAACAGATACTAAAGGTTGTTCCATAATAGGAATTGAGTTATTTGAATGTGTAGGAGCTACTTGCTTTTTATTTTTTTCTTTTTCATTAGGAGACTTTTTTTCTTCAGGGATCTTTTCTTTTTCATTTTCTTGAATAACAATTGATGGAGACTTCTTTTCCAATATTCTACCATATCTAAGTTGAACATTGTTTAGATCTAGTGGAGTTATCAGGTAAGTTTGAAAATTGTGTCCTTCCATATTGTAAACAGGTTGTGATTTTTTATTATTGTTCATATTTTGGAGTGGTTGGGCAGGAAATTGGTTTGGTCATTGAGGAAATGGTAATGAAAGTTGTGGATTCAAATTGTGACGTTGAGTTTGTTGAATGGGAAGAGGATAATATTGTGGAGGAAAATTAGGATATGCTTGTTGAAATTGTAGAAATTGAGGATATTGAGGGTACTTTGCATAAGAATTCTACCATCCTTTTGACCAAGGTTGTGGCCAAGATTTCTAAGGCATTAGGAAAGTCCAATTACTTTGTGATGATTGTGAAAATGGTTGAGTGTTAAAACCTTGAGCTGTATTTGGTTGTGGATTTTGCCAAGGTCGTTTAGCAATAAAACAAAGAGGATCTACTTGATTTGGTACTCCTTCTTCTTGATATACAACATTAAGACCTAGTATTGAGGGACATTATTTTGTATCATGATTTTCTGCACAAATAACACAAGTTTCTACACTCCTTAAATCAAGAGGACATGCTCTCACAGCATGTTTCTTTCTACACTTAGGGAAAAAAATGGACAATGCAGCGTTTTCATATTTTTGCTTGTTTTATATTTTAAGGGTGCCAATTTGTTCACTAAGACTCCCTAAAATATCCATTTTAAAATTATCAAGAAAATTTCTTAATTCTTCTCTACTTACTGTCCCAACTGCAGATTTATTAATCGTTGATAAACGAGAATATCTTGGATTTTTTCCGGCTCTTGTTTTGCCTCTTTGAATGTGTATGCACAACTCACAAATTCTACCTAGTGACAACTGAGAAATGTCTCCCTTACCCATTAGATTGAGAATATCAATTCACTCATCTCTAATGGATTTTAAATAAGAGGGTTTTCAAATTTTCCTCATCTATATTATTCATTTTTCCCTTTTAACATTATAAGAAAATCTTTCAACGAAGTTGTAGAGTCCAAGGCCTGCCTTACCTTTACACACTTTTTGCCTATACTTCTTCCTTTTTCCTATTCCTATCACCTAAATAACTTCAATAGACATGAGGTTTTGTTAAGGTAAGCACTTACATGTCCTCCTTTTCATATTTTGTCTATATACCTTATTGTTTTATTAAAGTTTTCATTTAGCTACGGAATTGGCTTGATTCTGCAGCTAATCGACATTTCCGTAGCTACCTCCATTGTTAATAGCGTTTGAGTGCACCAGCTAAGCAAAAGAAGATATGAATGGATGAGGAATGATCCCCTCTTAGATTATTTACTATTCTCTTGAGCCAATACTTCAAGAAGATTGCATTGTAATACGATCAACCTCAAAGCCAACTACAAGATTATATGTCGAAACAGAGTCTAAACATCCTGAAATCTTATCGATTTTCATTTCCAAATAGAAAATTGATTATTTAGAGATATAGTTTGGTTTAATTGGGATCGTAATAAAGATATGTAGGCTTAAAACTCTCATACTGTTATTTGGAGAAATGTTATAAGAGCAATGGTTGCTCTGTGTTTTGGTGTGAGCCGCTGTATGTAAATTTTGAAGAACATCTTGTTGAAGATGTTTGTGAGTAATAGACTTTGGTTCATATTTCCCATGTTGTGTTAATTGAATATTGTCGACTGTCTCGTGGAGAGCCCCTATGTCCAGTACAGGTCTTTGATCAATTTCAAATAGATTTCCTTTGATTTCTTAAAGTTAATCTATGGATTCTTTGTTTCGTGTTTTAAAATGCTATATAATGGAATTCGCGATTAAACCATTGTTTGCATCAACAATTTCCTTTGATTTCTACCTAGCATAATTTTGTTATTTCATTTGCTTTCTTCCTGGTACAGTTTGATCATCTCATTTTCTTTCTACCTAGTATAATTCAGTTGCCTCATTTCATAGTTTGGTTGTTTCTTAGCATATCAATTTTAGTTCTTGTTTGAGTGAAGCTGCAATAGTAAAAGAGTGACAGTCTTTTCCTTGGAAATTAAATTCAAACACCATTCATTTTCAATTCGATAGAATAGGTCTCTCTTGCACATAGTAATCTAGTTTGGCTACAGCATAAAATTAAAGATAAAATCAAAAGAACAGTCTAACCGAGTAGAGTTTAGGATCACTCTCCAACCATCCACAAAACTTGATTAATTTTAGAATAACCAACTAATAGATTTTAGGGACAATACTCTAATATAGACAGTAAAATCATCTCCATATTAATTCTGAATTTAGACCTTAATAATAACATAGATATCTTAACTACATTAAATAACTTCTAACACATATAGTGCACTTGTGCTTCATCAGTATACCTGCCTCGATCAATAATTTATGCTGACAATTTAAGAACATTAAATTGGCTAAATAGAAGTCTTTAAGATTTTCATCTTCTTTCTATACCATTTGAAAGACTCCATTCTTAATATAATGGGGCATACAGTAGTCCTTATATTTCTCTAAGAATGTAGTTTTCATTTGTTCCCATGTTCTTATGGAGTTTATTCCTAAACTCATAAACCATTTTAATGTTGCATGTTTAAGGGTTGTAGGGAATAATTTCAACTTTTTAACATCATGAAAATAATCATATGATCTGCACAAGACTTCAAATGTTGGCATTATGATACAGGTATGACACAATTTTTTTCCTTGATGGCAACTCTCTCAGATGAAAGATCATAGTATAGCAGGTAAATAGCAACAATGAAGAAAGAAAGGCATACACAGGTTCACCATTGACCAAGTCGCATATACACGCAGATTCACTGTATACTAAGTCGCGTGTACGAAAAGGTATACGTAGGTTCACTATATACCATGTCGTGTATACACACAGGATCACTATATACATAGGCACGTATAACATACACATGCACTTTCACAGAAGGAAAGGCACATACATGTTGGAAAACTAAGTTTTGTTCTGTGGCATTTGGACCATGGTATTTTGGTATTGGTCCATGGTATTTGGTCTGAGGTATTCACCCCGGGTATTGGGTCCAAGGTATCGGTCCTACGTGGTTTTGGACCATGGCATTGAGAGAGGCCTAAACCTATATAAGGAGAAGAAGATCATTAACCCAGAAGGAAAGTGTGCAAGTGATAAATATCTAGTGAAGGGTGAGATCTAATCTGCTGGTTATGGGTTTGTGATGCTTTGCTTGATCTGAACCAAGGATACACCTATGTGATTGATGATGGATGATGGATCGAGATCATAAGGCTTGGAATGTATTATCATTATGTGGTTTGATCATGGATAGACTAGATCTGAATTATTGACACATGTTTTATTGTATACATGTTATGATCTGGGTATCACTGATGTCTGGAATAGCTGCAAACTTATGAGTAAATATTTGCAGACCTGTACGCAGGTTCCCTTTGGTAAAAACGTGTATACATGCTGGTTCGGCTCATCAAAGTAGCATATGATATTTGAAGTTGCAGTTGGATCTAGTTATTGTTGCAGAATTCTGTGGTCTACTCTGTGTTCTGGTGACTGTGCTTTGTTGACAGGGTTAAATTGTTTCAATGTTGCGTGATTCAGAGATTGATGATGCAGGTGTAGTGGTCATTAATTTTGTGCTTCAATGTTGTTGATGGGTACAATATGAAAATTGGATGAAACATGGCCTTCAGATTATGGTGTTGTGCTTCAAGAGTATCCAGTATGAAAATTTATGAAACATGGTCCCTGGAGGAAGAAAGAAGGTCGTAGCCTTTTGTAGGTTGGCACCTACGTACTGGTAAACATATTGGCCAGTACAAGAGCTAGGGGGTTGGAGCTCCCTTCCAATAGCAGCTGGAAAATGAGTGAAGGTTGGAGCCTTCAATAGGCCGGTGCCTATGTACCAGTAAACATATCAGCTGGTACAAGAGCCAGGGGGTTGTAGCTCCCTTCCAGTAGTAGCTGGAGAACAAGAGAAAGTTGTAGCCTTCTTCAAGTGGGTGACTACATATTGGTATGAGTCTGTGCCAGTACAAGATTGTAAACAGGTTTTTATTATATTAAAGGAAGACGGTAGCACGTGGTTTTTGTCCCGCATTGGGTTTCCACCTTATATTATGGTGTTCATGTGTGTTTCTTATATGTGATGATCTGTTTTGTTTTACTACACCTGTTTATTGTTTATATGGTTAATGAAGTTCTCATGAACTGATTAAAGATCAACATATAATGGATTAACTAAATCATAAATTTATTGGATATACGCTAGTTGCATTAGACACAGTTGCATGTACACGTGGGTTCCCTTAACTGAAGTAGTGTACATGAATCTAATTATGGAAATGAAAAAGTTAGTGATTTGCTAATACTGATTCAACCCCCCTCTCAGTATTATTTCCAACAATTGATATCAAAGCAAGTCCTTTGGTAGAAGCTTGATCACTTGAAGGAGATCCGTAGAACAATGGGAAAGAAAGCGCGTCAGAAGAAGAAGACAGCTCAAAGGAATAGCGACAGCTTTCCGTTAGATGATAACAAGTATTCAGATTCTGGATCACCTCAGATTGAATATGAACAAGAAAATCAAGCATCAAGTAAAATCATATATCAACAAGATCTGTTTAATAAAAGGGAGTGTGCCCTCAAAGAAGAAGTTTCCAAATTAAATTCTCAGCTAGAGTGTGCCTTCAAAGTATGTCAAATGCTGCAGGATGAAGTGATATCATTGAAAAATAAGAAAAATGAAGCAGATAAAGAAAAGGAAAATGAGATTCTCAAATTAAGGCAACAAGTGGAAGAAGGAAGAAAGACTGCAGAAATCTTGAAGAAACAACATCTGGAAAAGGAAGAGCAACATCAGGTTGAGGTAAATATCTTAAAAGGTAAATTAGAAGAAAAGGATAAACTATTATGATTTCAAGACAGTACTAAGATTTTGGATGATATCCTTAGTATTCAAAGATCCCCTGCTATCAAATCTAGTCTTGGTTTTCATGAATCTGTTGAAGGTGAATCTAGCTCTTAGGGTGAGGCAAGGAACTCTAATGCAAAACCTGAAATGCTCAATAAGGAGATAAGAGGTCAACCACATCAACAACCAAGGAAATAAATCTGTCAAAGAAAATCTTTTACTCCAAACTATGGAAATGATAGTCACTTATTTTCTCATATGAATAATGTTGAGTGTTATGTATGTCATAATCTTGGACATGTTGCAGTGAAATGAAAAAGTAGAATGGTGCAAGACCGTCACAAAGAAAGATCATCATGTTCCAGGTACTTCAAGGGAAATTGTTTTTCTTGCAATATGTTTTGTCACAAATCCATTAATTGCTACAGAAGGAATATGAAACATGTAAGATGTTATGCATGTAACAAGTTTGGACATATAGCAAAGGAATGCAAGAACAAAGTACGGGCACCATACCAAAAGGAGAAAACATCATCACAGTCAAAGATATGGAAGAAGAAGGAAGTACAGTCAGAAAGATGTGGCATAGTAGAGTATACAGACATGACAGACTTAGAGGAAGCTAAAAGTGTGAAACTTCAGTGTTCCAAATCTCATACGAAATTTTCATGAAGACAAGTCGTGTATATACGTGAGTTTGAAGCTGCACAGTCGTGTATATGTCATTTTGAGGAAAAGCAATGGGACAGACTCAGGAAAATGGATTTAATATGGTTCAATCAATTACTTGCTCTATTAGATAGTGGTTACAATCTACTGATGATGTGTAGAAATGTGTTGGTACTCATAAGATGATTATTTAGAAGTGCTTAACTTGATGTATATCTGATTGATGATGATGCCTTGATCTTTCTTGCTGATATATGCATGATCAGATCTGACAGTGAACAGATGCAATAGGTTCAGGGGGAGCATATGCTTCGAATAATGCATTGTTGGCATTATGGTTAGAAGTCTTTGGTGATGATGCTTATGTGACTAAATGATACATCTTGCTACTTATTGTTGGTTGGTCAAGCGAATGGTATTGCAGGTTACAGGTTGTTGATGTTGCTGACACATGCATATGGTGCAGATCATATATGGTGTATGATAGTTGTTGATGACTATCATGGTCTTGTTTAGATTTCTAGTCTTTGTTTTAAAATTCATGAATATCATTTGGTGTAAAGGTCTTGCAAAGACCTAATTTGTACCCCCACTATGCATGGGAAGGATGATGTAATAATTTCTATTTTCAGTCATGTATAAACATTTGGTATACCCCCACTTGGTTGGGTGGGTGAGTCAAAGTGGTGTATCCCCACTTAGTTAGGAGATTGATGTATGTATGATTCATTGGTGATAGGAAGGTCATACTCACTTAGTTGAGTTGTAGAGTCATGTTATTCTTTTGAAAAATATTTTTGCAGACTTGACATGTGCTCAAGGGGAGCATGGACAGATTGATACATCTTAGGATGCACAAAGGGGGAGCTCAACCAGAGATTCTAGCATGTACTCAGGGGGAGTATGGACAACAAAATGTATATCAAGGGAGAGTATATCTTGGTCCGCCCTTTGCCCTTGATGTCAAAGGGGGAGAGTGACTTGTTGTGGTTGTTTCCTTCAAGTCCAAAGGGGGAGATTGTTGGCATTATGATACAAGTATGACACAAGTGTTGTCCTTGATGGAAACTCTCTCAGATGAAAGATCATAGTATAGCAGGTAAACAACAAGAATGAAGAAAGAAAGATATACGCAGGTTCACCATTGACCAAGCCGCATATACACACAGGTTCACTGTATACAAAGTAGCATATACAAAAAGGTATACATAGGTTCAATATATACCAAGACGCGTATACACACAGGATCACTATATACATAGGCACGTATAACGTACACACGCACTTTCACAGAAGGAAAGGTGTGTACATGTTGGAAAACTAAGTTTTGGTCTATGGTATTTGGACCATGGTATTTTGATATTGGTCCATGGTATTTGGTCCGAGGTATTGACCCCGGGTATTAGGTCCAAGGTATCAGTCCTACGTGATTTTGGACCATGGTATTGAGAGAGGCATAAACCTATATAAGGAGAAGAAGATCATTAGGCCAGAGGGAAAGTGTGCAAGTGATAAATATCTGATGAAGGGTGAGATCTAGTATGCTAGTTATGGGTTTGTGATGCTTTGCTTGATCTGAACCAAGGATACACCTATGCGGTTGATGATGGACGATGGATCGAGATCATAAGGCCTGGAACGTACTATCATTATGTGGTTTGATCATGGATATACTAGATCTGAATTATTGACGCATGTTTTATTGTATAAATGTTATGATCTAGGTAGAACTGATGTCTGGAATAGCTGCAAATTTACGAGTAAATATTTGCAAATCTGTACGTAGTTCCCTTTGGTAAAAACGTGTACACACACTGGTTTGGCTCATCAAAGTAGCGTATGATATTTGAAGTTGTAGTTGGATCTAGTTTGCAAAATTCTGTGGTCTACTCTGTGTTCTGGTGACTGTGTTTTGTTGACAGGGTTTCATTGTTTCAATGTTGGGTGATTCAGAGATTGATGATGTAGGTGTAGTGGTCACTAATTTTGTGCTTCAATGTTGTTGACGGTTCCAGTATGAAAATTGGATGAAACATGGCCTTCAGATTATGGTGTTGTGCTTCAGGGGTATCCAATAAGAAAATTTATGAAACGTGGTCCCTGGAGGAAGAGAGAAGGTCATAGCCTTCTGTAGGCCGATGCCTACATACTAGTAAACATATCAGCCAGTACAAGATCCAAGGGGTTGGAGCTCCCTTCCAGTAGTAGCTGGAAAACGAGTGAAGGTTGGAGCCTTCAATAGGCCAGTGCCTATGTACTAGTAAACATATCTGCTAGTACAAGAGCTAGGGGGTTGCAGCTCCCTTCCAGTAGTAGCTGGAGAATGAGAGAAGGTTATAGCCTTCTCCAGGTGGGTGCCTGCATACTAGTATGAGTCTGCACTAGTACAATATTGTAAACAGGTTTTTCTTATATTAAAGGAAGACGGCAGCAAGTGGATTTTTTCCCGCATTGGGTTTCCACCTTATATCATGGTGTTCATGTATGTTTCTTATATGTGATGATCTGTTTTGTTTTACTGCACCTGTTTATTGTTTATATGGTTAATGAAGTTCTGATGCACTGATTAAAGATCAACATATAATGGATTAACTGAATCATAAATTTATTGGATATACACTAGTTGCATTAGACACAGTTGCATGTACACGTGGGTTCCCTTAACTGAAGTAGTGTACATGAATCTGATTATGGAAATGAAAAAGTTAGTGATTTTCTAATACTGATTCACCCCCCCCCCCCATCTTAGTATTATTTCCAACATCAAATTCAAAGACAAATGTCTCACGATCTTCACTCAATCCATGAAAGTTTGGAAGGATAGAGGGTGAGATTTTTTTGTCAGGTCCCTATAATACTAGTGATTCCCCCATTATTATTGTCATTGTAACCCTTATTATTATTGTTGTGCCCCTATTGTCCCCATATTGTTATTATTGTGCCCCGTAGAATCCCACTATTGTTATTGTTGTGCCCTTATATTATTATTGTTATCTCAGCTTTGATTATGTTGTGACCCCTTAGACTCTTATATATAGAAAGGAGGTTTTTTCATTTTTATCATCCAAGAATTATTCATTTGTGTAATGTAAAGGAGGTTTTCCCTTTGAAGAGGCTGATTTTGAAGTTGTTGATCTATTTTTTCTTCTATTTTGTGAGCTGGTTACATAAAATTTGGTATTAGAGGTTTGGATTCTAGGGTTTCGCTGCTCCAAATAAGTCATCGTGGAATTTTAGCTATAAAATTTTTTCTATGACATTTCAGAAGAGAAAATTAAAACCCATTTGACCCGAAATCGTGATGAACCTTGGTTCAATATTTCAGATCTTTTCTCGCTACAATTTCATAGATAGGATCCAAGGAAGTTAGGGTTTTTGATAGCTCCTGAATTATATCCCAAACAGGTGACCTAGAGAAAATCATCATAAATTTCTCTCTGGGCATCGGATTTAAATTTCGTCAAAATTTACAAAAAGAGGACAACTTGTAGTTTTCTTTGTATTAGTTTTAGGTCCTAAGGTTGAAACAGTGACACGTGGAATTTCGTACAAGTTCGCTCTACTAGACTAGTCTATAATCAGGTCATTGTGGGAGATTTGGCATAACTCTTCCTTGGAGAATCCAATCTTGATCAGACTTGTGAGGTTGGAAAGATGACTCTGCGAGATACCACTAGACGCAATTTCATAACTTGGATATCCGAAATTACATAGATACAATAGCTTCAATACCGAACTGCTACAAAGTAAAAAAGGGTGTGTAGTTTTTTTTAAATTATGCATAAGCTTGGTTTGAAAAATTAGTTTGAAGGAATTAAAAGGGCATAGTGAAGCATTATTATCACTAATTGATGCCCTGAATAAAGAAAATGGAAACACCTAGTAAGGAACCTAAAAGCTCTAGCATGACTTATGAAAAAGAGTAAGAAATGCAACATGATATTTCAAAATTACGAGACCAAGTGCAACAAAATTCACTCTCACAAAAAGTAACAATACCTAAGAAGGATAGTTTAAATAAAGGTTATGAAACTAAGATGGATAGTGTGGAAGCTAATATGGATGGTTTAATAAAGGTGTGGAAGCTAATATGGATGGTTTAGAAGAAAAACTTAAAGGCAACATGGAAGATTTGAAGACAGGAGTGGAAGCTAAGATGGATGGTATAGAAGAAAAATTAAAGGAAACATGGAAGATTTGAAGACAAATTTGACAAATTCTCTACAAGACATGCTTACTAATGGAAAAAGTGCAGTAAAGGAAACTCATGAGGAGAACAAAAGAAATGTTAATCATGATTTCATAGACTCCAACGATGGATTGAAGACCCACCATGTTCCAAAGATCGATATGAGGAAGTTTGATGGAAAGGATCCCATAACATGGATACTATAGATGAAGCAATATTTCGATCTCCATAATGTGCAAAAAATACAAAAGGTACACATTACAACTTTATATTTGGAACCAAATCAGTTTGTATGGTATCAATGGCTTTTCGCTCGTAAACAAATTGTCACTTGGGCAATTTTTATAGAAGAAATGATAGCACATTATGAGGATACATAAAGCAACACTTTTTTCAACCAAATGATAAATCTCAAACAAAAGGGTTCAAGGATAATGCACATTGAGGACTTCCAAAAATTGAATATAATGGTAAAATATATTCCAGATGAGCATAGGATTGATGTGTTCATATGGAATTTAAAGGATAACATCCAACATGAGGTTCGCCTTTGGGAACTTGATTCATTGGAGAAGGCATTCATGTTCGCAAGAAAAATGGAAATAAAAATTATGGGAACAAGGAATTCTACCACTCAAAACTATAAATATGGAAGTGTTTTTCCCCTAGCCTTCCACAATCTACAAGGTTGACACCACAACAATTGGAAGAAAAAAGAGAAAAAGGGCTTTGTTACAGTTGCGATAGAAAATGCACTAAAGGTCATAAGTGTGCTGAGAAAAAATTATTTTACATATATTGTGAAGAAGAGGAAGAAAATGAACAAGAAAAGTCAAAAGAAGAGGATATACACCACGAAAAAACCCTAGAGAAATAAGAAATGAATCCGACCATATCTTGTAATGCATTGGCCAAAATTAACACTCCTCAAACTATCAAGATAGAAGGGCATATCAAGAAGAAAAAGGCAATAGTGTTGATTGATTCAAGAAGTACCCATAATTTTTTTCGTTGTAAGATAGCCACGGAATTGAATTTCTTCCTATATCTAGCACCAGAGTGTCAAGTGATGGTTGCAAGTGGAGGAACCATAAATTGCTTTGGAAAGTGCCATAATATCAATCTATCCATGGGAGAATATGTATTGAATAGCCCAATGCTTTCCATTCCAATGGGTGGTGTTGATGTTGTACTAGGAGTCTAATGGCTACAATCCTTAGGTATAATAGCTTTTTAATTTTCAAGAAGTTTTCATGAAATTTTCTTAGAAAGGAAAGGAAGTTGAATTAAGGGGTATCACAGGGAAATCGGGAAAGATAATTATCTTTAACAAAATGAAAAAACTTCTAAAGAAAGAACAATGAGGTTTAATTGCACAATTATATTTGCTAGAGGTTCCCACATCGAAATCATCCATTTCTCCAGATCTCAGAAAAGCTTTTGACAATCATTCCAAGGTATTTGAGACTCCCAAAGGCCTCCCACCCATTCATGATCATGATGATGCTATTCCTTTGATTCCAGGAAGTGCTCATCCAAACATCAGGCCATATAGATATCCCTATGCCCAAAAGAGTGGAATTGAATGTATGGTTGAAGAAATGCTAGAGGATGGTATAATTCAATCTAGTCAAAGTTCCTTCTCTACTCTAGTAGTATTGGTGCACAAGAAGGATAGGTCATGGCACATGTGTCCGGATTATAGGGAGCTCAAAAATCTCACTATTAAGGATAAATTTCCCATTCCTTTCATTGATGAATTATTGGATGAATTGCATGGATGAATTTACTTCACCAAGTTGGATCTTCGTTTAGGATATCATCAAATCATAATGAAGACTGAAGACATTCCAAAAACAACATTTATAACTCATGAGGGTCATTATAAATTTTCGGTCATGCCTTTTGGCCTTACCAATGCACCTTCTACATTTCAAGGTTTGATGAATTCCATTTTAAAACCCTTCCTTAGAAAATTTGTGTTAGTATTTTTTGATGATATACTAATCTATAGCAAGTCTTGGAAGGATCATGTTCAACATCTTGACAAGGTGCTCAAACTATTGGAGGAGAAACAATTATATGCAAAAAGCTCCAAATATTTCTTTGGAGTAAAAGAGGTGGATAATCTGGGTCATATTGTATCTCATGAAGGTGTGAAGGTAGACTCTAGCAAAATTAAAGCCATTAAGGAATGGAAAATCCCCACAACCATAAAGCATCTGCGAGGATTTCTCAAGTTGACAGGGTATTATCGCAAGTTTGTTAAGAATTATGGGTGAATAGCAACACCTCTAACAACATTATTGAAGAAATATGCATTTTCATGGGCTCCAAAAGAAATGAAGGCCTTTGAACATCTTAAAGAGGCAATGTGCCAAGCACTGGTCTTAGCTATGCCGAACTTCACAAAAATCTTTATTGTGGAATTTGATTCATTAGGAAATTGAATTGGTGTTGTTTTAATGCAAGAAGAAAGACTCATTGCTTTCGAAAGTCTTCCAATCAAAGGAAAGTATTTACACAAGGCTATATATGAGAAGGAAATGTTGGAAATACTACATGCACTTAAGAAATGGGAACCCTACATAATGGGAAGACACTTCAAGGTAAAAACGGATCATGATAGTCCTAAATACTTTTTAGAACAAAGATTATATTAAGAAGAGCAACAAAAATGGGTCACAAAGATGTTGGGTTATGACTTTGAAATCGTCTACAAAAAAGGGAAATAAAATGTTGTGGCAGATGCACTCTCAAGAAAGGATGAGGATGTGGAATCATTGCTTTATGCCATTTCTATTATCCAACTAGATTGGATAAACGAAGCAAGTGATGAATGGAAGAATGAAGAAGAAGTGTGGGAACTCATTCAAAAGTTACAACAAGATCCTAGTACATCTGATACATTTAGTTGGAAAAATGATTCATTATGGTACAAAGATTGCTTATACCTATGTAATAATTCCAAACTCAAACAAAATATTCTTATGGAATTTCACAACTCTCCCTTAGGAGGGCACTCAAGATTTTTAAAACTTACCATAGGGTTAAGAAGGAATTTTTTTGGGATGGCCTTAAATTGAATATTCAAATTTTTTTGGCAAAATGTTTGGTTTTCCAACAAAATAATGTTGAAACAATGAAGACTCCAGGTCTATTACAACCTTTATCCATTCCCAGCCAACATTGGGAGGATTTTTCAATGGATTTTATCACAGGCTTACCTAAGTCCAAAGGAAAGAGTGTCATCAGGGTGGTAGTTGACAGACTTACCAACTATGCACACTTTTGTGCATTATCGCATCCATTTAAAGCCAGTACAATTTCTACTGCATTTATGGAAACAATTCAAAAGCTACATGGAAACCCAAAGATTATTGTAAGCGATAGAGATCACATTTTTGCTAGAAATTTTTGGAAAAAATTATTTTCTTGTCTTGGTACTCAGTTAGCTCATAGCTCATCTTATCATCCTCAATCTTATGCGAAAACTGAGATAGTAAACAAATCTTTGGAAGGATATCTTTGTTGCTTTGTATCTAATAAATAGACACAATGGGTGAAATGGTTGCCTCTGGCTGAATGGTGGTATAACACTTCCTTCCATATTGCAGAAAAGATGACCCCATTTATGGCACTTTATGGGTATCATCCACCATCCATCACATCATATTTAACAGAAAATCCTAAGGTTCAAGCAATGGAAGATCACATCGAGCATCAACAACAAGTTCTCCAACTCTTAAAGGATAACCTCACTTTGGCATAGAATAGAATGAAACAACAGTCATATCAACATCATAGCAAAATAAGTTTTGATGTAGGTGACAAGGTATTCTTACGGCTATAACCATATAAACAAATGTCCCTCAAGAAAGCTAAGAAGGATAATAAATTTTCACCAAAGTATTATGGTCCGTACAAGGTGTTGCAAAAGATTGGTACAATGGCATACAAATTAGAGCTTCCTGCAGCTTCCCAAGTGCACCTCCTTTTCCATGTTTCATGCTTAAAGAAGGTTATAGGTGAAAAACTCTCAGTTCAAACAATATTTCCAAAATTTGACGGGGAAGGAAAAATTATATTGTAATCTAAAGCAGTCACAAAAACAAGAACTCAAGAACTATGAAATCGAGCAATTTCAGAGTATCTTATCAAGTGGAAGAACTTACTCGCTAAAGGTTCCACATGGGAGGGTGATAATTTTATACAGAAGCATTCATAACTACTCAAGTGTTGAGGACAACACTTTCTTGAAGGAGAGGGGCATGTTAGGTCCCTATAATACTAGCGATTCCCCCATTATTATTGTCAATGTAACCCTTATTGTTATTTTTGTGCCCTTATTATCCCCATATTGTTATTATTGTGCCCTGTAGAAGCCAACTATTTTTATTGTTATGCATTTATATTATTATTGTTATGTCAAATTTGATTATATTGTGACTCCATAGACAAATATATGTTACCGGGAATAGTGTCTATGCAGAGCTTCTAATCCCACTAAGGTTGGTAGCTACCTTAGAAACAAACAAACTAAAACTACTTTTGTTTTCCTTTATGAGAAATAGATGAGAGAAGAATAAAGGAGACCAACCTCTGTCTTGCGCTTGGTTCCTTGCTCGATTCCTCTCTCTTCTCATAGTCCTTTGCTATTTGCTTTCTTGTGTACCCAGCTTCACAGAGTACCTGTAGAATCAAAGCAGCATAACACTATACGAGAACATAGATCTATTATCATAAGCAATATAGGATCAAATGTATATTAACCACACAAATGCATAAAACATCAATCACACAAGTGTATGGAGGAAAACTTGAATAGCTTTATTGATAATCAAGAAAGAACCAAGATAATTACAACCAATTTTTCTGACCCAGCATCATCCTCTCAGCAAGAATCCCTTCTTCACCTCATGAAAAGCTTAGATCACCCAACACTATGATATTGCACCAAGAAACCAGTAGCACTTCCTTACAAGATGCAAAATTCCAGCCTCTGGATCTCTGGGATGAGGGATCCATCTATAGATGTTTGTAAGGAGGGTGAGTCAGCTTTTGAGATTTGATTAGTGTCTTCTCTCTGATAGTTCTTGATTCCACTTGGAGATTGATGATCTCTTACTCATCCCTAGTCGAATTCAGAGAGGCAAGTGTCACAAGAGAAGTTTCTGGAAGATTCCATGCTCCTCCACCTTGCGGATTGACCCTGCCATTTTTCCCTTCTTGCCCATCGCACCCCATAGAATGGTTTTTTGACATGCATCGCACCTACTGTGTGTATTCAGGTGGGATGCAACACACTTTGCCTATGGAGCAGGTGAAATGGTCTAGTTTTGACCAGTTTTAAGTAGTTTTTCATGGAGAACTTCTAGGAGAAGATGTAATCAGTTGACCTTGTTCTTTTAGGGGTCGGAACAACACTTTTAGTGACTTAAGAGCCCTTGGTTTATTGACATTTATGATTGGGGTTGCAGTGCCCAAAAATGTCTATAACAGTTGCCCCCTAAAGCATGAGGTCGTTAATTTGTCGATGTCAGGTGAAATGCTTTATCATGAGGATCTGAAGTTCTTTCAAGCTGGAAGGAGACCTGTAATAAGATACAATACAATACATTATATTCATAATATTTTCATGATCTAGCTGAGGCGGGCATTCCCATGCTCAGCTTTATAAATTCATTTTTCATGTACATGAGACAGACAATCGTCTAAGTGTAGACTGACGATTCTGGTAGAGTCATCATCCCTTAGATTGGATGATTATCTGTGCAGCAATGATGTACATTTGATGTCTTTATTTTCCTGAATATATATCACAGCCTAGATGGATGAAACTAGATCCGGGGTCTTCAATCTCATTCGATCTTCACTCAAAGTACAAGTCGATCCATGTGAGAGATGTTCGGGAGTCGAACATGGAAAGACATCGCTTGATTACCAGCCAATGATGTAAGCCATTAACAAGCACGAGAGGAATCACCGATAATGATGATGACCCTCAAGGTACTACAGTACAATTCATGTGGTGTGAATAAAGGACTTGGCATCGAACACCACACAAAATCTTTCAGTCGAAGGCCATTGATGTAAACCTGTCTTCGGAAGTGAGAAACTTGCCATTGAGGCATGCAAGCTTCAAAGTACTGATAGGGTTGTTCCTAGATCGACTTCTTGGATAATGAGCTGATGTCGACAAGAAGCGATCTGTCATAGGAGGGCCTTAGTGAATCACACATCAATGACACGGAACGGAGCAAATGATTTTAATGGAGGTGAAAACGATCTGGTGATATAAGGTTCAGGGTGGCGGTCATGAAAGAATGGAGCGTAAATGTATTGCATTGTGTGAGACACAGGTGAATTATCTAAGCAACTTCTCTTGAACATATCGGCGACACTGACATGATGGATTGGTAGCATTAACCACACATGTGGATGGTGTGATGGAACCATGGTGATGTGACCAGTGAATGGAACAACCCAATCCGCCTCGGATGTGGAGTGAAAGTGTCATGTTCAAGAGCGACTTGCTACCAACAAAGTTTCTTCAAGTTTTCTTCCCAATTTTTCCCCAGTCATTGCTGACCAGTACCTCTTTATTTTTGTCATGCTTGAGGAGGATAACATATGCTTGTTCTATAATTTTCCCTTCGGGCAAACCCATTGCTATGTTTTAATGAGCCTAGCGATAGTGAAACTCGTTCTTGTCTGTTATGGACAAGTTTGTCGCTATTAGGTTTTAACGAGTTTAACGACAAAGATAACTTGGTCCTTTTCAATTTTAGAGACTCTGAAAAGGGATGTAAAGGAAACTCTAAAAATCCTTTTTCGTCATCTAATCCCTTAAGTCCGAAAAAGTATAAAATAATACAGAAGGGATGAATTTTCAGTACTTTTAACGAGTCGAACAAAACAAGCACTCGATCTTTTTGTGTAATAATCCCTCAGGTCCAAAAAGATTAAAATCTAATGGAGGGATAGCACTTCCGGTCACTTTAACGAGTTGGAGAGGCCAATTGGTCGGCAATCTTTTCATATTTTATGAGTCAGTTGAAAAGAGCTTAAAGGAGACTCGTCTTTGAGGAACGAGTGATAAATTCGGGTAGCAGCTGATTCCAGGTAAGATTTGGAATTTTCCAATCACGGTAGTGTTACAAGGATGGCTAACAGGATCACTCTTCGCAGTTGTTCCTCAAAAGGGGTAAACAATCAAGTGGAGGTGAATGATCGGCCAATACAGAGTGGAGGTGATGATGAGAACACGACCAAGGCTTCAAAGGCTGAAGTACTACATTCACAATGGTTATTTACCGGAAATTGGTTCATTTTTTATTTTAAAATGAGCTTAAATGCTGGGGGAAACACTTGCTCATTGCTTTTGTTTATTTTTTAACGAGCTTGAAGTCCACGTTAAAACTGCTCGATTAATCGAGTTGCATAATAAGGATGTCTCATATATAAAAACAACATTATTTCAAAGCTTTGCCCCACATCATTTCTTTATGCAAGTTAGGAAACGACCAATCCTACGAGTTTAAAGGGTTAGAGGGCCTATAAATTTAAAAAATAAATGGTCGCTCTTCGCTTGCACGCCAAAAGGTTTGCATGCCCCCAGGTATAGTGAAATAGATTTTCAAGGTTACCCCTCAATTTGCAGACAAAACATTTGTTTTATCGGGAAAGGCCTACCTTTTCAGGTTACCCCTCAATTTGCAGAAAAAACATTTGTTTTATAGGGGAAGGCCTACCTTTTTCAGGTTACCAAACATTGTTCTATTTGTGCCACAAACAAAACACTTCTTCGGCGATGTCTACCGAAATAGACAAAGGTGAGTGGCGCAGACGCCTCCACTCACATAACTTTGACGAGGGAATCTTATTCTAGTCTAATCCCCTTTTCCTAAATGGATGGGTGTGTCAGACTAGTTAGATATCCTTTGCGGAAACCTACCCTATACGTAAAGTTTTCCTGTCAAAGCAAGCCAGGGTGCATGCCCCCTGGGTTTCAGTCATGTCCTCCGAATCATTCGCACTCATTAGGAGGATGGACTGGGGATCGATGAGACATTCCTTGCGTGAAAAGACCATTGAGGGTTGGTATATGACTATTTTCTATGTGTAAACGAGGAATGAAAGTTGGTCTACGAGCTTGACCACTCTTCCTTTGTGTGGAAAACACATTACTCTAAAGAGTGAGGAGACAATGGCTCCCATGCAATAAATATAGTCTCGTCCAAGGAGTAGATTATAATCCAGGGGTCCTTGGATTACCATTTCGTTCATGTGAACATTTTTCCTTCTCAATGTTATCGGCACATCAGGAAGGATCCCTAACGGTCGGCTGGTTCCTTTGTCAAAGCCTGTTAGATTTCACATCTCAGGCAAAAGCGATGGCGAACCAAGCGCTTTCCAAGCAGTTGAGGAAAGGATACTCACAGAAGCCCCCTCATGTATGATGGTACCGGCCATAACCATTCTATATACTTGAGCAATGATTCAGAATGGTACACTAGCCGGTAAACGGGGTCTGCCTAGTAGATTCCAGTCAAAGGAAACAACCAGGTTTCTTGGAGGTGGGACCGAATAGACGGCCGGGTATGACTCTGACGAACTTCCTTCTTGTGATAAAGGAACGGGTAGACTGCCCCAATGTTCATCGGAGTCTGTGTTTTCGGTGGCTGTATCATCTGAAGATTGATCCTCTGAAGGCACGACCGGGTCAACTACCACCTCGACCTTTTGACTTTCGTCTGATATGGATTCAGATGGTTTATCTTCAATGATAGATGCTTAGGCCGACCAAAAGAGCATGTCAGCCGAATTTTCAACTAGTGATGGACTCGGTAAGAGTTTCTTGTATCCAGGAGGAAGTCGTAACGGTGAAACCGGACAGTCGTCCAAGACTCTTTTAGCTTCATCTAAGAAGGGACAATGGTGGACGGCGTGATCGCCTTCACACAATTTACAAGGAAATTTATACTTTCCTTTTTGTCCAGGGGCTTCACTTTCACTAGTTGACGGTGTATGCTCAACATGATCGTCCGAGGTTGATGACACCGGATTGTGCAAATGAGGAGACCAGTCCCTTAAGATCTGAGGGATGCAAGGAAAATCTCGATCGTAGTGGTCTCCTTTGCAAATGACACATGGCGATTTAGGCCTGGTCAGTGCAGTGTGTGGATTTTTGCTAGAAGATGCTTGGTTGCCCCTTTTCTCCTTTGGCTCCTTCTTCTTCTTCTCTTTTTTCTTCTTCTCTTTTTTCTTCTTCTCCTTCTTCTTCTCAGTTACTCGATTTTGGGCTTTACCAGCTTCATCAAGCGAAGAGGAAGGAGGAGAGGAAGAATTGGACGAAGTAGAGGGTTTGGGGGTAACTCCAATATCGTTTAGTTTCCGACTTGATTATTCAAGAATTACGGTGTTCTGAATGACAGAAGTCAAGAAGAGCCATATGGGCAAGCCGATTGTCAATCCTGGAAGCGACAATGTGGCCATATGGGGTGCACCAACATCTCCCCAAGAGGAGAAGGGACTAGGATTTCCTCCAAGGGGAACTCCTTGGTTGGTGGACTCCATTTTTCTCAACTTAAGATCAACATAGGAAAGGTGATGATTATTCCGTTTAAAATAAATTTTAGACGCTTTGACACAACTTGTTTTTTCAATTTTTAAGAGTCGAGAAAAAACAAAAGATGACTCTAGTCGCCTTCGATTTTTAATGAGCCTGAAGTGACAAGTGCTCAGATGGACCTTTTCCGTTAAGGAGTCTGAAAAGGAACGAAAGGGACTGCTCTGGAAATCTAGACAGAGGGATTACCAACCAATCGCAAAACTGCAGAATACCTTTTACGGTATGGTAGTCAATCTTCCCAAATGTTGTGTTCAGTGCATTGCGATCGATAGGGCAGTAGACACGGCTTCCTATGGATAAAGGATTAAGCCTATTGTGGTCTCCCAAAATATACTCGATGGTACGTGGGAGCACAAGTCCGTACTGGCACTTATCATCTCAAACTAGAGGAATCACCCAACCAACAGTGAAAATAATAGTTACCAGGCTTTATGACGCCGAAATACATCTCTAGCCTAGACTTCTAGATGTTGTGCATTAGGTTCCAAAGCGTTTTTAGATTCATTAAATTTATTTTATAGTTGATCTTGCTTAATAAATTTTCCTTTCAGGTTCACCACGTGATGTAGATGTACAATTCCTAAAATGTAATCTAAGATGATAAACAGTCGTTTAGTCTTCTTTTTGCGAATGAAAATCCTAGCTACTAAGGAAAGAGAGATGGCGTTCTTTCAACAAAGAGCAAAGAGCACACACTATATGCATTGTCCTAAATCAAACCAACAAATAGTCTAAATGAAAATGCACATGCATGTATTTGTTTTCAGCCTTCTTAATGTGTGAATGATAATAAGAACGCTAATGCGCAAATCTGAATTATTTTTCAAAGTGACAATTACTAACAAGTTTCTTTTCAAGACAAAATGAAGACAATGACAACACTTTGCGATTTGGAATTGAAAACTTGCTTTTGACACTAGAAAAACTACTAGTTCAGATCAAATACAAGAGTAATAGTGTAATCAACTATCAAGAACAATCGGATTCTCTTCTATGACTGAAAACGACACTTGCGACACTTTCAAATCAAGAAACGACAGTACAATTATGCTACTTCTTTGTAAAGGAGAACTGAAAATGACTCAAAAATACATAAAAATATTTACAGTTCTTTGCACAATGGAGGCAGAATATCAGCAAGGAAAGGGGTTTCAAACAGAGGTGTACTGACTACAAGTAGCAAAACTCCTGAATAGAGCTGAAAAAAGTGAACACAGAAACCAAAATTTAGGAACAAGGCCTTGTCTCATCAGCGCACCTGTAACACAGTGAAATTGAAATGTAACACATCTACTACACTCGGGAAGTGCACTACATTTGAAGTTCACAGAACAGATAGTGCACTGGACCAGGCACGAGACTTTGATTGGATTCCGGGTCACAGTTTGCAGTTCAGTTCAGGGATTTAGGCGAAGCAAGTGGTAACCAGTAAATCAATTACAGGGGTGGATCTAAGGAGGTTACTAGAGCCACCATGAGGGAAATTAGAAAGCTTGTAAATCAATCGTTTAATTCATAAAAAAAACCCAGAGATTGACTGAAGCAGCGTTGATCTACTTTGCACTTGCATAGCAAATGCAGTACGAAGGCTAGCTGGCTTGACTTCAGGCTCTGTCTGTAAGTTTATAAAGTAAACAAATGTAGATGAACAAACAATCTACTCTCTCCCGAGCGGAGTCACCATTTTGTTACCGGAAATAGTGTCTATGCAGAGCTACTAATCCCACTAAGGCTGGTAGCTACCTTAGAAACAAACAAATTAAAACTACTTTCGTTTTCCTTTATGAGAAATAGATTAGAGAACAATTAAGGAGACCAACCTCTGTCTTGTGCTTGGTTCCTTGCTCGATTCCTCTCTCTTCTGATAGTCCTTTGCTACTTGCTTTCTTGTGTACCCAGCTTCACAGGGTACCTATAGAATCAAAGCAGCATAACACTATACGAGAACATAGATCTATTATCATAAGCAATATAGGATCAAATGTATATTAACCACACAAATGCATAAAACATCAGTCACACAAGTGTATGGAGGAGAACTTGAATAGCTTTATTGATAATCAAGAAAGAGCCAAGAGAATTACAACCAATTGTTCTGACCCAGCATCATCCTCTTAGCAAGAAGCCCTTATTCACCTCATGAAAAGCTTAGATCACCCAACACTATGATATTGCACCAAGAAACCAGCAGCACTTCCTTACAAGATGCAAAATTCCAGCCTCTGGATCTCTGGGATGAGGGATCCATATATAGATGTTTGCAAGGAGGGTGAGTCAGATTTTGAGATTTGATTAGTGTCTTCTCTCTGATAGTCCTTGATTCCACTTGGAGATTGATGATCTCTTACTCATCCCCGGTCGAATTCAGAGAGGCAAGTGTCACAAGAGAAGTTTTTGGAAGATTCCATGCTCCTCCACCTTGCTGATTGACCATGCCATTTGTCCCTTCTCGCCCATCACACCCCATAGAAGGGTTTTTTGACATGCACCGCACCTACTGTGTGTATTCAGGTGGGATGCAACACACTTTGCCTATGGAGCAGGTGAAATGGTCTAGTTTTGACCAGTTCTGAGTATTTTTTCATGGAGAACTTCTGGGAGAAGATGTAATCAGTTGACCTTGTTCTTTTAGGGGTTGGAACAACACTTTTAGGGACTTAAGAGCCCTTGGTTTATTGACATTTATGACTGGGGTTGCAGTGCCCAAAAATGTCTATAACAGTTGCCCCCTAAAGCATGAGGTCGTTAATTTGTCGATGTCAGGTGAAATGCTTTATCATGAGGATCTGAAGTTCTTTCAAGCTGGAAGGAGACCTGTAATAAGATACAATACAATACATTATCTTCATAATATTTTCATGATCTAGTTAAGGCGGGCATTCCCATGCTTAGATTTATAAATCCATTTTTCATGTACATGAGACAGACAATCGTCTGAGTGTAGACTGATGATTCTAGTAGAGCCATCATCCCTTAGATTGGATGATTATCTGTGCAGCAATGATGTACATTTGATGTCTTTATTTTCTTGAATATATATTGCAGCCCGAATGGATGAAACTAGATCCGGGGTCTTCAATCTCGTTCGATCTTCACCCAAAGTACAAGTCGATCCATGAGAGAGATGTTCTGGAGTCGAACATGGAAAGACATCACCTGATTACCAGCCAATGATGTAAGCCGTTAACAGGCGTGAGAGGAATCACCGATAATGATGATGACCCTCATGATACTACAGTACAATTCACGTGGTGTGAATAAAGGACTTGGCATCGAACACCGCGCAAAATCTTTTGGTCGAAGGCCATTGATGTAAACCTGTCACCGAAAGTGAGAAACTTGCCATTGAGGCATGCAAGCTTCAAAGTACTGAAAGGGTTGTTCCTAGATCGACTTCTTGGATAATGAGCTGATGTTGACAAGAGTCGATCCGTCATAGGAGGGCTTTAGTGAATCCCACATCAATGACACGGAACGGAGCAAATGATTTTAATGGAGGTGAAAACGATTTGGTGATATAAGGTTCAAGGTGGCAGTCATGAAAGAATGGAGCGTAAATGTATTGCAGTGGGTGACACACAGGTGAATTCTCTAAGCAACTTCTCTTGAACATATCTGCGACACTGACATGATGGATTGGTAGCATTAATCCCAAATGTGGATGGTGTGATGGAACCATGGTGATGTGACCAGTGAATGGAACAATCCAACCTGACTCGGATGCGGAGTGAATGTGTCATGTTCAAGAGCGACTTGCTACCAACAAAGTTTCTTCAAGTTTTCTTCCCAATTTTTCCCTAGTCATTGCTGACCAGTACCTCTTTATTTTTTTAAGCTTGAGGAGGATAACATATGCTTGTTCTATAATTTTCCCTTCGGGCAAACCCATCGCTATGTTTTAATGAGCCTAGCAATAGTGAAACTCGTTCTTGTCTGTTATGGACAAGTTTGTTGCTATTAGGTTTTAACGAGTTTAATGACAAAGATAACTCGGTCCTTTTCAATTTTAGAGAGTCTGAAAAGGGACGTAATGGAAACTCCAAAAATCCTTTTTCGTCATCTAATCCCTTAAGTCCGAAAGAGTATAAAATAATACAGAAGGGATGAATTTTCGGTACTTTTAATGAGCCGAACAAAACAAGCGCTCGATATTTTTGTGTAATAATCCCTCAGGTCCAAAAAGATTAAAATCTAAAGGAGGGATAGCACTTCCGGTCACTTTAACGAGTTGGAGAGGCCAATGGCTCGACAATCTTTTCATATTTTACGAGTCAGTTGAAAAGAGCTTAAAGGAGACTCGTCTTTGAGGAATGAGTGATAAATTCAGGTAGCAGCTGATTCCAGGTAAGGTTTGGAATTTTCCAATCACGGCAGTGTTACAAGGATGGATAACAAGATCATTCTTCGCAGTTGTTCCTCAAAAGGGGTAAACAATCAAGTGGAGGTGAATGATCGGCCAATACAGAGTGGAGGTGATGATGAGAACACGACCAAGGCTTCAAAGGCTGAAGTACTACATTCACGATGGTTATTTACCGGAAATTGGCTCATTTTTATTTTAAAATGAGCTTAAACGCTGGGGGAAACACTTGCTCATTGTTTATGTTTATTTTTAATGAGCTTGAAGTCCGCGTTAAAACTACTCAATTAATCCAGTCACATAATAAGGATGTCTCATATATAAAAACGACATTATTTCAAAGCTTTGCCCGACATCCTTTCTTTATGCATGTTAGGAAACGACCAATCCTACGAGTTTAAACGGTTAGAGAGCCTATAAATTTTAAAAATAAATGGTCACTCTTCACTTACATGCCAAAAGGTTTGCATGCCCCCAGGTATAGTGAAATAGAGTTTCAAGGTTACCCCTCAATTTGTAGACAAAACATTTGTTTTATCGGGAAAGGCCTACCTTTTCAGGTTACCCCTTAATTTGCAGACAAAACATTTGTTTTATCGGGAAAGGCCTACCTTTTTCAGGTTACCAAACATTGTTCTATTTGTGCCACAAACAAAACACTTCTTCGGCGATGTCCAC
The DNA here is from genome assembly GCA_031772625.1 of Pinus tabuliformis. Classification (NCBI taxonomy): domain Eukaryota; kingdom Viridiplantae; phylum Streptophyta; class Pinopsida; order Pinales; family Pinaceae; genus Pinus; species Pinus tabuliformis. The sequence goes on along the minus strand of CM062809.1, from coordinate 411,521,400 downwards.
CAAAATAGAAAAAGGTGAGTGGCGCAGACCCCTCCACTCACATAACGTTGACGAGGGAATCTTATTCTAGTCTAATCCCCTTTTCCTAAATGGACGGGTGTGTCAGACTAGTTAGATATCCTTCGCGGAAACCTACCCTATACCTGAAGTTTTCCTGTCGAAACAGGCCAGGGTGCATGCCCCCTAGGTTTCAGTCATGTCCTCCGAATCACTCGCGTTCATCAGGAGGACGGACTGGGGATTGATGAGACATTCCTTGCGTGAAAAGACCATTGAGGGTTGGTATATGACTATTTGCTATGTGTGAACCGGGGAATGAAAGTTGGTCTACGAGCTTGACCACTCTTCCTTCGTGCGGAAAACACATTACTCTAAAGAGTGAGGAGACAATGGCTCCCATGCAATAATATAGTCTCGTCCAAGGAGTAGATTATAATCTAGGGGTCCTTGGACTACCATTACGTTCATGTGAACATTTTTCCTTCTCAATGTTATCGGCACATCGGGAAGGATCCCTAACAGTCGACTGGTTCCTTTGTCAAAGCCTGTTAGATTTCTCATCTCAGGCAAAAGCGATGGCGAACCAAGCGCTTTCGAAGCAGTTGAGGAAAGCATACTCATAGAAGCCCCCTCATCTATGATGGTACCAGCCATAACCATTCTATATACTTGAGCGATGATTCGGAATGGTACACTAGCCGGTAAATGGGGTCTGCCTAGTATATTCCAGTCAAAGGAAACAACCAGGTTGCTTGGAGGTGGGACCAAATAGACGGCCGGGTATGACTCTGACGAACTTCCTTCCTGCGGTAAAGGAATAGGTAGACTGCCCCCATGTTCATCGGATTCTGTGTTTACGAAGAGAATTTGAACAGTGTCGTTCTTATTCTCTTCGATGGTTGTATCATCTGAAGATTGATCCTCTGAAGGCACGACCGGGTCAACTGCCGCCTCGACCTTTTGACTTTCGTCTGGTATGGATTCAGATGGTTTGTCTTCAATGTTAGACGCTTCGGCCGACCACAAGAGCGTGTCAGCCAGGTTTTCAACTAGTGACAGACTCGGCAAGAGTTTCTTGTATCCAGGAGGAAGCCGTAACGGTGAAACCGGACGGTTGTCCAAGACTCTTTTAGATTTGTCTAAGAAGGGACAACGATGGACGTCGTGATCGCCTTCACACAATTTACAAGGAAATTTATACTTTCCTTTTTGTCTAGGGGCTTCACTTTAACTAGTTGACGGTGTATGCTCAACATGATCGTCAGAGGTTGATGACACCGGATTGTGCAAACGAGGAGACCAATCCCTTAAGATCCAAGGGATGCAAGGACAATCTCGATGGTATTGGTCTCCTTTGCAAATGACACATGGCGATTTAGGCCTAGTCGGTGCAGTGTGTGGATTTTTGCTAGACGATGCTTGGTTGCCCCTTTTCGCCTCTGGCTCCTTCTTCTTCTCTTTCTTCTTCTTCTCCTTCTTCTTCTCAGTTACTTGATTTTGGGCTTTACCAGCTTCATCAAGCGAAGAGGAAGGAGGAGAGGAAGAATTGGACGAAGTAGAGGGTTGGGGGGTAACTCTAATATCGTTTAGTTGCTGACTTGATTGTTCAGGAATTACGGTGTTCTGAACGACAGAAGTCGAGAAGAGCCATACGGGCAAGCCGATTGTCAATCTTGGAAGAGACAATGTGGCCATATGGGGTGCACCAACATCTCCCCAAGAGGAGAAGGGACTAGGATTTCCTCCAAGGGGAACTCCTTGGTTGGTGGACTCCATTTTTCTCAACTTAAGATCAACGTAGCAAAGGTGATTATTATTCCGTTTAAAATAAATTTTAGACACTTTGACACAACTTGTTTTTTCAATTTTTAAGAGTCGAGAAAAAACAAAAGATGACTCTAGTCGCCTTCGATTTTTAATGAGCCTGAAGTGACAAGTGCTCAGATGGACCTTTTCCGTTAAGGAGTCTGAAAAGGAACGAAAGGGACTGCTCTGGAAATCTAGACAGAGGGATTACCAAACCAATCGCAAAACTGCAGAATACTTTTTACGGTACGGTAGTCAATCTTCCTGAATGTTGTGTTCAATGCATTGCGATCGATAGGGCAGCAGACACGGCTTCCTATGGATAAAGGATTAAGCCTATTGTGGTCTCCCAAAATATACTCGATGGTTCGTGGGAGCACAAGTCCGTACTGGCACTTATCATCTCAAAGTGGAGGAGTCACCTAACCAACAGTGAAAACAAGAGTTACCAGGCTTTACGATGCCGGAATATGTCTCTAGCCTATACCTCTAGATGTTGTGCGTTAGGTTCCAAAGCGTTTTTAGATTCATTAAATTTATTTTATAGTTGATCTTGCTTAAGAAATTTTCCTTTCAGGTTCACCAAGTGATGTAGATGTACAATTCCTAAAATGCAATCTAAGATGATAAACAGTCGTTTAGTCTTCTTTTTGCGAATGAAAATCCTAGCTACTAAGGAAAGAGAGATGGCGTTCCTTCAACAAAGAGCAAAGAGCACACACTATATGCATTGTCCTAAATCAAACCAACAAACAGTCTAAATACAAATGCACATGCATGTATTTGTTTTCAGCCCTCTTAATGTGTGAATGATAATAAGAAAGCTAATGCACAAATCTGAATTATTTTTCAAAGTGACAATTACTAACAAGTTTCTTTTCAAGACAAAATGAAGACAATGACAACACTTTGCGATTTGGAATTGAAAACTTTCTTTCGACACTAGAAAAACTACTAATTCAGATCAAATATAAGAGTAACAGTGTAATCGACTATCAAGAACAATTAGATTCTCTTCTATGACTGAAAACTACACTTGCGACACTTTCAAATCAAGAAATGACAGTATAATTACGCTACTTCTTTGTAAAGGAGAACTGAAAATGACTCAAAAATACATAAAAAAATTTACAGTTCTTTGCACAATGGAGGAGGAATATTAGCAAGGAAAGGGGTTTCAAACAGAGGTGTACTGACTACAGGTAGCAAAAATCCTGAATAGAGCTGAAAAAAAGTGAACACAGAAACCAAAAATTAGGAACAAGGACTTGTCTGATCAGCGCACCTGTAACACAGTGAAACTGAAATGCAACGCACCTACTACACTCGGGAAGTGCACTGCATTTGAAGTTCACAGAACAGACAGTGCGCTGGACCAAGGACGAGACATTGATTGCATTCTGAGTCACAGTTTGTAGTTCAGTTCAGGGATTTAGTCCAAGCAAGTGGTAATCAGTAAATCAATTGCAGGGGTGGATCTAAGGAGGTTACGAGAGCCACCACGAGGGCAATTAGAAAGCTTGTAAATCAATCGTTTAATTCATAAACAAAACCTGGAGATTGACTGAAGCAGCGTTGATCTACTTTTCACTTGCATAACAAATGCAGTTCGAAGGCTAGCTGGCTTGACTTCAGGCTCCATCTGTAAGTTTATAAAGTAAACAAATGTAGATGAACAAACAATCTACTCTCCCCAGCGGAGTCGCCATTTTGTTACCTGGAATAGTGTCTATGCAGAGCTGCTAATCCCACTAAGGCTGGTAGCTACCTTAGAAACAAACAAACTAAAAGTGTCTTGCAAGGATTCCTCTATCTTCTCATAGTCCTTTGCTACTTGCTTTCTTGTGTACCCAGCTTCACAGAGTACCTGTAGAATCAAAGCAGCATAACACTATATGAGAACATAGATCTATTATCATAAGGAATATAGGATCAGATATATATTAACCACACAAATGCATAAAACATCAATCACACAAGTGTATGGAGGAAAACTTGAATAGCTTTATTGATAATCAAGAAAGAGCCAAGAGAATTACAACCAATTGTTCTGACCCAGCATCATCCTCTCAGCAAGAAGCCCTTCTTCACCTCATGAAAAGCTTAGATCACCCAACACTATGATATTGCACCAAGAAACTAGCAGCACTTCCTTACAAGATGCAAAATTCCAGCCTCTGGATCTATGGGATGAGGGATCCATATATAGATGTTTGGAAGGAGGGTGAGTCAGCTTTTGAGATTTGATTAGTGTCTTCTCTCTAATATTTCTTGATTCCACTTGGAGATTGATGATCTCTTACTCATCCCTGGTCGAATTCAGAGAGGCAAGTGTCACAGGAGAAGTTTCTGGAAGATTCCATGCTCCTCCACCTTGCGGATTAACCCTGCCATATGTCCCTTCTTGCCCATTGCACCCCATAGAAGGTTTTTTTGACATGCATCGCACCTACTGTGTGTATTCAGGTGGGATGCAACACACTTTGCCTATGGAGCAGGTGAAATGGTCCAGTTTTGACCAGTTCTGAGTAGTTTTTCATGGAGAACTTCTGGGAGAATATGTAATCAGTTGACCTTGTTCTTTTAGGGGTCAGAACAACACTTTTAGGGACTTAAGAGCCCTTGGTTTATTGACATTTATGATTGGGGTTGCAGTGCCCAAAAATGTCTATAACAATATATATAAAAAGTAGGTTTTGTTATTTGTATAATCCAATAATTATTCATTTATGTAATGTAAAGGAGGTTTCCCCCTTGAAGAGGCTAATTTTAAAGTTGTTGATCTATCTTTTCTTCTATTTTGTGAGCTTGTTACATAACATTTTCATTGTCACAGTTGTATCTTCTTCGAGGATAGGAAATCCAAAGGGTTCTGGATTTATATCTTCTCCTTTTCCTCTTTCTCTTCCTCCACCTCTTCCACCTCCTCTTCTGCCTCCTCTTCCCCTCCAATCCTAGGTTGTTCACCATTCAAATATGTACCTTTCCTTCCCCTTATCTAGCCATTTTAGATTCTTCATAACTGATATAGGGTTTTGGTTCTAAGATTGGGTTTTCAGCTTCCTCTAGTTCCTTTGGTTCTTCTATCAATGGTTTGAAACAAGTTTCTTCTTCCTGTTCGTGAGTAGGAACTTCCAACTCTTGAGCTAGAAATGGTTCTCCAGTTGAAGATAGGAAAATTACTCCTGTTATTGGGGATATGGGATCCTCTTCTTCTATTATTGCTTCTATTGATGAATTTGGTGAATCTCTAGGTTGGATTTTGGATATTAATACCTCAGGAAGTTTATGTTTTCCTGTTATGGATGGAATTCACTTTTGTGTGGGTAGTGTGGCACTACGAGGTCATGGTGGGGTTAGTGATGTTGTTGGAATTAAGCTCATTCCTCTACATACAAATCTATCCCTATAGTCTCTTTCCCTATGCATATCATGTTTCTATTTTTATTGTTTGTTTGTGTTTTTTCTTATCCAAAATAAATCAAGACTTTATTTACACCTCCCTGGAAATGGCGCCAAATTTCTTGTCAATTTAATTGTCTTAAATTGATTACATAAATTATCGACCAGAGTTGGTAAACTTATGAAGTGAAAGTGCACAATATATGCTAGAAGCCTATTTATTAAGTTGGATTTATTAATTGATTGAGTTATTGGAAATGTGTTTTTAAGTTTTGTATTCCTATTTCAAAATATTTCTATCTAATGAAAATAAAATGATTGTGAATTTAAAGCTATATTTCTTACTTGAAAAATGAAACCATAAAGAACTCACACTTGCAAAATGAAAACTATATTAACTCACACTTGCAGAATGAAAACTAAATTAACTCACACTTGCATAATGAAAACTAAATTAACTCACACTTGCTGAATGAAAACTAAATTAACTCTTACTTGCTGAATGGAAACTATATTAACTCACTCTTGCTTCAAAATTGAAAGTTCAAGAAAGTAACTTGCAAACAAACTACTCTTCTTCTGAATTTAAACTAAGAAAAACTTTTGAATACAAATACTCTAAACATAAAGCTAAAAGAAATCTATATACCCAAATCTATAAAGAGAAACATCCTATGCTATGAAGTTGAAATGTTTTTAATGAAATTCCAAAGAAATCACAAGGAAGTCACTAGTATTTTGACGATTTAAATCAACTTTAGAAACTATAAAAGAGAACTGTAAAATTACCATAAGAATATCAAAATTATAAATGGCTATGATTAATATTTCTATTTGATGATCCAAAAAAAACTAATAGAGAACTTTTCTATTGCTTTTCTAATCAAAATAAATATCACTACTGCTATCCAATCTAAAATCAGACTAAGATTTATGAAATGAACATATGTGAAAATACTATAACAAATAATAACAAAAAGAGAAATATATAAGTTAAAAACCCTCACTGTTTGCAGGGGCCCTCCACATCAGGCGGTCTCAAGCTCCAATGAACAATTAATTGTGCATCAAGTCTTCAAAGGTGCTTCCCTTAAATAAAACCATAGAGTTTTAAAATGATTACAGTCACCAAATATTCATTCACGTCGTCCCATGTTTTGTCCTTCCTTACGATATTTATAAAATCCATTTAATAATTTTTTGAGCCTTTCATGCCTACTTTCAGCTAAGAGAGTTATAATTCAACTATCAAAAAGAAAAATAGATAATGGTTCGCTCTTGATTTGTTATTCGGCAAAGAAAATTGCAAGGCATTTTCATCTCAGAATCTTGCTCGTTTGCTCTAGCTATGTGTTGAATTTTTCATTTGGCCACATGATTCGAGGTTTCTTCTGATGATTCGGTGCAGATGAATAGGAGGATATCATTGAGGGGATCAACCTCTTTTTTCCCATATCTCTCTTTCCTTGAATGGCACCTCAAACCCTATTCAACAATGGAGTTGGCTACAGAAATGAATGTTAGCTGCAGAATTGCATGAATCCAGTAGCCAATGAAAAATTTTAACTTAATAATAAGGAACATTTAGGAAATATGAAAAATAGGATAATTACTACCTTACCTATGTCAAAAACATGCAATTTTATGCATACCAAGCTAAAATAAATGGTTAATGAGAAGGAAAATCAGTGAAGAAGAGTGTCAATATGAAGCATTCATGAGGCTCTACAGAGTCTTAAATATTGGACAAACAGGGTTATTTTCCTTAGAACGGGAACCTTAGACATGCTAAGAGTGAACATTATCCTTTCAATGTTCTCTCTTGAAGCTTATTTATCAATTGAGATCATGATTTTATATGAATATTATCAAATTGTCTTTTTTAGGTTGAAAAGATGTCTTAGGATTGACACTAATTGATGATTGTTTTAGTTTCATGACATCTCAATGAGCTCAAGAGTGGAATAAAGTAGAAGGAAAATTGTTCATTCCACAGCTCAAGGATGAGGCACCTAGAGGTTAACGCCTAGCTTCCAACAGCTTGGTCATATAGACCTCCCTGAAATCCCTAGTATTGTGTCGAATTTCAAAAATATTATGTTTTTATTTGAAAATGGAATTTGGACTAGGGATCTCCTCCCCATAGTCCATGAGGTCCAAAATATCATTTTTGTGCAAATCTGGTTCACTTCATTCAAATACACACACACCAAACATAAAACAAGAAACAAATCAAATGAATGGAACTTTGTTCTAGGTGAGTATCATAGCTTGAAATCTGACTATGCATACACAATACTCCTAAACTAACTTTCTCTCCTTTGATATACAAGTAGCAAAAGGATCACTTTGTTAGGCCGGCTATAGTGTGCACTCTGCAGTGCAGATGTTAAACCAAATACAAAGTGAATGACAAAAAAAATATACTATGTTGTTTTGAATGAATGTGTGGTCACAACACTTGCTCTATTTTTCTTTCCCACATTTGGTCTCAATGCAGTTTTTGTGTTATGCCATCACACAACAAATCAACAAAGGGAAGTGTAAACTATAGTTCAAGGAATAGAATTCCTATTAATTAAACTCAACAATCACAATAATGATAGGCTATGGGGGGCTTGATTGGACATTCACCACATCCACCAACGAATTAGTCAAATTGGAAAGGAATAAGGGTAATATTGGACAAGGCATTGTCAATGCCCATTATTCTACCTATTCACTGAGCACTACATGGGAAGTCCAATGACATGGGTATAGATTATATGGTTGTAGATTATATTACAAGGAACACCTTTTGTTTTAATAGCTTAGATCAACCAAAAAGATCAGAGCAAACTAAAACACACAATAAAATATTGTATGCTTGTAGCATGTGGTTTGCACATTATTTAATAGAGGAAAGGAATATCAATGATCTCATCAAGCTAGTAATTAACCAAGGAACCCAAAAGGAAATCCCATACAATCTTCATAGTGTTGTAACCATGTTTACAAAGCACAGAGTGTGTTCAAAACACAGTTTCCTGACAAAATAAGGTATTATGATGCCAATCTATTTTGCAATGAATAAGAGTTCATTTCCTAACAAATATTCAACATAAGGACAATAGATTGATATAAATTTTGGACAAATAATATAAATAATAAATGTATATGAGATAGATTATGATTGATATAATGCAATGTGATGGTGTACTTATACGTAGTGACTAGTCACAAATGTTGATAAGTCATGGCAGGGCCAGATGCATGGAGAAGGATAAGAGAAAAAAATTCCCAAATATGCATATGAAAAGACTACCAGAAATGTGTATTCCTAAAAATTAAACTTCTTATATCATCTTTGATTATTAATTTCCAACCATTCCATGAAAAAGAAAGGTTTTCTAGTTGCTTCTAGAAGCCATCAGCATCATAAGAAAATTGGAGGATAATCATTATATAAGAAGGCAGTGACCATAATTTTATTGTCAGTTCACATTGTTAGCACTCTGTAAATGTCTCCAGGATGAGGAAATAAATCCTAGAGGCAACCACAAACCTATTTGGGTTAGAAACTAGTCCTTTCTAACTGAAGGGGGCCCCCTCACTCGTAAATATATAAAGATAATTACCCAAAGTTGATTGACTACAAAGACCATATCTAGAAGAATCTTAGAATTGATGAAAATTTTTGGGAGATTTAAGAAAAGGCCATGGAAAAATGAAACCATTAGCATATTTCAAATTCTCAAACCTATAACATCAGTACACACATGAGTCACTTGTAAAGACAAAGGCAAGGTAGGTACGTGCTTCAAGTAGACATCAATTGTAGTATAATGAAAAGGATAAGTAATCACATAAAAACATTCAATCAAATGTAATAGAGAAAACTCTGAATTCTGTCACATACTTTTTTATCAAATACTTAGAATAAAAAGCTTAAAATAGCAAGACGTAATTCCATCATGTATGAAGATCAACGGTCAACTAGAGCACTGAAAGGTGATTTCTAGAAACGGCTTCAACAATACACTTTAGAACGAGACAACAATAACATTAGAACGAGATAGAAATAACACATTTAAAATAAAACCTTGCACAGAAGAAACACAATCACTTGAAAGAGACATACCACATGAATCTCTGCAACTAGTGACAATATATGCACTTAAGACTTTATTCAATATTATAATTTCACACGCACATGGCTTATTTCTTGATTCCAACCAACCCTTTCTTCATAGTTATTGTGGCCTTAAATGCAATTTTTTACATAATAGGCCCATTGACCAGAGACATTGTATGTTTTATCCACTAAGTGGATCGAATTAGACTAAGTTTAATAACACGTTGTTTTTTGAACCAAAAATACTAAACAAAGTTGACATGAAAACTGTAATTATATACTTAAAAAGAAAGTAAATTTATCTTATCTCCTAGCTAATGGCCTGTCCATTCATTTTACCTTTATCTCTATCCATAATCATCAACACAACAAAGTTTGAGCTAAATACAAAAGTAGAAACAATGCACAACAGTGGAGGGTTGCACAACAGTTGTGTAGTAAGCTCCAACTTGGCATAAACATGTGTAACACTGACTAAAAGCAGGAATATGAACAATATGACTAGGTGACTAAGGTGGCAAGGGACCCATCTGATGTGTCCTTTCACACATGCAAGCTCCAAACCTATTCAATTTCACACTTGTGCACCAATTTACATAGAAAAATTTGAAATATGAAGTTAGGTTGTCCTTCCCGCTCCAAAACAAAAACAAGACCAGAAAAAAATTACTTATGCCTTATGACTACCAGCATGCCTCAAACCTTCCAAAAATTCGAATTCACAAATCGAATTTAAAAAAAAAATCATAATTCTGTTAGCAAACAATTATGGAAATGGGTCTCCATGTGACACCTATAATTCCAAAAATATACTACCTCTATAAAAATTGAGATAGGTTTTTTTAGAATAGATGTATTTTGAGATAAAACTCCCTTAGTTTCCTCAAATTATGCCCCATATTCTCCAACTATGTTCCCCAAAATCATGTCTAAAACAATAAATTTCACAGTCTGAGCAATAGGCTTTAACAATGCATTTGAATATCCCAATATATGATGTCTATGTAGAAACTGAAGGACATTTTTTTCTTTGGTCTTTTGTGGAAAAGAGGCACTTTTTATTTCCAAAATTCATCTTCAATTGGTCGAAAATCACTTTTGAAAATGGCGACTAAAACAGTCACTTTGCATAGCAGTATGTGGTAGACCTCCAAGCTTGGCATGGTTTCTGATGGTTTTGAACAAAAATGAGCAGATGGGTGTGCTTGAGATGTTGGTGTGTTGGTGTAGAATTATTTAAGTACTCCTTTTCCTACTTGCAAGCTTCCAAACTCACTAATCCTAATTTGCGGAGCAGTTCTACAACAACGATGTGAGTTGAGCTGAACCCTTCACTTGAATCTGTCTGCAACCTTCTTGGAGCCTTGGACTTCTTCAAATTTTGAATTCTTCTTGAGATAGATGATAAATGAGGATATTTTGTTGAAAATTTTGAGTTTTATGCCTTGTACATGTCCCTTTCATGCAATGATGATGAATTTTGAGTGGAGGGATTAGGTGACATGGAGAGAATATTGCAATGATGATAGGTAGACAAGACTAACAAATTCATAACCACTTTTAACTAACTACACCTAACTAACATGACTCACCAATGTGACCTATGATAGATGAAAACTCATGAAATGACACCTTTTATTTCTGTGAGTGCAAAATTTAAAAGTAGACCCCCTCATGAACCTTACACTCTTACCAACTTCATTTAGGGCTTAAATACCCCCTTTCATGAACCATATACTTACAAACATTTGACCACTTTTACCTTTTTACATAAGCAACTCTCTTTAAACTATGAAACATAGTGACTCATAGGCTAGACTTTATAAAGTACCCCCAAAAATAATAGTAAAAGGAAAACATACTTTGATCCCCAGATTATAGGACCCTAACATTCGCTCCAATGGGGATGGCAGCCCCCCTATGAGGTCCTAAGAAAAAATCCATGCACTAGTAGCCTAATTTAGGCAATGGAGTCAACATAAAAATTAAAAACACCAACTGACTGAAAAATTGACTTACTGGCTGACTGACTGACTTACATATAGAAGAAAATCACCAGAATCTTAGGGCCTTCACTTCGGGCTTCAAACTCTAGTGACAACCTCCTGAAAAGATAAAAAATAAACTGAGACAAGTGCTTGCCCAACAAGATTATTAATCACACCATTTCCTACTCTAACTTGTTGAGGATAGCCATACAATCATGTAAAATGATCCTTCCAATGCATCCAATCAAGCAAATGACCACCTGATTGAAGCTTGTATTCAATTGATGAAAGTTCAACATGATAACTGAAATGAATCCCTATGTTCATGAATAACACCAAATCCACCTTTACAACTACTTCCAACATGTTTGCAAAAAGGTCCTCGAAAGCATGAATGAATAGCTCTTGTTGATTAGCAAGAAGGAAAAGACATTCTTCACTTACAACTATTGCTTGATCCAAGTTTTATTTTTCACCATAAAACTCATAATTAGTTCTAAGTGAAATAATGGTATGTTTCTCACTCTTCTCATCCACAAGAAAAAACTTTGAACTTTCTTGAAAGACTACAAATGGAACAACTACATTATGAATAACGGGAGTGTCAAGAGTCAACCTTTCATGTGCTTCAGCAAAAATATGATCTTGATTTTCAAAATATTTTGTGTTTGTTACTTCAAGAGGCAGATTTTCCTGAATAAAGTCTTCATTTTCAAAAGGCTCTAGATCAACCTTTTCTTTTTCACTATTTGAAGCCTAGCATCCTCAAAATCTGAAGCTACATGCATATCTCCTTGAGAAAATGGATTCATGAGTAATCCTTCATGTGATTCTGAATTGAGAGTTTCTAGAGTAGAAGATTCATTAGATATTTGAAAAATATTAACTTTAATGCACTCTTCAATAATTGGCACAGTAAGATGAAATTCTATGTCACATACCTTTTTAATCTGATTTTCTTGGGATGCATTCTCATGTTGTTGAGAATACGAATTTTCAAAAGGATTTATAATCTTCGTTTCTTCAATCAATGACCCAAAAGATGAATAAGTTAGTTGACTATATATTTCCTTTTCTCGATCATTTAAAATCTATTGAATATGTTCTTCAAGATCATGAGGACAAACCTGTTGTATTACTTCATCAATCTCAGGAGAATGAACATGAATATCTACATTGAATCCTTGATCAGTTTCATCTTCAGCTAAGGAAGAAATTATTGCCTGCTGGGAATCCACATGGATATCACGGCAACTGTCCTCTACTTTTCCTTCTAATGTTTAAAAGGATTGTCATGAAAGGCCTCTATAATCTCATCATTCATAAACTCATCATCTCCATAGAAAAATTCCAAAGGCTGAATGAAGTTCTCAAAATGATCACAACAATTTTGAACTAGTAGAGAAGATGGGTAAGGTCCTTTATAATTTTCAAAAAATAATGTATGAAAATGCTTTAAGGAACATAAAATAGCAATTGGTAATTGTTGATACCATGAGCTTTCCTTTCCTTCCAGAGCATCCATGAACATCTTCATGAGACAATCTTCAGGAAATCAAACCCTCATCTTGCCTATATGTATATGAAATTCAACCAAATGAAGAGCAGCATCATCTCTGTTCTCGTCTTTGATTCTTGGCAAATAAGTTTTCCAATCTACACGAGGCGCATGGTTCATAAATCCAATTATATGAGCATGATTCATAGTGGCATACCTTGAAGCTGAATTCATTTTCGACTGATAGAATTTCCAGTAACTCTAATTTTTGGGTCATGGTTCCAATGGAGTATTTGGATCAACTTGAAGCTTGAATGGAGTTACCAGGTGAATGGTTCAACCTACATATGTCTGACTACTATCCACCATCAACAATCAAATATGAAACTTTTATGATATTTCTTGGAGAAGATGAAACCTTCACTCCCTGGAAACGATGCCACTATGTTAGCACTCTGTAAATTTCTCCAGGTTGAGGAGAGAAATGCCATAGGTAACCACAAACCTATTTGGTTTAGAAACTAGTCCTTTCTAACTAAAGGGGACCCCCTCACTCCCTCACTAGTAAATATCTAAATATAATTACCCTGAAGCTCATTGACTATAGAGACTAGATCTGGAAGAATCTTAAAATTGATGACAATTGTTGGGAGATTTAAGAAAAGGCCACGGAGGAATGAAACTATTAGCATATTTCAAATTCTCAAACCTATAACATCAGTGCATACATGAGTCACCTATAAAGACAGAGGCAAGGTAGGTACATGCTTCAAGTAGACATCAATTGTAGTATGAAAAGGATAAAGAATCACATAACAACATTCAATCAAATGTAATAGAGAAAACTCTAAATTTTGTCACAAAATTTTTTATCAAATATTTAGAAGAACAAGGTTAAAATAGCAAGACTGAATTCCATCATGTATGAGGATCAACAGTCAACCAGAGCACTGAAAGGTGAATTCTAGAAACTGCTTCAGCAATACACTTTAGAACAAGACAACAATAATAATAGAATGACATAGCAATAAGATATTTAAATTAAAAATTTGCACAGAAGAAACACAATCACTTCAAAGGGGAATACAACATGAATCTCTACAACTAGTGACAAAATATGCACTTAAGACTTTATTCAATATTAGAAGTTCACACACACAGGGCCTATTTCTTGATTCCAACCAACCCTTTGTTCTTAGTTCTTGTGGCCTTAAATACAATTGTTTACATAATAGGCCTATTAACAAGATATATTGTATGTCTTATCCACTAAGTGGATTAAATCTGACTAAGTTTAATAACATGTTTTTTGAAACAAAAGGACTAAACAAAGCTTATATAAAAACTGTAATTTTATCCTTAAACACAAGGTAAATTTATCTTATCTCCTAGCTAATGGCCTATCCATTCATTTTATCTTTATCTCTATCCTTAATCATCAACAAAGCAAATTTCAAGCTAAATACAAAAGTGGAAACAAGTATTGAGTTGTGCAATAGTGGAGGGTTGCACAGTAAGATCCAGCTCGTCATAGACATGTGTAACACTGACTGACAGTGGGCATGTGAAGACTATGAATATGTGACTAAGGTGGAGAGGGACCGATCTGATGTGTCCTTTCACACGTGCAAGCTCCAAACCTATTCATTTTCACACTTGTGCAGCAAAATTTGAAATCTGAAGTTGGGTTGTCCTTCCTGCTCCAAAACAAAAACAAGACCAACAAACAATCACCCATGCCTTATGACTCCCATCATGCCTCAAAACTTCCAAAAATTGAATTCACAAATCGAATTTCAAAAAATTTCATAATTTTGTCAACAAAAAAATTGTGGAAATGGGTCTTCGAGTGACACTTGTAATTCCAAAAATATACTACCTGTATACAAACTGAGATAGGATTTTGTAGACTAAATTTTTTTTTGAGATAAACCTCTCTCAGTTTCCTCACATTATTCCTTAGCTCCTCATAATTTGTTCCCCAAAATCATTACTAAAAACACAAACTGTACAATCTAAGACATAGGCTTTAAAAATTCATTTGAATCTCCTAATATATGACACCTATGCGTAAATTGAAGGATTTTTTTGTTCTTCATTTGTTTTGGAAAAAAAAAAACTCTTTTGGTTTTCCAAAATTCATTTCCAGTTGGTCAAAAATTGCTTTTGAAAATGGTGGATGAAACAGTCACTTTGTGCAACAATATGTGGGAGACCTCCAATCTTTGCATGGTTGTTGATGATTTTTAACAAAAATGAGTAGATGGGTGCACTTGAGATGATGGTGTGTTGGTGTAGAATCATTTAAGTGCTCCTTTCCCCACTTGCAGGCTTCCAAACTGATTGATCCTAGTTTGTGCAACAGTTGTGGAATGACGATGTGAGTTGAGTTGAAACCTTCACTTGAATCTGTCTGCAACCTTCTTGAATCCTCGCACCTCTTCAAAATTTGAATTCTTCTTGAGATAGATGATAAATGAGGATAGTTTGTTGAAAATTTTGATTTTTATTCCTTGTACATGCCCCTTTCATGCAATGATGATTAGTTTTGAGTGGAGGGATGAGGTGACATGGAGAGAATCTTGCAATGATGATTGGTAAGGTCACTAACAGCTTCATAACCAATTTTAAAAAACTATTCCTAACTAACATGACTCACCAATTTGACCTATGATAGATGAAAACTCATGCAATGACCCCTAAAGTCTTATAATGAAACCTTTTCTTTCCATGAGTGCAAAATTTAAAAATAGACCCCCTCATGAACCTTAGACTCTTACAAATTCGAATTAGGGCTTAAAGACCCCCTTTCATGACCCATATACTTACAAACATTTGACCACTTTGATCTTTCTACATAAGAAACTCTCTTTAGACTATGACACATAGTGACTCATAGGCTATACTTTACAAAGTACCCCCAAAAAGAATATTTAGAGGCAAACATACTTTTATCCCTAGATTATATGACCCTAACACACCTAAAAATAGTCCTACATAAATATTTAAGCCAACTACAATAACCAAGAGACAAACTGAGTATCATAGCCTGAAATCTAATTGTGCATACACAGTACTCATAAACCAACTTTCTCTCATTTTATATACAAGTAGCAAAAGGATCACTTTGTTAGGCCAGCTATAGTGCACACTCTATAGTGTAGATGTTAAACCAAATACAAAGTTAACAACATAAAAAAAATATACTATGTTGTTTTGAATGAATGTGTGGTCACAACACTTGATTTTTTTTTATGTCCCACATTTTGTCTCATTAATGTCGATTTTATGTTATGCCATCACACAACAAATCAACAAAGGGAAGTGTGAACTGTAGTTCAAGGAATAGAATTCCTATTAATTAAACTCAACAATCACAACAATGATAAGTTATGGGGGGCTTGATTGGACATTCACCACATCCACTAGAAAATTAGTCAAATTGGAAAGGACTAAGGGTAAACTTAGACAGGGCATTGTGAATTTTCATTCTTCAACCTGTTTCTGCCTTGGATCTAATATTCCCAGACCAAACATGATGATTCTATGTCAAATGAAAGGAAAATGGAAGAAACAACAATACCATATGGGCCAAAGACATCTAAGCATCAATTCACAAGTACCATCCTTGCTTGTAAAACCCAAAGCTCCTAGAGGCATTTCTCACTACTGTAGTAATCCCATCTATTCTTCCATTGTATCCTTCCCCATATTTCCGTTTTTCCCCTTGAATCTGATACGCCTGAGGTAGACATGGCGATTCTATATAAAATAAAAGGAAAATAAATTGAGAAGCAATATTGTAAGGGCTATAGATGTATAAGGATCGTGTCACAAGTATCAGCCTTGCCGGAAAAATACCACTCTCAAAGGTTATTGAACTACTGATCCCTTCCTTCCCTACAACTATCTTCCACAAGTATCATTTCTATAGGAGCATTGATATAAATGCTTTTGTAGTAGTCATATTCATTATGGAGATTTGTATAACAATGTCTAAATGATGTGTATTCCACGAGTCAAATGCATGAAACACTATCATAGCTGGCAACTTACTCAATTATTCCTATAAATACATGGCATTTAATGCCCATAAACTAATGTTAGCATTATTTTACACTTACGAAATACGAGCAAAACAAATACAACATAATATATGGTTATAGCCTCTCTACCTCGGGAAGAGGCCAAATAAAACATTAAAATACACTGTGATATGGCCAGCATATGGTAGAGCTATGGTTAGAACATGACAAGGCTAAAATCTCTAGCTTAAACTAATGATCCACATATGATTCTAATTACTATAGTCCTATGCCAAGGGACTAATAAGGTATGGTAAAATTTATAATAAGTGAATTTTTGTAAGGAGGGAATTTTGAGTTACAACACATATTTTATAATTAATTAATAATTTTATATATAGGTAAAAATATGTAATATTTGTCTTTTATAAATAGTAAACAAATATTCATATTTCTCAAAATTACATATTAATGGTTGTAAATAAAGATTGTTTTAAAAAAAATAAGTTCTTTGTCATAGTTAATCTCTGAATAAAAAAGGTCACATGTGAGTTGAGGCTATGATTATATAACGCTAATTTCCTAATGCTAATGAATGGAATGGTTAAGATCGTGCATATATTCTCCTAACAAATATACATGAAATATATTATGTTCCTTTATGGCAATGTTGAGACTCTCAATTTTAGTATCATGAGGCCCACCTTTTAGACAATTTTGACCATATTTGTACACTATAAATAGCTTTTGACCATGGTTAATATAAGTATGTGGGTTTTTGTGCAACTTATTGATTAATGAAATACCTTGAATGATGAAGTGTGTGTTTTGATCAATTTTAGCTATGGTTTTCATGAATTTATATATGTCTAACCCATGATCCAACCACGTGGAATCAAGAATCGATCCTACTCCAACATTGTATGAGAAGAAAGAAATGTTTTTTCCACCCATCCACCTCCAATCTTTGTTAAGCTCTCAATCACCCAAGGCACAAAATCTAGCATGACCAATTTAAATTGATAACTTAGAGAAGACAATCTAGGAAGGTTTTGAGCTTGTCAATAGAATTCCATGATTATATATATCCTAGAGAGATACGCCATTCAATAAATAATTTACTAAAGGATTGATTGAAGTAATAGTTTATCATAAGTAGGAGCTAGGGGATATTGTTTTGAGAAAATCCCTCCTGTGGACGTGTGGATCCTCCATATCTACTGAATATCTATGACAAATTAGGGATAAATGAATACATATTTTCCATAGTTCTAAATCTCTTAATCTCTTTAACGATCAAGGAAGAAGAATGGGAGAGAAGTAAATATATTGTGATATTCAAGTGTGGTGGCAACCTTGATTAATTCTAGTGAGGAAGATCCTACTCTAGCCTCCTAGAGATGTAACTTCAACTTCAAGCACCTATATCCTACACAGAATATGATGAAAAACTCTTATTTACTTCTTCCAATAAATATATGATTAGCAATCTATCTGATATAACCTAGACCACTCATGATAATCCAAATCCATTATCAGCATGTAGTAAATGGTGAGAAATGGGCAACAAATCAAGAAATATGTATTAATATCAAGAATCTTGATACAATTTTTCACCTTGAGTGGATGAAAATCCTTCCCAACTCCTTTGCTCTAGCTCCTCCTTAGATTATGTTCACCAATACGACAAGCTTGTGATAGCAAGAAGATTACCTAAGAGATTTGGCAACATTTGGCTAGAGGTATTTTTTTATCCCTCATATCTCACATACGAATGGCTTCATTATAAATACTTGCTTTTTAGGAGAGAGGATGAATTTAGACCCATATGTACCCGAGAATTTAAAGTCTAATACAAATTAATATGTCATTAGCTATGGTTATGGAAACCATCTTAAGGTAGTATCCTCATAAATGAGTAGATCTAGAATCTTCGATATGTCATTACTCTCTTTTGGAGTGTATATAAAGGTCATTGATCCTGTTGACTACAGATGAATGATGCATCACTAATTGATAGTGACAATGGAGTTATGATACACATAATTTCTTATTCTTAGGTTGAAAATATATTGCTTAAACATGATGAATGCATTGGTTTGTAGAGTTGATTAATGAGATGGAAAATAACGTTGTAATAGATAGCCTTAGTGATTTAGTTAATTTGTTGAGCATTAAATATTTGTAGAGAATTGAAACTCATTTGTGATATATTTCTATTTTGATAAAATTTGATAATGCATATTATTCTCTTTTAAAATTTTATGTTTTTGGTAGTCCTATAGGTTTCCCATAGAAGCATTGAGTAGGTACCACTAAAGGGTAAACAAAGAACCTATATATCGTTGTCATATCCCTTTAATTTTATTCAATTTTAATTCATCTTTCTTACATTTCAAATTTTGCAAAAAAGGCTCTACTTAGACTTTATTTCCTATCATAGAATTTTGTTTCATTAGTAGTTTCTAGTATGTTATTGTAAGTAGTTTCATGATATTTTGTCCTGGTAAAGGTGGCTTTGTTATCCATGGATTGATTCAGTCTTGTAGTAGGCTACTTAAAATATAATTAGATTTATTTTATTGTGCTTTAATTCAACATTTGCAGTAGGTAACTAGATATTTGGTTTATTATGTTCTCGGTAGATTAACTTGAACAAATTCAAGTATTTTTTCAAAAATTTATTTCTATACTTTAGATTAGCAACCTAAACCTGGCTCACTTAGATTTGCAGTGTTTTCATCCTAGGTTTCTGTTGTCGATTCTACAACACCATCCAAATTTTGGCCTATATTCAAAGTTTGGATCCTCTACTTGATCACATGAACTATCATTGTTAGATTCATCCCATAGTTCCTTAATAAGTTTTTTATAAGTCCCTTGTTGAAGGAATTCAAAGTGTCCTCTTTTGTTAGGGAATTGTTGTTATTTGCGAAAGGAAGTTATGACACACCTATAATAGGTAGCTTTGATGATTTCTATTTCATTAATGGATTGTATCTATCATAAAGGCATGCATTGGACTTATCCTTAAGTTATTGCACACTTTCTTGTTGTAGTTAACACTTGTGTCGAAAGGAATATCTTAAGTGTCGCACTTGGAGGAAGGTGTCGTCTTGTTGTTGATTCAATAGATACATGTTGATTTTGGGTGTTGAGTGTCTCATTGTCATATGCTTGATCGTGTATGAGTGTGTGATCATGTTCAAGTCTTGCGACATGGTTTATCTCTCATCTTCTTACCTTACTAATCCCACACTTAATCAATTTCAAATTTTTCTATGTCTTCACAACTTGGCCAACCAAACCCCAACCTTCATGCCTCCTTGAACTACTGCACAGTCATAAGGTGAGTGGATCACCCTCTACATCTTGGAACTACGCACTACACAATCATAGAGAACTACCTCCATCAACTATGCACTACACAATCTTAGTGCTCAGTCACTGTCAATTGCACTTTCCTGTTGCACAATCCTTGACAAACCTTGCCTCCAATGCACATAGCACACTTTCAATTAGTAATCATGTCATGTCTCAGTCACTAAAATTCTCAACTATGTAGTTCATTAACCCTCCCTTCCAAAACTATGCATTTCACATTCATAGTGAGTAGGCTTGTCATCATTGCCTCTTAGAATAACATCCTCAACTATGGAGTCATGTCTCTCACTCTCTCATCCACTTCGCACTACATAGTCACAGTGCCTAGGCCCTCACTCCCTATATCTTGATCCTATGCACTACATAATCATTAAGCATTATCCTCAATCTTGTGCACTTTCCCAAATCAATTAGTATGTTTCATGAGAAATAGGATAGACTAGGAGATTTTGGGATTGTTGAACATAGCAACAACAAATGTTAAAAATAGAATCCATAAATTATTGTTTAATTTATCCTTGAATTAAATTGAGAATTAAAATCGAATTCTATTCTCATAGAAACTTGTAAATAGTTAATTAAGTTTAAATAACTTAATTAGATTAGGAATTTCCAGTTGGAAGTATTTCTAAAGTCATGTATATGTTCTCCCTAAGTTTTAGAGGTCTAGTATGAGTTTAATTGTGAGTTGTAATTAGATAACTCAGTTTACTAAGTTAATTTTAGTTAAATTAGTTCCAAACTATTTGTTGAACTAATAGAGAGTTAACAGTCAGTTGGTGCACTAATGCATTCACTAGTGCTACTCCAGTTAACTGAATATTCTCTCATCAGAAACTCATGCATGTCGATTCTAAGAAAGACCCAGTTGAGACTAGAGTGCAGGAACAATGTACTATTAGTTGCATGATTTACTGAGTTGTATAGATCATGCATGAAATCAGGAACTGGACCTAGTTTGGATTGCACGGTTTTGGATGCAATGGATTCCCATTAATATGGGCTATTCAACCATACGAATTGCGCAAGGAAACAGGGGCTTAGAGAGTAGCAGAAGAGTCTAAGGTTTGGCTTGAGCTTGCTTGTGAGCTGGGAGATTGATCATACTAAGTGTTGGGATTGTTCTTGTGAGAACAAACATTGTATTATCATCTTATATTTCTGATATATAAAATATAGATAGTGGGGTTTTGAGTTGTGGCTTTCCTCAAATTCTTATTTTTTTATGTGTCATTGATTTATCTTCCTCTTGTTGATTATTGTTTTCATCCATCTTTATGGACTTCCATTGTAAAGAGTATAAGTATATTCTTATCTTTTTCTTTAGCAAATTTCATGAGCTTTTGAATCTACAAGATTTTCCACATGGTATCAAAGCTAAGAATAGTATACTAAAGGATATTTCAAAGTTTTGAGTTTAGGGTTACAGGTGAAATTCGAATTTGCAATAAATACTTCAAGATCAACACATGATGTTTTACGGTTTGCAGCTCGAGTATGCCTTGCATAGCAGTTCGAATTGTGTAGTCTGGAAAGACAAGATGGAGGTCGTGTTGGAAGACAATGGCTTGAAGGAATTCATTGATCAGGACATTCCTAAGCCACCAGCATCTGATGCTCTGAATCTGGCTGAATCGAAGAAGTGTGTGGCAAGGGCGAGGTGGATAATCCTTGAGGAATTTCAAGACCACATCGTCTCAAGTATCCATGGGAAGGAAACTCTACATGCTATGTGGAAAGAATTGAAGGACCTTTTCTAGAACATCAGCGACCAAAGGAAGTTGGCACTAAAAGATAAACTTCAAAAAATCAAGATGGAGGCGAGCAACTCAATTCCAAATTACTTGACCAAGTTCACTCAATGTTGTGATGACCTTCGAATTGTTGGAATCACTATTACCAAGGATGATATGGTGAGTATTTCTCTTCTAGTACTCCCAAAGAGTTGGCATAGTTATCAGGACTCTATCAATGGTTGGGAGAAGTTGCTAGATTGGGAACGAATGTGGTCGAATTTGATGCCGGAGGACATCAGGAGGAACACCGGAGATGGGATCTCTTCCAAGGAATTGGAAGAGGATTTTGCCTTAGTGAGTAAGGCAAATAAGGCCAAGGGAAATAATTCTCAAGGCGAGGAGAGTGGAAAGAAGATGGACTTGACAAAACTCAAGTGTTTTCACTATCACGAGCACGGGCACTATGCCAAGGACTTCCCATAGAAGAAAGCAAGCAAGAAGGAGCTAACAGTAGCAGCAGTAGGTGAAGCTCTAGCTTCACAATTCAAACTTGATTTCACTCTCATTTCATGCATGGCTAGCACTATCATGGGAGATGTGTGGTATCTTGACAGTGGTGCCTCATTTAATATGTTGGGGAATAGAGATCTCTTTAGTGATTTTGAGGAGAAATACCTCAGGTAGAACATAGATTTTGGAGATGAAGAAAGGTATAGAGTTATCGGGATTAGTACGGTTACCTTTCAGAGGGAGTCTGGCTCCCCTCTCTGGATCATAGATGTGATGTATGTTCCAAGACTAAAGAATAATCTTGTTTCAATCATGGTATTGGAAGACCATGGTTATGATGTGGTTTTTAGTAAGGGAAAGGTTTTCCTTAGACACATCACCATGGGACAGGTGAAAAAGATTAGTTCACAGGGTCAAGAATCTATATGCTCTTTAGGTTCAAGGTGCATGCAAAGCCTTGAGCATCGAGGCAAAGGTTAGAGACTTGGTGGTTGAGAGGGAGAGTAAATTACCTCTCAACCTGCAGCCCTAGGAGAAGCCTCAGAAGAAGCTTCAGGAATTTGTGGAGCAGCCACAACTAGAGAAGCTAAGAGGAGACTGAGTGGAGAGATCCACCTTAGTAGAGAAGAAGGAGTCTCAGACAATTGTGGAGCAACCACAATTGGAGAAGCTGAGAGGAAAACGAGTGGAGGCATACACTCATGCAAAGACCTCCAATAGGGGGGAATTTTGAGCCATGTAGGCAGAGGGATCACATGTATCCATACCTCTAGGTGTGAGGTGGGGTGATGTATAGTGATAGTCCCAAGAGGGCTGAAATTGGGAAGGGTTCGTTGAGAGGTTTTATCTCATGGATTGTACCTTGCTACGAGAGCCCAAAGTACATAGTAGCGAGAGGAATTAGTGGGATTGATGGAGTCAGAGATCAAAGTGACAAAGGCTAGAGCAGTTAGATACTGAAGAGCATAGAGAAGGGTTGAAAATAGTGCAGAAAGGCAGAGTGAACAGAAGCACAAAGTTTTTAGTAGACAAACGTAATAATAGTCAAAGACTTTGATGATAGATGAATCATACTGATTTAGGTTGGATGTTTTCTTGTTTCTAGAGTTGCTAGAGAAACAACACTAGAGAGAAGTTTTGCATGTAGAACATTCCAAAGGTTCAGGATCGAGATCGAATTGAATTCCTTTCTTGTTGAGAGGGGTGTTGAAAATAGAAACAAGAAATGTTAAAAATCAAGAAATTCTAGTTTAATTTGTCCTTGAATTAAACTGAGAATTAAAATCGAATTCCATTCTCATAGCAACTTGTAAATAATTAATGAAGTTTAATTAACTTAAATAGCTTAGGAATTTCGAGTTGGAAGTCTTTCTGAATTCATGTATATGTTCTCCCTAAGTTTTAGGGGTCCAATATGAGTTTAATTGTGAGTTGTAATTAGATAGCTCAGTTCACTAAGTTAATTTCAGTTAAATTAGTTCCAAACTATTTGTGGAACTAAGAGAGAGTTAAAACTCAATTGGTGCACTAATCCATTCACTAGTGCTACTCGAGTTAAATAAAGATTCCCTCAGCAAAAACTCATGCATGTCGATTTTGGGAAAGACCTAGTTGATGCTGGAGTGCAGGGACGGTGTACTATCAGTTGTATGGTTTACTGAGTTGTATAGATCATGAATGCAATCAGGAACTGGACCTAGTTTGGATTGCACAGTTTTGGATGCACTGGATTCCCATTAATATGGGCTATTCAACCATAGGAATTGGGCAAGGAAATAGGGTCTTGGAGAGCAGCAAAAGAGGCTAAGGTTTGGCTTGAGCTTGCTTGTGAGCTAGGAGATTAATCATATTGAGTGTTGGGATTGTTCTTGTGAGAACAAGCATTGTATTATCATCTTGGATTTCTGATATATGCAATACATATAGTGGAGTTTTGAGTGGTGGCTTTCCCCGAATACTTATTGTGTTATGTGCCATTGAATTATGTTCCTCTTGTCGATTACTTTTTTCGTCAATATTTATGGGATTTCGTTGTAAAGAGTAGAAGTAGATTCTTGTATTTTTCTTTAGTAAATTGCATGAGCTTGTGAATCTACAAGATTTTCTATAGGCACTAATGTCTTCTTGTCATGAGAGAACTCCATTTGCAAGCATTATTATCTTAACATGGAAGGATGATTCTTAAGGAGAATGTGAAGGAGATAATACAAGAAGATGTTTATGAGGTTGAAAACACAAATAGATATTCTAGAAAATAGATAAAGGGACACAAGATCACGACAAAAACCTAAAGATCAAGATCACATGGAAGACTCTACAATGATAACCAACCTCTTGGACGATGAAGATGGAGTGCAAGAAAGACCTATCATGTAGATGTGAAGATAGAGGCAAGGAGAAAATCTTGGAATTAATACACAAAATGAATTTCCATGTCACCATCACCAAGTCCTGGCTTCTTGAAGTGTCACCATAAAATTCATATGTTGTCAATGTATTTTCCACAAATTTGTAGAAATTTAATATGCTATTTCAAAACGTGAGAAAATGTAAAATGTGTAGAAGCCTAAGGGTCACATATAGAATGTGAAGAGTCACATAGAAGCTCAAAGGTATCTTAGGAATTTGAAAAGGAACATGGAAGCTCAAGGGTCATGAGGGAAGCTCAATAGTCACAAGAGAGGTGGAGAGTCACATTATTTGTTATATATACACCCTCATAGCTCAAGAAAAGGACTTTTCACCTTAGCTTCTCAAGTGAGGCATAAGAGAGAAGAGTAGTATTTTGAGAAGAAAGTAGTTTCTTAGTGTTCCATTATTGGAACTAGTGTTGTATCATTGTAATGGTGTATCTTGGGACATTCACTTAATTTGAAGCTCTTGGAGCCAACACACTTTCATGCATATGTCATAAATGATTGTAAGCCTATTCTTTCAATGTTTGCATTGTATGTTTTTGCTTCTACATATGAAAATGAACAATTTCATTAGCTTTGGTATGCATGTTTGAACTATGTGTCTCTTGTTGTCATGATCATTATTTATTTGTGAACTATTTTGAAATATAACTAATTTTGTTTCACATATATGTGTGTGTCTTTACAAGGATAAATTACTTGTTCATCTCAAAAGTATATGTGTTTCTCTTGTGTCTTTTATTACAGTGAATGAAAATAATTAAGGATATGGTAGCCGAGACTATTTCCTAGATGGAGCTCCTACTCCAAATGATGTGAAGTCTAGTTAGGACTTCATATCAGGGAAAACCCCTGATTGTTGGTAGCGTCCAACACTATCAACAATTTCCTTCTTTTCAAAAGAAGCAATATTGTTCCCTTGGTTACATGGTACATCCAACTCTATTTTGCAACCTTCTTTCAGTTAAAATGTACTTTATTTTAGTTGAATTGTAACTCTTCTTTAATATTGGATCGATTATTAGCCCTCTCATTTTCTAAAGTGATCCCTATAGTCCTAGGATGAACACACTTCCCCTTCCTATATACGTGCATGAATGGAGATTGATATAGTGCATAGTATGTATAATGTTTGTACAAACCTTATGTTGTAATTTAAAGTAGGTAGTCTAGGAGTCCAACATTAATGTTGAAATCCGTTTGGTTATCACACTTTTTCGCACCATTGTTAGTAAGGTGCCAAAACATGTATACATTTTATTAGTTTCATTATAAAGAAGAAGAAGAGGAAGAAATAACCCTAGGTTACATGCATTCCATCATTTTATGAAGATAAATAAAAAGAGAAGAAAAAAACATGGCAGCTATAATCACTTATGAAGAAGTGATACATATTCAATATAACCATGTTATCTTTTTTACTAATTGGACCATGCTTATAAGTGCTATGGACCATTATGCAAACCTACTTTCAGTCTTAATATTGTCTTCATATCTCATTTTTGGTTGTGTTGAAGGCTGGAAAATTTTTTCCTCAACATCGGGGGATACCACCCAGTTGGGAACTTAAGGCAACTCCTTTTCTGTTGGAATTGGTGGGTCCGACTGGGGATAAAGGGACCAATTTCACATTTAAAGAGATATAATAGAATAATAGAAACAAAATGAGACTAATGTAATGGTTTAAAAGCTAAAGATGATATTACTAAATAAATTTATTCTACTTACTTCCTGGGAATAATATCTCTTTATATGTGATTCATAAAAATATTTCACAAAGCATGCAACAATATATATCATTAAACACTTTATGAAAGGAAAGAAAATAAGATACAATAAATTAATTAAATAGTTAATTAATTTAGTTCATAAAAGTTAATCACATATAAGATCTTGTTATCTCGTATACAATCACAAATGATATAGTCCTACACATCAGTTGTGACAATGTCTGACTGTTTTCAAATCATTCATATAATGAAATAAATTGTAAGAAATTCGCTATTTATATTAATGATACATAGTAGTAATATAAAGATAATAGTACCCAATACATCAATACTCTTCTCATAGAAAGATAGATTTCGGTTTAGATCCTCAATTAGATAACTTTGGATTTAAGCAATAGTGCAAGTTCAAAGTTGTCTATCAAAAATTTAGAACCCATTTCTAAATACATGAAAGGGGTTTAAATAGCCTATTAATATTAAAAAAATAGTAAACTAAATAAAAGTTTTCAGAAAAAGTTTCAACAAACTAAGCTAAAAATAAAGAAAAGATAATGATAGCAATCTGTTGCAACAAGACATTCATGACTATTCTTCATGATGATTCTTCATTCATTCTCTAAGTCCACATATGTTTGTCATTGGCTTTATTTTGAGGGGATGAATCAACTGCATGCACATCTGCCCCGTAAATACTACATCACTGAGTGCTGGAAGTAGTTGAGTTGTTGCATTAGAGAGCCACCTCATCACTAGCCATTGAATATGTGGTTTCACCAAGAAATGCCAATAACCTTCAAGGTTTACATTTGATAAAATTTGGATGTCTTTGACCTTTCTCTGGACATTTCCCGACATGACTGCTTCAAAGCTTTGATATCTGGAAAAGTATCCTTTGGGCATTCCTGTATGGTATCGCTAATATATTTAGTGAAATTTGAAGCAAGATTTATGACTCTGATAATAGCCATTTCTGCTTGTTTCATTTTGATATCATAGTCACCTAAAACGACATCCTTTTGAGATTGTTTGATTCGAGGAAGATCAACTGATATTCCATCAACATTGTCTTACCAATCTATATGCCCAGATATTTTCTCATCATTTTTTTCATAGATTGTTCACAGATCGGACAACTGGCTAACTAAAGAATCATTAGTCTTACACAAATCATGAATTAAAGTTAACTTGTGACAGAAGACAACCTGTTGCTTTTTAAGGAGTGTATCTAGTTCTCCTACTTCCTTTCATACTTTCATTTATTTCTGGATTTTCCTTCAACAGGTTAATCTTTTATTGCAGATGTTGTAAATGTGCATCTTTGTCTTTGATTTCAAATTGAAATTCTAGTTTTAAGTCATTAAAACTTTTATGTAATTCGGAAAGGTTTACTTGCCATTGTTTCTAAATCACCTTCCTTTCATTTTGGAGATCTTTTTCTAACTGAATAATCCTCTGGTATTTTTCCTTCAGAAGCAATTGAATTTGTGTTGTTTTATCAATAGTAGCACTAGCATAAGCTCCTGCAAACTTTGAAACTCTGTTTAACTCTTTATCAGGGGTTTTCTGGGCTCCTTTCTAGAGAACTTGAAAAGGAGTCTCATTTGAAACTAATGCTTGTGCTTGTTCCATCTTTCTCTTCTTTCTTGACCTGCTCATTACTTCTTTATGTTTTGGACTATAAAATACATCCAAAGGAGGGATTTATTTAATTTTTACGACTATCTCCAAGGTAGGAAATGTTGGGATAATTTCCATATCCTCAACAACAATAGTTTTATTAGAAACTTCAGCAACAGTAGT
The DNA here is from genome assembly GCA_031772625.1 of Pinus tabuliformis. NCBI lineage: Eukaryota > Viridiplantae > Streptophyta > Pinopsida > Pinales > Pinaceae > Pinus > Pinus tabuliformis. The sequence goes on along the minus strand of CM062809.1, from coordinate 411,492,990 downwards.
ATTTTCAGGAGTCTCAAGGACACTAATATTTTTGAGAGCCTCAACAGTGAATGAGGTTGTCCTTTCAGTTTCTAGGGCCTATTATGTTTCTTTTTTTACTGTATTATTCACATCCTGATTATCTTAACTTGATAAGACACAATTAAACTCCTCCCACACTTCATCCAACTTATTTTCTTCTTTGACTTTCATTGTTTGTTCAACAACTTCATTAGCTATCTTTGAGACTTGGGAAATAACTGGATTCTTCGAAGAGGAGAATGATGTAATTGAAACTTTAGGATTCTGTCAAGGCCATCTTAACAAAAATTTTGGTAGATGGGCTATTCTTCGATTTTGATATCGATTGAATCTAATCAATTTTTCTGGAGTTAGATGTTCTACCACCAAATTTTCCACCATAGAATACTCTGAAAACATCTCAAATAAATCATCAAAATTATCAAGCTCGCTTGAAAAATTTCTTATTCTTTCTTCCTTCGTGACATCTTTCATGACCCCATTGGGATTGTATTGCCTATTTGGAATGGTTGGAAAACTAAAGACTTTTATTTTGTCAATTTCAAGTTGAGCATACTTGAAACTTTCCCGCATATAGGTACCACAAGAAATAGGAAAAGGAGGCCAAATAGTTTTCTTGGCATCCTTGAGCACTTTAGTCAAACCATTAGCAACTGTTTGGTAGGAAATTTCTTTGGCCAGTAATTTATCCAGGACAAAAAGAGGCAAAATAGGAGTATGGACAAGGCTGCCAAAAAATCAAATATAAGTAAATGATTATTTCCCAAAACACGTTCCTAATGGATTTAAGTCTCTATTAGCTTCGATGGAGAGTCTGTGTGATTTTCTACCAAAGACCTCTAAGTGAATGGGGAGTATAGTTTCATGACATATTTTATAAAAATGAGGATGATGCTTGATTTCCCATAAGATATTAAGGTAAACATGAATAGAGGTAGGGTATTGAATTGTCCACTTCCATCCTAAAGATGGGAAATCATAAGAGAAACAAATAACATCCATAATATAGGCGCTCATAAAGAAAGGGGGAGTAGTCCTCTCAATAACATTACACTTGTGTCTATAACTACGGATTTGAGTAGTTAAATTATTGGACAAAATATTTTCCAAATCCATGATATAACCATTAGAAGCGACCTCTATTAGCGACACCCATTCCTTTGAGTATTTTTATGTATTGGGATAAGCCTAGAGATGACACATCATAGTAGAAATATGAGAAAAAGGACCAAAGATATATGCTAATGAATACATACACCTATCTTCGTGCTTGTGTTTTCTTGGGTCCCTTCTCCATTCTCTGATAAGCTCTGTTGGGTTTGGATTCTCCTGCATGAAATTTTTGACAAATTGAGTATCATACTTTTTCTGTGGTAACATAAAATGGTACATTTTCCTTAATTCTTTAGCCCTGAACAATCCAATAATTGTCTTCTTTGGAGTTATAAAAACTCTTTTTGTAATATCCAAATGGTCAATGACCCATCTTACCATATCTGTGTAGGATAGAATTTTGGACGGGTACCAATTCTGTGAAAAAATGAATTAGCCACATCATTCCATGCAGTGCTAACATCTGAAGTGGGAGCATCAACAATGACACATTTCTTCTCAATTATCCTTGGGCTTTCATCCTCAAACACTTTGTATATGACCTCCCAAGAGGAGGACCCTGCATCTGGAGTGCATGTAGTATCCATAAACAATATAGACATCTCGGGAACTTTTTCAAGAGGCAAAACTAGTTGTGGCTGAATTACATACTTTCTCTTTGCTTTGATTATCCTTGACATTTCCTTTATTTTTTGTTTATCAGAATTCACCTATAAGAAGAAAACTAGGATGAGCAGCAAGAACTCGTAAAACGCAAAGAGTCTTATCAATTGAATGTGAGTTTTAATGAGAAATCCTTCTACATTACATCAAATTATTACAAATCATTTTAAAAACATTGAAACTATAAACACACAGAGTGGCCATTTAATTTTCAAACATTTTTTCACATCATGCTTACACCTATCATTATATCGGGAAATTGCTTTATCAATGTTTCGGTATCAGGTGATATGAACATGACCTTGTGATATGCGATATGTGATTTCTAATATTAGGTTGATTAGTCATAGATTTAGATGTGGTGTGTCTAATATCTAAATGCTAGGAGTTAACATAATGTGATATCAGCATTCATCAGTTGACGGAATGTGATACGGGTAATTTATGGAATGTCATATCGCTATCAGAAATTTGCAATTGGCAGTTCACAATCAGCAGTTCCCTATCGGCAATTTGCTATCAGTATTTACCTTGAAACTTTCAACACCAATAAATAGATTAGCGCTTCATGTCCCGTTTTTTAGTGGGACCATCCTTTTATGATATTTCTGTTTATTTGCTAAAACAACCTTTAGAAATTTTGGTAATGTTTTTAAAGTTTTCTTGATGGAAATATAGTTTAACGAGATTTCTTATATTTGCATTTTATTTCCTAAGAACTATGAAAAGTCTCTTAAGCCTAAATAGGGTTTTATTCCGCAATATACCTTTTTTAAGGATTTTCTTCTTGTATTTATAAAAAATGGTATAAACATAAAACTTGTCATATTTTATTAAAACAAGAAAGGATTCTTTCCTAAAAATTTAAAGGGTCCCCATTATTTATTATTCTAAGTCTAAGGATAATGGGGGTTGTTGAGTACTACAACAATTGGCGACACACTCAACGAAACAATTAATCTTTCTAATAATAAATTGGATCTTAATATTTATCGATAAATCTTTTCAGAAAGTTAAGAATGATTGAAATTTAGATCGATATAGATAACTTTGAAGTGAAACAACGTATTTTATCATAAAGCTTCTTAGGGCTTGTTATAGATGAAAATATTCATTGTGCAAATCAGTTATTAATAGGTTGAAAAAGTAAAGTAAAATAGAATCTTAGCGTATTGAATAAACTTATTTTTCATTGGTAGAGCCACTACTGCTAGTAGGAATTCATAGCCTCAACAGGGTTACCATTTAACCAAACTGAACCAGTATCCCATACATGTCCTAATAGAATTTTTAGAGGTAATGAATCACTCTTTCTTCTTCTATTTTTCTATTTTTTGAATTTCTTACTTAAAATTCATTGTCTTGGTTTGGTAGCCAGATGATGATAATGCCATTCACAAATTATAATAAAATTGAACAAGTCGGCTTGTAACGATACCTCTTGTCTTATAGTTTGGTGACTGTAAGTCATCACCTTTGTTTGGTTGACAATAGTGATAATGTCAATGTCATTAGTTTCCTATGATCATGATAAGTAGGTTCGTGACGAGACCTCTTAACTTTTAAGTTTTTTACATTTTTGAATTAAACTCCAATTTTTTTAAATTAATGGATGGGGAGGTTTCACTTATGCCTTAAGAGTTTTTGGATGACTATTTAAGTAAAAGATGCTAAAGATTCTCAATAACTTCTACTTTGATAAAAATAACTTTTTAGAACTAATTTACAAACAAATAAATTTTTTATGAGTTCCAAGCCAAAATATTTCACAATTAAATGGTTAGCACATTTCAAAATTTTGAAATAGATACAATACTAGATTTTCAATTTATAGTTTTTCTTTCTGAATCGTTTCTTGAGCAAGTTAACACCTTAATAACAAATAGAAAATTCCAATGTATCATTCAAAAGTGTACTACTTATTATAAAACAAAACAAAAAACTTTATTTTTCATATAAGATTATTTACATATTTTACAAGAGAAAAAATATTCTTTTCAAGAGAAATATTTTTTGAGAATAAGTCTATTAACGGGAAGATTTTCCTTCTTCCCTTGTAAATCTTGCAAGATAAACGTTGATGGACCTATCTTCTCAAAAATATGAAAAGGACCAAGCCAAAGTTTTTGAAATTTAGTATGTTTTCCTTTATCCTCGTGCACTTTATCCCATTTCAAAACCAAGTCTCTAATTTCAAATTTTTTTATCTTTGATTGAATTTATATAAAATGAAGCTTTGACCAACTGTTGATGGTGGGCATGGAACTATTTGGCTTTATTTATTTCTTCTTCCAATTTAAGGATTTGAGACAATCGCAATTGTAGAGCGGAAGAAGGCTATGTTAGGCCCATATACTACTAGTGTAACCCCTTATTGTTATGAGTACAACCCCCTTATTATATTTTTGTAACCATGTAGTCCCCATATTGTTACTATTGTGCCCCATACAAACCAAATATTGTTATTATTGTGCCCTTACATTATTATTGTTATGTCGGCTTTGATTATATTATGACCACTTAGACTCCTATATATAGAAAGGAGGGCTTGTCATTTGTATCATCTAAGAATTGTTCATTTGTGTAATGTAAAGGAGGTTTCCCCCTCGAAGAGGCTTATTTCTAAGGATTTCATATATCTTTTCTATCTTTTTGTGAGCTGGTTTCATAACATTTGGTATCATAGCTTTGGATTCTAGGGTTTCGCCACTCCAAATAGGCCATCGTGGAATTTTTGCTATAACTCTTTTTCTGTGACATTTCAAAAGCAAAAAAAAAAAAAAAACATTTGAGAAGAACTTGCACTAAACATTGGATCCGAATTTTAGTGCTTGTCTCACTATATTGTCGGAGATATGATCTGAGGAATTTAGGGTTTTTGCAAGCTCCATAATTTAAACTAAAACAGGTCATCATGGGATCTTCGCTATAACTCTTTCGCTACGAAGTTTCAAAAGCTAAAACAAAAACCCATTTGAGAAGAAATCAGTCTGAACCTTGGCTCTGAATTTCAAATCCAGTCTCACTATATGTTCGGAGATATAGTCTGAGTAAGTTAGGGTTTTTGCAAACTCCCGAATTACATCCTAAACAGGTGACTTAAGGAAAATCATTATAATTGTCTCTCTGAGAATCAAATTGAAATTTCGTAAGAAGTTATAGAAAGAGGACAAGTTGTAGTTTTTAGTGCATATTTTTAAGATCCGAAGCTTGAAACAGTGACACATGGCACTTCATACAAGTTCGCTCTTCTGAAAAGGTATATAATCAGGTCATCTTGGCAGATTGTGCATAACTATTTCTTGGAGAATCCAATTTTGATAAGACTAGTGGCATTGGAAAGAGGACGCAGAGGGCTACTACAGGTCACTCTTTTAGAACTAGAAGATCTAAAATTACAGAGTTATAGTCGTTTCAAGATTGAGCTCCTAAAATCAAGAAAAAGCGATATGAGGAAGTTTGATGGCAATGATCTAGTAAATTGGATACTACAGATGGAGAAATATTTTGACCTACATGGTTTACCACTGTTACAAAAGGTATGTATTGCATCTAATTATTTATAACCGAATCAAATTTTATGGTATAAAGGACTTTGTTCTCGTAAACCACTTGTTACATGGTCAATTTTCACGGAGGAAACGATAACACATTATCAGGATACAAAGAGAAGCACCTTCTTTAGCCAATTGATAAATCTCAAACAAAAGTGTCCAATGGCAGAGCACATTGAGGACTTTCAAAAATTGAATATAAGGGAAAATGATATTCGAGAGAAGCATAGGATTGATGTCTCCATAGGGACTTTAAAGGATAACATTCAACATGAGGTTCGTCTTTGGGAACCTGATTTAGTGGAGAAGGCATTCAAGTTGTCAAGAAATGTGGAAAGCAAAATTATAGAAATAAGGAATTCTACCCCTCACAACTATAAAAATGGAAGTGTTGTTTCTCCTATCCTTCCACAACCTACAAGGGTGACACCGCAATAATTGGAAGAAAAAAGAGAAAAAGAGCTTTGTTACAATTGTGATAACAAATGCACTAAAGGTCATAAGCGTGCTAAGAAGAAATTATTTTACATAGATTATGAAGAGGAGGAAGAAAAGGAGAAAGAAACATCAAAAGAAGAGGATATACACCAAGAACCAACCCCAGAGAAAGAAGAAATGAATCTGACCATATCTTGTAAAGAATTGGCAAGAATTACCACTCCTCAAACTCTCAAGATAAAAGGACATATCAAGAAGAAAAAGGTTCAAGAAGTGAAAGATCACATTGAGAAAGAAGAAATGAATCCAACCATATCTTGTAATGCATTAGCCGAAATTACCACTCCTCAAACTATCAAGATTGAAGGACATATCAAGAAGAAAAATGTTCAAGAAGTGAAAGATCACATCGAGCATCAAGAAATGAATCCGACCATATCTTGTAAAGCATTGGAAGAAATTATCACTCCTCAAACTCTAAAGATAGAAGGACATATCAAGAAGAAAAAGGTTCAAGCAGTGAAAGATCACATCAAGCATCAACAACAAGTTCTCCAACTTTTAAAGGATAATGCCACTTTGGTGCAGAATCAAATGAAACAACAAGTAGATCAACATCACAGTGAAAAATGTTTTGATGTAGGTGATTGGGTATTTTTACGGCTACATCTCAAGCAAGCTATTTATGAGAAGTAAATTTTGGAAATACTACATGCAGTTAATAAATGGCGACCTTACCCAATGAGAAGACACTTCAAGGTAAAAATGGATCATGGTAGTCTTAAATACTTTTTAGAACCAATATTAATTTTAGAAGAACAAAAAGAATGGGTCACAAATATGTTGGGTTATGACTTTGACATCATCTATAGAAAAGGGAAGAAAAAAAATTTTGCAGATGCACTCTCAAGAAACGATGAGGATGTGGAAGCATTGTTTTGTGCTATTTCTATTATCAAACCAAATTGGATAAACGAAGCAAGTGATGAATGGAAGAAGGACGAAGAACTGTGGCCACTCATTCAAAAGTTGCAGAAGAGCCCAATTCAAACAATATTGCCAAAACTTGAAGAGGAAGGAAAAATCATATTGGAACCTAGAGCAGTCACAGAAATAAGAACCTAACAACTACAAAATCGATCAATTTTAGAGTATCTCATCAAGTGGAAGAACATACCCGCTGAAGATTCCACATGGGAGGACAAGAATTTTATACAGAAGCATCAAGAACTACTCAAGAGTTGAGGACAGCATTTTTTGAAGGAGAGGGGCATGTTAGGCCCCTATATTATTAGTGTAACCCCTTATTGTTATTAATACAACCCCCTTATTATATTGTTGTAACCATGTAGTCAACATATTGTTACTATTGTGCCCCATAGAAGCCCACTATTGTTATTATTGTTCCCTTACATTATTATTGTTATGTCGGCTTTGATTATATTATGACCCCTTAGACTCCTATATATAGAAAGGAGGTCTTGTCATTTGTATCATCTAAGAATTGTTCATTTGTGTAGTGTAAAGGAGGTTGCCCCCTCGAAGAGGCTTATTTCTAAGGTGTTCATATATCTTTTCTATCTTTTTGTGAGCTAGTTTCGTAACATTTCCTCAATGAACTGAACTAGGGCCAAGGAGGATTGAGCTAAATTGGGTGGAAAAATAGCTTCTTTTCCATATACTAGATGGAAATGAGAGGTGCCTATTGAGGTTTTCTCAATTATTATATCATCCCATAAAGCAAATGTTAAAGCCTTGTGCCAATTCTTTTGACTTTGGTCAATGGTTCGTTGGATAATTCTTATAATATTTTATTATGTATTCTGCTAATCCATTTCCCTCAGGGTAGTAATTTACAAAATACTTAAGTTTAAATCCTCTTTTCAAATCAAATTCAGTCATTGCATTTCCAGAGAAATAAGAAGCATTTTAAAAAATAAGAGAATGAGGGATACCAAACTTGGTAATGATAAATTGGTCAATGAATTCAATAATGCTCTCAGAATTGGCTAGCTTCAAAGGTATTGCCTTTACCCATTTTTTAAGGTAATCTTCTACAGTCAAAATGTACTTATGATGTTTGGAAGAATGAGGAACGATATCACGGATTATATCCAACCCCCATTTCTAGAAATATTGTTCAATGTTAATAGGTTTCAAAGGCATAAATGGTTTCATCTGTCTTCTTGAAGCAGTTTGACAAAATTTTCATTTCCTCACATACATGTGCGTATCTTTGAACAAAGTTAGCCAGTAATATCCATCATGTAGGATTTTATGAGAAGTTGTATCTCCATTTTAATGTCCACTAGATGGCCCATCGTGAAGTTCTTGTAAGACTCTTTCAACTTCAGTCTCTCTCTCTCTCTCTCTCTCTCTCTCTCTCTCTCTCTCCCCCACTCTCTCGATGTCTCTCTCTTCTCCATTGTTTATGTCTCCCCCTCTCTCTCTATCTCTATCACTTTTTGACTCTCACTCTCTCTCTCTCTCTCTCTCTCTCTCTCTCTCTCTCTCGCTCTCTCTCTCTCTCTCACTCTCTCTTTCACTCTCTCTCTCTCACTACCTCTCTCTCCTCTCTCTCTCTCTCTCTCTCTCTCTCTCTCATCTCCATTGTTTATCTCTCTCTCTCTCTCCCCCCTTTATCTCCCACTCTCTTGTTGTCTCTCTCTTCTCCATTTTTTTTTCTCTCTCTCTCCCCACCCCTATATATCCCACTCTCTCACTGTCTCTCCCTTCTCCATTGTTTCTCTCTCTCTCTCTCTCTCTCTCTCTCTCTCTCTCTCTCTCTCTCTCTCTGTTTCTCTTCTCCATTGTTTCTCTCTCTCTCACACACACACACTTTTTTAATCTCACTCACTCTCTTCCAACATTTACCAACTCAACCATTTCCTATGTGTTAAATTCACTAGCTATTAGGAATGCATGTGTGTTCCTAGCACTTCTAATGCACAAACATTTTTAGCACCAGGAATGTGCATGTTCGTTTTTGAATTTGAATCTTTCCTAGAAAATAGCTTACATGCATGATGACTTCACTGCTTTAAATTTAGGTTCAATATCACGAATATGGTGGTTTGAACTGTAAATACATGAAAACATCAATTTTTGAGAACACACACACACACACACATATCTTTGACATTTTTTTTCTATAATCCCAACAAATCCATTGTCCATGAAACCACATACGCATATAGAGTCAACTAAGTAGATTCTAAATACATAAATTAAAAAAAAAAAAAAAAAAACTTATTAATTTTAATACGTTTTTCTCTTGGCATATATCAAAATCTTAAAACACAACCATTATCTGTTTTTTTTTTAACTTTTGGGGGCCTAACCATTTGGAAAAAGGAATATATGGTGCATTAGAAGACATTATGACATATAATCTAAAAAAAGGGGATTTTATGATAATGCTAAGATCCTCTTAGATTGCACTAATGGAAGGGCTTGTAATTTCAATGATAAAATGAATTTCATAATTTAAAATATATATGAAATTAAGATTACAAATCTTGGAAAATTTGTTTTACACAAGAACAATTTGTTCTTTACAACTCTACAAATGTTTGTAGTAAGAGTCCTTCATTTAATTACTTAAAGGTTTCACTAACAAAAATATATGCATTATATTTTGCGTTAACAATAACATAATAGTGTTAGAAAAACTAAAAATTCACATAATTAGACACAATTTTTATGATAAAAATTATATATTCGAAAAGCTAACTCATTTTCCTAAATTTACTTTTTTTACAACATCTTTAAATTCATTGTATAAGTACCTCAAATAATCCCTCCGAGTTAACATTTTTTTTTCCTGGTTTGCATTTCCACTAATGCATCATCAAAGACCATCATTAGCTTGGATTGGCCCCTAATTTATATTCCTTTGAAACTTCCAAGTGCCTCACTAATCTACCTTATCCTCATTTCATTCCATATTTGTAACCACCTCCCTTCCACCCCCTTAAAGGTTCCCAGGCAAAGGAAGATGTTACTTATAGTTAACTTGATCCGCAGGGTGTGTTATGAAGATGGGGTTAACAAAAACTCTTATTTTCGTGAGTCTATGGAATTTACTTATGATATCATTGTTGAATTCAACTCATTAAGAGCTTCCCGGTGATACCAATTTCACCTTAATATTACTCCTGGATCTAAAGCTGCGCTTAATTAAAGTTCAATCTACTAAAAGAGGCCATGTCAACATACTAACCACATTGCGCCCATGTGGCATCCACACAACTCTAATAGGTCATCTTGGTGGGTCCTACCATTATGCCCAAGTCATGCCACTATAGGTATCACTACCAGTGGTGCTCGATATCAACCAAGGAGACAATTGGTGGCTAGTGGTGGAAGGTTCCACAATGCAACCATGGTATAGGCTAGATGGCCTCCATCAACACACTCCTATTCGTTACATTATGTATCAATTACTATAGGGAGCGATAAGTAGTGGGAAAAGTTCTAATAGTCCAAGTTCTACCCTGACCTCACTCTTTAGGCCTTTCATTCATTATTAACTAACATTTGGCCAAGTGTATCAACCCCCATCAGCCCCAACCTATTCCTCAAACTAAACCATTGTCCCTGATGGTTCATTGTTTATTCACATAACATGGTTCCACTAGCACCTGATAAACCACCTGGAAAGTAGGAGCATTCATGAAATTAAATAACCTATGCTAGGTTTGTAAAGTAGAGAGGTTGTCACTCCATGCCCAGCCTTCTACAACCTTAAGGAAATTTATGTCCAAGGGGCCTAATACCCAAATTCTTAGTTTTAACAAAATAACCATCATAGGTATTAGTTAACTAGGTATACCCATGAGTCTGGAAATCAACTAACAGAAAATAAACATGTAATTATTGCCTCACCATGCACTTAATAATGAATAGCATATTCCAAACATACTTTAAAATGCATGAGCATAAATGTTTTTTTTTTCTTAAATCATGAACATAATAGTGAGCCTCAAAACTCAAACATTCATTTATACTAACAAACAAATAAGATATTTCACAATTCACAATCCAACGCGATTCATCATATTCCATAAGATAACATACCCAAGAAATTTACACTTATCTATGTGTTTAGAGATGGTTGGAAACTAAAAGAGAGACTTCAACTCTCCACCTAGCCACAGGTCAACAACATTGGAATATTTCTTGCAGATGACCACCCTTGAGCCAGATCCAAAGTTTGAGGCGATGTGTTTTCATGGAAATTCACACCCAAGGCTTAATCACATAACCAAGATAAATAATCCACTACCTAAGCGGTTTATCAACTACCCTTTAACAATAAGCACCACAGTGACACGCTTGCTCTCTGAGTTAAAACATAGGGATTCAACCAAGATTAAATGAGTTATTTCTCAATTCCAAGAGCTAAAATCAACTACTTTTGGTGGTTTATTAGTTTCCTACTGATGTCAAGCACCATAGAGGTCCAAAATCCACTATCCAGGTGGATTATCAACCTCATGGAAAGCACCACAGTGACTCAAATTTCCCTATAAAAATGCTTTCTCAGCTAGGAAACAAGCACGAGGTGGTTTATTAGCCTAACAAAAAGCACCATAGTTATCCAATTCCTCCACCAAGTTACAATTGATCCTCTAGGCTTAAACACATGGTTCAATGGCCTTCATATAGGAGATGCAAGGAATATCATCCCCGACTTTTGAAAATTGGCTCTCAGGTGGTTCAATTCCTTTCAATCACTTATTTGAGTGCAGGTGCTTCCTTTTTTTCCTCTACAAGGTGAATTCATCTCCTTCCATGTGTTCTTGACTACTTGCCTCACTTCTCTAGTTCTTTGGCCATTCTCAGACTCTATGATAGCCTTTCTCTCTCCAACCAACTGCAAGAAGACTTATTTTCTTCCTTTGCACCTTTAGCCTCTTGGCCCACAACCTCTTCTCTCTTTGTCACATTCTAAGAGAAAAGGGGTAGTATGGCACTATCCTTCAACCAAGTTTCCCACTCCACAACTTCATTTCTTGTCAACGTAAGCTAATCTATGGTTAGGTGACAATCATGGTAATTAAGGGAGGTTGTCTCATGTAATTCCATGGAAAACCAACAAGAATGCAACAAGCCCTCAGTAAGCACACAACTGCCTTCCATAGGCCTTATCCCTTGAGCTTTGGATATGTATGTCCCTTCGTTCAACCAATCATTAGTTTATTTTTCACATAGATTTACATATATCTGTAATTCAGAGGGTTGTGTTTACATACACTGGGCGTTATGAAAAAGGGTCATTACAATAACTCTAATGGGAGAAAAAAAAATTACTTATAATGATTGTAAATTTTCTTTTCTCCTTTCTAAGATCAAAGGTTGGAGGCAACTCCTTTAGTGATAATACTATATTTCCCAATAACTAATATTCTTCATTAATTATGAGTGTGGCAATTGTCATTATAATCATGAAATATAGACAACCCCTTAGTAGAATGAATAAATATGTTATGCAACCAACAAGTGGTTTTGAGACTTGATCCATTGTTTTAGATCATATTCAAAGATGAATCTTCCATACATCTTTCCCACTATACTTTCTTTTTTCAAAGTAGTAGGACCTAACTCATAATTATGTCCTCTATAAAAACCATTTTCACCTTCTCTTAGTACAACTTAAAACACTTGGGTTTCCTTTTGTGATTCCCCTTTGGATTTCTAGGAACTTAACCCTTCTCTAGGGATTCCTATATGAAAATGATAATTTTTCAAAGCACCCATCTAGAAAGTTGGCTTCAAGACCTAAGGTAGCTATCCATTTACTAAGAGTGTGGCATCCCCTTCCAAGTCAATTTTCATTAGTTTATCTTTTAAGAAATGACTTTAGTAGGGATTTTGTAGGAGAAGATATCAATGCACAAATTCCATAAAAAATGTGGTTATTAAAGGATGCATTAATTTGCAATATAAGAAATCATATTCAATGCCTTAATTTACAATATAAGAGATCATGTGTCACATAATTGAGTTCTTACACTCTAACATCCTGTTGATGGGTCGGAATCTTTCACTGACAGTCAAGGGGATCTCCTTGGTGTAGGTTCCCAACTAGAACTTGCACCGTATGTAGGCCCAAATGTTGCTCAGTTTTATAGAGTTTTCTTCAGACGAAGGTGAAATGTAGACTTAATTGAAAGCATGAACCTCAAGTAAATACAAGGAAATAATTGAAAAATATCCTATGTCGCATACACCATGAATAGACAAACCATAAATGACATAAACCTTATGTAAAGTTACTATTATAAGGCTTTAGATAAGACTCATGTAGTCCAAGACAAATTCTTAACAACTGTAAATCAGTTCACAATGATCAAACATTTATGAGCATACATAACTGTGCAGTCATAACAGATTATACCAATAGCAAAGAAATAGTTCACCGGCACAAGTATAGAATTAGTGAATCAAATACCATTCATGAAAAGTAACATAAAATTTGGAGCATGAGATAGCATGTGAGCAGACCTAAAATCAAATAGCTTTCAGGAACAATCAATCCATCAAGTGAAGAAAAATACTCATGGCATTAGCACATAAAACATATGAAGAATCTAATAGTAAAAGCTTCCAATCACTCCTTGCATATATTAAAAGGACATAAATTCTCTCAAGCAATGTATATCTCCAAAAGAGTACTTTGCAAAAGATCCCCTACAAATGAGGCATGAGGGTATATTTATAGGGTAAGAGAGACTCTTGTCTTACCCTTGACTCTTGGACTACCTCATGACCTTTCGTATTCACAACATGACTTTTTGGATTCTACATGACCTCTCATATTCACAAGGTTTTCTATCCTACTGTTAAAAAATGTCACAAAAAATCACTATCTGATCCAGGTGGATATTGGTGGCCACCTACCAAGTCCACCTGGACCCCCACCATTGTTTCTCTCAGCATTTTCAGTTTCCTTAATTGTAGCACAACTTACTATTTTTAGCAGCAGTTTTTCGGGTCCTAAACTTCCGGAGCCGTTTTGAGGCCCTAAACGACATTTTTTGGGAAATCTAGGGCAACATGGGTCCATGGACCGATGTTGCCTCCCAAAGTGGTAGTGCTCGGATAGATCTTTCTAATGAGCTATTGTACGCGTCAAATGGAGATCCTATGCCAAAGTTACGACCCCGGGAAGTTGGTGTACTAATTTACCCAAACAGGGCCCACAGTTTGGTCTTTCATCTTCTAGGGTTAGGTTTTGGAATGTTAAGGGTTTTCCATTGTTTCTCAACAATAGATAGGCCTTTGAGCCTCATTGTAACACAGTTCAGAGGTATGTAGCCACCACATCTCTTCTCAGAGATAAGCTACCATCGCCCTAGCTAGTTTATTTCCATTACTGTTTGTAAGCATATTTTAGTATTTTACATTAATGAAATGAAGCATTATTTCCGCTGCATATCTGTGTTTATGGTTGTCTCTGTAATTTGTTGCGTTCCTGTTTAAGTCCGGATCAGTGGTATCAAAGCGGTCTGCTTTTTCTCTATTTTTCTTTGAATGTCCCCAACAAGGTCGGGATATAAGGAGTTAGGGCTTGAACTGGTCAACCTTTGCAAGACTAGCCTCACAAATCCCGATGGCCTCCCATGGTGGATGAGAAGAAAGATGAGGGGGCAGGAGATCCTATCAAAATATTGCTCGAAGAAGCCCTCGAGCGACAATGGAACGCGATGATGGACAACTTTGCCCAGATCCTTCAGCGGCTACCTAGAAGTGACGCATCGGCTTCCAGCAGCTACTCTAGAAATGCCACGCCCTTTAAGGTACAAGTTAATTTTGAAATCCCCATATTCGAGGGTCAGATAGACGCAGATGTTGTAGATAAATGGTTAAATCTGCTAGAGGGTTATTTTTCTGTTCATGAATTTTCGAGTCGGGAAAAGATTGTTTTCGCTCTTCTCAAAGCAACCCCCCACGTCAAGGACTGGTGGGAAACCTACTATGAGCAGAAGGATGAAAGTACTGGCTCACTATTTTCAGCTGCACCCACTTGGAATTCATTCCGGGATGCCATCAAGGAGCAGTAATACCCTGTCGGAAGCTATGAGGATGAATACATAAAGTGGACCACGCTACAGCAGGGAAGGGACCAAGACGTGCTAGAGTTCACCAATCTTTTCCATACCCTTCGCACAAAGTTGGGTATCAAGGATTCAGAGCAGCATTTGATACTCAAATATCGCGGTTGCCTGCATAAGTACATCCAGGAAGAAATACAATTCTTGAACATCTCCTCGCTCGGCACAACATACCGATATGCCGTCAAGGTCGAGCAGAAGTTTAAACAAAAGAAGCGAGACTTTGGATCTGCGAATCCAAAGCAGGGGAAAGGTGCCCCTAAACCACAGAACAAAGGACAAAGCTAAGGCGGGGCAGCCCAAGACAACCCGCCGAAGCTGCAAGCAAACAATAGTGCAGCGAAGCTGAAAAAGGACACAGAAAAATGGTGTGAGTTCCATAAGAGCTCCACTCACAACACAAGTGAGTGTCAGGCCAAGCAGTCACTAGTGGCTGAGCTAAAGGTTTCGAAATCAGATGCATGTTCTGACTCTGAGTCAGAACCCGACAAGGGGAATGACAAAGGGAAGCAGATCATTGATGTGGATCTCAGTGCCACTGTTGCTACAGCTAAGATCTAGAAAAATGAACCCGAAGATCCAGAGGAGGAGGAGCGTCTCTTCCACTCCCAGATGTGGGTAAAGGGCTCGCCGCTACAGTTCATTGTTGATAGCGGGAGCCAAAAGAACCTCGTTTCGGCAGAGGTCGTGAAGCGGCTGGGCTTACCGACCACAGCACATCCACAACCGTACACCATTAGGTGGCTTCACCAAGGATGAGATCTTCGCGTGAGACAATAGTGTCGCCTTCCATACAACATCAAGCCCTTCACGGATGAGGTATTGTGTGACATTGCTCCCCTTGAAGTTTGTGATGTATTATTACGACAGCCATACTTGTGGAAGCAACATGTTGTGTATGAATCAAGGCCCTGTGTTGTTATTATTACATTGGGAAATAAGTTGTACAGGATACCAGAGGTAGCACCACCTACCGCCATCTCTTTGATTATTGCAAAACAATGCAGTAAGCTCATTTCCAAAACTGGGAAATTTGTTTTCCTGATGATACGCTCTCAAGGAAAGAAGAAGACGGTGGCCGCGGCCTCCAGACAGGGCCCCTCCGCACGACAACTACAGATGGACAAGGTCGTGGAGGAGTACGAGGACATCTTCACCTCCCCCGCAGGGGCTCCTCTGCACTGTCAAGTCAAGCACTCCATCGATCTGACCCCAGGTGCGCCACTACCCAACGGACCAATTTATCGACGCTCCATTTTAGAGAACGATGAAATCAAGAGGCAGATTCAGGAGCTCCTGCAGAAAGGTCACATCCGTCCAAGTTCATCGCCTTGTGGGAGCCCGATCGTGTTGGTACAGAAGAAAGATGGGACGTGGAGACTCTGTATTGACTATCGGGCACTGAACAAGATCACTGTTCGTAATAGGTACCTGATCCCGCGGATTGATGACCTCCTGGACCAACTAAAGAGGGCGAAATATTTCAGCAAGATCGATTTGAAGTCAGGATATCACCAGGTACCAATCGAACCCTCTGATGTGTGGAAGACTGCCTTCAAATACAAGGAGGGCCTTTTCGAATGGTTGGTTATGCCTTTCGGATTGACGAATGATCCTGCAACCTTCATGAGGCTAATGGATGACATCTTGCAGCCATTCACCAACTCATTTGTAGTAGTATACTTAGATGACATTCTGATCTTCAGCCAGAGTTGGGAAGAGCACCTCCACCACATTCGACAGGTTCTCCAAACACTACGGCAACACAAGCTATGTGCCAATTTGGAGAAATGCACTTTTGGCATGACCCTGGTTCATTATCTGGGATACATCATTGATGAACAGGGGGTGCATGTGGATCCAGCCAAGATCTAAGTCATTCGGGATTGGCCATCTCCAACCACTCTAACAGAGCTCCACAACTTTCTAGGTCTTGCCAACTTCTACCGCATGTTCGTGTTGGGGTTTTCTCATATTACTTGGCCCTTGAGTCAAGTCACCAAGGGAGGAGCGAAAGCAAAATTCTTTTGGTCTGAATCTCAACAGAAGGCATTCATAGAGTTGAAGGATCGCCTCTGCACGGCACCAGTGCTGGCGTTACCAGATTTACAACAACCATTTGAGGTCGAGACAGATGCCTCTGACTATGCTATTGGGGCAGTCCTTATTCAACATGGACATCCAGTGGCATATCATAGTGAAACACTTTCAAACACAGTCCGAAAGTACCCAACTTATGATAAAGAGATGTATTCCATTGTGCAGGCCTACTGACAATGGAAGCATTACATTTTGGGGAAGCAAACGGTCATCCACACAGACCACCGACCGCTGCAGTTCATACAGACCCAAGGGAAATTGCATAATGATTGCCATCAGAAGTGGTCTACATACCGGCAACAGTTCCACTTGAATATCAAGTATAAGAAGGGTAGCACCAATAATGTTGCAGATTGCCTCAGTCGACCACCGATCATGGCGTTAACCACCGTGCTCAACTCTTGTGGGCACGAGACTTCTGATTGGCCACTTCTCTACAAAAGCAACCCAGGATTCGGCCACACATACTAGACACTCTTGGAGGGTCGACATGTTCTAGATTTTCACCTCCAGGATGCCCTGTTATGCCACCTGGGTCACCTTTGTGTTCCTTCAAGCGAGCGTGCCAAGATGATTTTGGAAGCACACTACAGTCGAGCTGCTAGGCATTTCGGGGTCGAGAAAACAGTGGCAGTACTGCAAAATTATTTCTATTGGTCGAATCTTCAATAGGATGTTGGGAAGTACATCAGATCATGTATTGCCTATGCCATTGCCAAACCTATCATCAAGAAGCACGGACTCTATACCCCGTTGCCTACCCCTAGTTGACCTTGGGAATCCATCTCCATGGATTACATGTGAGGCCTTCCTTCCACTAAGCATGGAAATGACTGTGTTTTTGTGGTCATTGACAGGTTCTCGAAGATGGCCATTATGGAAGCCTGCAAGAAGAATATCACAGCAGAAGCCACTGCTTAAATCTTCTTTGAACGAGTGTGCGTGCACTTTGGGATCCCACAGTCTATCATCTCAGATCGGGATAGTCAATTCCTCAGCACATTTTGGTCTAGTCTTTGGTCAATGCTGGACACCAAACTCACGAAGTCCACAGCCTTCCATCCTCAAACTGATGGCCAGACAAAGGTTGTCAATAGGATGATTGTGCACATTCTGCGCATGTATAACTCAAAGCATCCACGCACATGGGACGAGAGCCTCCCCTATGTTCAGCACAGCTACAACCGAGCTCTTCACAGCTCCACTGGCCATAGCCCTTTTCAAGTGGGTTTAGGATTCCAGCCACTATGCCCCATTGATGTGGCCATGCCACTTGCAGCTACTCACATAAATTCAGCTCATGTCCAATCCAAAATAGATAAGGCCACCAGCTTCATTGAGCACATCCAACATATTCCCCAGCACGTCCATGACATTATGGAGAAATCAAATGCCAAGTACAAGCAGCGACATGATCAACATCGGGTGCCACACAAGTTTCAGGTGGGCGACAAAGTCTGGTTGCATTTGCAAAAGGAACGCCTTACTGGAGCCTATCGGAAACTGAGACCACTCCGATATGGTCCTTACACCATTACTAAGGTTGTGGGAGACAATGCATTTGAGCTCAGAATTCCCCCATTACTTGCCCTGCACCCAGTGTTCAATGTGGACCGCCTTCGGCCATACTTTCCACCATTGCTAGACACATCCGACATTGCAGAACAGCTCACACCCACAGAATTAAATCCAGATTGCATGGAACAAGCTGCAACTGATCGGATCATGGACACACAGATCAAGAACACTCGCCAACAGAATATCCAACTGTATCGAGTTGTCAAAGCAGGCCAACTCCTTCACCAAGGCAAGTGGTTCACCAGGGAAAAAGTTCAGCAAAAGTTTCCTCATCTCATGGAGGAACTCAACGCAATGGGGACCATTGCTTCCTAAGGGGGGAGGAATGATCCAGGTGGATATTGGTGGCCACCTACCAAGTCCACCTGGACCCCCACCATTGTTTCTCTCAGCATTTTCTGTTTCCTTAATTGTAGCGCAACTTACTATTTTTAGCAATTTTTCGGGTCCTGAACTTCCGGAGCCGTTTTGAGGCCCTAAACGATGTTTTTTGGGAAATTTGGGGCAACATGGGTCCATGGAACCATGTTGTCTCCCAAAGTGGTAGTGCTCGGATAGATCTTCCTAACGAGCTATTGTACGCGTCAAACAGAGATCCTATGCCAAAGTTACGACCCCGGGAAGTTGGTGTACCAATTTACCCAAACGGGGCCCACAGTTTGGCGTTTCATCTTCTAGGGTTAGGTTTTGGAATGTTAAGGGTTTTCCATTGTTTCTCAACAATAAATAGGCCTTCGAGCCTCATTGTAACACAGTTCAGAGGCATGTAGCCACCACATCTCTTCTCAGAATAAGCTACCATTGCCCTAGCTAGTTTATTTCCATTACTATTTGTAAGCATATTTCAGTATTTTAAGTCCGGATCACTATCAATCTAATTCACTAATTTAATAATGGCAAGTTCTGGAACGTCAAGCCCGAGCTATTCCGTCAAATATGTGTGCCACAGGTTGTATTCTGCTACAATGGGAGTGATGTGCGGCTGGTCTTCATCATGTCGGTGTAGCCACTCAAGTGCATCTGGGATGAGGGTGTTCTATTTGGCATGCACCTGATTATTCAAGGTTACCAGTTTGGCGTAGAGCCTCACTGGTTCTACCACATAACATGTGATGTTTTCTCTGGTGATCGACATGTCCTTCATACGGGCTGCTTGTTTATACATCTCTACGAATGTCTGTACTTCCTTGGTGATCTCATCCTGCTTCCTTACTTGTTTGACTTCTCCTATCGAGGGAACTCCATGTAATTGGATCAATGATTCCAAGCCGCTGAACAGATGCCTGTAGGATTCCAGTACCATTTCCACATCTTTGGCTAATTTGTCTTTGGACTGAACTTTGATACGGGTTTGGACCTTAGTATTTTGCATGGTGATCCAATCTTTCTTAGGGACCACCATCGGTGCTCCAAGATACTTAACGAACCATTCATGTATCCTATCCAAATCAGTCATAGCCTCTTTAATCATGGAAACTCTTTCTTTTCTGTGTGTCTGGATGACCACAGTAGGGGCTACAGTGTGGTGTAGTTTAGACATCTCCTCACAGACTAATGCCATGTATTCTCCCAGAGTCTTTGTTTCTGCCTTAATTTCTTCTTGGAATTCTATTGCTCTTGTGTGTACTAAGCGGAGTGCCGCATTCTCTTCCTCCATCTTCTTCTTCTCCTGTTCCGCCATGGTGGCCCTTTGTTCGGATGCATAAAGCCTATTCTGCATATCCATAATATGTTTGCTCATCCTCACCACATTGTGTTCCGTGGCAATAGTGAAATTCGTCCCAGCCGAGGCGATCATTTGAGGGTTTGATGTAATGTTAGGCATGATATCTTTGGTCTTGGTCACTGGTAGGGACTCGGATGGGTTCCTACTGCAATATTTCTTCCTTTCTTGTACAATCTTGAGGTTTTTTTCATCGAATGTGAGTCTAGTAAGATCTAGGACATCCTCGTCCTAATCCCCCGAGATACCTAGCTCTTGGAGTGGAAGATGTCTGCCAGGCTAGGAAGTAGTAGGGGGTACATCTAATGCAGGAAGCTCGCTTTGTCCCATGCCTAGGTTAGCTTTTTTGTTGGTCTCCCCTTGTTCGCTCTCACTAGCTTCCTTTTCCTTATCCCTCCTAAGCTCTTCTTCCCATTGCCTTTTTTTCTTCCTCTACTAGTGCCCGTTGCCTCTCTAGTTCATCTTCCATGTTCTTCAGCTCTTGTTACAACCTCTTGGTCTCTTCCTGCCTTCTCTCCTTAGCTTCTTCTTCCCATTTTTTCTTCTCTTACCCTTCTTGTTTTCTTCTCTCCTCTTCTTTATTTCTCTTCTCTGCCTCTTCTTGGGCTCTCCTTTCTTCTTCCTGTTGCTTTTTCCGCAAATGTCTCTCTTTTTCTTGCTCTTCCTTCTCCTTTTCTCGCTTTGGCTCTCATTGCTGGAATCTACTGGTTTTTTGGTCTCTAGCTCCCTTTGCCTCTTAAGCTCTCACTTCTTTCTTGCTAGGATGACATTTCCTTTTTCCAGTGTAGCATCCTCCTCCTCGTTGTCGCTCACGTGGTCTTCAACCTCTTTCCCTTTGCATTGCTCAGATTCCTCAGTGCCTGTTGGTGTTTTGTGCTACTTTTTCTTTATGGCAGAAGCTATTTCTTTGAGGCTCATGTCTTCCTGGGAATTGTCTTGGGGCTCATCCTCTGCGGCCCATTATTTGTTTGGGCTGAGTTTTCTTGTAGTTTTATACTAGTTTCTAACCCTGTCTTCAATATCCTTTTGGGTATGAGAATACGACCAAGTGAATTTTTCCCTTTTGCAATGGGCAGCCACTACTTTCTCCGGATCATAAGTTTAGTAGTTGAGTGTTATGAAATGGCTTACCTTCAATGCCTCTACCTTTGTCTCCACCTGTTTGAAATTTTCTACCACGTACACCTCGATGGTTAGAGGGAAGGCAAGCTAGGTTTCCTTTTTGCCTTTCTTCAATATCTGTGAAAACCCTTACATCATTTGATAGCAGACCTCTCGCAGGAGCGTCTTGTCTATGGCAAACCTGGATAGGGCATACAGAGGCTTATGGGTACTGAACACTCTGATGAGCATTCCTTCCTCAATGGTAAACCAATGCGCTACCTTAACGAGTTTCTTCATATCCCTCTTAGACATGCATGGTGGTTCTTCCCCAAATAGTAGCTGGTACAATGGGCTGATGAAAGTTTCAGAGATTATATCTAGCATGCCTTTGTAACTTGTGTCCCAAAAATTTTTGTAATGGCTGTGCACGGAATTGGCTGCAGACGAGTCCGAGTTGTAGCTCCAGTTTTTGAAGTAGCATCTTGAGCAAATAACATTGAGGAGGTATGATGAGATATAGAATTATGGAGGTTGTTCAGGTTGTGGGAGCTTGGCAGTCATTATATTTTCTCTCAACGATGAGAAAAGGATGTTTGCCCAATTAAAAATGGTCCCTTAGGTGGCAAAGACGTACATGAGGAGAACCCAGGTGCCATAGAAAACGTCACAGTCTGGCTTTCCATACAACTAGCACATCATTGCAAAAATTAACTAATATACTTTTCGCAATCCATCTGTCTTGTAAGCCTGATCTGTTCTGACCCAAAACTTTGAAGGGTCTTGCCACCATTCCCTTAGGATGTCCTTTGTTGGAGTTGAGAACCCGGAGAGCCACCTGGTATTGAAAACCTCATGTTTCTCAGGGATTCTGCAGTAGGAGTTGATTTCTACTAGGGAGATAGCGGCTATCGGTGCCCCATCATGACCCCTAGTCGTCCAAGACTCTCTGTCTGTGCATTGTAAGATCCATTCAATGGTTTCCGATCAAGGGAAGACTAGGGGGTGAGTTGCTACTTTTGTAACCTCGATCTTTTGACGTGGAGGTACACTTGAAAACCCTCTTGTGTCTCCGAGATGTCTGGCTTTGTAAACTTTTCGTAAATGCTATACAAGGAGAGCCTTGTGGTTTTGCTGATGTTGCAGGCAGTGTCCTCGAAGATAGGTGGCTCCACTTCTGGGTTAGCCACCCACGACTCGCTTCCCGAGGCCCCGTGACCACCTTTAGCGGTAGGGGAGCCATATCATCTTCAAAAGAAGAAATGGAAATGCACTCTAGATCTACGTCACCTGGAATGTCAAAAACATATTCCACGATGAGAGAGACAACATGAAAATAAAATAAAACTGTGAAAACAAAAAATTGCAGTAGGTGAAAGGCAAGTCACATGGAGGACAAGTCACGAGGTTGCAGGGTAAGGAATGCAACTAAGCGACATGCACCATGAGTTGCAGCTTGTCAGGGTCGCAAAGTCGCAGGCTAACGAAATTGTTGGCAAGTCGCAACCCGACGGGGTCACGAGGTCACGAGGAAAAGGATATCGCGACTTCAAAATGCACAACTTAGGTTGAGCGAGGGTCAGGGAAGGTACTGAAATGGACTTAGGAGGTCAAGGTCTTCCTTAGGTGAGTAATTTCAAGCCTACTGGTAAAAACAGGAGGGTCTAGGTTGAGGCAAAGGCCAATGTCTGGGTCCAGGCAGGGAGAGAGTATCTAGGGAAACTATTTTGGGAAAATGATGAAGGAAAACTAAGTAAAAGAGCTAAAAACCTAGGGTGAGGGGATGCTAGAGGTCAAGGAATGTAGACAATGACACTTGGAAAAAAATCATGATTGTCGGAAGGTGAACGGTTACTTACTTGAAGACAGACAAGCACGCGAACCCAAGTCGAAGGATTTCCTTGCTCTTCGTGTGACCCAAGGAGTGGTTACAAATGAGGTTGGGGCGACTTCTTTATATAGTTTTGGTCACACATGTGAGGTCGCATGGGACTATCATGTGACTTTGTGACCTATGTGACCATGTGACCAGGTAAGTCACAAGGTCACAAGGGTCACATGGTCTCATCCATGAATGGGAGACAACGGTGCAACCTCACGACCTATACGACCTTGCAACCTTGCGGGTTGTGAAGTCGCAAAGGTCACATAGTCGGATCAATGTTTGCATGAGGATGACGTGACCTCGTGACCTATGTGACTCAGTTGGTCACAAGGGTTGCAAGGAAGGACATGGAGGGAAATGTGACTCCACAACCTTTCTAACCCGTGAGTCGCATAAGTCACGATGGTCACGAGGCTTACTCGCATTCTGACTCCACGACCAACTGACTAGGGTAGGAACTAGCGACCTAGTTTTACTTAGAAAACTTAGACTCTTCCTTAGGTAGTTTGAGATTGCTGAGCACTTGAACAGAACCTGGCGGGGCCGGTGGCTCTGCCCAGTATAGGTGCTCCAAAAATTTCAGGATTCTTAGAATTTTGGGAGGGGTTGTTGCAGCAGTTACGAAAATTGGTGATTCCCTGGGAGACTCTAGGATCTCTAATGCCTCAGGGCCTAGCTTAAGGAGACTTTAATTAAGTGTTTCTCATGGAACTTTGGGTCCCATAGATGGTATTCAGGATTCTGCTTCAAACTTGGTCAGTTGTCCCAGCCTACATAACATGGTCTTTACAAATAAGACAGAGTATCACCTCCCACCGTCGTGGGAAAGAAAGGGGAAGCTAAAGCTGCACTATGAGCTTTTGAAGTTTTCTTGGTATACTGGTGATGGTACTCTAGTGTTGCTCCACTGTCAGCGAGCCTTAACAGTACCCTAGCGGAGTCACTACCTAGAAATCACAAACATTGCTCTGTTGCTAGTGAGCCTGGTCAGTACCCTGACGGAGTCGTTGCTTCACCTATTTGCGTAGGAAACATTTCTCGATCCTTTAGCCCTTATTATGAAATGGATGGAGGTGCTCGTTGGCACTTGTTTATATTTACATATACGCACTTATTTGGTGATGGCTTAAAGCCTAGGTGGATGAGGGATCCCAACTTATTTGAATTGAAAAGACGTTGTTTCTAGTTTTCCAGAGACCTTATTTTTTTCCCAATACATATGTATTCTCACGACTGGTTTCTTTAGTTTCCCTTTCATTCCCGAAAACACATATGGGTTAGCACAATTTAGAACTTTTCAGACATGTAAGCAGTTCGGTCAGACTGACGAGAGTGAGAGCAAAGACTGTGTGTACCATCGAGTTCCCCATTATCACCAACCTGGCCTACTAGATTTTTCATTGCGACTTAAGTCTTGGCTAGTAAACGGTTCTGGAGAGCATCCACGGGAGCCAATATGCAGGGTCGTTCCAACCTCTTACTGCCATCTTGAATTTATTCCAAAAGATAACAAGCACAACAAACAAAAACCAATACTAATGACAAACGATGCCTATCTAAGGAAACGAAAGGAAACTATAGTACAAGGTGGGGCCAACAACTTTGGGGTTGCTAGGTGAAATAACATTTAAGGTTATGGCCATTCACCAGGAGGGGTTCCACTCTTCCTCCCAAGGTTTGCAATTTGAAGGTGTGATGGCCAATTTTTTCTATGATCTGGAAAGGGCCTATCAACAGCGCTTGTAACTTTGTGTGCTTACCCTTGTCCTCATGGTCCTGATACTACTTAAGCACTAGATCACCCACATCAAACTTGTGGGACCCCGCGGATTTTTTTTCAAACCATCTCTTGATCCGTGCTTGATGGATGGTGAATTTCTCTTTAGTTTTCAATCTTTCCTCCTCTAATATTACCAAGGCATCGATTCGGATTTGAATGGCAGGACACAGGGAGCCTTGAAACTCTTGAGCTAGACTGAGGAAGGGTAGGTACAGGTTGGGTAGCAGAATGACTTCTTTCCCATAAACTAGGAAGTAGGGAGATGTGCTGATTGATGTTTTGGGAATGACTCAGTCAACCCATAGGGCATTACTAAGGGTGTTGTGCCAATTCCTATGGCAGGAAAGGAGGGCTTTCTTGATGATATGAATGAGGTTTTTGTTGGTTGATTCTACTAGACCATTCCCTTGTGGATAGTAGTTGGCTGAATGTTTCAATACGATGCTATTTTCTAAAGCAAAATCATAGAATCTCAAAGATGAAAAATAAGTAGCGTTATCAAAGACAAGAGAGATTGGAACACCGAATCTGGCTATGATGCACTGCTTAATAAAGGATAGTACCTCATCGTCATTAACCTTACATAATGGGATTTCCTCTACCCATCGAGTGAAATAGTTGGTGGCTGTGAGTATGTACCTATGATGTTTTAATGACTTTGGCATGATCTCCCCTATGACGTCCAAACCCCAATGCTGAAAAGGTTCCTCAACCACTACGGTTTGGAGTGGGGCAGATGAACTTGCCTTCTTTCCTGCATGTTTCTGGAAGATAGGACACTTTCGTGCATATGCATGAGCGTCCTTGAATAGTGTGGGCCAGTAGAAAGTTTCCCGCATGATATTATGAGCCATGGTGTCGCCTGCATAGTGACTTCCTACAGACCCATCATGTATATCTTTCAGCACTCGTTGGGCCTCATCATATTCTAAACATATTAGTAATATACTGAGATGGTTCTTTCTGAAAAGGTTTCCTTGAACCATTTGATAGGAGGCAACCGTAAGCCGGACGGCTCTCTTCTGTTTGGCAAACATAGCTTCGGGTAAAGATCCCTGCACTAGGTATTGCTTTAAATCTTAATACCAGATGAGGGGTCATGTGAGCTGAGGAGTTCATTCTGGTACATTTTGATTTTGTGTTCCCATCCTTCTTTTTCCTGGGTTGGTTGATCAGGCTCCGTGTTTTGATGATCAGCTACTACAATGGTTAATTTACAGAGTCCGTGCCCTTTCAAAGTGTGGGAGGGTTTGAATTCCAAGTCATATTTCTGGAGGGAGGTCATCCAGTTCACTCTCCTCTCTCCTAGCTCTTGTTGTATGAAAATGGATATGACAGCTCGATGTGGGACCATTACTATGACATGGTTTTTGAGGATGTATGGTCTGAAGTGTTTCACTACTTTGTAGACTACATATGCCTACTTATCGATGTCTGGGTAGTTTAGATCTGCGCCTTAGAGTCATGTACTCATGAATAATATGGGATGTTCATCGTGATCACAGTCCGTTTTTGTAAGTACCATGGCCAATGATGAATCTGAGCCAAAAGTGTATAAGATAAAGCCTTTGCTGAAATCGGGGCTGGAGAGAGACAGAGCCTCTACGATCATTGTCTTAATCCGATCAAAAGATTCCTTTTCCTCTCGATCCCATTTGAATATTGTGTCCCTATTTATCATTGTTGGGCGTGGGATCCCCCAAGAGAAGTCTTAGGGCTTAGAGCCCATATTTTGGTCAATCTTGTAATTCCGATGTAAAGACTTTGCATTTTGTGGGTGCAAAGCATGTAGTTTTTTAAATAGTCATAGGGTTGTCTACCCTTATTTTGTTGCTGGAATGTCAGCTGTAGAGATCTACCCATGGTCCATACACCATGGGATTGTATAAATAGAGTGAGGCTCTAAGTAGTTAAAGCAGCTAAGCATAAGGAAAATGAAGAACATATGATGTGTGTGAGATAGATCTAAAGTGAAAAATCTAGTTTTGGGTCGTAGAGTAGGAGAAGGCTCTGCAGCTGAGTGCATAGAGGCATAGTAGTCCGTAGCTAAGTGCGCGGACCCCTACAGCTGAGTGCACAGGGCGAGTCGAGTCTATAACAGTTGGAAGTATTAATAAAGAGAATTTTCCTATCATTTCTGCATATTTATTCCCTGTTTTATGCATCTGTTACATTGGGTATGAATTTCACTTTTAATTCTTATATGATGTGCGAATGTGTATAACTGTATTGATTAAGTGAACGCAAGGAAGAATATATGTTATCATGAAGATAACTAAGATATTTCACTAAGATAAGTAAGATATTCAGTCTAGGTTGGTAAATAGCGCAGAACGCTGCCCTAGCAGAGCGAAAGCATCTCAGCCTTTGGTTAGGGTTGTGTGAAAGATGATTGTGACACTTCGTGAAGGTACTGAAGGTTGGAACAGTGCACGAAGTGACTTGCGTGAAGGCAGGCCTAGTTTGACTAAACTGATGTGACAGACATCTCAAGGGTGTGGAAACTTGGTTCCAGCATCGCCCCATACTGCTTCGGGTGAGACTTTGGTCCACGCTCCGAAGGCTGATGCTGAAAGGGCCAGTAATGTAGGGATTTGTTTGGCTAAATAACTCTGAACCTAGGTCAGGCCCCCATAAGCCAAAAAATGGTTCCGTTGTCGAGACTGAAATCTGCACAGAGATGTTAGATGTCATATCATTGGAATCCAACTAAGAAAGAAATTGAAGGTTCGTTGGACAAGAGAATTCACGAGTTCGCAGCGCAGGAGAACAAAATCCCATGACTGTCAAAAGAAGAGTGGCTGGACAGCTACCTGTACGTAGAGATCCACGAAATATTTTTTGCGTCCTTCCCTACTGATCTATACAAGTGGATCGTGAAACTAGAAGATAGCCAAGGGAGGTGGAAACTTGACAGTCCTATTGTTTGGACCCCAAAACTAGTGCGAAGGTTGGAAGCATCAGAGGATAAGATCACACGCGCCATTGATCATTGGCTCGATCGGATTATAGGAGGATTCGTTATTGAGTTTGTGGTTGACACCTCAGCCAGCTACAGTGAGGCAGAGTGAAGTCTTCTCAAAGGACCGCAAGGTAAGTACATAAAGTCTTTGAATACTTGGATTAAAATTCTATTGTGCGAAAACATGGTTATGAAGTTACCTTGATGTTTGGGGCTACGTGAAGTGGAAAAGCTTATAGGAGCCAAGGAAATAAGTGTCTAGAAAATAGCCCCTTGATTCCACCTCCACGAGGGGATGAGGAAGAGCTCGCAAAGGTCTCACTGTGAGGTGTCATCCATTTGAAAAGGAAAATAATTCCACAAATACTACCTGTTATAGCCTAAATCTACCCCAGGCTGAAGTAAGGCACGTCTAGGGTAACATCAAACTACGCTTAACCTGGTAGCTAGCCCTACCAGGTTGAGAGAGGGCTCTCTCCTTGTCAATTTCAATCAAGATGACTGAATCAAATATGGATTTTAGGCTAGGTATATGCTCAGAGGATTTTGATTGATTTTAATGGTTGGTTGCTGGATCAAATGAGGAAGGCAGCTTTGGGTCTGGGAAATCAACTCAAGTTTGTAGAGGTTTCTGTGGGGTGAGGTAGGCAAGTGTTTTAGCACTTTGAAATGAATGTAATGGGGAGTTTAAAGACTGGTGAGGAGTTGGATAGGGCATGGAAATGTCATGAGTCCTCTTCAGATAGCAGAAAACATTTAAAACTAAATAAATCCCCTGGCAGAGCACTGACACACCAAAGGATTCCACCTTTTACACTTGATTCATTTAGTTATGCGGAAAGAGAGAGATGATGATACATATAAACATAAGATAAATTGAATAATAGAGGAGAAGACAATGCTAATTCACATTACCACAAGAATCCCACAAAATGCTGCAAAACCCTGGTTCATTTCCTTGCCAAACTGCAGAAGTGATTTACAATGTAGCTCAATGCATCCACAAGAGTCCAACATTTACAAATGACTAAGAAAGTACAAGATATAGGCATCAAACCACCCATTCTAGCCATCAGGGTTCGAATCCATGAGTCAAGGAGCATTTTTAACAATATCTAAACTACGAACTGAAAAATAGGCAGTGGAACAGCTTGCCTCTAAAACTATGGAAGCTGATTCATTCAGCTCAAAACCACCTATAACTGATGTATCTACCTCCTTATGTCATTTTTCATCATTTTTACATTATGTTACATCAAGTTACATCATATTACATCATGAATTTGACCATGAGAGAAGAAAAAGTCAAACTGGTAGAAAACTAGGTGAAATTCTGAGTTTTTGAGCAAAATTGGCAAAATTTTGCCAGATACGCAGTGCCACTTCAAGGCTAAGTTTGAAGGCCTTCCCCTTCACCAAATTAGCTCCAATATGTCTTGTTGGAAAGATCTGTCTGTCTACTTTCTAGTACAACTATAATTTTTGTATTTGGAGTCTATTTGCCCCTTCAAAAATCACTTCTCCCAAGACTGCTTCCTGTGGGTCCAAAAAGTCACAGAGAGGGCATTTTTTAGGTGTTTTTTTTTCCCTTTAGGTGACCTAGATCTCCTCCGAATTTCATGAAAATTTCTGGGTTTTAGTATTTTTCCATGAGGAATCCAAAAATGTAGACCATTCTTCAAAATTCCAAGCCAACTCAATGCGCAGCGCTAGTGGCGTTGCGCATCAGGGGAAAATTCCTGTGTTTTGCAATTAAAATTTATGAAATGACAAAATTTTCTCAAAATTTCTCCAAATTTGGCACAAGGGTCCCTCATTGATTGATTTGTTGGGCTAAAGTGACATCAGCCAAAATTTTGAGCTTTTCATCCTTCCTTTTTCCTTTTGTTCCATTTTCCCCTACATCCGAAATTCCTGTGGTCTCTGCAATGATAGTGGGTGAAAGAGTGAAGTTTATCCCAACAAGATGTACCATATTGTTCAAAGCAAGATTGATATCTGAAACAAGTAGTAGCAAGAGGGCAAGCAAGGAGTTCAGTCATGCTAATAGGTTCCTCTCTAATTATTTTTCCACCCTTGTGAGGTCTCCTAGGCTGTGCATTTCTTTCTCTTGAATTGTCACCTAGTGTTTCTTCTTCATAGCTTGACTAATTGTTTCTTGCCATGGTGCTTGGAGCTTATCTTAGGAAAGTGATATGATGATGATGTGTTGAAAAATGGTAATGAGGGAGGACAAAAATTATGAGTATGAAGGGATTTTACTTTTGGGAAAAGGAATTTGGGAATGAAGGGATTAGTTTTGAGAAACTAGTGTTTAGTGAGCGATTTATGGTTTGGTGAAGGGAATTATTTGTTTTAGGGGAGTGGGATATGGAGAATGGGATAAATGGAGTGATTTAGGATAATGGAAGAGGGAAAAGGGTTTAATAATGTTTTTTATGATGGTGGAGTAAAAATTGCACAATGAAATGGAAAATAGTGAAGACGAGATAGGGTTTCACTTTCAACATGCAAGATTCATGAAGAACACAAGTATGACCTCAAATTCAGCTTTAGGATGATGATTACTTACTTGTAGCATGGAAATGTAGCAATTTTGAGGGTTATTGGATGATTTGGAATGATTTAGGAAGTTCTGGACTGATGCGCAGTGCACTGGGCCTAATGCGCAACACCCTTCTGATGTGCAGCGCTCATGCAAATTTACACTACAAGACAGCCAATGATGCGCAGTGCACTGTCTTTGATGCGCAGCACCAGGCAAGTTTCCTTGAAAAATAGGGTTTTTGATCTCCTTTGCTCCAAATCGCGATTTTTTGCTCTCAAATGGTCTTTTGCACAATGAAATGATGAATGGCTCCTCTTTTACTTTATATATGGATGACCTTTAATTTTTACTTATTTCAAAACCCATTTTTCTAATGTCAAAGTCACTTTTGGTCATAAGCTCTGTTTTTCATTTGAATTGACTTTTCTTAGTCACTTGGTAAACTGATGCATTGATGCTTGTGTTTTTGTCTGCAGTGGCTGGAGTTGGCAAGGTGACCAAGGGCAGCAGCTTTAAACTTATTACATATAGAAAATATTGAAATTACATAAAACTTGTACATAGGAAATAAAAACTCTGTTTTCACCTCAAAACAGAGTTTTGAGGTAAAAATCACTTATTGAGCATATCATTAGTGAAATTTTGATTTTGTGAACTTATAAGACCTCCTCATGTGCCTGCTGACCTTTTATTAGGTTTTTGATGACCATGGTGACAAACCCTAGACCTAGTGAGACCTAAAACCCTAAAAATGATTTTGGTAAATGGAATGAAATAAAATAACAGTAAATGACCTGAACATGTGAAAACAGGCCAGCAGGTAAATGCCATGAGGGAAAATGACTATGAACCACTACCGTTAGTTGATCCCTGACCTAATGGAATGCAGCTAATCGGATGGGACACCTAATATGCATGCAAAAAGAGAAATTTTATCACTGGTGGAGGGATGAAGATACCGACACTAACACCACCTCCACCACACCACCGCTGACTTCACCGCCATCACCTCCATCTTCACCTGTACCAACTCCACTACCACCACAATTTAATATGGCAAGCAAAGTGAATTTTCCTGTGTTCAAAGGTTTGGGAAATGAGGATCCATAGCAATTCTGGTTCGTTATAAGGGCTGTATGGGAAGCACAAGGTGTTATAAATGACCATATAAAGAAGGCAACATTGGTTAGTGTCCTACAGGATCACATGCTAACCTGGTATATTAAGTACACCAACGATAACCCAAATGCGAGAGTCACGGATATCCAAGCAGCACTAAATAGAGAGTTTAGCAGACCTAAGTATGAGGCACATTCGATCATTGGATTCAAAGAGATCACGATGCTACTAGGTGAGACTCCTTAGGGGCTAGATCAAAGGCTAAAATGTACGATTCACGAAGAAAATATGAATCTGACATATGGACAACATCGCGAGTGGTTTTTAGCTTCACTACTACCACATTTATGAAGTACGCTATCGCAGCAGAAGATAACAACTCAGGCAGAGGCCTTAGAGATCACTATGAGGCTACATGAGACCCCAATGCAGGATCCTAACCAAGGATTTCAGCAGATCCACGTGCAGCTAAAGAATTTTTTCCTCAAGATGCAGAGTCTGAAATAGGATAGGATGGCCCGACCAGAAGTGCAGGAAGAAGTATGGTGCGTGAAATGTAAGAGTCAGGGTCATGACAAAGACCACTGCCCATTTTTAACAAATTACCTCGCAGGTGGAGGACCGATGCCTTTAAGGCTGAAATCTCAAGCAGGACCTAGTGCAGCACCTGGTTTGTGGTGTGGGATCTGTCAAATAGCAAGAAAACATGCCACGGACAATTCTCACTTGTTACAGAATTATACACAAAATTCTCAACAGTTGTTCTAGAACTTCTATAGGTAAGTGGGACATGACGAGCGCACTTGTAGAAGTTATGAGTTGATGATGGATAGAACTCCCACCTACAAAGTTTAGGTCAAATCACGGCCCCTTTACTAGAATTTAGGAATGGCACGAACATGATTTCAAGGGCGTGAATGAGGCTGAGGCGGAGGAGGACCTGGAAGAGGTCGCCGACAGTTGATTTGTTACAATTGTAGAGGGCCATGACATTATGCCCGTGATTTCATGAATCCAATGTGCCCATCATGTTTGTATTGCACGTTATTTGATCATGAGATAGAATATTGTCCTACGTTGATAGTTAGGATATGCGACAAAGGAGCACTACTGCCTCCCCTGACTCATAACCTACAGATGATGAGGTCTGAGCTGCGCTAGGAAGATCCAAATGTGAACATTTTCCTCCGAAGTGGAATCGCAATGGGAGACGACAAAGGAAAATAGCCAGAAGGTAGTACTTGGGTTTGTAAAGCTCTAGGGAACAAAGTACAGTTTGATTTGGAGTGCGCTCGGGAAACCTTCATGGAAGCTAAGAAGAGCTTCACTGATGCCTTCACTTCCGGAAGCAAAGATAAATAGGAGTTGGAAATGGACCCATCCATGCTCACAACGTTCCTGGAAACCTATATGAAGTTACTGCGTGATAGTAAGGCTATGAAAGGATTATAGGAACTCATCAATAGATGCATTGGGACCGCACCAGGAGAATCGCGAGTAGTCCAGAAGATCAGAAAACACAAGATAAGGACAAGACGAGAAATGAGGGTAACCTTGGAGATTGTAGAATATGAAATGGATCAACTCATCCTGGATTTGGGATCAGATGTGAATGTTTTGCTGAAATAGACATGGGAGTGAATGGGAAGACCTATGCTGCAGTGGTCTCCAATTCAGCTGACGATGGCAAACAAGTATAAAATAATACCCATGGGGCGATTGCAGGGAATAACTATGGATATTGAGGGAGTGAGCGTGCTGGATGATTTCGAAGTTATAGATATTTTTTATGACAACAATCCCTACCCCACGCTCTTAGGAATTAACTGGGCCACTAACATCAACGGGGTAATCAATCCTGAAGAAGCGAAAGATGATTTTTGAGAAGAAGTCACTACGTGTAATTATACCCCTGGACCCAGCTAAAGGATTGCACTATACGGAGCCGGTGCACGACTATAAGAGTGATGATGATTTAGATTACATCTATAAGATAACAGCGTGAGACCAAGACTGGGTAAATCCCACCACGGATGGGTGTATTTCATGGGAGTGCAAGAGCTCCTGTACCTCAGATTCTGATGAAGAAATAGAGTGATGGCAGACTAGGTTACATGAGGTAACTACACTGAATTGCAATATGATGACCAAGTTTTTGTGCTACGTGTCAACAGAAGTAAGATATCTACCTAGTTATGATGGACTGGATAAGGTAGATACTTTCTTGGATGCATTTGAAAGGGAGATGCCAGAAAAAAAACATTTCTAGGCCTTGGACAAGGTACTGTGCGCTATGCCCACAAGATGGTGGGGTATGCAAAAAGAAAGCTTTAATGACTGGCGCGAATGTAGGGTAATGATGTGCACATGATTTGGGAAACCTAAGGTGCGACTGACACACAATTATGATGGGCAGGATGATCCACGCGCGCATCTGGCCAAGTGGATGCAAGCATATGGAAAAGAGCCCCAACCTACATGGATGCACATGTACTCCGCGCTGAAATACATGGTCAGTAAGCATGTGTTGGGAGGGTAGCTCAAAAATGGCTCTTAATGTTGGAAAGACATTATGCAAGAATAGTAATCACGCAGAAGATTCTACGTGCAGAAGCATTCAACAAAGTACTGGAAACCGTGCTGACCAAGGTATGCAACAGACAACAAAGTGATTGGGACCTATGTGTACCTACAGTGTTATGGGCTTATAGTATGACATGCAATAAACTGACGAGACATACACCTTTTAGGCTTGTCTATGGAGTGGAAGCTGTAATTTTGATGGAATACATCGTGCCTAGTCTGTGCATAGTAGCGCTCACAGGCATTATGGATTGCAGAGCCCTAGAGGAGAGGCTCGTGCAGTTGGAGGAGCTCGAAGAAGAACGATTTTTGGTTGGATTTCACTAGCAATTCTAGAACCAGCGTGAAAATGCATGGCACGATCGACATATTAAGTTGCACACCTTTAAGGTGAATGATTTGGTGTTGTTGTATGATAGTAAGTTTGATAAATTCCCTGGAAAGCTCATGATGCATTAGCTGGGATCGTATGTTATTAAGGAGATCACAGATGGAGGTGCAGTGTAGTTGGTAAAGTTAAATGGAGAACCTTTCCCAGGAAAAGTAAATGGCAATCATCTGAAGCCATACACAGGTGTTCTATCCATCTCACAAGCCATCAAAAGCACAGTCTTAGCACTCCAGGTAGCTGAAGGGAGGCACGGGCCTATAAACTAATCTGCCCGGGGACTGCACAATGTGAGGACCGCATGCAATAGTGAAGTGTCATAGGGTCCATGATAGCGCGAGGGTAGTTGCGCTGCTATGCAGGTCAGCTAGAAAGTGACCGTTACAGTAACTATTCGTGATTTGATGCTTGGTTTGAGACCAAATTAAGCGGGCGGTAGGCATTTGAGGCAAACTTTATGGGCTAGATTCTTGAAAATCTGCTGCCAATCGAGCATTAATGGACCGAATGTGGCAGGAATAGTCAAATTCAAATTTCAAAGGAGCTATAAATTACAAAGGGTTGTCCAGCAAACAATACTTGGCAATTTGAGAACTGAGTTGTTGCACGCTCAAATATTCAAAGATTTGTTCGATCTTCTGAAAGTGAATTTGTTGCTTGAGAAATTACTGGAGACCCTAAGAGAACTATGGGATTGCACTATGGCAGCACCTGAAGAAGTCATGGATACCAGAGCAATGACCGCTGAGGAAACTGAGCAAACAATTACAAAAATGGAAGCCCCAAAAAGCACCGAGATAGTCGCTAAAATCCCTAAAGCACCGCATACGCCGAGATCCAAGAAATACAAACAGGCCATGGTACTAGTGCGCATATCACCTAGAAATCCACTGAGGACTAGGCTCACCAAGGAAGAAAAGGGGAAGGCTATCAATTTGGAGGCCGATGAGGAAGAAGAGTTCAAAGAAATCCTAGCTGAGGAGGAGGATGTAGAGATGGAGGTCGAAACCTAGGGTGTGAACCCTCTCACCAAACTGCCTACATATGTTCCTCCGTGGAAGGGTAAATCAAAGGTGCCCAAAGATATAGATGGCAGCAAGAGTTCTCTTCAAACTTCGCTGCTCCTTGGAAACATTATTTTTGAAGGA
The DNA here is from genome assembly GCA_031772625.1 of Pinus tabuliformis. Taxonomy (NCBI): domain Eukaryota; kingdom Viridiplantae; phylum Streptophyta; class Pinopsida; order Pinales; family Pinaceae; genus Pinus; species Pinus tabuliformis. Next base: position 411,457,167 of record CM062809.1, on the reverse strand, counting down.
ACGCACTTGGGACAGGTGCTCGTGCTGAAATTTGAAGATTGGGACCAAACGGACCACAAGAAGTTCCCACATCTCGCGACCATGTAGCTAATGCGCCGGAAGAAAGATGCATCGGCTGGAATAATAGAGTTGGAGCCATGCAAATGGCTAAGAGGAGTTGAGAAAGCAGGGTTTCTAAACCTGCTTTGGGTGCCGCATTACCATCGCGCCCCAGTGACCATTTTTTTCATCAGGCAGTTTCTCTGCTTGGTGCATGAAGAGTGCTTGCGGCTAAAGGAGCCCATCCCCATCATAGACCATTTGATTCATAGCATTACATGGCCCCCTTGTGTAGGGGAGGACCCAGCGAACATTTCAAAAGGAAACAGTGATGACTTGGCCATCACGAAGGCCATGAAGAAGAAATTTAAGCTGGAGAACAAGAAGCGAGGGTACGCCATTTCCAACATCAACAACCTTGCGGTCAAGGTCACAACGTAGATATTGGCAGGGAAGGTGATGCGGAAGTGCCACAAGTATGAGGTTCCCATGCCAGTGGTTGCACTAGCAGCGTAATGCGGAGAAGGGGTCCAGTTCAACTGGGAAAACTATCTGTTAGCTCTGCTACATACTTCAGCATTTGTTGGGTCAAAGATGGCTTGGCCATGTTGTTTGTGCTTAAAGAAAGCTCGCATCAGTCGCCTACTCCCTTTCACCCCACTGCCTCCATTTTCTCCTCCTTCATTTCCCTTATACTCCCCTAGCCCTGCTATCTCTTTTTCTCCCAAAACCTCTCCATTCCCCGTTTAAACCCTCCTAAATCCAACAAAGTCCATTTTACCTCTGTAGTCCCGCATAAGCCCCTTTTCCTTAAGCCCCGAGCACTTAACCCATGAACCCGCACCCATATAACCCTCCACCTTAATCGCGATTATTGACTTTTTCACCTGCGCGATCAAACCCACGTTGTCTGATCATCTTCGCCACGATCGAACGGCAGTCGCTCCTCCTGATCCCGTGAACTACCCATGCATTAACCCACGGGGAAAGCGGTTTTGGCCCCGACACATCTACCACGTGTCGCATGATGATTGTGATCGTGTGCCCATTGTACGAATACCGCCATCCTCCAAAAGTGGTGCGGGGAATACCGCTTACCACTTAGCCCTGCTCTCCCCACCCGATAAATTCCATGCATCTTCTGCCCCCGATCACCATTGGATCTACTCGTATAAGATCTGATGGCCCTCGTTTACCCCACTCACATACCTCCCGATACTCCTTATCAAGTGCTCTCTATCATTGATTCACACAATTCAACAGTTGATCTTTCTCCACCATACCTCCACCATATTGTCCGTGTCCATAGCCTGTTATGTGTCACCGAAGGACGAAGGAGATCACCTACCAGCACTCTATGCAGTTAATCTTCAACCATCGTATTCAACAAATAGCATGGCCGAGAAGGAAAGGACAAGCCTCGCGTAGTTAAATGCATTTATCAGTTATGGAGCTTGTTTCATATTACACTCCACCTGCTCAAGAAGGACTGCAGAGCACCATAAAGTGTCAAAATAATTCATTGAAGTAGTCAGATTGCAGTAGAGACCCTTATCAGATAGTTAAAGTGGTTGGTGGACCATTATAACCCCTCCATGCATAGAACAATAGGATATTTTTGTAATGAAACTCTATATATACCCAACAACAACATGTAATCAGGGTTGATGGTTGTTGTTTTGATGTAAGGTTCAACTTCTGGAGACTGTAACTACTGTGATACTTGCAGCATCTGGTCTTCATTTTTAGCTAATACAAGCTTCTTTTGCTATTAATTGCTCACTTTCCATTTCTGCTCTATTCTAGGTTATGCCTGTTATGCATTTGTTCATGTGCTCTTGATTTTTAGCATTAGAGGGGTTGTCATCCCACCTCTGTGTTGAAGTATAGTATGTATCATTTAATGTGTTATGAAAGTTTCTGTTTACTTAATGCCAGAGAGTTGTCATCCTGTCTGTGCATTAGGAAATAGATTTGCAGACCTCTTTATTGGTTGCAACCGGCCATCACAGGGTCCTGTGCATCTGTTGGTGTGGTCAGTATTCTCCATGTTCACCTAATACTCAAACTGTGAGTAATTGGTGGTCTAAAGCCTTGTAGTCTGGGGGTGTTCACCCATGTCTGGAGTTAAGCATAGTAGAAGTGGTTATCTGCCTTGAATATGCATCATTCCTTCCATTCATCCATTTCCAACATTTTGTTGAGCTTGTAATGTTCCCGAGCATCTCTGAGATACAACCTAGGAGAGTTTCTTGGGGTGATAACACTATCTATGCGAAGAGTTCCTTCAGAACTACCATGAGGCACAAGAGCAGGGGAAAACATTTCATTATGCATGGATTCTATTGTCAATAATACTGATGGCATGGGAATTTCCCGAAGATAGCTAGTTCCCGACGATCGCGTAGAACCTTCCGGAGGCAGCGAAGTACGCTTCGTTGTGAGAAACCAGGGATGCACAAAGGATAAGGAAGAGCAAGATCATTTGGGTGCTCATGGAGATGAATATCAAAATGTGGATTAATCACAAGCCACGGTTATCACCCACGGTCTACAATAGTCTACAGAACTTCAAGGAGTTCAAGGAAAATTTCCACCATGTCTTCATCAGGGCACGGAAGGACCCCAAGAAGACGTGGCACGAGTTACACTATTTGGCGACCAACGATGTCATTTTTGTGGTCCTTGAGTCTTGGCCACCGAAGTGGTGTGCTTCAGCTGGCTCCACGGTGGAAGCAGAGAAGTCCGTCGCGCAGCAGAAGAAGGAAGAGGTGAAACTGCGGATGGTGCAGCTGGCGGAAAAAGGTAGGGAGGAGGAACCAGCGGCTAAGGCCCAGGCAACGCGTGACACTACGAAGTTGGCAGAGGAGTAGTAGAAGAAGAGAGCAAAGGACAAAATTCATCTTCACCTAAGCCGTAGACTAATTTAGAACAAGGTGGTGTGGACCCGTAGACAATGGCCACCCAACTAAAATGTCCATGCCCAAGAGAGCAAGTAGGGCCGCGAAAGAAGACGAAGGCCTCAAAGACTTCGTTCACCCCAATTGCCCTCACTGAGGGGGATCTACATGATATTGGCGAGATGGTGAGGGACGTCACCATCGAGGCCCTCCAGTAGTTTGAGGAGAACCACCAGATGGTGTTGGGGGCTCTCCAGACGAAAATACAGGAGTTTCAGGTGCGCACTCCGCAGGCTGGCATAGTGTCAACCAGCCTCGCAGTAGGAACTTCCGCAGGCAAGGAAATGTTGCGCACCCAGATGACCAACACAAAAGTGTTGCCAGATGGAGCACTCATTACAGAAAATGAGGCCAACAGGCCTATGGTCAATGGTTTGAAATGGATTTGGTTAAACATGGTTGTGCTCCCTTGGGAGACGCTCTATACTTTACAGGATAGAGTCATGGTAGAGATTCAAGCTAGGGAGAGCCATGTGATATAAGTAATGAGCGAGCAGCACATCAACATTGAGCAGTTGAACCTATACCGTGATGAGGTAGTGGTGCAGAACAAAAAAATAGTGCAGGTGGTGGAGGAAGTCTTCCAGACAGTATCGAAGTTGGTCATCCCAGCAGAGGAATCAATGGATGAGCACGTACGTAAGTTAGCAGTAGGGGTGTGCGATGCAAAAGAGGAAATGGCTAGGGTTCAGCTAGAGTTGAACCTTCAGATAGTAGAATTACAGTTGAAGGCACAACCTTCAACTCCACTGGAGGTGAAGGAACAACACACCACCACGATCACAACAGCAATGGCGGCGGCTAACAGTGCAGTGACAGACTGCACGAAGTTGTTCGAGCAATCATTCGAGGTCCTCACCACCCTATAGGAGGACTCAAACATAGAGTGCCTAGAGACAGAGGCACACGAGCTAAAGTAGAGGTACGACGAGGTAAAAGGGGCCATGTAGACGGTTTCCCTTACATAGAGGCTCACAAGGATGTAGCAGGCTAAGGCACTCAAGAAGCAGGTGGATGCTTCTCGGCATAAGGGAGCAGTTTTGTAAGCGCACCTATACCCATGGATTGATGAGGTGTATACCATTACAGCCTCCATTGAAGCAAAGCTCGCGTAACTACAAGCAACACAGGAAAGGATTCAGGGCAGCAGTTTAGCCACAGTGGTCACTGAACAATGTGTAGATGAAGTACAGCAGGTAGTCGGTCAGTGCTCTACCGAACCTGCAGCTTATCTAGACAAAGTTGGGAGGTCTTCGTGTAAAGATATCTGCACTGACAGAGTGACTTGAGGGCAAGTCATGATGTTTTTGTCGGGGGCCTATTGAGCGCGGGATCCCCCAAGGGAAGTCTTGGGGCTTAGAGCCCATATTTTGGTCAATCTTGTAATTCCGATGTAAAGACTCTGCATTTTGTGGGCGCGGAGCGCGTAGTTCGTTAAAGAGTCATAGGGTTGTCTGCCCTTATTTTGTTATTGTAATATTGGCTATAGAGATTTACCCATGGTCCACGTACCATGGGATTATATAAATAGAGCGAGGCTCTAAGTAGTTAAGGCAGCTAAGGATAAGGAAAATGAAGAACATATGATGTGTGCGAGATAGATCTAAAGTTAAAAGTCTAGTTTTGGGTCGTAGAGTAGGATAAGGCTCTGCAGTTGAGTGCACAAAGGCCTAGTAGTCCACAGCTGAGTGCGCGGACCCCTGCAGCCATGTGCGTAGTGTGAGTCGATTCTGAAACAATTGGAAGTATTAAAAAAGAGAAGTTTCCTATCATTTTTGTGTATTTATTACCTATTTTATGCATCTGTTACATTGGGTATGAATTTCACTTTTAACGCTTATATGATGTGTGAATGTGTATAACTGTATTGATTAAGTGAATGTGAGGAAGAATATCTATTATCGCAAAGATAACTAAGATTTGTCACTAAGATAAGTAAGATATTCGTTCTAGGTTGGGAAATAGTGCAGATCGCTGCCCTAACAGCGTGAAAGCATTTCAACCCCTAGTTAGGGCTGTGCAAAAGATGATTGTGACACTTCGTGAAGGTACTGAAGGTTGGAACAGTGCATGAAGTGACTTGTGCAAAGGCAAGCCTAGTTGGACTAAACCGACATCACATACATATCAAGGGTGCGGAAACTTGGTTCCAGCATCCACCCATACTACTTTGGGCGAGACTTCATTCTACACTCCGTGGGCTAATTTCGAAAGGGACAGTAGTGTAAGGATTTGTTTGGCTAAATAACTCCGAACCTGGGTGAAGACCACATAAGCCAGCAATCATGTTTCGTAAAGGTTTGACAATTTGTGCAAAATCTAAAATAAATTTGCGAAGAAAATTCATTTTGCCAAGGAAAGATTGCATACCTTTTCTGGTGCTCGGCTTAGGGATCTATGCTATAGCTTTTACGTGGTCGGGATCTACAGTGATTCCATTCTTGGTGATGATGTGGCCCAGTAGGTTGCCTTCCAAAACCAAAAATATGATCTTCTTAGGGTTGAGGGAGATCCCATATTTTCGACATCTTTCGAAAATCTACTTCAAGATATGGAGGTGGTTGCTCCTATTCTTCGAAAATATAGTGACATCATCCAGGTATACCACCACACTTTGACCCATAATACCTCAGAAAGCAATATCCATCATTCTTTGGAAGGTTTCCTGGAAATTTATCAGTCCGAAACGCATATGGCGAAATGCGAATGTCCCCCACTTTATTCGAAATGGTGTTTTGATCTGATCCGATTCAGCTACCAGAACTTGACTGTAACCGGAGAAGCCATCTAGCAGGGAGAAGACTTCGGATCCTATCTTGAAGTAAAATTATAAGTGTGGACAAAATCAAATTCCTCTAGCCCGATGATGGGTCTAGCCACAATAGAAACATTTCGTGGAAGATTTCCTTAGGTTAGAAGCAATTAAGAGGGCCTACCTCTTAGTACGCTTATCCCATTTGATGATGTTCTTTCTTGCTTGCTCTAGCTATCTCTCGCTTCCTTATTCAAGCACCTGAAACAAGTAAACAACAACAAACAAAAACCGTGATAATAGACAAATTGTAATTCAACCTACTTAACAAGTCAAGAAACATTAAGCCATGAATATGTAAGATGAAAAAACATGTAGGAAATCAATCGATAGTTGCATATATTAATATCAAAGAGAGATTACAACCATTGTCTTGACGTTGTGGCCTCCTTTGACAAGACCAGGTTCCCACACACTTTTGCTAGCATTCCATGATGGCCTCAATCCACAATAGTTTTAAGGCTCTTCCCTTTAGGTTTCACTCCAAACCAAATTACACTTCTCCCTCACACAACTAGATAGCTACAATTATGAATAGCTTGTTGTTTACTTCAAACCAAAATAGCACTAGCACACCAAAATTAACACTACAACACTAACACTAGCTTGTGCTTGGGAAAAATGGAGGTTTATATAGGAAAATTGGATGGGAGATGGATCCACTCCCCATGGTAGAAGGTCTTCTCCCTTGAGGTAGTTCCATCATTATAGGGGAAAGGAGCCCAAACTGACATCCTCGACCCCATCCAGCCAAACCATTTACCAGACTTCCATTACGAAGCTTCTAGAGCTGGAAGCTTCGGCTCCTAATTTAAAAAACTTTCCATAACAGGATTGGCATGACTGGAACACAACTTAGTCACTCTGGTTGACACTAGGGATAGTGCTAATCTCTGCACATGGGTGCGGGGGAGACAAAGGTCATTAACGTCGGTCTTGTAAACTGGGCAAAACAGAAGTTTCAAGGGAAATGGTGCAAAAGGGAATTGATATTCCCATGAAGAGGGACATAATGGGAGTTTCTTCATGAAGGCAAATCCTGTGGGGTTCATTGTAGAGGTCCTCCAGGATCAAGGAACGGGGAGTACAGGGATAGTGACAAAATTATCTGTAACAAATGCCCCCTAAAGCATGAAGGCTGAGCTAGAGTGAGGGATGAAATGCTTTATGAATCAGTGTGGGGAACTGTAGTCTATCATCAGAAAACCTGCAAGCAAGTACAGATACATATACATAATTGAGAACTCTGTCAAATGATACAAGAATCGTGGCATGGATGTAGCCATCTAGAGAATGATCATGTAAATAGATCCAGGTATGGGTTCAGCCATCCGTCAAAGAGGATCATAATGAAACCAAGGTATGGTTGTAGCCATCCAATAATGAGAAGGATCACATATGATAACTCATGGTATGGTCACAACCATCCATCTGAAAGAGACATGCATATAAACATAATCATGTCACATCACTTTGCAACCTGGACTTTTGTGATCTGAGACCAGGGTCTTGCACTCTAAAGCGACATGATCAAAGTACAAATTCTAACATGTGAATAGATTTGTTGACATCAAACATGCTAGAAATTCGCTTGATTACTAGTCAATGATGTAAACTATTAACAAGCACGAGAGAAACCACCAATAATGACAATGGTCCTCAAGGTACTATCAGCACAATTCATGGAATGTGAATAGAGGAACTGAAGTCGAACACCCGTGAAATCACTCAATCAAAAGCCAATGATGTGCACTTGTCGTCGAGCGCGAAGAACTTGCCATTAGGGCATGCAAGCTCTAATGTATTGGCAGGGAGTCTCTCGGTCAACTTCCCAGATAATGAGCTGAAGTCGATGGAAAGCGACCGTGTTGAAGGAGGGCCATAATGTTTCCCACATCATCAACATGAGACGAAAGGATGCAAAATGAATTTGGATGATATAGAGAATCAGAGGTAAATTTAATTGTAGAAGGACGACTCTTGAACATATCGACGACACAACTGGAAGTTTGGTAGCCTCTGGACCCATAGGATCGGTGGTAATGATGACATGGTAGAGATCAAATGGAAGGCAAAAACGAACGGCCCAACCCAGGGAGGTCAATGACACAAAGGAGGATATCCCATCCCAACACAAGGCAGAGAGTGTCATGTTCAAGAGCAAGTTATCGACACAACTGATTATATTTCCAAATTGTCCCCCACCATTTCTGGCAAGTACCCCAATTATGTTTTAATTGCAAGCTTGAAGGGGATAGCATATGCTTGCATTGTAAGTTCATCCTTCGGACAAATTTGACCTAGTAATTTTAACGAGACCTAGGAAGGAGAAGCTCATACTCGTCATGGTAACGAATCTGATGTCATTTAATATTTTAACTAGTCTAACAAAGGTGTAACTCGGTATCATTTTCACGTTTAGAGAGTTTGAAAAAGACACAGAAAAGAAAAATCCACGTGTTCCCTTTTCGTACACTTGTGTCTCTCGAGCCCAAAAAGGTAGAAAACAATACTTGAGAAAATCATTTGACCATTTTAGTAAAGGAGTACATTTTTCATAAATAGTGCCTCCCAACCCGAAAAAGGGGTAAACTTATACTGGGAACACAATGTTTCACATCATTAATGAGTTCGAAACGATAAGGGCTTGACTATCTTTTCACTTTTAAAGGGTTGGAAAAGAGCTTGAAGGCGAACACCCCATTTTTATTCTCTTTAACGAGTTAAAAAGGGAAAAATACTTAGCAATATTTTCATTTTTTACGAGTCAGAAAAGAGCTTAAAGGTGACTCGTCCTAAGGGAACGAGTGGTATAAAGGGTAGCAACTGGTTCTGATAATGGTGGAACTGCTCAAAACATGCAATGGTGAAGAGGTTGGCTAATAAAACCACTCATCGCTGTGATCCCTCAGGAAAGGAAAAATAACCAAGTGAAAGCATATGATCGGCCAAATAGATGGTGGTGATGGAATGAAACAACCAAGGCTCAACTAGCAGAAATTAGCTGATAAAAACGGCAATCACAAGATGTAAATTTGGCGTGGGTTCATTTTTACACAAGCTTGAACCATGGATAACTCTACTTAGATTCGGTGTCATGTTTACACAAGCTTGAAATTAAAAACTATGCTTGCTATAAGTTTGCATGCCCCTGATATAATGACTCAATCGCGGTACATGCCCCCCAAGCTTTATTTCAATCAACAAGGTGGATGGAATGAAGGTTCACTTTCGAGATCCAGGAAAGACTTGACTGGAATTTTACGAGATCTTAATCAAAGACTCGATTTGGAAAAGGGAGTTGCTTCATTTTTTAATGAGGTTGACACAGTAAAAGAACTATCCTCGAGATCCTTGTTTCATTTTTTAACGAGCTTGACACAAGATAAATAACTATGCTCACACCCTTTGTTTCATTTTTTTTTAATGAGGTTGGCACAATACCAGGAACTATCCTCACGATGTTTATTCATGACCCATAAGAGAATATGGCTCCCAAGAGGTCTTCACTAGATGTAAGATCCATGCTCTAGGAGGAATAAATGTCATTTGGTACCAAAGATAGATCTGGTTCCAATGCCCCCACTACATAATGTACAATACCATCTGTGTGATCATCAATAGATGTGGTGACAGAACAAGTAGCCACATAATTGACCTATGGCAAGGAAGGTACTACTTGAAAACAATAGTTGATAGGGGACGATGGTTGCAAAGGAGGCACCTGGTGACCAATGAATGACAGTTGATCAATAGTCACAATTCTCCCTTCACATGGAAAACAAACCACACAGAAATGTGAAGAAACAAGAGCTCCCATGACATAAATATAGTCGCATCCAAGGAGAATACTGAAATCTAATAGACCTTGGACTACCATCAAGTCTATATAGACAGTATTTCCTCTGAAAGTAATATTGAACTTCGGAAGGATCCCTAAGGGTTGATTGGTTCCTCCATTGAAATCCAACATATTCTGGGTGACAGCCACAAGTTGTGGGGAGCCCAAAGCTTGCCAGTAATAGAAGGCATGATGTTAAGAGATGTGCCTTCATCTAATATAGTGCCATGTACTACCATATTATAGGCTTGTACTATAATCTAGAAAGGCACATAATACGGGAGGTGGAAAGCAGTCAAGTGACTCCAATCGAAAGAAATGACAGAACTACTTGGTGGGGGCATCATATGATTGTCCCCATGATGTACAGGAATAGGAGAAGGACTCTCTTGAACAACCGAGATGGGAGGGTCACTCTTTGATTCATAGTAATCTGATGAGACAGGAAGAACATGAGAAATATGATCACTACTCTCTTTGGGAATAGAGTGAACAATTGAAGGCGGAGCCAAGTCGAAACTCTTTTCAACCAATGTTTGGTCAGGAACAGACACAAAATATTCATGCTCAGGAAGAGCAGGATGGGCAAGAGATGAATCCAAGTCAATCTCTTTACCAACTAGGAGAGGGTTAGAAGAAAGCCTCTGATAACCAACAAGAAGTTGGGGTTGAGGAAATGAAAGGTTTTCCAAAATGTTGGAAGCTTTATCCATAAGAGGACAAAGGTGAAGAAGATGAATCCCCTCACATAACCTACAAGGGAATATAATATTTCCCTTCTTCTTACCATCATTAGCTAAAGTTGTAGCATAGAAATTATCTCCATAGGTCGACGGGGATGGTCGATTCAGGTTTTTAGACCATACCTCTAAGACTTTGGGAATGCCAAGACAGTCTCAAATGAGATGGTCACCCTTACACAACTTGCAAGGGAATTTGACCTTCTGCAGAGGATCAAAAGGTTTGTCGACAGGAAGTGCATTTGGAGTAATAGCTGCACGGTTGGCATCTCACTTATTTGACTTCTTCTTCATCATCTTCTTCTTCTTCTTCTTAGCCTCCTGGTTACTAGATTTCAAACTTTCATCAGGCGAAGTAGAAGAGGAAGGTGAAGAAATTTGGGAAGAATGCAAGGGCTCAACCTTAGAATCATCGTGACGTGGTTTGAATGAAGGAGACATTTGGATAGGAGTGAGGACACTCTGGACCACTAAGGTCGAAAACAACTAGACAAGTAAACCAATGGTTAACCCAAGGAGGGACAACGTTGCCATATAAGGAGCACCAACATTTCCAAAAGAAGGAAAAGGACCAGGATTCCCATCTGAGGGGAATCCTTGACTGGTAGACCCTGGAAATTTTTCCATTAGAATTGACCCTAAGGAATCACTAAGGAAGATAACTTTAACCAGTAATATTTTGTGTGTAGTTAATTTTAAGACACTGAAACAAAACTTTGCCTTTTCATATTTTAAGAGTCGAGAAAAGAGCGAAAGGTGACTCTATCACTTTCAATTTGAAACGAGCTTGAAAGGACAATTTCTTGGGGGATAATTTATATTTAGGGAGTCGAAAAGATCAAAATGACTACTCAAGGTACTCTAGGTAGAAAGGATTACTAGGTAACCGTGAACTATAGAATACCTCTCGGCGAACCGAGAAGTACGGACAAGCAATCTCCCGAATGTTGTGTCTAGTGTATCACATTCACAAGGTGGTAGACTCGGCTTCCTATGGATAAAGGATTGCAAAACTAATGGGGTCTCCCTTTATATACATGATGGTACGAGTAGCACAAGTCCGTACTAGTGTTGTCTAATGCCGAAGCGAATGACACCTACTAGGTTTAAAGACGTTGGAACACATCTCTAGCCTAGACCACTAAATGTGAATGTTAAGTTTCAATGCTTCCTTAGGTTTTTTCAATAAATTTTAACGGTTGATCTTGAATAAGTTTCAAGGCCCTACTGCTGTCCACTAACAAAACTCCTACATGCAACTATATGAGAAATGAAATATTTCTTTGATGAAATTTTAACACTAATAGAGGGATAGAGAGCACACAATCAATGCAAAAATCAAAGAATGAAAAATTTCACTAATACATGTCCTAGATGCACTTAATCTTCCCTTAACAACAAAATAAGTTCCATTTCATTTCCAATGCTTATGATGACACAATTCTAGCTTCTTAATGATGCTACTAAAGCAATATTTTCACTTAAGTAAACTAGAATGATGTTCTTCTTTTCATAAAATGCAAAATAAATCTTTCACATAAAACACTTTAATGAAAACCTTCACAATTCCGAACAAACAAGCATCGATCAAATCCAAAGCATGATAAATGAAACTAAAATAAACCTATTCCCTGAATCGAAAAAACCAAACATATAAATGCTTCAATCAACAAACCAAGCAATGTAATCTATGCTTAGAATGAGAAAAGAGACAATCATAATAAGAGAACAAATGAGACTCTTTCACTCATTCAATTGAAAATGAAGAAAGCAAACCATCCAAGTCACTTCTGGGAGGAAAAAGAGAGTCCAATGGTCAAGACACACTAGCACTAGAATGGGAGAAATTATGATTTTTTCTTAACTCAGAGACTAGAGTGACTTTTGGGCCAAAAGTAGTGTTGATCGGCACGACTGGAATGACTTTCATGCTAAAACTAGCACTGAGAGGCCTAATCGGTGTGACTGTTTGGCCAACAATAGCATTGATCGAGGGATTCAAAGAAAAAATAAAAAAGAACTTCACATAGGACCAGACTTAACAAATCAGAGGGTGGGCTAAACCAAGCAAGCACACAAACCAATATAGATGAAGCTCTCTAGTTAGGGAGAACATGGTCTAAAAGGCTTACAGGGTCAAAATCATGAGAGAAAAACACACTGGCCAAGATTGGGGACAAACCCTAATCTTTACTTACAGGCATCAGCACAACTGCATAACTGACAACAAGCGCCAGAGGTTGGTCGGCGCAACTGTTTCTCAAAAAATTGTGTTGATCGACGCAATTGTCAACGGATTAAGTGCGTTGATCGAAGGAGCTAAGAAAAAAAAAATTGAAATAGAGACTAGATCCACTACTATGAATTTCAAACTCAGGCCAGTAAGCAGGAGAAAAGACACAAAACCAAAGGAAAAAAGTGGAACTAGAAAAGTTCACACGAAATCATGAAATCCAAGAGAAACAAAAGGATTGGCTCCCCAACAGAGTCGCCAATTTGTGGTGAAGTAAAATTATAAGTGCCAACACAAACAAATTCCTCTAGCCCGATGATGGGTCTAGCCACAACAGATACATTCTATGGAATATTTCCTTAGGTTAGAACCAATTAAGAGGGCCTACCTCTTGTTTTTTTCTATATAATACTACCTAAACACCCATGGGGGATTTGAACCAGTGACCTATCACAAGGAGTTCTTTAACAGTACACCCATTCACTGTCAATCCAAAGCCCTGTGGGCTAAGGGTGTTATAGACATTTTTGTGCCCTACAACTCCAAGCATGAAATGTCCATAAACCAAGGGCTCCTAAGTCCCTAAAAGTGTTGTTCTAACCCCTAAAGGAACAAGGTCAACAGATTACAGCTTCTCCCAGAAGTTCTCCACCAGAAACTGCTCAGAATTGGTCAAAACAGGATCATTTCAGCTGCTCCACTGGCTAAGTGCATTGCATTGCACCTAAATACACTGTGAGGGTGTGTTGCATTTCAAAACTCCCTTCTGTAGGGTGCGATGGGCGAGAAATGACAAATGGCAGTGTCATTCCGCGAGGTGGAGAGGCAATGGAAGCTTCCAGAATCTTCTCCTGTGACACTTGCCTCACTGAATTCGACCAAGGATGAGTAAGAGGCCCTCAGTCTCCAAGTGGAAGCAAGAATTGACAGAGAGAAGAAACTAATCAAATCACAAGCTGACTCATCCTCCTTACAGATATCTATATATGGATCCCTCATCCCAAAGATCCAGAGGCTGGAATTTTGCATATTGTAAGGAATTGCTGTTGGTTTCTAGAGACAAACATCAGATTGTTGGGTGATTTATGCTTTATTTGAGGTGAAGAGGGGCTTCTTTGCTGGGAGGTTGATGCTGGGTCAGAACCACTGGTTGTAACTCCTCCTGGATCTTTTCTTGTTTATCAATAAAAACTATTTGAGTTCTCCTCCATGCTTTTGTATCATTGATGCTCGTTACATTTGTATGGTTAACTTAAATCTGATCCTAAGTTGTTTATGAATATAGATCCATGTCTTTGTATAGTGCTCTTCTTCTGTGATCTTACAGGTACTTTGTGAAGCTGGGCATGCAAGGGAGCAAGTAGCTGGAGACTATCAAAGAAGAGAGGGATTGGATCAAAGGATTAGCGCAAGACACAGGTTGGTTCTTTCTATTCCTCTCTGTCTATAATTCATAAAGGAAATACAAAAGTAGTTTTTCTCTGTTTGTTTCTAAGGCAGCTGTCACACCTTAGTGGGATAGATCAGTTCTAAATAGACACTTTTCCCTGTAACAAAATGGCGACTCCACTGGGGAGTGTCTAATTAGTTTGTTTGTGTATCATTCTTTGTTGTTTGTTTCATAAACTTATAAGTAGCTTTCGAACTGCATTTGCCATAACAAATGCAAACTAGATAACTGCTGCTTCAATCCACTCACTGGATCTGTTTATGATTTAAACAGCTGATTCACAAACTATCTGATTGCCCTTGTGATAGCTCTTAGATCCTCCTTAGATCTACCCCTGATTGTTGCATTACTGATTGCTTTTTACTCGGCCAAAAACCAAGGACTGAACTGCAAACGGTGACCCAGAACCCGGACAGAGTCTCGTTTCTGGCCCAGCACAGGTACTGTTTAGAGATCCTGAATTTCAGTGCACTTCCCGAAGGGGCAACCTACGCTGCATTTCAAATTCTCTGTGTTACAGGTGCGCTGATCAGACTAGCTCTGTGCAGCTGTGGTTCCTGTGCTTCATTCTTTCCAGTTCTATCCCTGAATTTTGCTGCCTGTGATCAGTATATGTCTGTTTGAAACCTCTTTTCCTTACTGTTATTCTGCCTCCTTTGTACAAAAGAACTATAGATGTTTTTGTGTGTTTGTTGAGTCGTTTATAGTTTTCCATTGCAAAAGTAGAATAGTCGTACTATTGTCCTTTGATTTGAATCTGTCACAAGTGTCGATTTCGATCATAGGAGAAAGTTTGATTGTTGTTGATGGTCGATTATACTGTTACTATTGCCTTTGGTCTAAGTTTGTAATTTTCTAGTGTCAAGAACGAGTGTTCATTTCAAAATCATAAGGTGTCGTAATCATCTCTGTTTTTGATTTCGAAAAAGAGCTTGTTTATATTTGTCGCTTGAAAAGAAATTCAGATTTGTACATCAACTTTATTTTTAGCATCAATACTAAGAAAGTCGAAAACAAATACATGCATGTGCATTTGCATATAGACAGTCTGTTTGGCTTGATTTAGGAAAGTGCATTTATAGTGTGCTCTTTGCTCTTTGTGAAAAGATTCTGTCTTTCTTTTCCCCTAGTAGCTAGGATTTTCATTGCACAAAAGAGATAAAAGTTTGTTTATCATCTTTACATTGCATTTTAGGAGTTACATCTACATCTCGTGGTGAACCCGAAAGGCAAACTTCATAAACAAGATCAACTTAAAATAAATTCAATGAATCTAACAACGCTTTGGAAGTTAACGCACAACATTTAGAGGTCTAGGCTAGAGACGTATTCCGGCGTCGTAAAGCCTGGTAACTATTGTCCTCACTGATGGTTGGGTGATTCCTCCACTTTGAGACGATAAGTTCCAGTACGGACTTGTGCTCCCACGTACCATCGAGTATATTTTGGGAGACCCCTATAGGCTTAAATCCTTTATCCTTAGGAAGCCATGTCTGCCGCCCTATCGATCGCAATGCACTGAACACAACATTCGGGAAGATTGACTGTCGTACTGTAAAAAGTATTCTGCAGTTTTGCGATTGGTTTAGTACTCCCTCTACCTAGATCTCCAGAGTAGTCCCTTTCGTTCCTTTTCAGACTCCTTAACGGAAAAGGTCCATCTGAGCACTTGTCACTTCAGGCTCATTAAAAATCGAAGGCGACTAAAGTCATCTTTTTTTTTTTTCTCGACTCTTAAAAACTAAAAAAACGAGTTGTGTCAAAGAGTCTAAACATTTATTTTAAACGGAATATTCATTACCCCTTTCCTACGTTGATCTTGGGTTGAGAAAATGGAGTCCACCAACCAAGGAATTCCCCTTGGAGGAAATCCTAGTCCCTTCTCCTCTTGGGGAGAAGTTGGTGCACCCCATATGGCCACATTGTCGCTTCCAGGACTGACAATTGGTTTTCCTGTATGGCTCTTCTCAACCTCTGTCGTTCAGAACACCACTATTCCTGAACAATCGAATCAGCAATTAGACGAGTCCAGAGTTACCCACCAACCTTCTACTTCCTCTAATTCTTCCTCTCCTCCTTCCTCTTCGCTTGATGGGGCTGGTAAAGCCAAAAGTCAAGTTCCTAAGGAGAAGAAGGAAAAGAAGAAGAAAGAGAAGAAGAAGAAGGAGCCGAAAGCGAATGGGGGCAAACGAGTGTCGTCTAACGAAAATCCACACATTGCACCGACTAGGCCTAAATCGCCATGTGTCATTTGAAAAGCAGACCACTTTCACAGAGATTGTCCTTGCATCCCTCGGATCTTAAGGGACTGGTCTCCTCGTTTGCACAACCCGGTGTCATCAACCTCTGATGATCATGTTGAAAACACACCGTCAACTAGTGAAAGTGAAACCTCAGGACAAAAAGGAAAATATAGATTTCCTTGTAAACTGTGCGAAGGCGATCATGCCGTCCACCGTTGTCCCTTCTTAGACGAAGCTAAAAGAGTTTTGGATGATCGTCCGGTTTCACCGTTACGACTTCCTCCTAGATATAAAAAACTCTTGCCGAGTCCGTCACTAGTTGAAAATCTGCTTGACCCGCTCAGGTGGTCGGCCGAAGCATCTGTCATCGAAGATGAACCATCTGAATCCATACTAGATGAAATTCAAAAGGTCAAGGCGGCAGTTGACCCGGTCTTGCCTTCAGAGGTTCCATCTTCAGATGATACAATCACTGAAGAGAACAAAGATGACACCGTCCAAATTCTTTTCATAAGCACAGACTCCAACGAACATGGGGGAAATTTACCCGTTCCTTTACCGCAGGAAGGAAGTTCGTCAGAGTCGTACCCAGCCGTCTATTTGGTCCCACCTCCAAGCAACCTAGTTGTCTCCTTCAACTGAAATCAACTAGGCAGACCCCGTTTACCAGCTAGTGTACCATTCTGAATTATTGTTCAGATATATAGAATGGTTATGGCTGGTACCATCATAGATGAGGGGGCTTCTGTGAGTATCCTTTCCTCAACTGCTTGGAAAGCGCTTGGTTCGCCACCGCTTTTGCTTGAGATGAGAAATCTCACAGGCTTTGATAAAGGAACCAGTCGACCGTTAGGGATCCTTCCCGAAGTGCCCATAACATTGAGAGGGAAAACCGTTCACATGAATGTAATGGTAGTTCAAGGACCCCTGGATTACAATCTACTCCTTGGATGAGACTATATTTATTGCATGGGAGCAATTGTCTCCTCACTCTTTAGAGTAATGTGTTTTCCGCACGAAGGAAGAGTGGTCAAGCTCGTGGACCAGCTTTCATTCCCCGGATCATACAGAGCAAATAGTCATATACCATCCCTGAATGGTCTTTTCACGCAAGAAATGTCTCAATCTCCAGTCCGTCCTCCCGATGAGCGCGAGTAATTCAGAGGGATATGACTGAAACCCAGGGGGCATGCACCCTGGTCTGCTTCGGCAGGAAAACTTCGGGTATAGGGTAGGTTTCCGCGAGAGAATATGACTAGTCTGTACCCCCGTCCATGATTGGAAGAGGGGGTTATTCTAGAACAAGATTCTCTTGTCAAAGTTATGTGAGTTGGTGAGCACCGCCACTCACCTTTGTTTATTTCGGTAGACATCGCCGGAGAAGTGTTTTGTTTGCGCTGTGAATAGAACAATCTTTGGGTAACCTGTAAGAGGTAGGCCTCTCTCGGTAAAACAAATGTTTTAACGGACTAAATAAGGGGTAACCTTGAAACTCTGTTTTATACTTGGGGGCATGCAAACCTTTTGGAGTGCAAGCAAAGAGCAATCATTTATCTGTTTTTTGGATTGGTCATTTCCTAACTTGCATAAAGAAAGGATGTGGGGCAAAACTCTAAAAGTTGCCGTTTTTATATGAGACATTCTTATCACAAGACTGGATTAATCGAGCAGTTTTAGCACATAGTTCAAGCTCGTTAAAAAATAAACATAAGACATGAGCAAATGTTTCCACCCACGTTTAAGCTCATTAAAAAATGAACTATTCCCCGGTAAACAACCATCGTGAATGTAGTACTTCAGCCGTTAAAGCCTTGGTCGTGTTTGCACCGTCACCTCCACTTTTCATTGGCCGATCATTCGCCTCCATTTGATTGTTTACCCATTTTGAGGAATAGCTGTGAAGAGTGATTTCACTAGCCATCCTTGTGACACTACCGTGATTGGAAAATTCCAAACCTTACCTAGAATTAGCTGCTACCCGTTTTATCACTCGTTCCTCAAAAGACGAGTCTCCTTTAAGCTCTTTTCAACTGACTCGTAAAATATGAAAAGATTGCCGAGCCATTGGCCTCTCCAGCTCGTTAAAGGGACAGGAAGTGCTATCCCTCCTCTAGATTTTAATCTTTCTGGACCTGAGGGATTATTACACAAAAAGATCGAGCGCTTGTTTTGTTCGGCTCGTTAAAACTATCGAAAATTCATCCCTTTTGTATTGTTTTATACTTTTTCGGACTTAAGGGATTAGATGACGAAAAAGGAATTTTGGAGTTAACTTTACGTTCCTTTTCGGACTCTCTAAAATTGAAAAGGACTGAGTTATCTTTGTCGTTAAACTCGTTAAAAAGATTAATAGCGACAAACTTGTCTTTAGACGAGAACGAGTTTCACTATCGCTAGGCTCGTTAAAACATAGCGATGGGTTTGCCCGAAGGGAAAATTATAGAACAAGAATATGTTATCCTCCTCAAGCTTGACAAAAATAAAGAGGTACTGGTCAGCAATGACTGGGGAAAAATTGGGAAGAAAACTCAAAGAAACTTTTATGGTAGCAAGTCGCTCTTGAAAATGACACTTCCACTCCATGTCCGAGTCAGGTTGGGTTGTTTCATTCACCGGTCACATCACCATGGTCACGCCATACCATCCACATTTGGGTTTAATGCTACCAATCCATCACATCAGTGTCGCCGATATGTTCAAGAGAAGTCATCCAGAGAAGTCACCTGTGTCTCACCCACTACCATACATTATACTCCATTCTTTCATGACCGCCACCCTGAACCTTATATCATCAGATCGTTTTCACCTCCATCAAAATCATTTGCTCCGTTCCGTGTCATTGATGTGGGATTCATTAAGGCCCTCCTATGACGGATCACTTCTTGTCGAAATCAGCTCATTATCCAAGAAGTTGATCTAGGAACACCCCATTCAGTACTTTGAAGCTTGCATGCCTCAATGGCAAGTTTCTCACTTCCGGCGACAGGTTTACATCAATGACCTTCGACCG
This sequence comes from Pinus tabuliformis, assembly GCA_031772625.1. Lineage (NCBI taxonomy): Eukaryota > Viridiplantae > Streptophyta > Pinopsida > Pinales > Pinaceae > Pinus > Pinus tabuliformis. Next base: position 411,437,839 of record CM062809.1, on the reverse strand, counting down.
AAAGATTTTGCGTGGTGTTTGACGCCAAGTCCTTTATTCACACCACGTGAATTGTACTACAGTACCTTGAGGATCATTATCATTATCGGTGATTCCTCTCGCGCTTGTTAACAGTTTACATCATTGACTGGTAATCAAGCGATGTCTTTCCATGTTCGACTTCAAAACATTTCTCACATGGATCGACTTGTACTTCGAGTAAAGATCGGATGAGATTGAAGACCCTGGATCTAGTTTCATCCATCCGGGCTGCGATATATATTTAGGGAAATAAAGACATTAAATGTACAGCATTGCAGCACATATAATCATCCTACCAAAAGGATGATGGCTCTATCAGAATCATCAGTCTACACTCAGACGATTGTCTGTCCTATGTACATGAATATGAATTTATAAAGCTGAGCATGGGAATGCTCGCCTCAGCTAGATCATGAAAACAGTATGAAGATAATGTATTGTATTGTATCTTATTACAGGTCTCCTCCTAGCATTGAAAGAACTTCGGATCCTCATAATAAAGCATTTCACCTGACACCAAAAGGTTAACGGCCTCATACTTTAGGGGGCAACTGTTATAGACATTTTTGTGCCCTACAACTCCAAGCATGAAATGTCCATAAACCAAGGGCTCCTAAGTCCCTAAAAGTGTTGTTCTAACCCCTAAAGGAACAAGGTCAACAGATTACAGCTTCTCCCAGAAGTTCTCCACCAGAAACTGCTCAGAATTGGTCAAAACAGGATCATTTCAGCTGCTCCACTGGCTAAGTGTGTTGCATTGCACCTAAATACACTGTGAGGGTGCGTTGCATTTCAAAACTCCCTTCTGTAGGGTGCGATGGGCGAGAAATGACAAATGGCAGTGTCATTCCGCGAGGTGGAGAGGCAATGGAAGCTTCCAGAATCTTCTCCTGTGACACTTGCCTCACTGAATTCGACCAAGGATGAGTAAGAGGCCCTCAGTATCCAAGTGGAAGCAAGAACTGACAGAGAGAAGACACTAATCAAATCACAAGCTGACTCATCCTCCTTACAGATATCTATATATGGATCCCTCATCCCAGAGATCCAGAGGCTGGAATTTTGCATATTGTAAGGAATTGATGTTGGTTTCTAGAGACAAACAACAAATTGTTGGGTGATTTACGCTTTGTTTGAGGTGAAGAGGGGCTTCTTTGCTGGGAGGTTGATGCTGGGTAGGAACCACTGGTTGTAACTCCTCCTGGATCTTTTCTTGTTTATCAATAAAAACTATTTGAGTTCTCCTCCATGCTTTTTGTATCATTGATGCTCGTTACATTTGTATGGTTAACTTAAATCTGATCCTAAGTTGTTTATGAATATAGATCCATGTCTTTGTATAGTGCTCTTCTTTTGTGATCTTACAGGTACTTTGTGAAGCTGGGCATGCAAGGGAGCAGGTAGCTGGAGACTATCAAAGAAGAGAGGGATTGGATCAAAGGATTAGTGCAAGACACAAGTTGGTTCTTTCTATTCCTCTCTGTCTATAATTCATAAAGGAAATACAAAAGTAGTTTTTCTCTGTTTGTTTCTAAGGCAGCTGTCACACCTTAGTGGGATAGAGCAGTTCTAAGTAGACACTTTTCCCTGTAACAAAGGGCCTACCTCTTAGTACACTTATCCTGTTTGATTATGTTCTTGCTTGCTTGCTCTAGCTATATCTCGCTTCCTTCTTCAAGCACCTGAAACAAGTAAACAATAGCAAACAACAACCATGATAATAGACAAATTATAATTCAACCTACTTAACAAGTCAAGAAACATTAAGACATGAATACGTAATATGACAAAACATGTAGGAAATTAATTGATAGTTGCATATATTAATATCAAAGAGAGATTAAAAGCATTGCCTTGATGTTGCGGTCGTCCTCTAACAAGACAAGGTTCCCACACACTTCTGCTAGCATTCCATGATGACCTCAATCCACAATAGTTTTGAGGCTCTTCCCTTTAGGCTTCACTCCAAACCAAATCACACTTCTACCTCACACAACTAGATAGCTACAATTATGAATAGCTTCCTGTTTACTCCAAACCAAAATAGCACTAGCACACCAAAATTAACACTACAACACTAACACTAGCTTGTGCTTTGGAAAAATGGAGGTTTATATAGGAAAAATGGATGGGATATGGATGCACTCCTCATGGGAGAAGGTCTTATACCTTGAGGTATTTCCATCATTATAGGGGAAAGGAGCCCAAACTGACATCCTCGACCCCATCCGGCGAAACTATTTACCAGACATCTGTTACGAAACTTCTAGAGCTAGAAGCTTCAACTCCTAATTTAAAAAACTTTCCATAACAGGACTGGTGGGACTGGAACATAGTTCAGTTGCTCCAGTAGGTGCTAGGGATAGTGCTAATTTCTTCACATCAATGCGAGGGAGATAAAGGTCATTAGCGTTGGTCTTGTAAACTAGTCAAAATAGAATTTTTAGGGGAAATGGTGCAAAAGGGAATTGATCTGCTCATGAAGAGGGACACAATGGGAGTTTCTTCATGAAGGCAAAGGATGTGAGGTTCACTATAGAGGTCCTCCAAGATCAAGGAACGGGGAGTACAGGGACAATGACAAAATGCTATGTAACAGATCCCGAGACTGTTTGGAGGATTTACTCCATGGAGGGGATCGGGTAGTTATCTTTATCTGAGGCTCAATTAAGGTTCCAGAAATCAACTTATAGACGTATCTCCGTGGATTTTTTCTACACTGGTACCATATTAGATACCCATGTGGAGTGCCTGACCTTGAATATAATGTGAGCATCCAACAATTTCTTGAGTTCCTTTTGGATGAGAGGTTCCAACGCGGGGTGCACCTTCCTCAATTTTTGTTGAAAGGGCTTGGCCCCTTCTTTGGTAGGGATGACATGCTGAATAATTCGAGTATCGTACATCTTCAGGTCATCATATGTCCAAGAAAAAACATCACGATATTTTCTAAATAAGCTGATGAATGCCTGTCTTTCTTCTGGGGTGCACCCCACCCCCAAGTTGACATACTTGGGGTCAGACTCAGTCCCGAGGTTGATTAGTTCGTGCGAGAGAGTTGAACTATGAGTTTTAGTATTCAGAGGACCTCTAAAATGGCTCTAGAGGTCGAACAATTTCTCTAGTGTCACCACCCCCTTAGGTAAGGGATTTCCTTTACATGAACCTGCTTCTTCTTGTAGCGATCTCTCATGTTCCTCTTCGTCAATAGCTACATCTTTGAACACTTCTGCATTTGTCATGAATTCCATAATCTGTTGGTCATCATTGAAAATGTGCAAGTTAGTTATGTTGTCGGGAACTGCCGGTTTATACATAATTGCAATAGAAAACCCATCTCTAAGGGGTGTGAACCTAGCTACATCATTATTAAATCTAGGAACGGAAATGATATTGAAAGCTTTAAATGAATTTATGAGACACCATACCTCTTGTTGGTAATTCTTGAGGTGTGGTGACAGACAATGAATGGTATTGCGTACCTGTCTTGTAATGATTTCAAAATCCCCAATAACTTTTAGGTAGTCCGCTTTCAGGTCGATGGCCTTTTTTAGGTCGAGGACCAATGCTTCGTATTCTACAGTGTTGTTGGTGCATTGAAACTCCAACCTGCAAGAGATCAGGAATTTGTTCCCTTTGGGATCCAGCAGGATGCACATTTCTCCTGCTCCATCATGAGTTTTAGATCTATCATAATACAATGTCCATGTCTCGGTACTGAGGGAAGGTAAACCTGGCGTATGTAAATTTAAGGAACAAACTTCGCTATCGAGGCTTGGGGTTTGCATGGGAATTTCAATCTGGGTACCCTGGGGAACGATTGATGTCTGGGGTTGATAGCACCCGAATAGGGACTCTAGAAGGCACACTCACAGCTCTTGTTGGGCATAGCTGATTGGCTTGCAAGAGCCCTCAAGGTCAGTTACAGTGTGTTTCATACAAGGCTCACTATTGACCCTGATTTGGTTATTCCTTCCCTTGTAAGGTAGCCACAAGTGAGACCAGTCTATGGCGAAGTAGCCCTAAAGTTTACAAGACCAATCTCTGCTGAGAAGAAGGTCGTAGGCCTCTAGAATGTCTACGACTATTATGTTAATGCACTAGTGAACTCAAGAATCAGAAGATAATCGAATGATGACATTGTTCAATTCTCCTACAGCTGGGACTTGAGACCTGTCGAGTTGGATAATTTTGGCGTCGGTCTTTTCTGGTTGAATATTTAGCTTCTTGCATACTGACCAGGGCATGACGTTGGTTGATGCGCCAGAATCGACGAGGCAGTTATGAACATTAAAATTGAACATCTTAAAGGTTAAGAGGAAAGGAGGGGTCAAACCACTCGAGTTTGTGTTTGCGGCATTCACTATAGCTTGGAGGTCGACCATGGCTGGGGATCGACCTGTAGAGTTCCCTTTGTTTGATGTGGAGGGTTTTGAAGGAGTAGGAGGGAAAGTGAAGGCCTTGGCCATTAACTCATGTTGACTAGCCAACTTGCATACCTCATACAAAGAGATGTTAGCTCAATTTTTATTCAAATCTTCTATGATATTGTAATCTAAAGAGATGGATGCAAATTCTTGTGCTAAGTGTTGCGTTGTCAAGGCGGTTTTAGCCATAACCCCTTTAGCCAAATTTCTAGGTGTGGGTGAGTCTCCATTTGTACTGGTTGGTGACTTGTTCAGACTTACATCATCTGTCCCTCTGGGAGAAGAAGTGGATGGCTGGCTGGGATTTGTGGGTGACAGGATTCGTCGTAACAATTCTCTTTTCTTTTCTTCCAGAGTAGATTCTGACACAGTACCTTTACTCCTGTGGTTGTAACTTTTGGGGGATTTTTGGGGGGAATCTCCAATGAAGGCCTCTTGAGAAATGCACACTTCATCCCCCATGGATGACATCAAAGGCTAACATAGCAAATGGAGTATCATCACCAGGAGGGGAGTCATCCTCTTCAGAATCGTTAGTGTCTTCTTTCCCTTCCCTGATGGCTTGATCTTCTAACAACTGGGTGACTATGACAGTCATGTTATGGAGCCACTGCGGGTAGGTCTTCTCAGAGTGGGAAGCCTGTTGGAAAGTGCAAAAGTTATCCTTTCCCAGCTCCTCCACGTTGAAGGTTGAGTTGGATGTTTGTGACACTTTGGGGGGGAGGTTGTTACTTTTCTAGAAAAAGGTCTAAGTGGGCTTTGCTCCTCCCAAGGTGTCACTGGTCCTTCTCTTTAGCTCAAACACTTCATTAGCCAATTGTTTTAAGGATTTGGCTAGCCCCTCGAAATCGAAGGAACCTTTATCTTTATCTATGGTTTTACTTGATGAGGCCTGATTTATCTTCCCAGAAGGTTTTATATCTTCACGGGACTCATGCTCTAAGGTACAATAAATAGAAGATCCTTTTTTACTTCGAGCGTAGCAGCAAAGTTGTCTACCAGGGTGAGTTTGGCTTCACGTTTAACGAACATGGAAATATCTTTGAGAAGGGCTATGGTGTAGTAGTTAATCATGATGGAATCATTGAGGGCTATGTCCATAGGGAACTTATTTAAAATCGTGGTGAAATGTTGATAGAAATCTTTCACCTTCTCTTTCCTATGACATTTTAGCATGATGAGCTCGGTGAGAAGCATAGAAAGCATCTTGCCTTCTGAGAATTTTTCTAGGAAAGTTTTCTAAAACTCTTCCCACGTGCAGATGGAAGCAACGGGTAGCGATCGATACCAAGTGGTCGCTTTATTTTCAAGAGCATGCAAGAATAAACGACATGCTACATCATCATGTTGGACCTTCATCATTTGTAAGGATAGGTAAAAATTGCTAATGTGGTCATCAGCTAAGGTCCCTTTCTCAGGGTTGAACTTTAGGAGGTGTTTCTCTGAATGGCAAGGCATGTCATGGCATAGGCCTCTAAGGTTCAAAGGGGATTGAGCCATCCAGGCCAGTTCTGGTCGGCAGCAGTTCCCTCTGGGGTTGAAAAGGAGGCAACGGTCATTGTCTTCGGGTTCACTATCCATACCTGATCCCCCACTCGTGTGAGGGGGTCGCCTGCCTTCTCCTCGAGGCACTTTGAGGTGACCTAAATCTTGAGTGTTTCTCACATTCTTGGTATTCCTCAAGTTTCTTAGGACATGCTGATTGTTGTAGATGTTTATACGGTCTCTAAGATAATCCCTGATTCCCTATCCCAGAATTCCTTGAGTGCTCCCAGTGAGAGGTTGGTTGTTAACAAGGGTCTCTTTGGTGATGTGTCGATAGTTCCCCTACATTTCTTCCCAATATGACCAGTTATTTCCATCGGTGAATGTATTCCTAGGGTCACCCCCTTCATCTTTGGGTTGGATTTCCAACCCTTTGTTGGATAGCCTCTCAACCACATCTACATAGTCATCGAGCACTAGGCCAATTAACTGTGAGATAGAATTAACAAGAATGCCTTGCCATGTGTCGTGAAACATGGAGGTGTGCGCATTAGACATGGAGTTAGTGGAAAGAATGCATTTAAGACCCCTGATGAATTGTCAAGTAATAGGGTGCAGAGCCCTGAGTTGTTCATTAGTGACTTCGAACATGTGGAGCTCTTCTCCTCCAGGAGCATCTTCAAGAAGGGGAATTTTTGGTTCCTCCTGGAGTGGCCTTGTGAAAGTTGGACCATAATGGGGCTTGTATGGTATCTCAGGAGGTGTGGAAGGACGAGGTTGGCTACTACCTTGATGGGAAATTTCGGTGTGAGGGTGTGGATTAGTACTTGCCATAACCCTCCTTCTAGCGCCAAATCTGTTGACGGGCTGGAATCTTCCACCAATAGTCAAGGGGATATCCCCGGTGTAGGTTCCCAACTAGAACCTGCACCGTTTTTGATAGGGATCCCTTCCAGTATGTAGGCCCGGATGCCGTTCAGTTTTATAGAGTTTGCTTCAGACGAAGGTGAAATGTAGACTTAATTGAAAGCATGAACCTCAAATAAATACAAGGAAATAATTGACAAATATCCTATGTCGCATACACCATGAATAACCAAACCATAAACAACATAAACCTTATGTAAAGTTACTATTAGCAGGCTTTAGATAAGACTCATGTATTCTAAGATAAAATGCTTAACAATTGTAAATCAGTTCACAATGATCAAACATTTATGAGCATACATAACTATGCAGTCATAACAAATTATACCAATACCAAAGAAATAGTTCATCAGCATGAGTATAGAGTTAGCGAATCAAATACCATTCATACGAAGCAACATAAAGTTTGGAGTATGAGACAGCATGTGAGCAGACCGCAAATCAAATAGCTTTCAGGAACAATCGATCCATCAAGTGAAGAAAAATACTCATGGAATTAGCACATAAAACATTTGAAGAATCCAATAGTAGAAGCTTACAATCACTCCTTGCATATATTAAAAGGACATAAATTCTCTCAAGCAATGTATATCTCCAAAAGAGTCCTCCGCAAAAGATCCCCTACAAATGAGGCATGAGGGTATATTTATAGGGTAAGAGCGACTCTTGGCCTACCCTTGACTCTTGGAATACCTCATGACCTTTCGTATTCACAACATGACTTTTGGCATTCTACATGACCTTTCATATTCACAAGGTGTATGCTAATGTAAAAAAACGTCACAAAAAATCACTATCAATCTAATTCACTAATTTAATAATGGCAAGTTCTGGAACGTCAAGCCCGAGCTGTTCCGTCAAATACGTGCACCACAGGTTGTATTTTGCTGCAATGGTAGTGATCTGTGGCTGGTCTTCGTCATGTCAGTGTAGGCACTCAAGTGCATTTGGGATGAGGATGTTCTGTTTGGCATGCACCTGATTATTCAAGGTTACCAGTTTGGTGTAGAGCCTCACTAGTTCTACCACATAACATGTGATGTTTTCTCTGGTGATCAGCATGTCCTTCATACGGTTTGCTTTCTTATATGTCTCTACAAATGCCTGTACTTCCTTGGTGATCTCATCTTGCTTCCTTACCTATCTAACTTCTCCTATTGAGGGAATTCCATGTAATTGGGTCACAGATTCCAAGCTGCTGAAAAGATGCCTATAGGATGCCAGTACCCTTTTCACATCTTTGGCTAATTTATCTTTGGACTGAACTTTGATGCATAGTTGGACCTTAGTATTTTGCATAGTGATCCAATCTTTCTTAGGTACCACCGCCGGTGCTCCAGGATACTTAATGAACCATTCGTGTATCCTATCCAAAGCAGTCATAGCCTCTTTAAACATGGCAACTCTTTCTTTTGTGTGTGTCTGGATGGCCACGATGGGGGCTACCGTGTGGTGTAGTTTAAACATCTCCTCGTAGACTGCTTCCATGGCTTCTCCCAGAGTCTCTGTTTCCACCTCAATTGCTGCTTGGAATTCTGTTGCGTTTGTGTGTACTAAGTGGAGTGTCGCGTTCTTCCTCCATCTTATTCTTCTCCTGTTCCACCATGGTGGCCCTTTGTTCAGATGCATAAAACCTATTCTGCAAATCCACAATTTGTTTGCTCATCCTGGCCACATTGTGTTCTGTGGCGGCAGCGAAAGTTGTCCCGACCGAGGCAATCATTTGAGGGTTTGTTGTAATTTTAGGCATGATATCTTTGGTCTTGATCACTGATAAGGGCTCAGCTAGGTTCCTGTTGCAATATTTCTTCCTTTCTTGTACGATCTTGAGGTTTATTTCATCGAAAGTGAGTCTAGTAAGATCTAGGACCTCCTCGTCCTGATCCTCTGAGATACCCAGCTCTTGGAGTGGAAGATGTCCATGAGTGAGGGGAGTAGTAGGGGGTACATCTAATGGAGGAAGCTCGCTTTGTCCCATGCCTAGGTCAGTTGTTTTGCTGGTCTCCCCTTGTTCACTCTCCTCGACTTCCTTTTCCTTATCCCTCCTAAGCTCTTCTTCCCGTTGCCTTTTTTCTTCCTCTGCTAGTGCCCGTTGCCTCTCTAGTTCATCTTCCATGTTCTTCAACTCTTGTTCCAACCTCTTGTTCTCTTCCTGCCTTCTCTCCTCAACTTCTTCTTCCCATTTTTTTATGCTCTTCCTCTTCCTTATTTCTTCTCTCCTCTTCTTGCTTTCTCTTCTCTGCCTCTTCTTGGGCTCTCCTTTCTTCTTCCCATTGCTTTTCCTACAATTGTCTCTCCTTTTCTTGCTCTTCCTGCCTTCTCCTTTTCTCGCTCTAGCTCTAGTTGCTAGAATCTAGAGGTTGTTTTCTCTCCAACTCCCTTTGCCTCTTGAGCTCTCGCTTCTTTCTTGCCAATCTGGCATTTATTTTTTCCAGTGTAGAATCCTCCTCCTTGTTGTTGCTCACAGCGTCTTGAACCTCTTTCCTTTTGCGCTGCTCAGATTCCCTAGTGCCTGTTGGTGCTTCGTGTTCCTTTTTCTTTATGGCAGAAGCTCTTTCTTTGAGGCTCATGTCTTCCTGGGAATCATCTTGGGGCTCATCCTCTGCATCCCGTTGTTCTCTTGGGTTGAGTTTCCCTGTAGCGTTATACCAGTTTATAACCCCATCTTCATATCCTTTTGGGTATGAGAATACGACCAACTAAATTTTTCCTTTTTGCACTAGGAAGCCACTACTTTATCTGGATCATAAGTTCAATAGTTGAGTGTTACAAAATGGCTTCCCTTCAATGCCTCGGCCTCTACTTCCACCTGTTTGAAATTTTCTACCATGTACACCCTGATGGTGAGAGGGAAGGCAAGCCACAGTTTCTTTTTTCCTTTTTTCAATATCTTTGAAAACCCTTGTGTCATTTGATATCAGACCTCTCGTAGGAGCGTCTTGTCTATGGAAAACCTGGGTAGGGCATGTAGAGGCTTATGGGTACCGAACACACTAATGAACGTTCCTTCCTCAATGGGAAACCAATGTGTTGCCTTGATGAGTATCTTCATAGCCCTCTTAGACATGCATGGTGGTTCTTCCCCAAATAGTAGTTGGTACAATGGGCTGATGAAAGTTTCAGAGATTTTATCTAGCTGCTTTTGTAACATGTGTCCCAAAAAAGTTTGTAATGGCTATGCACAGGCTTGGCTACTAACAAGTCCTAGCTGTTGCTCTAGTTTTGAAGTAGCATCTCGAGCAAACCACGTCGAGGAGGTTTGATGACATATAGAATTCTGGAGGTTGTTCAGGTTGTGGGAGCTTGGAAGCTGTTATGTTTGTTTTCAATGATGAGCAAAGGATGCTTGCCTAATTAAAAATGGTCCCTCAGGTGGCAACGGTGTACATGAGGGGAACCCAGGTGCCATAGAAAACATCACAGTCCGGTTTGCCATATATCATTATGGAAATTAACAAATATATTTTTCGCAATCCCTTTGTCTTGTAATCCTGATCTGTCCTAACCCGAAACTTTGAAGGGTCTTGCCACCATTCCCTTAGGATGTCCTTTGTTGGAGTTGAGAACCCGGCGAGCCACCTGGTATTGAAAACCTCCTATTTCTCAGGGAGTCTGTAGTAGGCACTGATGTCCGTTGGGGAGATAGTGGCTATGGGTGCCCCATCATGGCCCCTGATCGTCCAAGACTCTGTGTCTGTGCATTGCAAGATCCATTCAATGGTTTCCGAGCAAGGGAAGACTGGGGGGTGCACTGCTACTTTGTGTAACCTTGATATTTTGACGTGGAGGTACACTTGAAAATCCTCTTGTGTCTCCAGGATGTCTAGCTTTGCAAACTCTTCGTAAATGCTATACCAAGAGAGCCTTATGGTTTTGTTGATGTTGCAGGTAGTGTCCCTGAAGATAGGTGGCTCCTCTTCTGGGTCGGCCTCCCATGACCCACTTCCCGAGGCCCCGTGAATAGCTTTAGTGGTAGGGGGAGCCATCTCGTCTTCAAAAGAAGAAATGGAAATGCACTCTAGATCTACATCACCTGGCATGTCAAAAACATAGTCCCACGATGAGAGAGACGACATGAAAATCAAATAAAATTGTGAAAACAAAAGGTTGCAGTAGGTGAAAGGCGAGTCGTAGGGAGGACAGGTCACAAGGTCGTAGGCTAAGGAATGTGACTAAGCGACTTGCACCATGAGTCACAGCTTGATCAAGGTCACGAAATCATAGGCTAAGAAGATTGGTTGCAAGTCGCAGCCCGATGGTGTCACGAGGTCACAAAGTCGCAAGGAAAAGGATATCGCGGCTTTAAAACATGCGACTTAGTCTTAGCGAGGATCAGGGAAGGCACTGAAATGGCCTTAGGAGGTTAGGGTCTCCCTTAGGTGAGTAATTTCAAGCCTACTGGTAAAAACAGGAGGGTCTAGGTTGAGGCAAAGGCTAATGTCTGGGTCCAAGCAGGGAGAGAGTAGCCAGGGCAACTGTTTTGGGCAAATGATGAAGAAAAACTAAGTAAAAGAGCTAAAACCCTAGGGTGAGGGGATGCCAGAGGTCAGGGAATGCAGACAATGACACTTGGAAGAAAATCATGATTGTTGGAAGGTGAATGGTTACTTACCCAGAGACAGACGCACACACGAACCCAAGTCGGAGGATTTCCTTGCTCTTCGTGTGACCCAAGGAGCAGTTACAAATGAGGTTGGGGTGACTTTTTTATATAGTTTTGGTCACACATGTGAGGTCGCATGGGACTGTCGTGCGACTTTGCGACCTACGCGACCATGTGACCCGGCAAGTCGCAAAGTCACAAGGGTCGCATGGTGGTGTCCATGAATGGGAGACAATGGCGCAACCTCACAGTTTGTGCGACCTTGCAACCTGGTGGGTCGTGAAGTCACAAAGGTCACATAGTCGCGTCGATGTTTACATGAGGATGGTGCAACCTTGCGACCTATGCGACTCAACTTGTAATGACCATGACTTGCGGTTTGTTTGGCAGTGGGCGCATGATAGGCGAGCAAGCGATGAATTGGGCCAACCGACGAGTTGGGCACGCTTGGAATGGTGCGACGAGTCAGAGGAAACATGAAAATAAATCAAGTGTTATGATGTGCGATGGCAGTGAGTTTATATGGTGGGGCGGTCACAGGTGTGGGTGCCCCCACCATGGCTGACAGTGAAAATTGTCCAAGTGTGGGTCAGCATAGCCATGGGCGAAGCCCCTACCTTGGGCATGCATCATATAAGTGCACGAGGAGGAGTTGGAGATTCATTCAACCAACGAACATGGAGTCTTATGCGTTCTAGGAGCAGGAAGTGCGAACTAGGAGGTTGGAGTCTAAAACATAGGGCGAGGTGCAGGCGGCATCATAGGCCAAAGCACTTAGTCGCAGAACCAGTCAATCTGAACAAGGGCGTGCGAGGGCATCAGCAGGCAAGCTGAACAAGGTTGTGCGAGGGCATGTAAGGGCATCGGCGGGCAGGTTAAACGAGCTGAACAAAGGGTCATTCGGATGAGCTGAACACGGAGTCATTCAGACGAGATGAACGAAGAGTCGTTCGGGCGAGATGAATGGAGAGTCGTTCGGATGAGCTGAACGAAGAATCATTCGGGTGGTGAGCTGAATGAAGATTCAGGCAGGCAAGCTGAGTGGAGAGTCGTTCAGGCAGCCAAACGAAGGTGTGTTCAGGTGAACTGTTGAACGAGGGTGTTTGGGCGGTCGGTTGAACGGTCGTTCCATGGATGAAACAAACGGGCGGTTATAGTGATGCGGTGTGAACGAGTTGGGCACTCGTGCAAACGTGAATGGTGGAGGGCGAGTCGGTCGAGCAAGGCAACATGAGTTTGCAGCATGACGAGTTGTCAACAAGTTGGAACATCACGATGGTGGGCACGTGTGGTTGAATGGCGAGCTGGGGTGTTGGTGAAACGTGAGTGACGAGTCGTGCGGTGAGTCATGCGATGGGTGAAACGTGAACGATGTGCGATGGACAGTAGAACCGGTGGGCACTCCGAACTACATTTGGGTAGTTTGAACAGTGCAGACAGGGTTGCATAGTTGTGACAGATATTGTTCCAAGGAAACTTGAGGTTTCCTACAAAGACTATAAAACTAAATGTTTTGTGAAGTATTGTTATTATCGGGTAGACTCATATTTCAGGGAGTTGCCCCTCCCATTAAAATATCCACTGTGCATTTATGTTGAATGGTAATAATGATGAATATGATTAATTGAATGTTTTCGATGTGTATGTGAATGTATACTTAGGAAAGTTGAAAAATAAACTAAGTATAGAAAGTAGGCGTAGTCCACAATCACAAGTATTGTTAAAAAGAAAGTGGTTGGTGGTGCCACATCCCTGATCGTGCAGTTGAAAGAGTGCCGCCAGGGTATGGGTGTGACACCGCTGGTCGCAGGTGAGGGCGTGCAAGGGCGTCGGCGGGTAGGTTGAACGAGTTGAACGAAGGGTCGTTCGGACGAGCTGAACGAAGAGTCATTTGAACGAGCTGAATGAAGAGTCGTTCAGGTGGCGAGTTGAACAAAGATTCGGGCAAGCAAGCTGAACGGAGAGTCGTTGGGGCAGTCGAACGGAGGAGCGTTCGTGTGGGCGGTCGAACAGAGGAGCATTCGGGCAAACTGTTGAATGAGGGCATTTAGGCAGTCAGTTGAATGGTCGTTCGGTGGATGAAACGATCGGGTGATCGTGGTGACTCAGGGGAACGATTTGGGCGCTCGTACAAATGTGAACGACAGAGGGCGACTCGGTTGAGCAAGGTGACATGAGTTGGAAGCGCGTCGAGTTGAACAGTGGATCATTCAACGAGTTGGAACGTCACGACAATGGGCACGTTCGGTCTAACAGCGAGCTGGGGTGCCCGTGAAATGTGAATGGCGAGTCGTTCAGTGAGTCGTGCGACGAGTGAAACGTGAATGAGTTGCAATGGATGGTAAAACCGGTGGGCACTCCGAACGGCGGTTTAAGTAGCCTTAATGGTGCAGACTGGGTTGCACGGTTATGACAGATATTGTTCCAAGGAAACTTGGGGTTTCCTGCAAAGACTGTAAAACTAAATATTTTGTGAAGTATTGTTATTATCAGGTAGACTCATATTTCAGGGAGTTGCCCCTCCCATTAAAATATCTGTTGTGCATTTATGTTGAATGGTAATAACGATTAAGATTATTAATTGAATGTTTCTGCTGTGTATGTGAATGTATACTTAGGAAAGTTGAAAAATAAACTAAGTATAGAAAGTAGGCGTAGTCCACAATTGCAAGTATTGTTAAAAAAAAAGGTGGTTGGTGGTATCGCACCCTCGATCGTGCAGTTGGAAGAGTACCGCCAGGGTAGGGGCGTGACACAGCTGGTCGCAAGGAACTACGCGGAGGGAAATGTGACTCTACGACCTTTGCGACCCATGAGTTGCATAAGTCGCGATGGTCACGAGGTTTAGGCTTGTCGCGTTTCGACTCCGCAACCAACTGACTACGACAGGAACTAGTGACTTGGTTTACGTAGAAAACTTAAACTCTTCCTTAGGTTCTTTGAGATTGTTGAGCTCTTGAACAGAACTTGGTGGGGTCGATGGCTCCACCCAATATGGGGGGTCTGAAAATTTCAAAGTTCTCGAAATTTTGGGAGGGGTTGTTGCAGCAGCCACAACACATCGCTTAGTAGTTGATGTATTTGATTGAGGCCCATTATAAGTGTCAGTTATTTTTTCAACTTCCAAATTTACCATTGTAAGTGTTAATAATAACTTCCAAATTTACCATTATAAGGGTCGATAATAACTTCC